>OY763894.1:22448389-23169328 GCA_963667165.1 Barbarea vulgaris | reverse complement strand
TTTGCGGATTATGTCCTTGCTTCTCCGTATTACATTGATTTCGTTGTGGATGCCAACAACAGCTCTTCGGGATCATTGATAACCGTAAGTGTTGGACCATCAAACAAGACTGTTGTTGATGAACACGGAGTTGATGCGATACTGAACGGTGTTGAGATTATGAAGATGAATAACTCAATGGGTAGTCTTGATGGGTATGTTTCAACAGAGATGATCCTGAGTTCTTGTCCGAATAGAAGAAACATGAGCATATTTATCGCAATGATGGCGTTTGTGTGTATATTTATGAGCTTCTACATTGTGGCTCAAAGGAAGAAAGTTAGAAATGACTATGGCTGGACCAAGCTGTCCATGGACGCCCTTGAAGATAATCCCAAGTCCGGGAATCAATATGTGGCAAGAAAGCCTTGATGATGATGCTTTTGCTTGCTGGATATATTATCAATGTACTCTCTTTTTTTTTCCTCGAGTACTTCATACTTTATAATACGATGGAATAATCTTTTTTTTATTAGGTTTGTAATGTTTCACAAGGGTGTTAATGTATTTGTTTATACAGTATGTATATCAGTATATGTAACTGGTATATTTATTCATAGATACATTTATTCAATGATATATTGAGAGACTTATTTTATCAGAAAAAAACAAAATATTGTATAGTGAAGACTCGATGTGCAATCTTTTGGTGTACTTTTTCAGTTTTCTTACTCTAAAATATCTATATCCGCATATATCACCAATACGATTCAGATGTCTGTTTGCACGAATCAGTTTTTTATTTATTTATTTTATCAATCATATATACCTCGGGCTAAGAGATGTTTCAATTGGAAGTTTGGAAATAACCAAATTAATTGTAGTCACTTCTGTCTCTTTTTTTTTTCTTAAAACTATTTGAATTTTTCTGTTAATATTATTTATTGAATATTATTTAATACTCAATATATATATATATATATATGTTTATAGATTATTAATTCGTTTTTTTCATTACCCAATTCCGTTAAAATCGGTGGACGAATATAGTTGTCATCTATTATATAAAGACTGAGTTAGTCTCACAAGAGGTTGACACCTCAGCACCCCTCTGCATGACACATCATCATAATTTTTTTTTTTAATAATTTATGTTTTATAAGAGATTAATACATTATTACTCTTTTCCATGACACATTTAATCATTTATTTATTATTTTAAAATTTTCAAAATTTAATTTGTTAAGTATTTCAAGAGTTAAAGTAAAATTTTTTTTTTAAAATAATATATATACTCTACCATTCTAAATTTATGTGTTTTATAATTATCAGTTAATAAAAACATATGTACCTTTTTCTAAATACTCTAATCTACTATCGGTTTTCATCTATTAACGATAATTATAATATTTTTTTCGACAAGATGGACATGGAAATGAGAAAGCATACGTAGACTGGGTTATTAGAGTTTTGAAAAAAAAAATTATTATTTTTCATGGTTGGTGTTATTTTCTAAAGGCATTGTGAATTATGATATTTTTACAATAAAATAACAAAAATCTAGATATTCATTATATCATATTTTAAGCCCTTTGTGAATTGTTATATTTTTATAATGATGTTAGAGGATAAATTGATTAATTCACAAGGACCCTATCTTCTAAAAAAACAAAATCAGACATGTATCATATCTATAATAAAAAAAAAAACACTATAACAAAGAGATCATTTAAAAAAATATTACAGTTTATTTCTATTTTCACGACAAACATGTTAGGATATTTTTTAAAAAAAATTTCAATTTCTTCTAAACTTAAGTTATTTGAATTTTTTTAAAACAACATATTAAAATACAACCAAAAAACTATAAAACTTATAATCAAAATAATATACATGTTATTTAAATTATTATATTAATTATAATTTAAAAATATATAATAAAATGCATCCGCGTGTCTACGCGGGTATCACCTAGTATATATAAAACTGTTGTGATGCTGTCACATAATTTATAGAGAGATTTCAAAATTTGCCATTAAAATTTATAAATCTTCGAATTTTGCCATTTCAACGGTAAAACCATTTTTTCTGATAAAAATAATACTATTTATGACAATTCTATCCTTATAGCAAAAAAAAACGTTTGGTACACAAAAACATATGGATTTTTTTCTATACAAATTTTGTCTACCAAACATAAAACTAAACCCTAAATTATAAATAGAGAATCCAAACCCAAAACTAAACCCTAAATTATACTTAGAGAACCCAAACATTATATCTTAACTACTCCAACATAAAATTAAACTCTAAATTATACATAAAAAAAAAACTCAAAACCAAAACTAAACCCTATATTATAAATAGACAACCCAAACATACTTAGAGAACCCAAACATTATATTTTAACTACTCCAACATAAAATTAAACCCTAAATTATACTTAGAGAACCCAAACATTATATCTTAACTACTCCAACATAAAATTAAACCCTAAATTATACATAAAAAAAAAAACCAAAACTAAAACTAAATCCTATATTATAAATTGACAACCCAAACATTGTATTTTAGGTTTGAATCAATTATCAAAATCTACCCTAAATTATACATATAAAACCCAAACAAAAAATTTTAGTTATCCAAACAAAATTTTTTTATGGACCAAAAGTATTACATAAATTTGTCTACCAAACTCGTGGACAAAATAAAAAAAAAATAGTTCATCTGATGCAAGGGTAAAATAGTCTTTTATAATAGTGGAAAGTGGCAATTTCAGAGACTGCTACAGTAAATGGCAAAAATAGAACATTTTTGCTACAGTAGTGGCAAATTTTTAATTAATTCTAATTTATATCATTATATGAATAATTAATCCAAAAGAAAAAAGATAAATCTATACAAGGTCAAAAGCCACGGTGATGTTACTGTCTTCCTGATGACGAGCAAAGAAAGAATGGTACGGCGTACCTTATATTTCCGTACCGCATTATCCCCACCTAGTCAGGGGATCTAACAAGTTATTTATTACGTCATACAAACATGCCATTAGATTTTATTTTAAAACATGCCAACATGAAATCAGAAACTATATTAACTAAATTATACAAAACGAAAAAAAAAACAACAATTCTCAAAAAAGGTTGCATGGTCCTTGGCCTATTTCCAAATTCAAAATACCAATTTTTACTATCTTCTTATAAAAGATAGTAAAACATGATCGCCAAATTTGTAATGCTTTCCCCACCATTACTCCTGAATCAGCAGCTAAACATGATCGCCAAATTTGTAAGCACTCTTTCACAAATACAACTTATATTTCTAGTAAAACATGTATTTTCTTAATAATTTCAACATTAACGTTAGAGGCAATGGCACTATAAGGAATATAAAAGAAGTGTCATTTGTGAAAAACAAAAATGTGTACCATGTATCAAGAACATATAGATAAAATTTTTTTTTTTTTTAAGTGTGATTAAAAAAAAAATCTATCTCCATTATATATGTTCTTGATACATGGTACACATTTTTGTTTTTCACAAATAACACTAATTCTTTTATAGATGGACTAATTAAATATTTGCCTCCATGTACAATAATAAAACACAGAGTACAAACGGGAAATTAGTACCACGAGAACGAGCATCTCGGTTCATACTACAATAATTGAGCATCGTGGTTCATACTACAATAATTAATGGACCTTTTATTTTTATATGTTATGTTATTCAAAGACAGAGTTAGTGTAATACTTTTACGCCACTATAATAATTAGTCAACATTTTTATCAAAAAAAAAAATAATAATTAGTCAACATATTCTAAACCTGCTTCAAGTAATTAAAAATGAATGAGGAAAGCAATGAGCTAATTGCGATTTATCCATCTATTATATACGTCACGGAATTTAAATGTGAATATCTAATCTAGCTCTATTTCAATTATTAAATCCTAAAATGTACTTTGCTTTTGCTTGTAAGGCATGTTTTTCAACTGTATGAACTTGTCTTGTTACTTTTTCTTTTTATCTCTTTGACGTACGTTTCAATCGTCTTCTTGTAATCCCGCCCTCGCGATCCACGCTAACACCGAATTGTAATATACAAAAAAAAAGATATAAATAGCCATTTTATATGCTCTCAAAAACCTTTTCTTCTCCATATTTGATCGAATATAAGATTCCTAAATTCTTGAATTTCTTATCCACCGTTATTAACAAAAAGAATCATCAACCATGGGATTTCCTTACGGAGGCGCCGGAGTAATCATCGTCGGAGTTATTATGAATGATTTTATCAGAGGGCTTTGTTCTTTTCTTGATCTTCCTCGTTTATTTGGTGTTTATTCGTCGGATATTAACAAGATTCCGATGGACGATATGCTTCCGGCGAAAAAATTCGAGGAGATATCACGGCTCAATCCGCTGGAGAGCTGCCGGATATGTCAAGATGAGTTCGACGGCGGTGACGAAGTCCGGTGTTTGAGGAATTGCGTACATGTTTTTCACAAGACGTGTATTGACCGTTGGATCCAAGACGATCAGATGACGTGTCCTTTGTGTAGAACCGCGATCGTTCCTGATTTCTATTTTTTTCGCTTATAAAATAGAAAATCTGCTTGCTCATTAATCGTTATAAATTATAACTATTTTTTTTTGTCTATCTTTTCCGCATCTTATTATATTTTTACCCTCCAAAAAATTATGTGTAGTAAAGTCATCTTCAAGGTTATTGTTAGAAGAATCGAGGATGAGGAAAAAGAAGAACGTTAAAGAGATCTAACGGATTCAACAAACTCATTTCATCCAACTTAATTTTCATTTACATTGATTGTTTCTCTTATATAATGAGATTGAACAGGTTTACAGACATTGAACCGGGTTCACATTAAACCAGTTCTGATTTAATACTCTAATATCCCCCTTCAAGATGGTGCGTAAATTGACAATAACGACATCTTGGAAATAAGAGAATAAAAATGGCCTGGGAACAACGGTTTTGTGAAAACATCCGCCAACTGCTGATCTGTCCTGACATGTAGTGTTTTGATCAATCCACTAAGTATCTCTTCTCTGACTTTGTGACAATCTAAATCCAGAAACTTAGTTCGCTCATGGAAAACAGCATTATTTGCAATGTGAATCGCTGCTGTTGAATCACAGAAGAAAGCTACAGACTTTAGTTGAGGTACATGCAGCTCTTTGAGAAGATTAACCAGTCATATAACCTCTTTGAGACCAAAACACATGGCTCGATACTCAGATTCAGCTGATGATAGTGAGACTGTGGGTTGTTTCTTCGATTTCCAGGATATCAAAGAAGTTCCCAAGAACATACAATAACCTGAAACAGATCTCCTGCTATCTTTACAGGTTCCCCAATCAGCATCTGTAAATGCTTTTAACACTAGATCAGAATCAGAGGAACAGAACAATCCCAAACCAATGGTTCCTTTCAAATAGTGTAAAACTTTGTATGCAGCCTGCAAATGAGAAGGCTTAGGAGATGATGTAAACTGACATAACCTGTTAACTGAATAAGTAATATATGGACGTGTTATAGTCAAGCATATCATCCGGCCTACCAAGCGTCTATACAGCTGTGGATCATCAATAGGAAGTTCATCACTGTCTTGGACTAACTTGAAACTAGGATCCATTGGAATACTAGATGTTTTGCAAGCCAGTAATCATGTTTCCTCAAGCAGTTCAAGTGTGTATTTTCTTTGACAAACAGAGATACCCTTAGCAGACCTTGCAATTTCAAGACCCATAAAGTATTGTAGAGGACCAAGATCTCTGAGTTTGAAAGAGCTCTGCAGTGATATTGAAATCCGACGATATGGCAGATCAACTTAGCAGTAAGCTGCGAAATGGCAATTCCTCGTTTCCAGCAATAGTCGATCAGCAGCTGGGGAAGAGGAAACCAGAGTCCGTTTGACTTGAGATCGAACAGATTTTTTGCAGCGTACTAATGGTCGAACTGACGAACGGTCAGAAGATTCGTTATCAGACATAATAGTAGATCGAAGTTATAAACAACCGGAGGGATCAGGATCACGCCGGATTAGATCAACAAACACGGAGGACTATCGCTCTGATACAATGTTAGAAGAATTGAGGACGAAGAAGAAGAACGTTAGAGAGATCTAACGAATTCAACAAACTCATTTCATTCAACTTAATTTTCATTTACATTGATTGTTTCTCTTATATAATGAGATTGAACCGGATTCACATTAAACCAATTTTGATTTAATACTCTATTAGTTATACACCATTTTGTGTTGAAACTACTTTTTTTCTAGTGTAGTTTTAGCATTCACTTTTTAATTCAATCATGATACCAAATATCACACTTTAAAAAAAATATTGTTATGTTATTACATAAAAAGTTAAAAACATATTGAATTAAATATATTTGTAAAATACATAATGATATTCCCTATTCCAACACATAATAACATTTAAAGTAGTATACAACTAACATATTTTTATTATGTAAGTTCATTACATTAAAATACATAATGATATTCATTAGAAAATGGTGCTTTCGATTCTTGGTGTTATTGGGCCTTTCTTAAAACCCACATGATATTTCGTCCGTAGTCTTGAAGCTTCATGACATACATGTGGCAGTTTCAGTGATAAATACACTTGACTAAATAACAAATTTGGTTGAAAAAAATGCTGAGACGAAAAAAAAAAACAAACAAACTTTTTTTGGTGTTTTCATGTACAAACATTTTTTGTTTTTCTTGCAATAGAGGTTAATTTCACTATTAATATCAATAAAATTATGTTTTTCCACGCATAGTGTGCCACATAAGCTTTGGAAATACGTTCTCGTGCGTGCATCTACTTTAAATAGTAAAATCAAAGAATGATCATCAGATTTTCTGCCTATCTCCTCCACTTATAAACAAATTGTGGCCGTTGATTTTCTTTAACGTTAACGAAAATACGGCAACCTTTACCCGAGCTCACCACCATCGTTGCCTCATAGGATCATTATCTCCGTCCAGTTCAAGTGGGCCACACGCCACTCTCTCGCCTGTCCCTTGTGTGGTTATCATACTCCATATATTATGTCCCTTATTCAGTTAATCACGATCTTAATCTGTCTGATTTTACCTTAAATTTATAACTTCCGAGGCAAAATCCCATGTGCATGCTCAGTCAAACACACTCTCACGTGACCCATTGCCTCTATCACGTGACATACGAGTACATTTTTAGATATCACATATATATGGCAGGTGATTCATATATGTATATCCTTAAGGATTTTCACTGTTGTATGTATATAATTTGAATACATTTATGGCGTTGACAAAATCTAAAAGTAAAAAATGGAGTATGAATTTTAATTTCTTTCAATTTTTTTTTGTAAAATGTATACATTTATGTCATTGACAAAAAAAAAATAACAAGGATGAAGGATGTATTCAAACCTACTCAGCGTTATAGACAAAAAAAAAGGAGTTAGATGTTACGGTGAGTCTTGGTACAGACGATTCTGCTGTCTTGGAACTTAAATTTGGTAAAATTTAGCGGCAGCTTTTCTTTTTTAATTTTTCCTACTGTATCAAAGGGTATTATAGGGAATCAAAGTAAAACCTAAGGATATTTTCGTCCAATGAAAACATATGAAAATATATGAAGGGCCGAGAAAAGCAAACAAAAAGTTTAATAAACAAAAAAACAACCCTCCTATCGAGTTCTGTGAGATCTGCTGAAAAGAGAAAAAAAAAAAAAAAAAAAAAAAAAACACAGGTGGGGAAGAAGAGGTGAATCGAGTTATATGCTTACGTGGTGATATAAATATTTATATATTTAGTGTAATATATATAAACAGAGTCATCTAACAACTGGTTGGTTTCTGTGTTTTTGGGTCTAAGTTTTTGGTTGGCTTTGGGGGTAAAATGAGGATTCGGAAGAACACGAAGCTGTCATCGATGCTTTTAGCGACAGCAGGATACGGCGGAGAGATACCGGAGACGTATACGTGTCACTTAAACCAGTCTCCATGGGATGTGATTCCGGTAGCCTCCTTCGGCGACGGTGAGTTAACTAACCTACTCGACTCGTCGTGGTTCCTCCCTTCTCCGTCGTCTTCTTCTTCTCCGCCCCTCCTCATTCACAAGGTAATTCAATTCATTTCAATATGTGATTTCATTTCGATTTCATTTCCATGAACGCCCAGCATTTCTTCTATTTCCTCCGCCCATTATTAGGGTTTCTTTTCGTTTTTCTTCTTCTTCTTCTGCTGTTCGGGAAACTTGAAAGAACCCTAAAATTCTGGATTTTGGGATCCTGGGTCGTTTATTCTATCGATTAGGGTTAATGGGTCGTTATTATTTTGCTTTGTTGATTCCCATTTCGTTCTCTGTCTCCGATTATTCTTTTATTTTATTTTATTACAAAGTGTTCTCCATTTCTTCTTTAACTCAGTTCAATGGAGATGATAGCTTCAATGGGAATGTGAGTTTGGGCGATTGTAATGGCGCTGCTGAAAGGTAAATAATCCATTTTGTTCTCACTCCATTGCTTCCCAATTATCCACTATTGTCTGCTTCGTTGTTGCTTCGGTCTTTTTTAGGGTTTTAGTCGTAGTTTTGATAATCGGGTAATTTAATTTCGCCCGAATTCACAAATGCCGGGCGACCCGGTTACGATTTTGCATCTTTCTTTATCCTTAATTTTTATTATCTTCTTTTATCGTCGTCCAGATTAAATAGTTCCGTTGAAAATAATCATCACAGCCTTGTCTCCCTCGAGAGGCTTAATCTCACTGCCGCCGTGGATGATTACGAGAGATCGCCGGACGTTGAAGATCCAATGGATCAGAGCGATTACAGTGACAAGAATTCCAAAGCCGTCGAGCCTAATTCGCTGGTCAAAACCTCTGGCAACGGCGACCAAGTGGCTCTTACAACCCCGGCGCCGCCTAAACGCGGACGGCCACGTGGCACGGGCAAGAAAGCTCCAGCCTCCACCCCCGCAACGAATAATCCGTATGAGTTTTACTATTACTCTGGTTTCGGGCCACTGTGGGGGAGAAAAAGAGGCGGCTCCGGCGACGAGAAGATAGTAATGAGTGATGTTGAGAAGAGTTACGAGAATAACATGAGCAAGAAGAGTAAAAGCAGCAGTAGTAGTAGTAGTGAAGAAGAAGACTGTAAAACGGCAGCGTTTGGAAGCGGGAGTGGTAGTTTTGATTATGTGAAAGAGGATTATAATGACGTAGTGGATGAAGAAGGGAGTGATCATGGGAGGAAGAAAAAGAAAGAGAAGATGATAGTGATGAAGAAGACGATCAAGAGAGGTAGAAAGCCCGTAAAGGAAAGGTCTTTGAAATCTCTCATGTGAAATATTTTATGTTTTGTGAGGGCTTTTCTGTCTTTTACTTTTATATCCTTATTATTGTCTGTTTTTGTGGGTGGGGGACTTGGTCTGTTTGTTTTAGTTCGTGAACATTTGTAGCAACATTTTCTAACTCTTTTGTTGTATTTGGTTATTTTCTATAAAGTTTTTCTTTTCATTTGTATTCTAAGCATTTCGTTTAAAAAAAAAAAAAAAAAATTTACTGTATGTCTAAAGAATCTTGACCTCTCAAAAATTCACCATCGTTAAACCTAATTGTGATGATCACCAATAATTTAAGTTAAATTTATCTTTTTATCTGTTTTGTATAACACAATTCCTAAATCATTTGGTTAAAATGGATTTCTAAACTTTAAAATTTAGGGGAGGGGATTGAGAGTTTTAGAAAGTAAGAGTATTTTATACGAAAACTAAAAGGACGAAGTTTATTAAGAGTGTTTCTCATTTTTTGAACATTTTTTATGTTAACTAATCAAATAGGCGCATTAAAATTTTATGTAACGTATAAAGTTCTACAAAAAGTAATATTTATCTTTTTGTTTTTAGAGATAAGAATCAATTGAGAAAATAATACGCTACTTCGCATAGTATCATAGTTTGAATGAACTTTGACTTTCAAAATCAGATATATTTCAAAAAAATTCATAATAATATGTTGAAGCCTTTTTAAAAAACATTTGTATCAGAAGGTTTCTCATTTTTTAAAACATTTTTTATGTTAACTAATCAAATAGACGCATTTAAAGCTTATGTAACGCATAAAGTTCTACAAAAAGTAATATATATCTACTTATTTTTGGAGATAAGAATCTACTGAGAAAATAATACGCTACTTCGCATAGTATCATAGTTTGAATAAACTTTGACTTTCAAAATCAGATATATGTCAAAACATTCATAATAATATGTTTAGATACATAGAAAATATATCTAGAATAATTTTAATTAAATATTACAGATATGTACTATTAAGATACATCATTTAGTAAAGAGTTTTTTTTTTTAATTTAAATATATACTCACAAAATCTTATCTATACCTACAATTTTTTCTATGATTAAAGTCTAAACTTATACTAATCTCTTGTATTTGAAAAAGAGTTATGGTAAATTCTATGTTAGCTAAGGAAAATAAGCACTAAATGGAAATCTGTTTATAGATGAAGCCACAAGAAATCATGACCACTAAACTATCAATTGGTTCATAAACAAAATATTTTAGTTTAATATATTTTGTTTTATTTTATCATTTTATCATACAATACATCAACAACAAAGGTTAATGATTTTTTTAAAGATAATTACATCAAGATTTTGTTTGTTTTATATTTAAAATTTAGAATGTAAATTTGAATTTTAATATAGTTTCATTACATTCGGTTCTTAATAGTTCTGGATCAGTTTAAATTCTGGTTTGTAGTAAAATATTATTTAAAATAATTTTCTTATTATATAAATAATTAAGTTTTTTTTTTGTTTTAATGTTAATTTTATTACCAAAAATAAAAAGATACAAATTAAAGAAAGAAAACGTGAAGCTCCTTTTTTGGAAGCATTCATATGGAACCGAACACAAGATTAAAGTCTAGCCACACTTAAGTGAGAATTGAGAAGTCTATCCCTGAGAGAGCGATTAACTTTGGTTTGTTAATTCATTTCCCTATGGATAAATAATTAAGTTTCAGCCCACTTTATTACTTATTTTGAGTTTAGTAATGTGTTTGTTTTGTACAATAAAATTAATGTGACATTTTTTTGGATTAGTAAGTTTAAATCATTTATTATTATTTTATTTTTCGTAAACACATGTTTTTGTGGTATAGTATGAGGAAAAAGGATTAGACTAGGTTTTAGACTAATTGTCCGAATTGAAATACTTTTATGCGTAATATATGTTATTACCCCTCCACTAATAATATCAAAGATAATAATTGTAACCGGTGATCTGTCATATTAATCCTTGTGTTACGACAGTGATAGATTACATATCTTATGTGCTATTGTGGAAACTTATTAATTAATGTGGATTCAAAGAGATATTTATATCTTTTAAAAATTAAGACTTCAAACAATTTAATAAACGGTCTTAACACAAAATACTAATAAATTTTATCTTCAAGGATATTTTTCTGTTTGCCTTGTCTATATCAACATGCTTTTATAATGGCTAATTTGCTATAGATTAGGATGACCCGAGAATGTTAGTTTTAGGCTTTTAGCGAATCATATGTTTATAGTAACGTGAGTGGTATAATAAGTAATATAAGTCCATGTATTAATATCACAGACACTAATGTAATATTAGGTTTAAAAAGAGAATAAAAATTACAAATCAACATTTCTGGCACAAGAATCATCGTGAATGACAAATTAATACTCAAAAGAAATAATCAAATATATAACAAGGCGTAGAGAATCTCAAAGACTAGTGTTGAGCAACTCTCTATAATCTTTACGGATACCCCAAAGAATCTCACTGCATTTTTTCATGGTCGGCCTCGAACCTCTATGAGGAGCTAGACACTGAAACGCCATCTCCAGCACCTTCTCTAGTGCTAAGTTGTTGGCTGGAGTTTGTTCAAGCTTCGGATCCAATACCGATAACGTTTCTCCACTGGTGAACTTCTTGATCGCCTGATCAAATCACCGACCAGTTTAAAACACGATTCATACATTATATATAGTAAGCTAATTAATTAAGATAATACTAATATTCAATTTACCCATCTAATGGTGATGCGTTCTTTTTGTCCTCTGCTAAGCTCAATGGGACGGCGAGCAGTGAGAAGCTCAACGAGCAGTACACCAAAGGAGTAGACGTCACTTTTCTCAGTGAGTTGATAGGTTGTCAAGTACTCAGGGTCTAAGTAACCAGCGGTTCCTTTGACTTGAGTAGAGACATGTGTGGCTCCTGATTCGGTATCTGGGGCTAATCTTGCAAACCCGAAATCTGCAACCTTGGCTCTGAAATTCTCAGTGAGGAGAATGTTTGAAGATTTGATGTCTCTGTGGATGATAGGTGGCTCTATATATAATAACACATCCAAAACAAATGAATCGCCATGGGCAGAAATTTGAAGAATGATAGGTTTAGAATTTGACTTACGAGTATACATGTGAAGATAGGTTATGGCATGAGCTACATCGGTTGCGATATCTAACCGAGTCGCCATGTCAAGAATCTTTCCTTCCTTGCCTACAAGAAAACATATTACTTGATTTGGTTGACACCCTATAAAAAAAAAAACAGAGAGAGTAAAAAGAAGGTACTCACAATCCAAGTGATCTCTGAGACTTCCATTAGCCACATACTCAACAACCAGAATCTTCTCGTCATGGTGCACCACATATCCATAATATCTAACCAAACTCAGATGTGTAACTTGAGCCAATGTCTGAATCTCACTCCTAAACTCTGCACCTTGGCGGTCGTCATGAAGACTCTGCACAAATCACACTCTTCAAGCAAACCTTTTTGATAGAACATGTCATGGGATATTTTGATAAGGAAAGACAGACCTTTTTGGCACGTTTGACAGCAACGGTAGTGCCATCTCTAAGCTTGACCTTGTAAACAGTACCAAAACCTCCTTGTCCGATCCTGAATGATGGGGAGAAGTTCTTGGTGGCGTCGTAGATTTCATCGAAGGTGAATCTTGGATGCTCTGTTTCGTTTGCATTTCCATTTCCATAATGCCTCTGGACACTTCCTGTTGAGCTCCTTCTACTACGGATATCATGTTCTGCTTCGGTTCGTAATATATACACACAACAATAATCATTGTCCTTTAAGATCATATCCGATTTTTCAACATTAAAATCGAATAATCTTATCAACGATTAAACGGTAAAGATTAAAAACATCGACTCTAATACTATATCTCATATATCTGAAAGCTAACACTTGGGAATTTGAATTTCTCAGACTACAAATATATATATATATATATATAAATAAAAACATATCCAAACGAATGGAAAAATCGAGAGAATACCGGAATCGTCGAAGTTCTTGGAGGAAAGGGTATCGGGAGGAGTGAGGCAGTTGATGAAGATCTTGGAGATCCAACCAGCGATGGAGCTGGATTTGTCGGTGGTGGTGGTGGTGGTGGTGGTGGGGGTTGGGAAGGAACGATCGGTAAAAGTACTAGTACTGTATGAAGAAGATACGGTTGCAGGAGAAGCTCCGCTGCCGTAGCTACGTCTCCGACGACTGGACATCGGAAAACTTCGTAGATAGAACGTAGCAACGTGATCAAGTAATGGCGGACAAGGAAGGAAGAGTCAGAGAGACTGACTTTACAATTTCAACCTTTTTCGTCTCGTTGATTTATTTTTGTCTTAAAGACTCGTGGCCTTGCGGGTTTATATTTGCCAGCTGTACTTAAAAACTAATTTAAATCCGACAAGCTACATAATCAAGTGTATAATTATACCCTTGATTTCGTTTTTAATCTATTTATTTTACATTTGAATCTCTCTATATTCATCCGTATGATTTTTATACTAGTTGTTAGCCGCCACCAAAATATTAAATGCCAGAGGGGTCTATCACTGTAAATGCAATAATCGATATCATAATTTAACAACCGAATTTAATTTGTATCTTTCATTTCTGGTGTTGAGAACATACACGCCAAGTATATTTGGTAATTTTCGTTGTAGTGTAATAATTTCCATATGAATTTTGGTCAGGAGATACGTAATTGAAAAAGTCAGTTTAGAGGAGCTAATGAAATGGTAAGTGAAATAACTTTGATTATAAGTCAATCAATATACAGGTTAGGATGGAAGATTCATCATAGCAGTTGAAAGATGATATTTGACCATACTATTTGATAGCCCCTCTGACAGCGACAGAGATTTTGACCTTCTTCTGAATGGGCCATGATATTAATAGCCCATATTGTAAAAACAAAAAACAAAAGCCCAATGAGTAGCCCGTATCATTAAGCGACGTCGTATTACTACTTTCCGATTATTAATAATTTTAAAGATAGATATTTAATGAGAGAATAATAATTTGGGAGAGTGATCATCAATTGGGTTACGCAGTATAATAACGATGATGATGAGGTAGAGAGGTGGAGCCAGACGAAGCTCTGTGGAAACCTTCGCCAGTATTTCGCAACAGCTAATCAAAATCTCCGACGACATCTCTCAGGTTTTCTTTTGTTTTTACTCTCCTCGTTTTACGATCCTTTCTCTTTTTTTTTTTCGTTTTCTTTTTCTGGAATCTGTCTTAAACAATTTTAAGGTTCGCATACTGTTGTTTAGTTTATAGATTAAGATGTGTTTTTTATGTTTATGTGTTGGGGGATTTGGGTGAATAAGGTTCATGTTGCATTTTTGTTTTTATCACTTTGTATGTGTTTGTTGCTATTTTCGACATATATGCGATCTCACGTTGTCGAAGATGTTACATGGTAGAGTCACGTATCATTAAAATTATTGGAAGATTAATTTTTGTTTTCAACTGTTGAGTTTTATTTTAGTATTCATTAAAATTGGCGGAAAAGTGAAAAAGTTATTTGCTCGGGTCACTGTTTTCATTGCAACTTGACTGATCCCTGTAGTTATGTTTTAGTTGCAACTAGGCTCAATCATGTTGTTATTTTATATTGCTAATCAAATTTTTTCTGATAACCTTAGACTCTTTATGGATAAATTTGGCATCAGATGAAGTTTCTCTCGAATTTGGCTTACTAATAGTAACTTGTTATTGGGGATTTTTGAAATTATACATTAATTAAAGAAATCTTTGTTTAGTCTGTAGTTGCAATTTCACTAATTCATTATCTCCTGCAGGACTGTTGTTGGCGTAAATATACAGAGGATGGGAGGTTGTTGTTCTTCTTCGAGGAAGTCACATCTTGTTGGAACACCTGTTTACTACTATGTTAGTCAAATCCTTTTCTTCAAGCTTCTATACTCTCTCACTTTACTCCATCATGCTTCTGTGTTGCTTTGCACAATTCACTATTGGTAAATTATGATCTTAGTTCTGCATCTGAAAACAAAAACCAAATATATATATATATATATATATTGGGATAAGAGCATGACTGTAAGCTTGAGAGGTCTGCTATGGTTGTTAAAAATGTTTTCTGAACAAATTGTAGACATTGTTCACCTACTGACATTTGATTGTAACACACTACATACATTCTCATGTTAAAAAGAATTAGGTTTCTTTTACTAAAGTTTGTTATGCAGTGTCCAGAATCTTTTGAAGAGCTTCAGACTTCTGGAAACCGAGCTAGTGTGGGATCAGCATTCACCACAGGCCTCTTAGTTGATATAGGTTTGGAGACATCTATACCGGACACCTTTTGTGCTCCTGCTCCTCTTCCTTATGATTTGCTTTTTGGGAGACCACACTGCACAGATTCTGAGTCTATCAAAGGAAGGATTAGTGGAAGCAGTTTCAGAACATGTGAAGATCTCGGGGGATCAGACTGTCAAACTCAAGCCAGCTTACTTATCCTTTCACCGAGGAAATCAGATTTCTCAAAGCAAAAAGGATGGAAGAAATTGGTAGATGAAGAGGAGGATTGTTGTCCTATTTGCTTTGAAGGTAAGAAATCAAGATTACTTAATCAACAGCTTGCTTTTATTAGAGCAAAACAAAGTTGTGGATTCGTTATGCAGAATATGATGTTGAGAATCCAAGGCTAAAGACCAAATGTGAGCACGATTTTCACCTCTCTTGTCTTCTCGAGTGGATTGAAAGAAGCGATACTTGCCCTATATGCGATAAGGTGTGTGTCCTTCTTGAACTTTCTTTTGCAGATTGTTTGATTCGAAAACAAGTGTCATAAGTCACAATGTGATGAACAAAGCATGCATTTTACTGTTGTCATTCCTCCGCCTTATCAAAAGGAAATAGAATCTGAAATTTCATGGTTAAATTAAATCCACCATTGATGGATGTTAAAAGCTTTGCGTAGAAGGCAACATACTTAACATTCCGTTTTGTTTGTCTAAAAAAACACAGGGTGTTGTGTTTGATGATTGCTTCAAGTAGCATCACTATCCTCTGGTTTGGAAGCTTGAAGTTGCGCCTTATTTGGTTAGTCCACTACATAATTTGCATACATCTCTTTTGTTCTTCGTCACACATAAGTGTTTTCGGTCTCCACATTTCCCACAATGTTTGTCAAATTGAATATGTTCCGACTTTGTGCAGTCATATATATATATATATATATATACATAAAATTGTAAATATCAGCTACTTCTTGTTTGTGTGTGATTTGGGGGTGTGATAGAGAAGAAAGGACCATTTCAGATGTTTGATTGGATGCATCTCAAAAATTCATATTTACTCTGATCTTGATCCATGATTCTATCTAGGATGAAGCATATGATTGATTGATGCCCTAATATGAGAATATTAATCTTTCATGCAAATATTTTTAGTTAGGCGCTGTTTATAATAATACCTTTAAGATCATCATTGTTAGCGTTGATTTTGTTGTTGCTTTTAGACTGTTTTGTTGTGTTCATTGCTCAGAATAGTGTTTGGTCGGCTGAAGAAGAAAAGAGATTCTGTTCGATGTGGATATAGTAACTCCATTAGTCTTAGGAAAATGAATTAATTTGAGCCACATGGTTTACTTAGTCTTGTCGTGTGTACGATAAAAGAAATGATAATTTATGAAGCAGCCCCCTTGTCTGCAAAAATAATTAAATAGATGATTAGAAATAATAAAAATGGTTAGGAAGCAATTAAGAAGAAGAGAAAAGGAGGTAGGACTCTTTGACTTTTAGGACTTGTGTCTGCCACCTCCCTTCTCCATTCTTATTTCCTCTTCTACCCTTAAATAAAATTATTGTTCAACTCGTAGAAATACGTTACGTTATACTCGTAGAAATACGTTACGTTATACTCGTAGAAATATTATAGAAGAACTGAAGGAAAACATTTTAATTCAGCTAAAAGATTGTAAAGATGTACAGTATAATTATTTGAAATGCTGAAAATAAAAATTATAGTCTACGTCATCGTGTAACTAATAAAAGTGAACATATATTGTCACTTATATAAAAGCAATAAAAGATATTTTGTCTGTGTGTGTGAGTGTGATGGACCTGACGGACGGTGGCTTTTCTTTTAGGTTGATTGATGATAGGGGTGGTTTTGTAAATTTGACATGGGACTACAGTTCCAATTTCCAAAACCATTATTATTTTTTTCATTTTATTTGAGGATAGATGATGATTATATTTTCCAACCAAGACCAAATGTGTCCGTAAGGTCGCAGCTTTTACAGAATTAATCTTCCAAAAATTCTCAGCTTGTATTTGGAGGTATCCGAATGTCTATGAGCACCGAGAAAATATCAACACCAACCAAACACATCCACTACTAACCCACCCGAGAAGAAGACCCAATGCCATGTACATATCTTCTTCTTCTTCTTCTTCTTCTTCTTCTCTTCCTTGTTCCACCATCATCTTCCTCTGTAACTTTGGAAAACAGAGTCATCATCAAAGGAAACCACACGATTCTTAGTTCCAAATCTATTTTCCGGCTTGGTTTCTTCAGTAGCACCAATTCCAATTGGTATTTGGGAATCTGGTATGCTTCTTTACCAACCCCGACCCACGTTTGGGTCGCCAATCGTAACCGACCCCTTTCTGATCCTCACTCCTCCACTCTCCAGCTCACCTCCACCGGTTTCCTTATCGTCACAAACTCCCGTGACGGCGTCATTTGGCAGACGGAGAACAAAGACCCGGCAACTGATTTCCGGTTTTCCGAAACCGGGAATTTCATTTTGATCAATGACGACGGTTCTCCGGTTTGGCAGAGCTTTGACAATCCCACTGACACGTGGCTTCCTGGTATGAATGTCACCGGTCATACCACTTGGAATTCGTGGCGGACGCCTTTCGACCCTTCGCCGGGATTTTACTCCCTGAGACTTAGTACAAGCTTCAACGAGTTCCAGCTTCTTTACAACGGAACCAAACCCTACTGGTCCACCGGAAATTGGACCGGAGATTCCTTCGTCGGCGTTCCGGAGATGACCATTCCGTACATCTACAGCTTCCACTTCGTTAACCCCTACACTCCCTCGGCCTCATTTTGGTACATCGTCACACCACCGCCCACGCCTTCCGAGCCTAGGCTGACGCGGTTCGTTGTTGACGCCAACGGCCTGTTGAAGCAGTACACTTGGGACCCACAGACGCAGAACTGGAACATGTTCTGGTTTCAGCCTGAGGATCCGTGCCGCGTTTACAGTCTCTGTGGCCAATTAGGGTTTTGTAGCACCGACCTGCTCAATCCCTGTTCCTGCATCCGCGGTTTCCGCCCTAAGAACGCCGACGCGTGGAGATCTAAGGATTTCAGCGACGGATGCTACCGTCAAAGTGGCGATTCCGGCGAAAAGAGTGATACTTTTGAGGCTGTTGGAGATCTAAGGTACGACGGCGATGTAGAGATGTCACTGTCGCAGCTGAGCAAGAGCTCTTGCGCCAAAACCTGCTTGGGAAACTCTTCTTGTGTGGGTTTTTATCACAACGACAAGTCCAATCTCTGCAAAATGTTACTCGAATCGCCTCTAAATCTGAAGAACTCGACCGGAATTAGTGGTGATATATTGTATGTAAGAGAGCCAAGAAAAGGAAATTCAAAGGGAAACATCTCTAAATCCATAATCATATTATGCAGCGTTGTTGGGTCAATCTCAGTTCTAGTGTTTACCTTGTTTGTGCCATTGATTCTATTCATCAGGAGTCGGAAGAGAAAGAAAACAAGGAAACAAGACGAAGATGGGTTTGCTGTTTTGAATTTAAAGGTCTTCTCTTTCAAGGAGCTTCAGATAGCTACCAATGGATTCTCAGAGAAGGTCGGGCACGGTGGTTTTGGTGCGGTTTTCAAAGGAACATTACCGGATTCTTCCACCTTTGTGGCCGTTAAACGCTTAGAAAGACCTGGAAGCGGAGAGAGCGAGTTCCGGGCTGAGGTATGCACCATTGGGAACATTCAGCATGTCAATCTCGTTAGGCTTCGAGGTTTCTGTTCAGAGAATCTTCACAGACTTCTCGTCTACGATTACATGCCACAAGGATCCTTGAGTTCCTACTTATCCAGAACAAGCCCCAAATTGCTAAGCTGGGAATCCCGTTTCAGGATCGCTTTAGGTACTGCGAAAGGGATCGCGTATTTGCATGAAGGATGCAGGGACTGTATTATTCACTGTGATATCAAGCCGGAGAACATTCTCTTGGACAGTGATTACAATGCCAAAGTATCTGATTTCGGATTAGCTAAGCTCCTTGGCCGTGACTTCAGCCGAGTTCTAGCCACAATGAGAGGGACATGGGGCTATGTGGCTCCCGAATGGATATCAGGTTTGCCCATCACGACAAAAGCCGATGTGTATAGCTTTGGAATGACATTGCTCGAGCTGATCGGTGGTCGAAGAAATGTCATTGTCAATAGCAATACATCCGAAGTGAAAGAGACAGAACCTGAAAAATGGTATATGAACAATCTTGTCTACTTCGAATCAGTTGACTTGTGATAGAATTATAACATTGATGCATTGAATCAATGTTTTCTTTTTCAGGTTCTTTCCGCCATGGGCAGCGCGTGAAATCATACAAGGAAATGTGGACTTGGTGGTCGACTCTAGACTCAACCGAGAATATAACATTGAAGAGGCGACGAGGATGGCAACGGTGGCAATATGGTGCATACAAGACAATGAAGAGATAAGGCCAGCAATGGGAACGGTGGTGAAAATGCTTGAAGGAGTTGTGGAGGTGACGGTTCCCCCGCCGCCTAAATTGATACAAGCTCTTGTCTCTGGGGAGTCATATCGAGGAGTGAGTGGCACAAGCTGCAGCGAAGGCCGTGGCTGTACGGATCTAAATACTGGATTGTCTAGCACCGGCTCACGGTCGTCTTTTGGTAGACCTTCTCCCTGATCAATTATAAGATGGTTTTGTAAAAATCCCGGTTTATATGTTTGGTTTTCTTTGCTCTCTAAGAGGGTTTAATTAGTATTTGTTGGTTATATGAGATTGAAGATTAGTGTGTCATATCCCATTGAAAGTAGGGATGAGCTTTAGTCAACTATACATGTTGGTAGATTTAATTCACTCATTCCTAATTGGTAACTCATTACTCTTTTACTATTATCAAAGTTGAGTGGATACAGTCATGAATCAACTCTCTTTCACAACATCTTAATCTTAATGGACCCGATTAACAACTAATGCTTTGACTTTATTGAGCGTCAACGGTAAAACTGTAAAACAATGGACTAATGTCCTTTTTCATTATTTTTTGTCAAGTTGGTGGTATACTTCGAATTGTATATTCTTGTAAGATCTGTATTCTTTTAACAAACCCGTGTAGAAACTTTTTAACTACATTAACGGTCACAATAATCTCAAATCTTTTTTTTAATGGAACGCTAGATTCTCTCTTCTCCTTCTCCACGGCTAACCTAAATCATAGGCAAACCAGAAAAAAAAATTAGAAGAACAAACATTAAAAAAGTATTATTTCTCTTCTTTGCTTTCAATTCTTGTCTCTAATCCTCCCCACCTAGAAAAAAAAATATTAAAAAAAAAAAAAACAAAAAAAAATAAAGATTGACACAACCGGAGGAAATGGAAATCCCGGTTCGAGAGGAGAGAAGATCCTCATCCTCCTCTGCCGGAGTATTACAACAGACCATTGCCATAGCAGCTGATGACGCCATTGAAAGTGGCCCATCCTCTCCTCTTCTCGTCAAAGTCTCTGTCTTCGAAACAGAGCATGAGACTACTAAGCTTCACCATGCTCCGTCAAAATTGATCGGAGAAACCACCGGAGACGCCGATTTTCCTCCCATTCAAAACTTTAGTGATGCTAAATTCGTATGTATGGTCGAATCCTCCAAGCTTTGGATAATAGCTGCACCAATAGCTTTCAACATTCTTTGTAATTACGGAGTTAATTCCTTCACGAGCATCTTCGTCGGCCATATCGGCGATCTCGAGCTCTCCGCCGTCGCCATTTCCCTCTCCGTTGTCTCCAACTTCTCCTTCGGTTTCTTGGTGATTTAATCTCTATTTTTTTTTGTCTCCTCCTCTGTTTCTTGCGTTTTCTCTCTAACGTTCCAGGAAAAAAACTGCAGCTAGGAATGGCGAGTGCGTTGGAAACGCTATGTGGTCAAGCGTTTGGAGCTGGACAATTAGATATGTTAGGCGTTTATATGCAGCGTTCATGGCTTATCCTCCTCGGGACTTCCTTCTGCTTGCTTCCACTTTACGTATACGCAACTCCTCTTCTCATTTTACTCGGCCAAGAACCCGAAATCGCTGAGATCTCTGGCAAATTCACGAGGCAAATCATCCCTCAAATGTTTGCCCTCGCTGTCAATTTCCCGACTCAGAAGTTTCTCCAGGCACAGAGCAGAGTCGGGATCATGGCCTGGATCGGTTTCGTAGCTTTGACCCTTCACATTTTCATCCTCCACCTCTTTATAAACGTTTTCAAGTGGGGGCTAACCGGTGCAGCGGCTGCGTTTGATGTCTCGGCTTGGGGAATCGCGATCGCGCAGGTCGTGTATGTCATAGGCTGGTGTAACGACGGTTGGCACGGGCTGTCTTGGTTAGCGTTCAAAGACGTTATGCCGTTTTTGAAACTGTCGATAGCGTCTGCGGTTATGCTTTGTCTTGAGATTTGGTACTTCATGACAATCATTGTCTTAACTGGACATCTTGAAGACCCTGTCATAGCCGTTGGATCTCTCTCAATCTGGTTAGATGTCAGATCCCTTCACAATCTCAAATATTTACTATTTTATTTCTGATTTCTAAAAGCACATAGTTTTCTTCTCTCAGTATGAACATTAATGGATGGGAAGGAATGTTGTTCATAGGAATCAATGCAGCTATAAGGTAAAAAACAAATTTTGTTTATCTAATGAAGACAATATAGGCTTATGCGATAAGTTTATTCAGTGTTAGGGTGTCGAATGAGCTAGGATCGGGACATCCACGAGCTGCAAAATACTCGGTGATCGTAGCGGTGGTGGAGTCAGTCATCATCGGAGTAATGTGTGCAATTATAATCCTCATAACAAAAGATGACTTTGCAGTGATATTTACGGATAGCGAAATGATGAGAAAAGCGGTAGCTGATCTTGCATACCTTCTCGGTATAACGATGATTCTCAACAGTTTGCAACCGGTTATATCTGGTAATTTAATTTAAAGAGATTTGTGTTTAGTAAGAAAAGTCCGAATATTGTTGGAAGTTAAATTATATATTGTGGATTTTCGCAGGTGTTGCAGTAGGAGGAGGATGGCAAGCATCGGTGGCTTATATCAACTTGTTTTGTTATTACGTGATTGGTTTACCTCTAGGGTTTTTTCTAGGTTATAAAACAAGCCTTGGCGTACAGGTAAAGGAATAATAGCCTTCTAACCGGTCTTGTTTTTGGTTCGGTTTGTTTTGAAATCACATTATATGGTTTTAAATGTTTCAGGGGATTTGGATTGGTATGATATGTGGGACTAGTCTTCAGACTCTCATCCTTGTGTACATGATATACATAACCAATTGGAATAAAGAGGTAAGTTCTTTTAAATCTTTTTAATTTTCATCACACAAATGAAGAAAATGATTAAAAAATGATTCACTATGTAATTTTACTTTTTTTTTTCTTAGGTGGAACAAGCTTCGGAGAGAATGAAACAATGGGGAGCTGGATATGAGGAATTAGAAAAAATAGTAACTTAGAACTTTTTTGGGAACAAAATTATATAATACATTTCACTATTTCCTGTAAATACCAATTTTAATTGTATATACCAAATTAAAAATCTGATTCATTTGTAACTCCACTCTATAAAATGATAAATGATGAATTCAAATTGGTAGGAATCAGTCAAATCAGCAGTCAATCATTCTTCTCGTAATCTTATCCAATCATTATTTATGTATGACCTATTACGGCCGGTTGAACTGTAAGGGTCTTGGGCACTAAATGCAACCGGTCTTCCCAGTCTCCGGTTTCTCGTCTTGCTTCCCAGAAGAATTCTCTTTGATTTTATCATAAAAATAAATAATACTAATTGTAAGTAAAATAGTTTTGCAGAGTAATCGAAGCGATATATTTGGTTACAACCGTCTCGTCGCCATCACATCATCTCCGTCTTCTTCATCGTCGGCACTCCTCCATTATTGATCTTATCGCTTCAGATCTCATCTTTTTGACTCTGTGAGTTTAACCGACTCTTTCGTCTTCCTCGATTCTCTCCGTCAACGATCCCCTTGTTCTCCGGTACTAGTCAAATCGTTCTCTTTTGATATAGTCTTCGATTTTTTGATTTATTGGAATATATATATATATGTTAATTGATTGTACAGTTTGCTACTTTCAAAAATCACCAGTTGATCTTCATAACTTATCTGGAATTGACTCCATGGTTGATCGAGTTTTTTTGTAGAATATAGTTTCTGAATAACCTTTATCTTCCAATTGCTACGTCAGAAAAATTGAGACACCATTGTTGCTTAAGCTTATTTCAATTAGTATTTTTTTTGGAATAAACAGAGGTTTTTTGTTTGTATTGGATGAGATTAGATTCTTGTGTTATTTGCTCAACTTTGGTAAGCTAAATATATCACAGGTCCTTTTGACAATGGCTGAGAAAGATGAATCAGCTACGCGTGGTAATGATTGGGAAGTTGTATCGCTTACAGCTTCAGCTTATGCTGCTGCTCCTGGTCCCAAACAAGTAAAAGCTGATGATGACAAGGATGTTGTTACTCGTTCTGAACCTGAAGCATCTCATCCTTTATACATGTCTCGCCACTTTGTTTTCCCACCAAGTGGTGAGCTTGAGAGTTTACCCACAGATCCTACTGAGCTTACTGAGGCAAGCAAGAAGATTGATTCTGGATTCTCTGTGGAACAAGAGACCGGGTCTTGCGGAAAGGAAGAAGGGGAATTGTCTCTGAAAGGGTTCAACTTATCAGATGATTTTGCAGGACTTGAGTTTTCCGAGGAGAAAGGCAAAATTGAAGAAAACATTTACTTGACTTCTCTGCAAGATGAAAGAGCTATTGGTGGGTCACATGTGTATGAACATAACGAACCCGTTCAAGAACCCACCGAGCCTGTCACTCCATCTGACGCTTCAGATGTTTCATCCGATGCTAAAGATGAGAAGCATCAAGTAGCAAACACCCCGCCTTGCGAAGCCTGGTGGAAAAGAAGCGCTGCGTCTTTGATTTCGCAAGCGAAAGAGACAAACACAGTTTGGTCGATATTCATAGCTGCAGCTGTAATGGGAATTGTGATTCTTGGCCAACATTGGCAACAAGAGAGGTGGCAGGTTTTGCAGCTCAAGTGGGAATCAAGCATTGGAAACGAGGTATAGATAATATAACTATTTGAACCTCCGTGGTTAAAACATATATATATATATATATATATACATAGGATGTATCTAACACCTTTTGTGTTGCAGAAAGCTGGAAGATTGATGGGGCCGATCACTCGACTGAAACAAGCATTTCTCGGGGGACAGCGACGGGATTCAGTCATCCGGGTCAGCTCCCAAAACGACCGTTAAAATGAAGACGACAAAAAGTGGATCAGTAGCTTTGGTGATGACGATAAGAACAAGTGTTAGCTCTATGGGGATCGCAAAACATAACATAATGACAATGGTTAAGACTGGTGTTTGAAATGTTTCGTGCTTTTCAGGTCCAAGGGTTTGTGAGTATATATGGTTTGTAAATATTTGGTTTATTTCTTTTGTGTGAAAAAATCATTACCTCTTTGTTGATTTAGGAATTCCAATTGCCTTGTTGCTTTCTGTTTATATCAGATTATCTTCAGTTTTTCACGACGCTTACATAATGTTTTAAAATACGGATCGACCCGATTTATGGGTCAAATTCAATATTCTATGTTGGTTAGATAATTTTTCTTTTTAAAATTACACATTTTTCATTTATCTCTATGTTTTCGATTTACAGGATTGTTTACTTTTCACCTGTTTTATTTTTAAATACAGTATCTGCTTTCAAAATTTAACCCGAACAAAACTATTATACTTGGCTTGTCTTCAAGACTTGAGAGACAAAAAAAAAAAAATATGAGAAACAATTATATCGAACCATTGAAATAATTTATTGGTAGAAGTCATTTTATTTCAATAGTGGAAATAATAGAATTCGAATGCAATTAGTTTGAAAGACAACAACACTGAAGGGAGTCTACAGTAGGATTAGGAATACACAGCATTACTAGGTTTGCCTCCACAAGTCACAATACAATCATCTTTCATTTGGCATGGTCCTTTGAATTCACATTCTATAAACTGATCATCCATAACTCCTGATCATAATACAAATTTATCATCATCATCATAATGTTTTTTTTTTATACTTCTAGATATGAAAAAAGGTAAAGAAAGAAGGAGATCTTACGAGTGGATAATGTATTGTTTGCCAGGAGTGAAACAATGATCACGAAAACAACCAAGTGAAGCTTTGAGTTTGACGACGCCAATTTTATATATAGAGTATATATAGACCCTTTCTGCTACACTATTTTCTATAAGATATACTTTTCCACAACTCTATGAAAGAAAACTAAAACGATGAGCTATTTATATAGATGAATTAAAGTCCAAGTTAATCAAACATAATCATTTTTTATATAAATCATATATGAGTGATTGATTTTGTTCTTTATGAAGTTTTTATTTTGGAAGACAATCATAAATATACGTACCAATCACAATTATTTTATTTTGTCAATAGTATCAATCACATTTAATGTGTGTAGACACTATATGCTTTTGGGAAAATGCCATATATGTAAATCTTTTATCAAAAAAAAAAAACAAAGTTCTAAGTATTCTAACTATGAGCTTTAAGTCTTTAACCAAATTGAGATGTATATTTTGTTCAAATCGGTTAAAGAAGGTGGATGATTTGTATATATATATATCAACTTGTTTTCAAATTTGATATTAAAAATGCCAAATAACTAAAAGATATAATATCAAATTGAGTTAGAAATGCCCATCGACATCAACCTCTTAATATATTCTTCCATCCTAATATTTATATTTTAAATTTCTTTATATTTCTAGTGTATCGGAATTTAGTTGTGCATGGCATTATTATGTACGCAGGGTCAGTATTAATGCGGTAAGATCTAATAGATAATTTCATTTATAAGATTTTGTTGGAAAAATGTAGTAAGCAGTTGACTCCAGCAAGCCGCGTTATCACTCATGCATTCTGTTTTGGCTGTTGAGTGGACAACATTTTGGTTCAGAAAACGAGCTCTGTGCTTCCAAATAATTGTGGAACAACATATATATAGCATAAATGATGATTCCAAATAATTGATAGAAAACACTCAGAAAATTTCACCATTCCATTTCCATATGTTCATATATATAAGCTGATTTAGTTAGACTAATCGAGGTGGGTGAAACATTCAATTCATTCTCCATCCTCACTGTTAAGCTTCTTGATTTTTCATATGTGAAATAATATAATGACTAACGATTCAATGATTATGTATGTCTATCTTCTTTGAATCACAGGATTTTGTAATTTCGCTATCATTTAAATTCAAACCAATTTTTAAAAAGACTTCTAAGAAAATCATTTATATTAGTTTAGTTAAATGATTTTTTCATTTGATGATACATAATTTTGTTTAGCAAGATATTAGATATACTTTTTTTTTTTTTTTTTTAGTTTTACTTAGTTTTGAAGAGTTCTGGGCCTAAATCTACATATATTATCATCAAAACCGAACTCCATTTGTGTAAAGTTGTAAATTTGATTTTGAACTTTGATTTCTAAAAAATAATCTTTTAGAGATCAGTCAACTATGTTTGACGAACAAAAAAAAAAAAAAAAAAAAAAAAAGAGATCAGTGAACGATCAGTAGATCTTTTATTTTTGTATTTCCGCCATTGTGAAACAACAGAACCATCAGGTCTACCACCAATGGAAGTAGACTACGTCCCACCAAAACTAAGTCAACTACGGTAATAAATGCTTTTGCAAAATCAGGTTGGCAAGCAATTTACACCGAAAAATTTAATACATAATCATAATTCATCATTCGTAATCGTATATAATTTTTCAAATTATATTATTTGCATAGTGTTGACCAATATATATATTTTCTTGCATAGTTTTCTACTATTTATTAATACTTATTCTTTACCTCATTTTAGTTGTTTTTTTTAATAATCATGAGATTTTGAGGCAAAAATCGTACTACGTATATACTTACAAATTTGTAGTACATTAAGTATTCTTATCATTTAAAACATTTATATTGACCAACCATAATTGAAATCATGGTGAACGAATTTAAACCATAATTTTTTCCAATTTATTTTGGTTATCTATATATATAAAGTAGACTTTTTCTCTCTTCTCCTTCCGCCACATCAGCGTCCACATCATCATCAAAACTAATTTTTTATTTTATTTAATCACTTATAAATCATGATACTAAGTACAATTAATTCATTAATAAATTAAAATAAATAATGGAAACAACAAAGCAAAGAAAAATAAAAAAAATCTAAAGAAAACAAAACTTAATCATATATGAAATCTATATATATAAAGTAGACTTTTTCTCTCTTTTCCTTCCGCCACATCAGCGTTAAAACTAAATTTTTATTTCATTTAGTCACACATAAATCATAATATTAACTACAATTAATTCATCAAACATAAAAATAATAAAACTAACAAATTAATAAATTAAAATAAATCATGGAAACAACAAAGCAAAGAAAAATAAAAAAATCTAAAGAAAAAAAAAACTTAATCATATATGAAAATTAAAACTAAAACTAATAAAAATTATTATATTACACTAAATACTCATAAACAATCAGCGTCCACATCATCATCAAAACTAAAATTTTATTTTATTTAATCACTCATAAATCATAATATTAACTATAATTAATTCATAAAACATAAAAAAAATTAATAATAATAATAAGTTATATAGATTAATAGAAAATAATTCATCAAACATATAAATATGACAATACCAACAAAAATAAATTAAAAAAAAACCGGATGAAGTACAAATAAAGAAAGATAAAAAAAAAAATACAACACTTAATTATAAATGAAAAATCATCAGCCACTTAAATATAGGGATGTCAAAATGGGTAATGGGTAATGGTTTTTATCCAACCCATCTCAACCCATCAACCCTAATAGGTTGGAATTTTTGACCCTAATGGGTTAATGGGTCAAATGAGTTAGTGGGTAAATGGTTAAATGGGTTGAATGAGTTGGGTTGTGATGAGTTGATGAGTTACCCATTTAACCATTAATTTTAACCATTTATAACCATTTAAATAAGTTAACCAATTTTCAATCTAATTTAATTCAATTGAACCAAACCAATTTTAACCATCTTTCAATTTTCCCACCAAAAATGCAAATCAATAATTTTTCCACCAAAAATGCAAATCAATAATTTTCCCGCCAAAATAAAAATATGAAATTTTCCCTCCAAAAACGGATCCTCAGTTTTCCCGCCAAAAACGGATCCGTAATTTTCCCGCCAAAAACGGATCCGTAATTTTTCCGCCAAAAACGGATCCGTAATTTTCCCGCCAAAAAACGGATCCGTAATTTTCCCGCCAAAAACGGATCCGTAATTTTCCCGTCAAAAACGGATCCGTAATTTTCCCGCCAAAAAACGGATCTGCAATTTTCCCGCCAAAAAACGGATCCGCAGTTTTCCCGCAAAAAATGGATCCGTAGTTTTCCCGCAAAAAACGGATCCGTAATTTTCCCGCCAAAAACGGATCCGTAATTTTCCCGCCAAAAACAGATCCGTAATTTTCCCGCCAAAAAACGGATCCGTAATTTTCCCGCCAAAAAACTGATCCGCAATTTTCCCACCAAAAATGGATCCGCAGTTTTCCCGCCAAAAACGGATCCGTAGTTTTCCCGCCAAAAACGGATCCGTAATTTTCCCATTATGGTAGTGATGATGATGATGGTAGTGATGATGTTGATGGTGATGATGATAATGATGATGGTGATGATGGTGATGATGATGATGATGATGATGACGATGATGATGATGATGGTAGTGATGATGTTGATGGTGATGATGATAATGATGATGGTGATGATGATAATGATGATGGTGATGATGATGATGACGATGATGATGACGATGATGATGATGGTAGTGATGATGTTGACGGTGATGATGATAATGATGATGGTGATGATGATGATGATGATGATGATGATGATGATGATGGTGATGATGATGATGATGATGATGGTGATGGTGATGATGATAATGATGATGATGATAATGATGATGATGATGATGATGACGATGATGATGATGATGATGATGATGATGATGATGATGATGATGATGATGATGATGATGATGATGATGATGATTATCATTTTTTATTAGTTAAATTTATAGTAATTAATTAAATTAATTAAATTAATTAAATTAAATAATTCATTTATTTATTTATTTAAATGGGTTGACCCATTTAACCATTAACCCATAAAATTAAATGGGTAATGGGTTGACCCAACCCATTTAAGTAAATGAGTTGGGTCAACCCATTACCCATTTAACTCTAAACTCAATGGGTTAATGGGTTGGGTCGACCCAATCAAACCATTTTGACACCCCTACTTAAATACTAATGAAATCATAATATTAATTACAACTTATTCATCAAACACATAAAATTTATAAAGTCAATACATAAATAATTTAAAAGAAACTATGAGAACAACACCACAAATAATATTAAAAGAAAATTTATTAAAATAAAAGTAAGAATAACAACAATTAATCATATATGAATCTTCACTAACTACCTATGTATACATAAATAATCATTATATTAATTACAAGTGATTCACCAAACACAAATATGACAATACTAACAAATAAATAAATTAAAAGAACTCATGTGTATAACAAAACAAAGAAAGATTAAAAAAAACTATAAAAAAAAAACCACATAACCGTATCTTAACAAGCCACCAAAAAAACTCATAAACCATCAATATATTAATTAAAACTAATTCATCAAACACAAAATTCTAAAACCGACAAATAAATTAATTTAAAAAAATCATGAGAACAACTAACAAAAGAAAAACAAAAGATAATCTAAAGAAAAAAATAAAAACAGATAATCATATATGAATCATACCTACATAAAAAATTGTAATATTAACTATAACTAACCCATAATACAATTGTATAAAAAAAACCACATAACCGAATCTTAATAAACCACAAAAACACTCATAAGCCATCAATATATTAATTAAAATTAATTAATCAATCACAAAATTCTAAAACCGACAAATAAATTAATTTAAAGAAATCATGAGAATTAGTAAGGAAAGAAAGAAAAAAGATAATCTAAATAAGAAAAAACAAAAATATTTAATCATATATGAATCCTCACTACCTACATAAACACTCATAAACAATTATAATATTAACTACAACTAACTCATCATACATAATAATGATAAAACCAATAATAAACTAAATTAAACGAATTTACCGGAACAACAAAACAAAAGAAAATGAATGAGAAACTTAAAAAAAAAAATTAAACAAAAAAAACCAAACTTAATCATATATGAATAACACTCCCGCGCTTAGCGCGGGCAAATTACTAGTTTCACTATATAAGATAAAAATTAAAAAGAGAAGAGAAGCCTTTTAACCAAAAAAAAAAAAAAAAAAAAAAAAAGAGAGAGAGAGTCAACGACGAGTTATAAATGCAATAATGCATGCATTTTGCATATTGAAGTCTGCAAACCGTCTACGAGTTATCTGAAATCTACAGTTGTGTTCCATTTGTTACAATATTATACACACATGTTTTCTCTTTTTCTTCTTTCTCGGGAAATTAAGACTCAGTGTGTATATGAAAATATCATTGGTTTGAATATGTGAATGCAGTTATACTAAACCACCAATATCTATGTACTAGCAAGTAGCAACTACATAATTCATATGTAAGTCTCTAGATACAATGCATATGGAAACTAACAAATATTCTAAGAAATTATTTACATTTGAACTCATATATACTACATAAATGTCCTTGAAGATAACAATATATTGTGGATAAATACAGTGGAAACTGCATTTAAGCATTTATGTTTAATGTAAATAATTCGTATATATATTTATTGTTGTAATAAAACAAGAACAGGTGAAGGGGGAACTCGATCACAAGGTTTTCGCATTCAGACCCTTTACAGAGTTATATTTGATGATGTCATTGCTTTGTGCGTGTGAGATGATTTATGGTTGCCTACTCGCATATTATGTATATATCCCTATATATGTGAAACATATGTCACATACACATGTTTATATGTGTTTATATATCAATATACATATTATATGTGTTAATATATCAATATCATGTGCTTGTGATCTGCAGATTAATATCATCATTATGTATATAGTACAATATATGCGAAACATATGTCACACACATTACTATATATATATGTATTTGTATGTCATGTATTTATGATATGCAGTATGCAGAGTTACACAAGTCAACCCCCTTTGACTTTCGCATCTCATGAATGCCATGGCATGGCATCTAATCTTACTTGAGATTTGTGCATGCACAAAATTCATCTTCTTTTATCTTCTGCAATTTTTGGTTTAATAATCCAATTTCAACAATTTGGTTGGGGTGTTAAAATTAATAATTGTGAAAAAGAAGAAAACAAAATGTAGTAGAGAGACCAGAAAGTCTAAACAAAGACAAAATCTAATGTGTTCTTTCTTGTGGGGTTAATCAATTCACTTTTAAATTTTTCTTCACTTTGGAAGACAAGAAAAAAAAAAAGAAGAAAAAAAGGAAATGAGATAGAAGAGTCACGAGTTGCTTACCAAATCCCTCCCAAAAATATAAGAACTGATTAACTAAAATGAGAAGATTAAATATCACGTCTCCTTTTTCTCTATTATAATTAATCGAGGGATAAAAAAAAATCAGTTTTCAACAAAACGTGATCATTGGTTTACGATCACTTGTAAAGTCAGACCTAAATTGAGTTTACTACACAATGTAACCTAATATAAATTAGTTATATCATGCAAACCCTAATGTCATTACCTAACTATACACAGTGGCGGATCCAAAATTTTATCTTATTGGAATCAATTAAATAATTTATTTTTTACTATATACTTTTAAAAAGTTTCTTTAGATAAGTTTATAATTATTTTGGTGACAATTTTATTATTGTTCATTAATTTTTAAAAAAATATTTAATTAACAAACAAAATAAAATGGATATTTGAGAAGAATAGATATGAATTTGATGAAAATAAGAAAAGAAAACAATGCAAGTAACTGCAAGAACTGAATGGACTATGATCCAATAAAGAAAATATACAAATAATAATGATAACAAAAGCAAATGAAGGTGTTAAAGGCTGGTGATTAAGGAGATTCAATCTAACATCAATCAACCAAACTGCATCTAACACATATAAGAATTAGTGAACAGAAGTTTTAATTTATAAATTGAAGGGGAATCACATTACCATCTTCTCCTCCACATGGGTCCGCCACTGACTATACATGTGTAACAACTCTTCTTACCTTTATTTTTTAATGTAAATTGTTTAAAAAATAAAAAAGATTCTTACTTCCTGTGCCTTGGGTTCTCAACTAATCTCATTTAATTTAGCACAAAGTGATACACACAACACAATATATAATTTACTAGTATTATTATATTACCACAGAAAAAACTCATGTGTGTATATATATACAAATAGTAGTAAAGAGTCATCTAATGGATTCATCATTAATATTAGACAACTCTTCTTCCCTGGGCAATTTATCTCCTACATATATATACACTCTCACACCTTTCTTGACTTCATCTCATCTGAACAGTCTTTAAATTATATCCCCAAAACCATAAACCAAAAAACGAGTTTTAACAGATAAAAGACTTAGTTGAAATTTCAAATCTCATTCAATTAGGAGACACTCTCTCAACAATCTTCATTAATGAGGGTTGCTGCTTCGGATGGCTAGCAGTAACAGCTATTACTGCTAATGTCATCTTTTTTCTCTTCCCACCTCTCTCTATATATTTTCCCAAGAATACCATATCTCTTTCGTACTCTAACCTTGACTTGTCTCTCAAACTTCAGTTTTGGAAACACCATTTTGAACTCTCCTTAACTTTTCCATTTTAGTTTCATTCTCGCATCCCATTGGCTGAGATATGGATGTATCCAACACCATGCTGCTTGTAGCTCTTGTTGCAGCTTATCTGCTATGGTTTAAGCGGATCTCGAGGTGGCTCAAGGGTCCACGTGTCTGGCCAGTATTGGGGAGTCTTCCGGGTCTGATCCAGCAGCGTGACCGTATGCACGACTGGATCACTGAGAACCTTCGTGCGTGTGGCGGCACGTATCAGACATGTATCTGTGCCGTGCCTTTCTTGGCAAAGAAGCAAGGTCTCGTGACGGTCACTTGCGATCCGAAGAACATCGAGCACATGCTCAAGACCCGGTTCGATAACTACCCTAAAGGTCCTACGTGGCAAGCCGTTTTCCATGACTTCCTCGGCCAAGGCATTTTCAACTCCGACGGTGACACTTGGCTCTTCCAGCGCAAGACCGCCGCTCTTGAATTCACCACCAGGTACAATCTTAACCAGACCGGGCATTCATGCATGTGTTATTGGTTCAATTTTATACACACAACCTAATCCAATTTTACTATATTCATGAATTATTGTATCTTTGTGATGCAGGACGTTGAGGCAAGCCATGGGTCGATGGGTAAACCGGGGAATTAAGCTCCGGTTCTGTCCGATTCTTGAAACAGCTCAGATCAAATGTGAGCCGGTTGATCTCCAAGACCTAGTGCTACGGCTCACATTCGACAACATTTGTGGTTTAGCATTTGGGAAGGACACTCGAACCTGTGCACCGGGACTTCCTGAGAACGGTTTCGCTTCGGCTTTCGACCGAGCCACCGAAGCTTCTCTCCAGCGGTTTATTCTACCGGAGTTTCTATGGAGGCTGAAGAAATGGCTGGGGCTCGGCTTAGAAGTCAGCTTGAGCCGGAGCTTGGGTGAGATCGATGGGTATCTTGACGCTGTCATTAATGCACGTAAAGACGAATTGCTGAGTCAGCAAGAAAGTGGGGTCCAAAGACACGACGATCTCCTCTCCCGTTTTATGAAGAAGAAAGACCAGTCTTACAGTGAGACGTTCCTCCGACACGTGGCACTTAATTTCATTCTAGCTGGACGTGACACGTCATCAGTTGCGCTGAGCTGGTTCTTCTGGCTTATCACGACGCATCCAACGGTCGAGGATAAGATCGTCCGCGAGATATGCTCCGTTCTGATGGAGACACGTGGAACCGATGTCTCGTCGTGGACGGAGGAGCCGTTGGAATTCGATGAGGTCGACCAATTGGTTTACCTGAAGGCGGCGCTCTCCGAGACGCTGAGGCTTTATCCATCGGTGCCGGAAGACTCGAAGCACGTCGTGAACGACGATATCCTGCCGGACGGAACATTCGTACCGGCGGGATCGTCCGTGACTTATTCGATCTACGCGGCGGGAAGGATGAAGACGACGTGGGGAGAGGATTGCCTGGAATTTAAGCCGGAGAGGTGGATCTCGGCGGAGGATGGGAAATTCGTGAATCACGATCAGTATCGATTCGTGGCGTTTAATGCCGGACCAAGAATCTGTCTTGGAAAAGATCTAGCGTATCTGCAGATGAAAACGATAGCGGCGGCGGTGTTACTCCGGCACAGACTGACGGTGGCGCCGGGACACAAGGTGGAGCAGAAGATGTCGTTGACTTTGTTCATGAAGAATGGGCTTCTGGTCAATGTGCACAAGAGGGATTTGGAAGAGATTCTGAAAAGTCTGATAGTAAAGGAGAGAAACGACGTCGTCGTTCGTAACGGAAAATGCAACAGCGCTATTGGTGAAGGCGTCGCCGTTAACGCGGCTGTGGCGGTTGCCGTGTAGACGGAAAAGTTCAGTATATGTTTTCGGGTTAATAATATTTTTTACTAAACAAATACATACATTTTCGTTTGGGTTTTGTGATTGTGGGGTAACATTGGTTTCAGTTGTGCTATAGTATAAAATTGTAAGCAAATACTCTTTTTTAAATTAAAACTTTGGTTGCTTTTCTCTATTTGCTTCTTCTTCCCCACCCACCCCCATCAAGTTATATAAGCTTTAAAAAGAGTCCCAAAAATAAATAAAAGATACATATTTAAAAAACTTGTTACTTTATGAAACAGACCAGCCAACCATTTAACATTTGATCTCATCTCACTATGAGATCAAATTTATAGCCAGAGAAAGAAAGAGATAAAGCTTTCCTCGCACAATTTCACTGCAGCTATTGGTTTACTTGGTTCTTTAGTCGAGAATTTTCTCTCCGGTAGCGAACAAGTTCCAGATCAAAGTTCCAATTAGATACAGTGCAACTGCTACTTTGAACACATCATCCCATGAACCTAAATATTTAGGTATAAAAACACAAGTCCCTTAGTAAATTAATAGCCCAAAACGGTGTGATTAGCAAGAAGAATGTGAAAATAATTGGTACCTCGTTGGAGGATGTAACCAGTAGCTGCAGTGCCAAAGACACCAGCGAGGACTCCTGCTGTGTTTGAAAGTCCTAAGAGTACACCCTGTGACCGAAGCCATAGTTAATGATCGAAGCAAATCATTTTCAAGATAAAAACAAGTTTGGTGGGAGAGTCATAAAAGAGAAAGAATTGATGTTAATCTTACAGCGTATCGTGGGCCAATGTCTTGATGATTAGAGTAGAGACCCGACTGAGAGAATGCGTCAGAGCCCTGTTGGGGACAACATGAGTCTTTATGTCAGAGCTGTACACAACTCATGAATGCTTCTAAGCCAGACAACTGTTATTTTTTTTATGCAGACATTGCATTTATGTTATCTTCAATTATAGTTGTACTCTTAGAAGAATAATGTTGTGTCGGCAGGTTCGCAAGTCAAAATTGCATCATCTTTCTAGAACTTTTAAACTTAACATGTACAATCAAATCTGCATTATTTCTTCTGAACCCTTTTAATCATACAACACCAATACCTGACTGCATGCCATGCAGAGAACGGCCATTGCTGGAGTTTTGACATGGCTCAGCTGAGTCAGGAAGAAGGCTGGACCCAGAAACCCAATTGATTGCATGATCTGCGACATTGTAAACTTTATTAGCAGAATGTATCCTTTGAGAGTAGCCTTAATAGATCCAGTGGCAATAGTTTTTGATCATAAAAGATTCAAAACTGAAATCATCATAACAAGTTTGGCCTTTTTGAGGTAGTAGAGAGATGATTGTGTAATGATGATAAAATAGAAGAGTGTAATTCTTGCCTTCCGTACGGATGTAATTGAAAGACCTCTGCTCACGAGAGTATCAGCAATCCAACCTCCAATATTAGCGAAAACAGCCATGGTTAGCCATGGTAAGACGCATAGGAGCCCTGATTCAGTGAGGTTGAACTTCAAGACCTGAAATGTGATCAAAAGACCAACAATAGACAAGAAGATTCTTTTTACTTGTTCGTAAAGATATTAAACCATAAGCATATAAGTGAAAGTTGAAATCCATGCCTGATTGTAATATGTTGGCATCCATGTCAATAGTATGAATGTTCCCCAGTTATGGCAGAAGTGGGAGATTATGAGAGCCCAGACCGGGGGTTTAGACAGTATTAGCTTCCATGGAATCACTGTAACAGGTTCCCGTGGTTTGCTACCTCCGAGTATGACCTTCTTTTCCTCTTCACTCAGCTCCGGGTCATCCTTGGGAGAGCTATATGCCTGAGATGAAACAAGACGAGTGTTTTAAAAAAAAAAAAAAATAGTCTTGAAGGTTTTGTAGATATCAGCATCTTGGCTCATGTCATAGAGAGGAGTTCGTACAAATCTTAGCCACAGCGCAAACCATATACTTCCTAGGGAGCCAAACGAATAGAAAACAGATGGCCATCCGAACTTGTGGATTAGCATAGGAGAGAATGCCAATCCTGTAACTGAACCGAGATACATGCCACTGTAGACTAGTGCAAGCGATCTGCTTCTCTCAGAGACAGGGATCCATTTTGAAAGCATGTTGTTCATAGCAGGCATAGCAACACCCTGGAGACAGAACCTATCAGTGAGAAGTTGTACAGGTCTGAGACAAGTATAGGAATAGAAAAGAAATACAAAAGAGGTCAACCTCGCCAATTCCCATGAATGCCCGCACGACAAGCAAAAAGGGGAGACCAAGTTTCGCAGCAATAGGAGTCATAATTGTGGCAAAGGACCACCAGACAACACCAAAACCTAGAACTACCTTACCGCCAAACTTGTCTGCCCATATACCACCCAGAATCTATATTCAAGAGCAGATGAGCATGGTTTAGGCTAAAGTTAGAATAAGGTTACCCTCTCTTTTGGGTTGTATAAAACATCACATCCTACAGAGAGTGATTGTATAAGACCTGAGTAAGCAAATAGCCCCAGAAGAAAGAGGACTGAATTAAGCCAACTGTTGCACTGTTCCAGTTATATTGTTGTGACATGGGAAGGATTGCAATGCTCATATTCACCTGCCACAAGCATCTCACTAAGTAAACACGCAGTAGGAGAAATATATCCTGTAAATTTGTACAGAAGAAGCAACATATACTTACACGGTCCATATTGCATAAAAGAAATGATGCAAAGCATAACAACACGATCACCCAACGTCTAGGAAACTGCTGCCACCATGGAGATGCGTTCTGTAGATTCCCTTCAACTAAAATAGCTTCAGCTGATCCATCCGCTGATGGTACAACTCCTTCTGTAATATCAGACTCCTCTGATTTGTAGTAAGCACGAGATCTGTTTGTCTTGCTATTTCCAAGTTCGTTGATACTGTTCCTAAACCTAATTCTACTGTCCATTCTTGGTTGAATGAAACATCCAAAATTTGTCCTGTGTCCCAGTTGATGCTGTAAACTAGCTTGCAGAGACAAAATCTTCCGAGGTTGCAATGCTACAATAATTTAAAAAAAAAAAAAAAAAATGCTTAAGCCAAAATTGCATAATGAAGCAGAATAAGCATCAAAGATGAGATAGTACCTTTTGGGTAAAGCATAACTCTGTTGGAAACCTCTGCACCACATTTTCCAAGTCTCTGGTACAAGAGACCTCTTTCGTTGTTACAACCATTGCCTACAAAGTATTAGAAATTTTTTGATTTTGATACCAACGTAGAAAATTCATTGTGAATGATGCACAAGTGTTGAGTATCACTAAAAAAACTTATGCTATGGAGATTTTCAGGTGTACTGAGAAATTTACTAAAACCAAAGCAATGCACACACTGATGACTTCGCTATAGAGAATCTAGCGAATTTGCTACGCTCAAAGGCTACCGACTAACATAATCCGATAATCCAAAGTAGATTAAGCCACTGTGGAGTGAGATACCTGAGCCGATGAAGGAGCCGAAGTTCCGGTTTGAAATCAAGCCACCAAGGGCCATGTTGCCTGCTTCTTCTCAGATTAAAAAGCTTAAGGGAAGAAGTGAGAATTCTCAAGCTTCTTCCATAGAAACGGAGTACACGAAGGTTTGAAATAATCCGAGAGCGAGAGATGCTTCGGCTTATTCAGTGAAGCGGGAAAATCCCTAGTGGCCATATGGGGAAGGAGATGAAAGGGGGGTCGAGAACCTGACACGTGGCACATCATCTTCTACTCGTTGGAACCTCCGTTGTATTCCAGTTACGAATCTACCCCCATGTTGCAACCAAAAATATCCCTACCTGATTGGTTTAATCTCAGGGGTACTATTGGAATTATGTGTGGAAAATATCTGAGCCGTTACCGCCGAAGATGACCTCACCTTTAGAGGCAGACAAAAGATTAGGTAGTCGAAGAACATATTCTGACACGTCACGATTGGGCTTTTATTGGGCCTGCAACTCCAATATGTTGTATTTATTATGATGGGCTTAACAGACGGAGTTCGACCCAAGATATGTAGTTTGTTCCAGATACATTATGCTTTTCTAAATATAAAGCTCTAACCTCTAAGGTGGGCCATGTAACATTTCTTGAGAAATCATAATACTACTTTGTGATGCCATTTATATAATTTTTCTTTATTGTGATGCCATTTCTATACAGATGTGTATAGTTAGTTGCAACTACAATTGCTATACATTATGCTTTCCATGTTGCTGTATTCAACATCCAACCACACCTTCTCCACATACTTAATCTTAAGAAACCATAGATACTTTTAACCTTTTTTTCTTTCTTTCTTTTTCGCTTACCTGTGTTGATGCGGCTTGCAGAAGTTATTATTATCCAAAATGAACTTACTCCAGTTAAAGTATGGTCTTTAAATATAAAGAATTATTATTATACACATCCGTATACAAATGGCTCACAAAATACTACTAGCTTTTAGGGAAACAGAAAAATAATAATATTGAATTACAGTAACCAATTAATACATCTTCAATTAAAAGTACTTTTCCTTTATCCATCATGATGAGAATATCTCCAGCAATCACACACATGAATATTCGTATATGACTCTAACATGAATAATCGTATATGACCTAACTTCACTCCCAAGCCATTGGCAATCGACAAGAAATAAACTTGATGAATTTTCATTTCTTAGTGTTGTTGATAGACTCCACACTGCCGTCATTACCTCCAAGCAAAAGATACTTATCCTTGCGAGTAAGTTCGGTGCATTCGAACCCCAAGACGGCGCCGATGACTTTTTGGACGTAATTGGCCACCTCGAACGGAGTCTTGCCGCCGCCGTTGACAGTCATTTCTTCAGGCAAGCGATCCAAGAAAGTGACTTCGTAGCTCGGTCTTGGGTTCATGAAGAAGAAGTAAGGGTCCCAGAACTTCACACCCCTCACTGTCGTCCCGTTGAACATTCCTTGTTTACATTTCATTGCCACTGGCACGATCCTGTCGCTTAGCTCTGCGAACAGAGCGCTAAATCTCAGTAGATACTCTTCTCTACACGTCGTGCCTTCCGGACATATCACCAAGTCACCTATCATATCAAAAGCTTTTAACTACTGTATTGATTTTCAATTCTCAACTTAACATTAATGTGAATGTAAGACAATAGTCAAAAGAAGATATTTAGCTTAATAAGAAGATATATAGGTACCTTTCTCGAGAAGTTTTCTCATGCGGGCAGCGTCGGCGACACGGTCACGGGTGAGTGCAACAGCAGGAATAGGAGAAAGCATAAGGGAGAGACGAGAGACACTGTAAGTGACGCAACAGATCTTACGTCCAAGAGCAATGGCAACGATGATAGGATCAAGTGCAGTACGGTGGTTGAGAACATAGAGGTTGCCCGGAGTTCCAGGGGAAGGAGGCGGAGGACGGTGGCCACGAATGGTTAAGTGGATTCCAAGCATCTCATAACTGTAACGGACAAATCGTTCGGGTAAAGGGAGGTTGAAGTAGACACGAATGATGGAGAGGATGAAGCCGAAGGGAAGCCAAAGGTATGTGATTATGGCGTTTAACGGAGTTGGACGTTGGACTAAACGCCCGTCGTGGAAGATTATGCGTTTTTTCAAACGTTCTTTTGGAATTGTTGTGGCTGTCTTGCTCGCGTGAACCATGTAACCTTTCTGTTATAATACCCAAAAAACGTGGATTGAGTCATTTAAAATACAAAAAAAAAAAAAAAAAAATTAATTCGAACTTTATTCATTTCACTATTTCAGACGTATAATTGTAAATTCCTAGCAGAGTATAAACATGTCCCTAAATCGTTTAATTGTTAGATTAATCTTTTCTTTATTTTTTAAGTTCATTAAATGTGGGTGGTACTGGTAGGTGGTTGGAGGTGGAAAGCAAAAGAAAAGAAAACAAACAAAAAAACAAATCGAGGGGGACCCGTGAAGTGATAGGTTTGGTAAATTTATGAACTTTACTAATTACTAGTACAAAATATGTATATAATTTTTTTATTATTTCATAAGATTCACGCGTAGACATTTTGACATCAAACCGGTCAACAAGTTAAACTTGTTTGTATAGCCTAATAAATGAAAAATACTACATGACAAGAAAGTAAGCACGAATCAGTGCAAAGACTTCCACATGAGAATAAAACACTTGGTAAAAATTTCAAGTTTAATCTTTAGAAAAGCATGACTCGATGGCCAAGACTTCCGATAAAGACGGAAAAAAGTTTGCTTAGATTCTCAAGTTACCTTCAACACTTGTATTAATTACACTAATCTAGTCATTAGTCAACAATTTAAACTTGTATGGCCATAATTAATCTAAAACACAAGTAAGTTTATCTGTGGATAAGTCCTTGGTTCGAGTGCGCAATGCAATATAGAATGGATTAAAATCTAAATGGGATTTGAAATAATCAAAGAATTAATACCTTGCAGATAGACATAAAGTCGTGATCGGAGGTCCGGTCACCGAGGCCAATATCGGGTGACTCTTCACCAAACTCCTTTAAAATGGCTAATCTCTTAAGATCACCAACAAGAACACCAGGCTTCTTCACAAATCCAGTAGCTCTATTGGTTTTAGGGTTCACTTCAATCTCTGTTCCTAAAACTTTATCTCCTCCAAGATAATCTTTCACGAACGCCTCAACCATCACTATCGGATTCGCCGTCACTACCACTTTCCTCTTACATTTATCAAACACCTCGAAACTGTCTTTCCTCACGTCCGCCGCATAAAACCTAACCAAATTAAACCACCCCAAATTTTAAGAACAAACAAATTAAAGAGTTTCAAATTTTATTGGAAATATAATGAATATAGATTCAAAATGGATGTTAGCACTATTGGACATAATGTTTCACATCGGAAGTTGGACAGAGATTTTAAGTAATATATAAAGAATATGCGTCTCTCCATTCATTGTCAATTGATTTTGAATTGGAAGCCCATAGTTTAATAAGATTTGTGGATAAGGGAAGGTCGTACCGTGGAAGAACGGCGCGAGAGACGAGTTCGATGTCACGGATTTTGAGACCGGCGAAGGAGATGAAGATAAGGATTTGGATTCCAAAAGATTCAGAGACGAATAGGTAAGAAATAATAACGAGTGGTAACGAGAGAAGAAGGATTAGTCCACGGAATAAGCTTCCAGCTTCAACTGCTACAAGCATGAAGTAAGGGAAAGAGCTTCTCGAGAGAAGCAGAGTCCCGTCGAGATCTGCGGCGATTGATTCATATTCTCCGTCTCTGCATTCCGTTATCGGAGGAAAATTTCGACTCTTCTTCGCCGGAGACATCTTCTCTCTCGTTAATTGCAAAATAATGTGGAAAGAAAGAGAGGGAACGTTCTGTTTTAAATGCAATAGTAATCACCCAAATTACCAAAATGGGTTTATACAATTTTCACCACCACCAAGTGAGATTTTATCAGAATTTATCCTTAAACTTTGGTATTTTCTATCAAAAACAACCATTATTTCTCATATAAAAAGCTTCAATTTTGTATCATTACAATACCATTTTCCTTCAAACGTACTGTACACAATTGTTCTCATAAAATCTTAACGAATTGTTCAAAAATAATCAAGTAATTTATGTACATCATAAATTCTGTACTAGCTGTGAATCAAATAGATATAAATAAATAAAATTCTTAGTGTGTTACTTTAAATATTTTTCTTAAAATGTTGGAATAAGAAGAAAATTGCAAAGCAGAAGAAAAATTAAAGCGGTCACATAAAGGTAGCTCAGCAGCTCACCTATATATCCGCCTTAATATTAATACAGTGGTCATTACTTATTATAAATCTTTATCTATATTTACGTAAACATATTTATATTCACAAAGCACGTAAAGGTTAGGGCCACAAATTGAATTTATTATCTGAAAATAACTTCATATCTGAAAATAACTTCATCCGATATGCATATATACATTGTTTTTTCCAACAGATATATATATACACATGGTGTCGTAAAAAAAAAAATGGTGATATTGTTGTCTGTTGACTCAGTCGCATTCGATCAAACTTGTTTAAAAAAAAATGTTTAGCATAAATTATGCATTAATTTTTTTTAACGTTATTATTTATATTTCAAATTCGAATTATATATGTAATATTGGATCGAAAATAGTTTATATTGGATCAAAAATAGTTTATATTGGATCGAAAATAGTTTTTGACCAATTTCCGACCAATTTTACGGGTTGGTCGAAAATTGGTCGGAAATTGATATGATAGTTTTGAAAAAATTTCGATTATATTGTTCCGACCATTTTTTTCGACCAGTTTTCCTACCAATTTCCGACTAAAATTTTAGTTGAATTATTCCGACTAATTTCCGACCGTTTTTCCGACCAATTTCCGACCATTTGTCAATGGTCGGAAATTTCCGACCAATTTCCGACCATTGATAGTTGGTCGGAAAAGTTGGTCGAAATAGTAAATTTTTCTTGTAGTGAATCAATTTAGCATATCACTTATGCATACTCACTTCGGGTTTTCAATCCCCTTAAATTCTGATATACTAATATAATTAACAGAAATATATGTAATCACTAAAAAAAAAACAGAAAAAGGTCGTTATTATGCAAGCTAGGTAGATCATATATGTTCTCACTTGAGTTTTAATCTGTATATTCGACCGTTGGGAGTTGCACCGCCTTGAGCCTCACATTTATATATGTTTACTCCGACGAATCTATCCAACTGTATTATTAAGAATATGATGTACTACTTGTTGATAGTATTTAAAATGCTAACGGATTTATATACATAAAAAATAATGAATTATCCTTGATTGAAATGCTATATCAGTTTTGACAAGAAGACTCAGTCATTACTCATACGTTAAGAATTCTTGACTAGCTGTGTTTGATTATTACCAAATCTATTCTGTTTTTCAAAAGTTATAAAAACGATATCATAATTATCAATTTTATTTCAATTCGGTAAAACAATAATAGTATATGAAAACAAAATCAAAACCACACCTATAAAACCCACAACATGTAATAAAATCACAGGTTTTCTTAAAACCAAAGTAGTGTACGTACCTAACTAAAAAACCGACCCAATTAAGAGGGGTGGAGCAGAGCAATCCGGTGGGCGGTGGGTAATCCACTTTGGTAATTTCTTTCTCTATTTAGTTTTGACAAAAAGATGGTAACATTATATTTAGTGTATATAGTTTGTTCATCCACAAATGGTACGTTCTATGAGAGGCATGTGCATTGATGAATCTCTTGTAATAGTCTCTCATGTATACAAAAATTAATAAAATAATAAATATCAATATTTAATTAAGAGAGTCTCTCAAAAAGTGAAAAGAGACTCTCAAAATCTCTCAAATGAGAGACTCTTTCAACTTTTTTGAGAGACTTCTTTAATTAAATATTAGTATTAATTATTATATTAATTATTTTAAGAAAAATCCCATAAAAAACCTCCAAAGTGACATACACTTCCACTTTAAATCTCCAAACAATTTTACTCTCACTTTAAACCTTCAAAGTGACACTTATTCTATATTAAACCCTCAAAATAACATTTCTGTTCGCAACAACTTTTCAGATCACAGAACAGTAAACTCCGTTGACGGAACAGTAACTCCGTCGAGTTTTTTTTTTTTTTTAAAATTAAATTAAAATTAAAAATCAAAAATAATTTTAATAATTAAATTAAATATGTTTTAATTTTAATTTTATAACTTAAATAGTTAAATAACAAAAATCAAAATTAGAAACCACAAAATCTTTTTTAATTCAAATTTAAAGTCAATAGTAATTTTAATAATTAAATCAATTAGATTAAATTAAATGTTTTATTTTTAAGTTAACAACTTAAATAGTTAAATAACAAAAATGAAAATTAGAAACCACAAATTTGTTATTTAAATTTAAAAAATGATTTTGTGGTTTCTAATTTTGATTTTTGTTATTTAACTATTTAAGTTATTAACTTTAAAATAAAAAATATTTAATTTAATTATTAAAATCATTTTTGAGTTTAAATATTTTTTAAAAAAAAATTTAAAAAAAAAAAAAAAAAAAAATTACGGCGTTACTGTTCCGTCAACGGAGTTTACTGTTCCGTGATCTGAAAGTCGTCGCGAACAAAAATGCCATTTTGAAGGTTTAATGCAGGAAAAATGTCACTTTGGAGGTTTAAAGTGGGAGTGAAATTCTTTGGAGGTTTAAAGTGGAAGTGCATGCCACTTTGAAGGTTTTTTATGGAATTTTCCCAATTATTTTATATATGAGAGACTCAAGTGAAAGACTCCCAATGCACATGCTCTAAGAGCTCCGATTTCCTATTTTTGGAAAAAAAACATTTTGATTACGATTTTTGACTAAAAAGAGTATATTGGACTTAGTATTTTTATAAAAATTTGAGTTAAAATAATAAATCTAATATTATTGAAACATAAATTTTAAAATATCATTTAAAATCTAGTGTTAATAGATTAATAATTTTTAAACATACAATCAAAATCCACTTAGATCTAAATCTTATGGTTTTATATGAAATTTTAGAGGTTTTCACAAAAAAAAAGAGATTTCAGATAATTTAATAACAAAAATTTACTAAACTCATTAAAACTCAAATCTTTCCAAATATTCAGTCTAATACATCCTCTAAACATATAATCCCTCTGAATCCAAAAATCAAGTATAATTGTTTTTCGGATATGATGTCCTAAAATAAGGTGTCCGATCTATATTCATCCTAAAAGAAACTATAATAAAAAAATATAAGTGAAAATATTAAATATATACACATTACAATTTTAATATTTGATATATAAGAGTTTATAAATACATTTTCATTATTTAAAAAATAAAATATTTATATATGTTTTCTTTAAGATTTATAAGCTCAGTTACCAGTTGTGTTTGCAACATTGTAAATATGATTGCCGTAAAATACCACTGAAATTAGATCTAGAAGGCCTTAATGGGCTCACTTTCCCTCGAAAATGGGCCGTGATACTCTAATCCTAAGTAGACCCACTATGGGAGACCATTAACGTGCATACGTTAACCGAAAGATTCACATAATTAATTTTGAGATGGTAGAAAAGTGCCATTAGAATATTAACACATAGAATCAAAGAGGATTAACAATGAAACATCTCATCAATAAACCATGGTTTCTACATACACAAAGAAAGTTCACCAAATCCCAAATATATATATATATATATATATATATATTTTGGAAATGAGGTCCATACATTGCAAAACAAAAGCTAGATAGATAAGCACAGAAAACTAGAGAACAAATCTGGACCGTGGAATCTAGTTCATGGTTTTAACTCTTGCTCTTGAAAGGAATGGCTCTGATGACAATCTGGTGATAGAGTGCTGCTAGAGCTGCTCCAATGAATGGTCCAACCCAGAAAATCCACTGCACCCCAACACAACAAATATTTAGAATAAATGTTCAGAGTGGTCCTTTATTTTTATTTTATTTGTTTGTAAATGTTTATTATTATTATACTCACATGGTCGTCCCAAGAGTGGTCCTTGTTGTAGATAATGGCGGCTCCAAGGCTTCTAGCTGGGTTGATTCCGGTTCCGGTTATTGGAATTGTTGCCAAGTGTACCAAGAACACTGCAAACCCGATTGGTAGTGGCGCCAAAATCTACAAAACAGAATTGACCAATTATTAACCGGAACAAATTGGCTCATAAAACCGGAAAAAGAGGGGAGGGGGGTGCTTACAGGGACGTGTGAGTCACGGGCGCTTCTCTTGGCGTCAGTGGCGGAGAAGACGGTGTAGACGAGAACGAAGGTTCCGATGATTTCAGCACCAAGGCCAGAACCCTTGGTGTAGCCGGGAGCGACGGTGTTGGCACCACCACCAAGAGTCTGGTAGGGCGTTGGCTGGAAACCCTTGACGACTCCAGCACCACAGATGGCTCCGAGACATTGCATTATCATGTAGAAGAGAGCTCTGGTCAGAGACAACTTCCGAGCCAAGAACAGACCAAATGTTACCGCAGGATTGATGTGTCCACCTGAAACACACACATACACAAATCTTTTGTTACAGATTCCAGAATGACCTAGATAAGCCTAATAATCAAACTAACCCAGTTTTCCCTGCTTTAGTCTTTTTACACGATCTAGGGAAAACAGAGAGCATTAACATAAACAGAGGATTCCACAATTTACAAGAAACAAAACATCAAAATGTAAAATTTTAACTTTCTGAGAGATATAAATTGAAATAACTAAGAAATTTCCTGGAAATTAACATAAATCTAAACATCAAAAGAAACGAAATGTTCAAACTTTCTCGGTAAACTAAACAGAGCAAATAAAGAAAAAGCAGAACAGAGATTTCTAAAAACTAAAAGGGAAGGGAAGAAAAACCTGAAATGCCAGCAGTACAGTAGACAAGAGCAAAGATCATGCCACCAAAAGCCCAAGCGATGCCTTGGATTCCAACAGAAGCACACATGTTTGGTGCTCTCTTCACTCCCATCACTGTCAACACTGTTATGTACAGAAACAGGAAAGTTGCTATAAACTCGGCGATTCCTGCTCTCCAGAACGACCATGAGCTCAGCTCCCCTGGCTCAAACAGTGGCGCCGGTGGTGGCTCTTTGTAGTCCTTGTCCGTGGACTGAGCCGATGTCCCGATCGGTTGTCTCTCCGGGAACTTGTTAGCTCCCACTCTCACATCTTCTTCTTTCCCTTCCATTTCTTTTCTTAGGGTTTTTTCTCTCTCCACAGAGGTTAAAGTTTTGAGCTTTTCTTCTTTCTTTCTTGTGTAGCTTTCTTTAATGTGTGGTTGATAGAGGGTGAATTTATAGAGGATAGACTATCAAATAATTGCCTAACGTCTCCAAACATTTAATTCATTTTCTTTCTCTAAGAAAATAAATACTTTAGGAATAGTTGTTTTTTTGTCAACTAGTGTAACGAATAGTTAACACCTAATTATTATACTGATAGTTTTTTTTTTTTTTTATACAATATTATATTATATTGATAGTTGTAACTTGTAAGTTTATTTGTGTATAGTTTACCTACGATATCATAATTTTGATGTGTACTCAGCCTAATTGCTAGTTAAGAACTTAAGATCAATTATACTTTCGTTGTTGTTGTTTTTTTCTGTTAACAAATTAAACTTGTCTAGTTGCTTTTTTTTACAGAAGTCTTTAGTATTCATGATGGTGAATACTGAGTAATTAATTATGTAAATGAACTCATTGAATCATATATATAATGAGAGAGTTTTCTCTCCATTGAGCCTATCCACATCATCATCTTAATCATCCAATGAAAACAAAACATGTCATCAAATAATATTTTTATTAAGAATTAATTACATTTAAAAAAAAATCATTAGCATTACCTAAATAAAGTAGTTGATGAGTATTAAGATATTTAACAATAAAAGAAGTGAAAGTAAAAAAAAGGTATTATAATGATTATAAAAAAAATATTTTGTAACTACATTTTTTATATTTTTATTAATAGAGGGGGAAGTGAAAACAAATATAAAATAAAATAAATTAAAATTTATATAAACGACATTACAATATAAAGAAATGAAAGACCAAATAATGAAAAATTATAGATAGCCACAAGTCACAACCACTACAAATAAATGATTCAATATATAATGTAAATTAATACAATAATAACACAAATGTAATATACTTATAATATATGTAAGCAATTTTTTTCTGAATTAAAGGCAATTTAAAATATTCATTAAATACATGTTTTTTATTAAATAAATCTAAAAATATTTATAAAAACAATTAAATAAAATGTGTAAGAATAAAGAAAAAAACTTTAAAATAATGTTAGTAATCAAAGTGTTGAAAGGATTTAACAAATTGAGTGTGAAAAAACTATAAAACAATGATAGTTAACTTTCTCCAAATAATATAATTATCTTTGGAATATTGTATATGAGCATAAAAGTTAGAGTTGGATTTTTTGAAAATATCTAAACTTTTAAAAAATTTGAAAGTGTTATAGTCTTCGTATTTTAAGTAAAAGATTCTAAAATTTTACAGTAAAAATAACAAATATAGAATCGGTAAATACAAACTCAAATGCTACACAATAAAACATCTAATTATGGGTGATACATAATCTTTGTAGTTTATCATGAACGGAAATATAGTTTGTCTATGTTGTGATAAAAAAAAATACATGTTTAAAAATATTTTTGAATCGAATGATTTTAACCTTAATGTATGCTAATTTTTGTAGAAAATAATGAATTAGTTTTACAATTCCATTTATAATTAATAATTTATTTCTATTTATAAATCATTTTAAAAAAATTATAATATTTATTAGAATTCATCGCAACGCGCGGGTTATTACTCTAGTAAAGATAATGATGGAGGAGACTGGAGAGGGTTCTGGAATGTACCCAAGTGCTCTTGAATAAAGACAAGAATATGAGCTGTCTTTTATTTTCTCATCTTGCCACAAAATAAATATAGTGGGCCCCACTTTTTGGACGATCGATAAAACAAAACAAACCCAATAGTTAAAATGGTAAAATAAAATTAAAGTAACTTTGACTGACTCTTCAACGAAACAATTATCTGACCGTGGGAGAAAAAATTGACAGCTTTATGAAAAGTCATATCCGTAGGACTATAGTGTAATGCCACGCTTAATACTAATATCATATTAAAATATTTAACCATTCATTCCAGAAAATATAATGAACAACAGTTATAAATTAAGTTTTACGTTGACAAGGAAACTTTTACGTTTTATGTTGTAAGATATAACTGAAAGTTCTGTTAGCCGAAAAAAAAGTTCTGTTAGCCGGAAAAAAAAAAAAAACCTTCACAATATTTATGTAAATTTATCAAAAAAAGGTTGACGAAAAACAGTGTTAAATAGCGATGGTAGGGACAATTATCAACCTACCAGGTACTAGCAGGTGGTGCCTCTTTTTTTTTGTTTTCTTTCAATTTTGCTTAGCTTTTTGGTTTTTACCATGTTGCCTGAAATTTACAAGCCTCGCATTATATATCAGATCTCTCGTTTTTCTTATTTTAAAATTCGTTGTGGACCGAATTAAAACATCAGAGGTTAGAATTCAATTACTCGATTCATGGAAGTAAATTAATAAAATTTTGAATTTAGTTTCCATTTTTGGGTGCTGACATCTAAAGGTTTGTTGAACAGCTCAGAGAGGAGTATTGCTTCTCTGTGATCACATACATGCTTTGTTGCCAACAACACTTCTTATCCTCAGAATTTGCCAATTCAAAATTATAATATGTGAATATATATTTATTTATTTCCATAGTTACAGTCTTTACAGTATTGTGATTTGTGAAAAAGACATAATTGTGGAAAGTTGTTAATATGTGAATTCTGACGTATTCATATTCGAAACGCAACCACAAATGCATAATCACATACCGTCCACCCAACATATTTTTGACACGTGGAAGAAATAGACTAACCCGTTGAGCATGAGTATTGTTTTATTGGGCCGGTCCCGACCAAAGCCGTATATGACTATGCCTATGATATGACATCCCCCCTCATAAATGTTGCATATGTCTGTGAAAGAAAAATATTTCTTAATAATATATTATTTCTCTATTTTTAATATATACTAGGTAAATATCCGCGCTACGCCGCGGGAATTTTTATTTAACTTTATATATATATATTTAAATTTAGTAAATTATTTTTATGGATAATTGAGAGAATCCTTGAAATCAGGTGAGATAAAACAATATAAAAATATTGTTTTTATTATTATTATTTAAAGTAAGTTTTTTTGATAATATCAAAATGTTATAACCTATTCAAAAAATCTAAATTATGATGATTTCTTTAACTATATAAAAAATATTAAATTATTCTATGTTTGAGACAATAATAAATTAAACTAACTCGTTATATTAGTTTTTTTGGTGATAACACAATGATAAAATTTATAATAAAAAAGTTTATAATAGTGAATATAGAAAAAAAAAACAAATAGATCTTGTAATGAACATATACTAAAAGAAAATAAATAAATATTATGAATAGTGATATTATGTTAGTAACATTTGTATATTGTATTAAAGTTACTATAATGTATTAAAGTTCTTAAACCATCAAATGGATTTTATGAACATTTGTATGGTTTATCTGAAGATTGCAAGCTTATAACCAAAAGCAAGATAAATAAAATACATTATTACGTGAAAGAGAAGATAAGTAGGACACATTAATTTTATGGTCTTGATAAGAAGATTTCAACAATAAAAAGTGCAATTCGATTTTTTTTTCTGTAGTTGATTCTTTAACTGTTGCACCAGCTTCAAACTCTTAGCTTTATATTTAGTAGAAAGGTAAGTAAAACTCGCATCATGCTTTTCAAATCTGTAAAGATAACAAAACTTGATGTTGTTTCGGAATAAAGAGACAAAGAATCTGAAATAAAAAAATATAAATCTAAGATAAAGAAAAATGACGTAAACTTGGATCGAATACAATTGTAATTTTAGAATTATGTTTTTGACGAATCTGAAAAATATTATAAAAGTGGTAGAAAGCGGAAAAGAGTGAGAGACGGATTTGAGTCTAACGTGAATTGGATTTTTAAAGAAAGATAAAAAAAGTTTGAAAAATCTTGAAATAGTTTCAAACTTCCAAATATCATATAATCAAAGTGTGGTGTGTCATGTGTGAAAAAAATTAGGATTAGTTGGTTGTTTGTTTTCTCGATTTTTTTGTTGTTTAAATTTTTTGGTCAAACTACATGTAGAAAAAAATATAAAATCTAACAAAACTGCATTTTTTTTTGTTAATTTTTTTATTAAAATTTTAAATTATTAAAAAAATTCTACGTGGTATATTTTTATTGGTCAATTGACTTGTTTTTTTATAAAATAAATAATTAAGTATGATGTGTATAATTAAATCTGATGTGTCTAATTAAAATAATTTGATTGGATCTTCAAAAATTTTCATTAATTGACATGTCAACACCATAATGCTTAAAAAATCTGATGTGTCAACACAAGGAGAGCCACTTGTGTTATTATAGTGTTGATTATTAATTTTTTTTGTATAATATATATTTTACTAATTATTAATAATAAATTGTAAATTTCAAGAAAAATATATTTGAATATCATTAGTTTAAAATTATAGAAAATTGTTACTTACAATCAATTTTTAATATGTTTTATTAAAATATGTGAAAATCTTAAAAATATAATTAATAAATCATAGAGAGAATATGTTTTAAGAAAAATAATATTTCGCAAAAATATACTGTATATTTTCTATGCAAAATTTATATAACATTTTCTATTTTCACTACTATATATTAACTAAAATTAATATAAATAAAACAAACAAAGATATATGATAAGATTGTAGTAAATTTTCTTAAAATGTACGTTAAACTTAAAAAAGTGTAATATTGTGAAACGAAGAGAGTAATTAACAAGTTTTGATTGTTTGAGAGTTACTTTTGATTTAAATAATTACGCCTTTTCGGTATTTTTTATTGTAACTAAGTTTTGTTTTCGAGTTAGTTATTGTAATTAATGTTATGCAACGGTAAAAATATAGTTTACCGTTAAATACAACATGCGGAGAGATAATAGAAAAAATATGAGATTTTGGAAGCGTGAATATTGGTGGAATAAATAATAATGTAACTTACTATTCCATGTTTGATTTTTATTCCGGACAGCTCAATCTTGATCGTCAACTATTCATCAATAGTTTATCAGTGACAATCATAGTCTTTTATTATTATTTTTTTATAGTTATTTTTACATACTAATTGTTTTGAGATTGCCTGATTCATTCTTCCTTATTTGCTGGCGTGATTGCTTTGATCAACAAGGTCGTCTATGGTCAAACATCTCTCATTAAAGAAAGATTCGACTGTTAAGGCAAATCCATAGAATTCAAGGTGTGCTAGCGGTCTCTCTTTCCTATTCTTGATGGTGGAAAATAGATTAGTGTTCAAAACGTAGTTGTGGATTCAGTGCAAGCTATGTTTTAAAAAGGGTTTCTTTCCCCATCTGTTGGACAAATTCACAGTTGAGTTTTTAAAAGGTTTTTTTTTTTTTTTTTTTTATCTGTTGGACGAATTCACAGTTGAAAAAAGAGATATTCATAGTTTTAGCCTTTTAGGTTCTCTGCTACAAATACAGGATGAATAGTAGATATCCTACAAATAATGCAACAATCTATATCTAATCAGACTAATTGTGAAATTTGTAGCACTAGTGGTAACCAAGCCTGACTCGATTATATTATAAGCCTAGGTTAAATATATATTTGGGCCTCTAATTTATATTATAATTATTTTTCTTTTTTTTCTTAAAATATATAGGTAGTCAGGTAGATATTATAGTTAAAAATTGAAGTGCATGTGCCTTGGCCAATTTTTCCCTTCTCCTTGTGCCTACCTATATCCCGGACTGTTAAGTAGTATTACTTGTAAAGTTGTTTTTTTTTTTTTTTAATTTTCAGTATTACTTGTAAAGTTTCGTCTAGTTTAGAAAAATCATTGTGATCTTCAAGCTCAAAAAGAGAGTATGTCATAATAATAAAAAAAACTGCATTTCTTGATATTTTACTTCACAAAAAAAAGACTCATCGTAGGTTTCCATAATATTAAATTTTAATATACAAAAATCTAGGAATGTAAAAATGTTATAAGTAAAACAAATTCAGAAAAAAGTACGTACTATAGGCAAAAAGGAAAAAAAAGAGGGGTAAGAAATCACACATTAATGATCTAATTCTTCTAATGGTAATCAATTGAGTTGCTCGAAAGATCTTGAGCACCGGAGTTCTACTCCACCTCCTTGCAAATGATTAAAAAGGTTCCAGTAAACCGTTGAAAAAGGATAAAAACTGGAATGATGTTTGTTGGGACAAATAAATTCATCAACAAGCGACGCGCTGGTTGTTAGTGACGCGCCAAGCGCAAGCGACGCACTAGTTATAAGTGACACGTGATATATGTAACGTGCGCTGTAACACTTATAACATGAGCCCACTCTGAAAGTTAATGGGCTTTAGGTTAACGACACCACTCCTAATCCTAAGGGAAGTAGTATACAAAAGCGGCGTAACCTACGAATAAGGGAACGGACGCGACTTCCGTTTCCTAGGGGATTAACGTTTATCTGGTGACACGTCACCCCTAACCCTAAGGGGATTAGGTCGGTCTACGAAATATTATAAATAGAGAAGATCCTTGAACAACGGCGACACACGAAAAACATTAACCTAAGAACGCTACAGCTACATTCTCGCAGCTTACCAAGAACAGCAACAGAGAATTTAGCCACGGCTTCAACTGACGACCAACGAACAACGGACGACAAGATCATCTTTGATTATTTCTCATTATTGATTCCTTGTAATTTATAGCAGAGATAAACTCAAATCCGTTGATCAATAAAGAGATCTTTTCCTACCATTCCGTAGAATTGTCCACGTGCGAATCGGTTAAATTTTGCCCAAACAGTTTGGCGCTAGAAGGAGGGGGCAATTTTAACTACGTGAGACATGACAGACGGAGAAGATAACAACGAAGTACCCATGGGAGTAAACATCCCTATCGGTCCTGTTACTCAACTAGAGGCACTCACCGCTCAGATGAAGCAGACCGAAGAAAGACTAAAGACACTCGAAGCTGAAAACGCGTTGCTTAGAACTGAAAACGCGTCTCTTCTTACTAGCAATGGTAGCGTCGATGTTAACGCTAATGCTAGGTTTCGTACATACGTCGCTCCGATGCAATCACTGGATGGAACTCCAGGAACCACGGGAAACATATCACTCCCACCACATGATGGTGGCGGTTTGCTCCGTGTACCATCTTTTGCTCCAGCGGTAACCTACCAGATTCCAGAGGTAACCAACCAGTCGAGAGAAGACTCTTATTTAGATGCCAAGTTTTCAAAGCGTATGGACGCCATAGAGGCTTTACTTGAACGACTTCCAGGAATAGCTCCTCCAATTGTCAAAAGCGCTCCTAATAGCTACGCGGATACTCCATTCACAGACGAGATCGCACTAGTGGAGATGCCGAAGAAGTTCACCTTCCCTTCGATGAAAATGTATGATGGAACAAGTGACCCTGACAATCATATAGCACAATACAAACAACGGATGTTCACCACGGCCGTCTCAAGAGAATACCGTGAAGCAACCATGTGCAAAGGATTTGGATCAAGTCTCACCGGACCAGCTCTTCAGTGGTTCACCAATCTTCCAAACGCTTCAATTGATTATTTTGCGTCACTGACGGATCGATTCGTTGAACAGTTCGCGAGTAGCAGAAATCTGGAAAAGACAGCTGATGACCTCTACGAACTAATTCAGAAGAAAGGAGAGTCATTACGTGAATATGTAGGACGTTTTAACAAGGAAAAAGTGTCAATACCTAATTGTAACACGTCAACTGCCATCTCAGCATTCAAGAGAGGCCTACTCCCAGATGGAGACCTATATAAGGAATTGACAAAGTACCAATGCAGAACCATGGAAGATGTGCTCTCTAGGGCGTGGGCACAAATAAAATGGGAGGAAGACTCAGCTTATCGTTTTCAACGTTCTCCTCGCACAGAATCACGCGTGATAAGGAATGAAAGGACAACGAGAGATGACAAACCTTACCAGAAATCTCGGAGTGAAAACAACAGTAGCAGGAGCGACAGGGGTAGCACCCATCGACCATTCACGGTGACTGAGATTGAAAACCGTTCATCATCAACTTGGCCGACAATTAATAATCTTTCGATATCTCATGTAGAGCTAGTTGGTGTATTGAGAAGAATGGGTGAAGCAGTAAAGTGGCCTCAGAAGATGAGAACACCGGATGAGAAACGTGATAATTCGAAGTGGTGCGAGTTTCACAATGACCATGGTCATAAAACAGAGGATTGCATCACACTAAAAATAGAAGTTAACGAGCTGCTAAAGAAGGGCCACCTAAGAGAATTTTTGTCTAACAAAGCCCAAAACCGCATGGATGATAGAAGCGACTACCAGGCTCGTTCTAACAATGGCCCTTCACCGCCCCCCAAGCACGATCGCGTGATTAGCGTTATCTCCGGAGGGTCTGATATCAGCGGAGTAACGCAATCAGCTGCTAAACGAAGCACAAGAGCTATTAAGAGTTTTCAAAGACAAAGCAACGTCATGCAAGATGATACACCAACTTATACCATAAGTTTTGCGTCGAATGAAGGGAGTAGCGTGCGAACTCCACATCATGACGCGTTAGTCATATCTCTAACTGTTGCTAACTGCTTGATGAAACGGATACTAATTGACAACGGAAGCTCCACAAATATCCTCTTCATGTCAGCTTACAAAGAATTGGGTTTAGATGAAACTGGACTGACGCGGAAATCCACACCATTGGTAGGCTTCAGTGGGGAGGTAAAGCAAACAACTGGAGAAGTAACGCTACCAGTATATGCAGAAGGAGTCAACAAGAACACAAAATTTGCTGTGGTAGACTGCGCCTCAGCCTACAACGCAATTATGGGACGCCCTTGGATTCATGAAATGGAAGCAATACCATCAACCCTTCACCAGTCGATCAAATTTATTAGTCCATGGGGGGTGCGAGAAATCAAAGGAGAGCAAGAGAATTCACGATCATGCTATCAAACTACATTAAAAGGTAAAACTCAAAGCTTATAGCAATTACAGAGTCCACCGCCAGTTCTCCATAGTGAAGAGCCGGAGGTGGAGCAGCTTGATGAAGTTCCACTAGTAAAGAACGATCCCGAAAAAAACGTGAATATTGGGTCAAAGTTACCAAGCGACATACGAAGGCGACTTATAGACTTTCTTAGGTCTAATGCTGACTGTTTTGCTTGGTCACATGCTGACATGCCTGGAATCGACCCCGAGACAATCTTGCACAAGCTACAAGTGGACCCAGACCACCAACCAGTAAGGCAGAAGCGAAGGAAATTTGCTCCAGAACGTGACTTAATCATCAACACAGAAGTGCAAAACTTACTAGATGCCGGATTTATTCGTGAAGTACGTTACCCGGAATGGTTAGCCAATGTGGTAGTTGTTCGAAAAAAAAATGGGAAGTGGAGAGTGTGTATTGACTTCACAGATCTTAACAAGGCGTGTCCCAAAGATCCTTTCCCATTACCTCATATAGACAAGTTGGTAGACGCGACAGCAGGTCACCAGTTAATGAGTTTCATGGATGCCTTTAGCGGTTACAATCAGATCTTAATGCATCCAAACGATCAGGAAAAAACATCATTCATGACTTCACGAGGTATATATTGTTATAAAGTGATGCCTTTTGGTCTGAAAAACGCTGGTTCCACTTACCAGAGGTTGGTAAACATGATGTTCGCTGAACAAATTGGTCATACCATGGAAGTTTATATAGACGATATGCTCGTAAAGTCCCTGATAGCAGAAGACCACATCACACACTTACAACAAGCTTTCGCCACTTTGCGAAAGTATAACATGAAGCTTAACCCTTCCAAGTGCTCATTTGGCGTGAGCTCTGGCAAATTCTTAGGTTACATCGTCACTCACAGGGGAATAGAGGCCAACCCAGATCAGATTAGAGCAATTCAAGTCATACCATCGCCAAAGAACGTTAAAGAGGTACAAAAGTTAACTGGAAGAATGGCTGCATTAAGTAGGTTCATTTCAAGACTCTCTGATAGATCACACGCATTCTTTACCGCTTTGAGAAAACCCAAAGACTTCATATGGGATGAAAAATGCGAAAAAGCATTAACAGAACTGAAACACTATCTCACGTCACCTCCCCTGTTATCAAAACCAAAGGACGGAGAAGTGTTGCTCTTATACCTAGCAGTGTCAGAACATGCTGTCAGCGCTGTACTGGTTCGAGAAGAAGAGGGCAAGCAACATCCAGTATACTATGTTAGCAAGTCACTATTAGATACGGAGAAGAGGTATAGTCGCTTAGAAAAGCTCGCGTTAGCATTGATAACGGCAGCCCGTAAGTTACGTCCTTATTTCCAAGCTCATCCTATTGTTCTGGTTAGTTCAACCCCCATCAAAGCAGTTCTACACAAACCAGAAGTTTCAGGAAGATTAGCAAAGTGGGCAATTGAGCTCGGAGAATATGACGTAATATACAGACCAACCACCATCATTAAGTCCCAAATCCTAGCAGATTTTGTAGCAGAGTTTACTCCAAGTCTGATTCCTGAAGTAGAAGAAGAGGTGAAAACTCTACGAGAAGGAGTTCGCAAAGGAATTTGGAAACTGTACGTTGACGGGTCCAGTAACACACGAGGAACTGGACTCGGCATGGTCATTACATCTCCAACAGGTGAAATTGCTTCAAGAGCGGTAAGGTGCAATTTTCGAGCCACTAACAATGAAGCGGAATATGAAGCATTAATAGCAGGGCTGTCATTGGCTCACGATTTAGGAGCTCAAGATCTGGAAGTTTATAGTGATTCTCAACTCATAGTCAACCAAACTCAAGGAGAGTACCAAGCGCGAGATTCAAAGATGACCAGATATTTAAACATAACAAAGAAGTTGCTGGAAAAATTCAAGGAATGCAAGATCTCGCAAATCCCAAGGGAAGAAAACAGTCATGCTGACGCCTTGGCTAACCTTGGTTGCGCCCTAAAAACTGACAAACATGTCAATGTTCCACTGCTAATTTTACAGTGGCCAGCCACAGAAAGTGAAGAGTCCCCAACTCACATCACAACCATAGGTGATGGGTCAAACTGGATGACACCTCTTATGAATTACTTGCAAGACGACTTACTACCAAATGATCGAGGTGAATGTAGAAAGATTAAGCGGCAAGCAACACGCTACTGCCTTGTTCAAGGCAAGTTATACCGTCGCTCTTTCTCTGGTCCATACCTAAAGTGCATAACTCCAGAAGAAGCTAAACAAGTTTTGATGGAGTTACATGAAGGAGAATGTGGATCCCACTCTGGAGGGCGTAGCCTTGTGCTAAGAGCAAAAACGGCCGGATACTACTGGCTCACTATGTGCAGTGATGCATTGCGCTTTGTCCGTCATTGCGACAAATGTCAAAGACACGCACAAATTCCTAAGATACCACCAGAGAACCTGAAAACTATAAGCTCACCATGGCCATTCATGAAGTGGGGAATGGACATCGTAGGGAAACTACCAGAAGCTCCAGCTCAAAAGGTGTTTCTCCTTGTTGTGACCGATTATTTTTCAAAGTGGGTAGAGGCAGAAGCCTTAAGCAGTATTGGGGAAAACCAAATTATCAAATTCGTTTGGAGGAACGTCATATGTAAGTTTGGTGTCCCTCAAGAGATTGTCACTGATAATGGACCTCAGTTCACAAGCAATAAGTTTAAGGACTATTGTAGCAAATGGGGAATAAAACTAAGCTTCGCAACACCACGACACCCACAATCAAACGGACAAGCAGAGTCCTCAAACAAAACAATAATAAAAATGATGAAGAAACGTTTAGAAAGTGCTAAAGGATTATGGGTCGAAGAGCTTCCCGGCGTGTTATGGGCTTATCGCACCACGACTAAGTCAGCTACAGGGGAAACACCCTTTTCACTCGTGTATGGGATGGAAGCAGTGGTACCCGCTGAAATCAGCGTGAAGACAATACGTGCTGAACATCTCCAATACCATGAAAACGAGGAACTAATGAATCTTGACTTAGAGTTATTAGACGAGAAAAGAGAGTCCGCCATGATTCGGAACTGGTGCTACCAACAAGAAGTCGCGAGAAACTACAATAAGAAAGTACGATCCAGGACGTTTCAACCCGGAGAATGGGTCCTTAGACGTGTCTTCCAAAATACAATGGAGAAAGGAGCTGGAAAACTAGGACCCAACTGGGAAGGACCTTACAAAATTATAGAGGTACGTGGTGCAGGAGCATATAAGCTGCAGGACAGGCAAGGCAAGAACCTACCTAACAGCTGGAATGCGTTGCATCTGAAAGCATATCATTTTTAGGTGGGCTTTGGTGTTTTACTTCGTTTTTCATAATTAATTAGTTTGTTTTTTAATAGTTGGGGTTTCAAATAATTTTTACGGCTTAGATGCCGCAATCGCTTTTAAGTTATTATTTTTGTTGCTTTGGTGTTGAACTCGAACATGTCAATAGACATTTGTTTTGATAATGGAATTTTAGTTATGAGCTAACAAAAGTCTATCAAAAGTGTGAAGGCAAAAATCTCCACTTTAAAAAAAAAAAATATATATATATATATAAGGCACGACCTTACCAAATCAAGTTGACAACTGGCGTCACTTTTGAAAAATCAAGTGACGACCTATGTGACTTTGAAAATATAAAAGGCACGACCTTACCAAATCAAGTTGACAACTGGCGTAACTTTGAAATATCAAGTGACGACCTATGTGACTTTGAAAAATATAAAAGGCACGACCTTACCAAATCAAGTTGACAACTGGCGTAACTTTGAAATATCAAGTGACGACCTATGTGACTTTGAAAAATATAAAAGGCACGACCTTACCAAATCAAGTTGACAACTGGCGTCACTTCGAAATATCAAGTGATGACCTATGTGACTTTGAAAAATATAAAAGGCACGACCTTACCAAATCAATTTGATAACTGGCGTTACTTTGAAATATTAAATGACGACCTATGTCACTTTGACAAATATAAAAGACATGACCTTACCAAATCAATTTGACAACTGGTGTCTCTTTGAAATATCGAGTCACTTTGAAAAATATAAAAGCACAACGTTACCAAATCAATTTGGTAAATGACGTTACTTGGAGAAGCACGTAACAATATGTGTAACGTTGAACTCATAGGAGACGATCCCCAAAAATCTTTCTGGCAACTGGTGTCACTATGAGAAGAATCAAGTGACAATCTGTGTCATTTTAGTAATACAACAGGACGATTCCACGATCGATCAAAAAAAAAAAAAAAAAAAAAAAAAATCGTCTCCTACAAGTGGTGAACCACTATAAGTGAATAAAGCAAAAACAGATCAAGCGCACCCTTAATTCACAGGAGGAGGGGCAACATCGTCTCCTTCCCTTGGGCAAGACTCAAGGAACACCGGCGGAGTGTTACCTTTGAAGTTAGCATCAGCTATCAGCACCTCCCTGTAAGCTTCCTCTGCTAACTTCACACTCCAGTCCTGTGCCTTCCCGTCCTTGAACTCTTTAACCATCTTCCATGTGTTGATGATGATTGCACCAGTCACCTCCATTTCCTTTTGTTGCTCTAGTCGTGAGAATTTCTCATAACTCTCGTCCTCACGAGCCTTAAGAGAAGTCACCTCATCGATAAGACCGTTGTTCTTGCTCTTCAAAGAGTCTATTTCTTTATCCTTAAGAGCAAGGGACGAGGTAAATGTCTCTTTCTCTACGTCGAACTCCCTCTTCATCCTTGCATTTGTTTCAGAAAGACGTACAATCTCTTCTTGGGCAAGAACAAGCTGGTTCTTGCCATAGTAGCAAATAGACATTGCCTGAAAGTAAATACTAAAATCTGTCAAAGCGTGTCCTCAAGCCGACATGTGTTATATGAGAAGAATCAGTATACCTCAAAGAGTGAAGCATGAGCTTTATCAAAAGAAGCACCAGGTCCTAGAGTGATGTGATTTGCTAATTCATGGGAAAAGTTCTTCACATTAAGTTCAGCAATCACTTGAGAATTCTCACAAGTGGTAAGTGCAAAACTGCGCGACGAAGAAGTCAAGTCCTTTGAACTATGAGAGTTTTTCCTAGGAACCTTGGCAGCCAGGCAAGTGGCGTCCGACACCGTTGATTTACGTTTCAAAGATTGCTTAGGCACCATCTGGTTATCTTTGGAAGATGTCTTTTGGGTGGCAGTCAAGGACGCCTGGCTAGCACGCCTAAATTTGTCAAGAGTGTCACCAATCGTTCCGTCAAAAGGAGACATTGGACCACCTCCATTAAAAAGGATATCGATCGTAAGGTTGGCCAGATCGTGTGAAAAATGATACGGCAAAATAACAATCTAGCATGATGAATAGTCTTACCCCAAATTGTGCTCCTCCCTAAAGCAAAGGGACTAACCAAGTGCTCGACAAGACGGTAACCTTCTGGAAAATCAGTGCACTTAGTGGCACCGTCACGACCTTCTCCACACGCTAGGCGTTTGAATCCTGCATTTAAAATAAAAAGAGATAGAAACGAAGTTAGTTCAAGGAGCAAATAATGGAATTTGGAGAAAAATGCAAGTCTACCTCCATAAGACCAAGCAACAGGGAATTTAGGGTTATAACCCACTTCCATAAAAAGAAACTTCTTCGTCCACTCTTTTTCATAAGGAATAACCCTTATTTGTGGTCTTTGAAAATCATATACTAAAGGAAGAGAACTTGGTGAGCGCTTGTGGATCATGCACCTTCTTCGATCTATAATGTGAGGAAGAAAATAATAGGCGAATAATACTTCTTTAACACCGAGAGCGACAGAGAACAACTCGCTGAAAACTTGTATGGCGGTTAAAATCCTCCAAGTGGTGGGAGTAAATTGACCTGGCGAGATGTTTAACTCTCTCGCAACCTCTGCAATCAATGAAGGCACAGCCTCTCGTAAGCCTATTGCAAAGAAAGCCTCATATACCACAATCTCATTAGACTTAGCCTCACTAGCTCGCTCTGTCTCTAGTGGTATCCTAAGCTTCATCCAAGAAGGAAGATTGTAAGCGCGTCTGATCGAACGAAGGTTATCATCGCTAATAAGAACTGAAAATGGATCCTCTTCAAACAATGGCCGACGATATGACACCCCTGTGCTTACGGACGAAGGATTTAAGCAACGTCGAAGCACTAGAGCACCGCCGGTTGAAGGAGCTTCATATACGTAAACTGAGGAACCGCCACTAGACTCACTATCAGAATCTGTTTCTTCATTTGCGGCCAAGTTTGAATTCTCTGCGCTACGTTCACTACTACTCCCAATATCAATCATTTTTACTGGACAAGCGACGTCTCTGCTAGCTAATTGAGCTCTCCAAGAGCAACATGAGAATCAACCGAGCAACAAAAGATTACAATGAAGAAAAGGAGAATCGTTTATTACCAAAATTTAATAGGCAAGTGATGTGTTCCTTGGAGCTGGGGCGAAATTCTACAAAGAAAAATCAAATCAGATAAAAATTAATACACGAATCCAAGAGAATAAGGCTCTAAGCCGAGGAGTGAGTAAGACTAGAGGAGCAAGAAGAGAAAGAATGAAGGCGAAACTGGAGACTCGCCTGCAAGTGTTGGAGTTATGGTGGACTCGTAGTAGTGTCTCTACAAAGGGAAATGAAGTAGCTCTGTGTAATGTCTCTGGTCGGCGATGAATGTGTCTGAAATGTCACTTGGTGTTAGGGTAAAGGAGGAAGGCTACAGCCACTTGGATCCTTACATGGGCCATAAGCCCACTATCAATCTAACTAACAAAAGGTTTAATTGTAATCAAATAAGAGAGCAAAATGGGCCTGGTAGAACAAAATGGAAACGCTCCAATTATCCAACATTCTCAAGTGACGTGGCCAGGAGTTTGGAGTCACAACACTGTTGCAGCATTTTTAGTCAAGGTACGTTTTCAGATTATTATTTAATAAATTGGCAAAATGGTGAAAATTTAGCACGGCATTATGACAATTTTCTATGTGAAAATTAAATGTCGATTGGCATTGAAGAATTCACTACTCTCCAAATTCTAAAAATAGAAATTAGAGAGTCGGGGGCAAGTTGTTGGGACAAATAAATTCATCAACAAGCGACGCGCTGGTTGTTAGTGACGCGCCAAGCGCAAGCGACGCACTAGTTATAAGTGACACGTGATATATGTAACGTGCGCTGTAACACTTATAACATGAGCCCACTCTGAAAGTTAATGGGCTTTAGGTTAACGACACCACTCCTAATCCTAAGGGAAGTAGTATACAAAAGCGGCGTAACCTACGAATAAGGGAACGGACGCGACTTCCGTTTCCTAGGGGATTAACGTTTATCTGGTGACACGTCACCCCTAACCCTAAGGGGATTAGGTCGGTCTACGAAATATTATAAATAGAGAAGATCCTTGAACAACGGCGACACACGAAAAACATTAACCTAAGAACGCTACAGCTACATTCTCGCAGCTTACCAAGAACAGCAACAGAGAATTTAGCCACGGCTTCAACTGACGACCAACGAACAACGGACGACAAGATCATCTTTGATTATTTCTCATTATTGATTCCTTGTAATTTATAGCAGAGATAAACTCAAATCCGTTGATCAATAAAGAGATCTTTTCCTACCATTCCGTAGAATTGTCCACGTGCGAATCGGTTAAATTTTGCCCAAACAATGTTGTAAGTACTTTTCAACGGTTTAGTGTAACTTTAGCGTGAATGATGTTGTAAGTAATTTCTGAAGGTGTTAACTAAACTCCGCAAACAAGCTCGTGAGATGTTCAAGCTTAGATGAGGGTTCTTGAGTGCAAATGATTCAAATTCTGGGGAAAAAATCTTATGTGTGTATCTTGAGGCGAAAGCGTTGAGCGCAGCTTCCTTGAGGACATTGTCGGAAGGGATCGTTGATAGTTGGAGGATGTCGAGAACGTTGTCAAAGCTGAGATTCAAAGTCGATATTAATACTTCTCTACAAACATCTTGGAGATATTGAATGTCATACTTGTCTGCAGCTAGATAGAGAGCTCGAATGTGTTTGTTGTTAGGGCTCAAGGTTCCACTGTAGAAGAATTCAAGGAGTGACTTGAGTTCTTCATAGCTCAGATCAGGAATAGTGATTGATTCCTCAGGTGAAACTTTGCATTCATCAGACTCCAACATGTTTCTAAACACTTTTGATTTCACTGCCTGTGAAGATATATATATATATATATATATATATATTAGACAACAAACAAACAAAAAACACTTTAGATATATATATAGATAAGCACTTGATGAGGGTACATCAATATATATAATAATAAAAACTTTAGTTAGATTACCAAAACAGCTTTGTGGGTGTAAATTCCTTGGCCATTATCACCAGGCTTGACGATAATATCAGGGTGTATCGTTTCTTTCAACGCCATAACATGATCACTTAGAAAATCTACTCTGTCGATTTTTCTTTTTCTTGAATCTCCCATGTTTTCTTCTATACCCAACAAACATGCAACTCTATCAAGTAAGAACATATGTATTCAAAATATAAGATTATACTATAACGAGTCGTACAAATCATATATACATTCAAAACCCAAATTAAACCCAAAAATTCTACTGCCAAACCACTAAACGATTAGCATGAAAAGAGAATCAAAGAGATATACTTACAACTTATTTTTTTTCAGACAAAAAAAAAGAAAGTCTATAACAACCTAGACGCTAGGGAGAAGCACTTGGCACCTTTACAGAAAGGTCGAAAGCAGACAATTTGGAAATCGTTACTTGTCTTGATCTCAAGAGCATTTATATTTATGTTAGCTTCATTCCAGTTTTCCTATTTCTTTTTGGATTCAATTTCAAACCTTTTTTTTTTTTTTTTTTTTTCAAATTTCTCTTTCCCTTGTTAATTAGTAAATTAAACACTGTTATGATTGAATAGACCGAGAAGGCGCGGTTCAGGTGGAAACATTTTCGCCTTTTCTGGTGTCATTCAATCTTTCTCACAACTATATAAGAGGCCTTCACAATTTTTTTCTAAATATCAAAATTGACCCAAAATTCCTTTAGTTTGCATTTTGACCTACTCTGTAATACTCGGCTGTCACTAACAACACATGTGCAAATGATATACAGAACAAAGCCTTCTATAATGCTACATTGAATACAAGACAAGTGTGTAAAGCTACCTAAAAAGAAAAGCCTTCTGACATTGCGTTGCATGCAGTCAAATAGTCATAGACTCATATGAATATGTTGAGAGAGGCTTTTCATGCTTGCTTGATGGGAACACCAAAAGGTTAATACTATATTCTCACACTCAACTTTTTTATAAACTTGTTATTTACCAAAATTTGTAGAACTAAGAGATGACTTCTTGAACTTTCTGAATAATTAATTAACACTGGTCAGGGCTAAAGTGTTTTTTTTTTTTTTTTTTTTTTTTTTTTTTTTTTTTTTTTTTTTTTTTGCTTAAAAGGTTCTTCGGATAGCGAGGAGGACAAAGAGGATGTTCGAAAGAAAGGTAACTAAAACATATGGTCTTCCCTTCTTATTACTATGATTTGCTTACAAAGAAAATAACGTTATATGAATTTTATTTTGATGATCCAAACTATAGATATATATAGTCCATAATTTTATAAAAAATAAATTGGATGTTAAAATTTATGCTCTCTCCAGCACCAATAGGGTTTTGTTCATTGGTTTTAAACACTTAAAAGGGTTCATGTTCAAGCATTCCCAGGAGCACGGACTTTGAGACCTATTTATTCTTGGAGAGGGTTAGACTCAAAGAGCCCAATAAAATACAAGGCGGCCTGGGACCATTTTGGAAACGACATCTATCTTCCTGTTCTTTCTGAAAGGCCCCGGTCCATTCTTTTTTTTTTTTTTTTTTTTTTTTTTTACATCCAAATAAAATTAGTGATTTTGCTCTTACAAAATTTATTAAAAATAAGAAATTTGAAAAAGCATTTGATTGATTCAATTTCGTCACAGTTCTTTTAATCAATTGTGCCATTACTTTCTTAAAAGTTCTTCAATTCTTTAATAATATATAAATTCTTAATTGGTAATGATCTTCATAAAATTCGGACGTAGCCATATATCTAAGTTCTTTTTGGTCAAATCTTACATTAATCTGGAAAATTGTTGGAAGTACCTTGGTAAAATTAAAGTGACTGGTTTGGAAAATTATTTACTCAAATATTTTTTAGGGAGAATTAGATAACTACCCTATATTTATTAAGAACTTTGCAAACTATACCTAATTTTACATGTTTTGTAAAATACCATTTTTATAATAAAAAGATCAAATTACCCTTTTTATTATTTATTTAACTACAAAACAAAATTAAGTAAATTTTAATTAATAAATAACATTATATTTTATTTTTAATAATATAAATAAAAACCATAATTAATTTAACTTTATTTTACAATTAATTATATCTTAATAAAAAATTAATATCTAATAAAGAAAAAAATTCATAGTTGGATTTTAATTAATTGGATTTTGTATGTATTTTTTCTCGTAGACTTATTGATTCTTGATAGACTTATATCATTTTATGTTGACTTATCAATAAAATTGATTTATTGAACTGTCGATTAATATTTTATTTCTGTCGACTCAATTTTTTACATCATCGACTTATTTTATACATGTTGACTTACATAATTGACTTATTTATACTGTTGACTTTTTTTTTTGTTCAGCGATTTATATTTTTTTCGTAGACTTATTTATTCTTGGTAGATTTATATAATTTTATGTTGACTTATTAATAAAGCTGATTTATTGAATTGTTGACTCTTTTTTTTTGGTCAGTCAAGTTAATTATTTTTACCATCGACTTATTTTATAATAGTCGACTTATCATTTATTGGTTGATTTGTTTACATAGTCGACTTATTTAAACTGTTGACTTATTTTTTTGTTTATCGATTTATATTATTTTCTCGTTGACTTATTTATTCTTAGTAGACTTATATTATTTTATGTTGACTTGTTAGTAAAGCTGATTTATTGGAAAGTCGACTTATTTTTTTCTATATGTCGACTTAATTTTTTTCATCATCGACTTATTTTATACATGTTGACTTACATAGTTGACTTATTTATAATGATGACTTATTTTTTTATTTCGTGATTTGTAATTATTTTTTCGTAAACTTATTTATTCTTGGTAGACTTATATCATTTTTTATTGATTTATTAATAAAACTGATTTATTAAACTGTCGACTTTTTTTTTTTGTTTCTGTGGCCTTAATTTTTTTCGCGATCGACTTATTTTATAATAGTCGACTTATATTTGATTGGTTATTTTGTTTACATAGTCGACATATTTAAACTGTCGACTTATTGTTTTTGGTCGTCAATTTATATTTTTTATAGTTTATATCTAACTTAAAATTAAAAAAAATAATTATATTTTTTTAAAAAATAATTATATTTAAAATCTTAAATAAATTTGAAATTCATAATATTATTTTGATCATATAATTTAAATCTTCCTAAATCAAATCATTTTTTAAATTTGAAATTCATAATATTATTCTCTAAATCTTCCTAAATCAAATTATTTTTTATTTACACTAAATAAAATTTAGAAAAAGATTTTTTTTTTAATCGTACATCTAAAAAATAAGTCTACGAAAAAAATTTTATGTTTAATATTTAAATAATTATTATCTAAAATCTTAACTAAATTTAAAAAATCTAAAATACTTTTATCATTATATAACTGAAATTTATATTGCTAATTAATTATAAAAAATTCTTTAGACTAAATAAAAATAATTATTAAAAACTTATCTAGATTAAATAAAAATAATTATTTTACTAAATAATAATATATATCTTAATTAAAAACAAAATTCTATTTATTATTGTCGGTAATACCTATTTATTTTTGGTATTCTTAATTCATAATTAGTTAATAATATAATTATCATATTTAATTGAATAACATAATAATAGCTATTAAATATTAATTTAAAATAATATATATCATCTAAAATCTCAACAAAATCTTAAAAAAAATTATTATATTGAAATTTGAATTCATTTTCAAACAGGTTTAATTTTTTTATTTATTATATTTAAATCAATGAATAAATTAATAATTACAATATTTTTTTTAAAAAAAATTTAACTTATAAAAAAAGGACAAAAGTGTCACTTAAAAAAAACATAAAAGGTATATTTCCAAACTTATAAATTATAGTGTAGTTTGCAAAACTTTGACAAAAGTTGGTGTATCATAGCAAATTATCCCTATTTTTTAATTGCTCCAAACACTATGATTAAGGCTGCTATAATGTTTGCTTATCCATCTGGTAAAACAACTCAGCTATTGCCCTTTTTCAGGAACCAAACAAGATTTAACCTTGGTTAGATTTGCTTTTGGCCTAACCCTAGTTTAAGGAAAAAAAAAACAAACAATTACAGAAAAACCTACAAGTGAATTACAGAAAGTTTTCATGTGTTCTCGTCCTTGAGATTTTTAAAGCAGTGAGCAAGATTGTCCTATCAAGTTGCTTCATGATGACTTAACCTTTTTAAAATTAAAGTTTTCGTTGGTTTTTATTTGATAGGTGAAACATCTACATAAAGTCCATTGACCCAACTAGTTATGGTAGTCATGATTCTGCAGTACTAATAATATCCTACCCATTCCTATTGGCTATTATTCATTAGATTTCAACTAAGAATTCGTTCAAAGGAACAAATGCGATATTCAATTTCGTTAGCTTCGATATCTTGTTAGAGTTTTTTTTTTTTGGGTGATATTTTGGAGTTTCTTATAAAATAATTATCACTTGAAAACATTATATTCATGCGTTGTTGAGTTTAATTATTGGTTACCAAAAATATTTATCAAATTGTATGAAATATAACCGAATTGTAATAGAACTTTTCGTGATACTTAATCATACTGATCATTATATGTTCAAAAGTACATAGGTATATAACATGTGTTTAGGGGAAAATCCCACTACCAAAACCTTGCATTGTCACTAACTTCCTTAATGGGAGCAAGTTTATGTTCATATATATCTTGTCGGTCAATAAGTTCCAACATCAAAAAAACCAATGCCACGTTTGTAGCAATTGCTGAATCTATTATTCACTCTGTTCCAAATTAATAGATGTTTTGGCTAAAAGCACACATATTAAGAAACCTACTTTTCTTTACAAAATTATCATTTAATGTTTTATTTAAAATTTATTTAGCCAATCAAAATGTAAAGTTTGCATAAAAACTAACAAAACATCTAATAAAATGGAACAAGAAAATTGACTCAAAACTTCTATTAATTTGGAACAGAGGGAGTAGTATATATCCATATACGTTTGTGCGCGTGCGCTTTATCGCGTGCGGGTCTATTGATTGGTAAGTGACGACTGTGAGTGTTTTTGTGCAATTACACATCCACCAATACATATACATATTGATAACTTATAAGGTTATGGTCCCTGACTTCATAATAAGGTTGCTTCAAAAGAACTCAATGGAACTAACTGAGCATGGTCAAGCTCTATTGATTAATTCTGTTACTAACATATGGTTTCGACTTTTGCAATGCCACCGATGAATCAGACAACGCGAGCTAATTATTTCTGTTGGACCATTTTCTTTAAAGTGCTCGACTTTATCAGTAAGCCCCCACTTAAAATTTTGCTTAAATGAAACTTTAAATCCGAGTTCTGATTTTTTCATTCATGATCCTTTTGATTGGATTCTAACAAACTACTTTCTTGATTTAAACTAGTGTTTACATTATTTTTGGCTTGAATTTTTTTCTTCTTTAGATAATATACTTTTAATTTTTTAAAAAAATATAAAGCTCAATCGACGTTAAAAACAAAAAATCAAATAATGTTTTCGGATATTGTTTAGGAGAATGACAAGACATTAAAAAAACGTCGTCGTTAGGAGATTAACGACTTGGTCAATGATGTTAATCGCATTTTGGTGTAATCCTAAATTACTACGTGTTCTCCATTTCCATAAGCAGCAGCCAATTACGTCGCCGCTTTGGCCGCGCCCACTTTCTTCCTTTTTTTTTTGTTCATTTTATAATATATCCATTTCCACCCTCTAATTCTCTAATAGTTACAATATGACCCCTAACTTTTTAATTTTATTTAAAATCACTCAAGCCCCTTTTGATTCTCCCTGCACTGCACGGCTTTTAGGTTCAGCAGGCATCATCTCTCTCAGTCTCAGACAAGAATCGTCACACTGCCAAATGTCTAAAATTCAGAGCTTTCAATAATATAGTGGTGAGGGCTGCTAATAATGATGAGGGCTGTTGAAAATCTGCAAATACTTTTCTTCTATGTAAAGCTTCTCTATAGAAGAGAAAGAGATGGGCCCATCTGAAAGTTTATTGTCCAACTGTGTTCTTCTTCCTTTATTCATCTGTGGAGCAAAGGCCACGACGTTGTGGTTGTCAATTTGGCATAAAGGCTTCTACTTTTACTTATTATTATTTATCTCTCTCCCTCTCTCACTTTTTTTTCTTTGCCTTTTCCCAATTGAGAATCCTCCATGAAAACTAATGGTTTTGTCGGTCATTTGATACATAAGACACTTAAAATTTAATATTCATATATCTCTTTCTCTCTTGTTTGTCAAAAGATGCCCACCAACATAGAAAGCAAAATATCTCTTCTTTTTTTTCTACTTTTTATTTGAATGTTGAACAGTTGTTTGAGTTTTTTTTTTTTTTTTTAATCTGTTGGGTTGTTCATCAACTTTGGGAATTAAAGGTAGATTTCTTATTCAATGATCAAAGCTCTTCTCTTTGTTGATTTGATGATCGTATGATTAAGGAAACTTGGTTTCTCGACAAAACCTGGAAAAGTTGTCAGATGAACAATGTGGGTGGAGATTTGGATCATCAAGATACGTGTTGTTGCCTTTCTTCCTCTTGTTTCTAGTTTATAAGCTTCATATATCATTTGCTTAGTTACGTCTTCTCTCTCGCCTTGGCTTCAAAGGAATACCAAATCTCTTCTTCTTACCGTTTTGTCCGGCCATCAAACCTGGTTCTTCTTAATCTTTGGCAATAAAACAAGATAATTACTTGCAACACTTTTTTCAGATTTCTGTGGCTTTGCTCAAACGTAAGCAAGCCAGTTGAAATCTAAGCTACAATCCTCGTTGCCCTTGTGGGAAGTTTGGAATTTGAAGGTACTTTCTTTGTACTTTCCTCTGCTGTCTTTTTCAGAAAAGGGAAAAAAAGTATCTGTATAAATCAAGCTTTGTGTTCTTACTCTCCTTAATTAGTTTGAACAATTAAGCAATTACTAGATTGTAAAACGGATTTTGCTTTTGGTAGAGGATCCTTTACTTCTTATCTTAATTTGTTTCTCAAGAATTCAACTGCAGTGTTTCACAAGTGTTGTTTTTGTTCTCTTTTTAACTAAGTTTAATCTTGGAAATTTTTGGCCTTGTTCTTCTTGTTTGTTTCTCAAGGATCTCAGATTCTTATAACTCTTATTTATCCATAAGTAGGATTTTGTAATCTCTTTATCTGAACTCAATATTGTACCCTTGTGTGTGGTGTCTGATAAAGTATATTTTGCTGCTTAATACTATCTTTTTTTCTTCTTATTCATCAGCATTTATTAAGACGCATCTTTAGAGAAGGTTAGAAAGGAGCATTAGCATAGAAAGCAATGGCGAAGAAAACACAACGTCGTGCAGCTGCTAGACAGGAGAGGGATCAGTTAGGGTGCATGTGGGGATTTATGAATATGTTTAATTTCCGCCATGGACCACTGGCTCACAAGCTGCTTCTGGAACCAAAGCATCCTAGGAACAACGAGCTTCACAAGTCCAAATGCCGCGAAAAGGATGCTCAAGAAACCCATGTAAGCTTTTGCCTTATTGGAAACATCCTGAATCTTTTTTTTCTTGTCTTTAGAGTCTCATGTGGATTAATCTAGTTGTTCCTTGGAACTGTTAAAAGGTTGGTGAAGAACGCAATATCACGATAACGATTATTAAGCCAAGTGTGAAGAAACTCATAGCAGAAGAGTTGTCCATTGACAAGGAAATCAAGAAGCAAAGGGAAAATGCTGAAGCAGGACAGTTGTCAGACTCTGAACTCGAAGGTAGAAGAAGGAAAAATCAGAGGAGAAAAAACAAGACCCGCAAGAATAGCTGCGATAACTTTAGCCATATTAACACAGTTGACAGTGAAGAGCCTCAAGTTCAACGCAGAAATCATAGGTCTGCAAGGAGTGTTGACATTGATAATATGGTTGAGGAGTTCTATTCTGAGATTCATCGCAGAAGTATAAGCCGTGCAAAGAAAGACGAAGATTACAAAGAAAAATTGAGGGAGTTGGTCAAGTTTTTAATCAGTCAGAAGCTTTTACATGGGAACCGTCCCAGAGGCAATAGTGAGATCCTTACATCCAAGGATTTGATGGAAGTGTTTCAGATTCTGGGATCAGATGAGGAATTGTTTCTCAAACTTCTGCAAGATCCTGAGATACTTGTGCCAAGGGAGAAAGGAGAAGAAAGCTTGAGCTTGTTTGAGTCACAACAATCTTCTCTTGCTGATAAGAAATGGTCTAGCTTTTTCAGGAGGAAAGATGCACCACAAGAAGAATGTGAAGCGTCAGACCGGATTTTCATTCTGAAGCCAAGATCAGCGAGCTTTTCAAGTCCGGACACAGGAAATAGTCATGGTTCGTCACCTGATTCTCATTTAATGAGAAACAAACTGCAGAACGAGAGAAACAGTTCACACTTCTTTCTTTCTGAGATCAAGAGGAAGCTGAAACATGCAATCAGAAAGGAGCAACCGGCCGGGGGATTTGGGGAAGGGGTTTCGAAAACTAAAGATCATTTCTTTCTCGAGCGGATGGCAAAGCCTTCAACATCTCAGAAGAAATCTCACAATGAAGATGATAAAAAGCAAAGGGTATCTAACATTTACATAGAGGCCAAGAAACATCTGTCTGAAATGTTAAACAATGGAGATCTTGATTCAAAGTCAACAAGCAGACAGGTTCAAAGAAGCTTAGGGAGAATTCTCTCCCTTCCTGAGTACTTGTCTCCTCTAAGCAGCCCAGGAAGAAGATGGGAAAAGAGCTCAACGTCTCACAAGAAATCGGCTTCAGCGGATTTCATAAATCTTGTGAACATCAAGAAAGAAACTCATGCAAGCCAACCAGAGGAAAATGCTGATGTCCAGAGCAAAGAACCTGACAATTCTCTTCAACCAACCGCAAGTGAAGCTACTGAAAAAAGTGTTGACATTGAGGATGGAACTGCTAACGAAGATAAAGTCTCTTCTGCAGGTAATAATATTTCTATCCCACAGTGAGGCTCTCTGTTTTGAGAATACAATATATTAATTTTATAACTGGCCAATCTTCCAGGTGATGTAATGATTATCAATGAGAGAGATATAGTTTTAGAGGAAGCAAGCTCTACTTTGGTTGATGACCTATCCAAAGTTGAAGCTCATGATGAACAGAGAGATGGTATAATCTCAAAACAGGCAAGACACTTTGATTCAGCACTATAATATTATCTTTTTGTCTGGACTTTGAAATTAATAAATGGTGGAAGACTTAAATCGGTTTAATGTTCTCTACAGATCTCTCATGAAGAGAGCCAACCACCAGTGTCTTCCTCTGAGGCCTCACTGTCTCACTGTTTAGCTAAAACTGAGGAGTGCAGATCAGCTACTACTGATTTTCCCGAGTGGTCAAGCCCAATATCAGTTCTTGAGCCACTCTTCGTTGAAGATGATATAAGCCCAGCAAAAAAGCGAACTCAGTCTGGTATGTAAACAAAAAGATTCCAGGATATACTAAGGGACTTGGATTCTAGTAATTAGTTCTTCATTATTGACTCATCTTTACAACTCAGGTGAAGAAGAGGTGCAACCTTGGTGTATCCACTTCGATGAAAGTGATTCTGCAGCTAAAAACAGAGAGAATTCTGTCACAAGTGACAAAGAATTGGTGTTTAAGTATGTAGAAGCTGTCTTGGACGCAGTAGACTCAGACTTCGAAGAGCTCTATCTGAAGGCACAATTCTCTGACCAGCTTCTTGAACCGGCACTGATTAGCAATATACCATTCTGTCCAAACCAGCTTTGTCCTGACCATGAGCTCCTCTTTGACTGCATCAATGAAGCTCTCATGGAGTTATGCTGTTGCCCACCTTGGGCTTCGTTTGTTACACCAAGAACCCGAGTCTTCTCTACCGTCAAAAGCATCATTCACGAGGTCCAAGAAGCTGTTTACTGGCATCTCTTGCCATTGCCTCTCCCTCACGCCTTGGATCAAATAGTTAGAAAAGATATGGCTAAAGCTGGAAATTGGTTAGATATCAGATGTGACATTGACTGCATTGGCTTTGAAACTAGTGAACTGATTCTCAACGAATTACTTGAAGAGCTCACTCTTAACTCTCTCAATAACATTGAGCACTCTCTGGTTCCACCTGAGTTGAAGACCGATGGGAGCATACTTATTATATAAAGGTCATGGGAACTGAAAATTCTCTTCTTAAAGGCAAAGCCATTGTTGAGACAGCTGCAAGCTCTGAACATAGTCTCACTGTCGCCATTGCTAACTTTCATTAGCACAGAACCGTGTAGATACTTTGTATTACTAAGAAAATAACCTCACAGAGCTCTTGTCTGATCTGAAACTACTGAGAGAGAGGAAGAGGAAATAAGATCCTTTCAAGACCAGACCAGAAAGTGGTGGGGTCATTATAGAATCACTTTCAAAGACAGTCTTCTTCATTTAGGATATAATATAGGATATGATTTGTTTTTATTTATTTGAGTGTGTTTGTGTTTGTGCGTGTGTGTGAAGATGGAAAGAGATGTGATAGTGTTTGTTTTTAGTTCGGTTTCATTGATTTATTTGTGTGTAATATTTTCAGAATTTGACATAACAATGTATTATGGATTAGGAGTATGATCTAGTGGTACCCATTTAAAAGTTTTTTTGTTATACTGATGAAAATAAAAAGGATATAAGATTGGTGAGTTGATAACAGGAAATGGTAAACAAAAACTTGAAAAGAGCTGTAAATTGTAATCTAAGTTTGGTGGGTTGACATATATCAATGGAGGAGATTTTAATAAGGGGAAAGAAACAGTCATAACACAAATCTGTAGAGGTTTTTACTCAATGAAGAAATAATTTATTCGGATCATGATATATATGTAAAGTTTTGGATAATGTTTGTAGTTGTTGCACTTTATGCCCTACTTAGTGAATACTTTTTTTTTTTTTTTTTTTTTGATGGGATATGGTTATGTGGACACAATAGATAGTACACCTGATAAAGGTGGATTTTAAATAAATTAACAAAATCAGATGAAATTATATACATATTTATATTTAATAAGATGTATTATTTTTAAGAAATTCATGAAATTTTTTGACAAAAAAATTATTTAAATTATGATTATTTGTAAATTAATATATATATATATATATATATATTATTTTTACAATTAATAAAATAACTTTTAAGAATTTTTTTTTCTTTCAAAATCCATGTATAATAAATAATATGATTAGATTATGCAAAAAAAAACATTGAATTTGATTAGTAACCCTATACCGCATTGATAAGAAGTATATCGTTTCAATTGATACCAATCACAAAACGGGGAATTTTAGCAGTACTACCATATATCTATTACTACTATTATCTCATATTTTGTACTTCATCCGTTTCTTATTAATCATATTTATAGAATTTTCACGTTGATTCTAAATGCATCGTTTTTGTAATTAACAATGTTCTATAATCCTAAACTAATAATATTTAATTATTTTCTTTAAAATTTATAATTCATCATCAATAACTAATAAAACATGCATTAAAACGTAAAAATAAAAGAAAATTTGAAACAATTTTTTTTTTCTAGAAATAGGATTAATAAAAAACGGATAGAGTAGTTTTTTTATTGCTTACTACACTCTCTTCTATTTTTTTACTGTTTTGTATTACTAATTGTCTATTATTTTTATATGTTTTTGTTTTAGTATATTATCCAATAAATTAGAGAATGTTAAATAATAAAAAATTAAAATAATTACAAAGATGGTAATTTAAATATGTCTAAACATTTTTAACATGAATTTGGACAATTTTACTTTCAACAAAAAAAATTAGATAAACACTTTTTGGAGACGACAAAATAGTTTAAATAATATTATTAATAAGTTCAAAACATAGAATATAGCTCAATTATAGTATATTTAATACTAGTATATATTTCTAAACCGTTAGCTTGTACCATAATTGGAAACAAAATTTCTATAAATAAATATTTCTACAATTGATCTAAGTAAACTTTGATCTCATCATAGCTTTGAATTGGAAATGGTGTTTTATCATCCAAAATCTAAGACAATAGAAAACATGGCTTAGTAAATTTAGAACCGAAGATTAAACAATCTAAAAGTTCCCAAAAAGGAAATAAAAATGGTTTGAGAAGACGAAACCCTGGTTGCATCGAGCATCATGTCAAAGTAGACACATAAATACAATAATACCCATTTAGCCCCTAGGAGCTAGGGAAGAAACGAAAGGACAAAATCGGAAATATAAACCAGAAAAGGTTAAGATTTTCTTACCAGAAGAGTGTGTGTTAGATCGAATTCGATCGATCAATCGAAAGAGTTTGTTGCTGCTTCTAATTCGATTGTTCTTTTTGGGTGTTTGTTCTCTTCCTTGTTCCTTCCTCTAAGCACATACGAAAACTATTTCACATCCGAAATTACGGAAATCAAAATCTGCGTTAAGGAATTCACACAGCAGAGCATTCGTCGTCGTCGTCATTACACCAAAAAGTTGCAGAAGAAGAGATTCAAAAGAGTCAAACTTTAACGAAGCCAAAGAAGCCTCTTAGCTTCTTCTTCTTCTGGGCCCCCTTTATATATATTGCTTTCGTATTCCTTTATTTCTTTCTTTCCTCCTCCCTTTGTCAATCTCTCGCGCTTTAGATTTCCCCTTTCTCAGAAAACCCTCAATTTCTTCAAAGCTCCGAGCTTTGTTTTTAATCTCTCCCTTGATTCGTCGAATCTCTGGTTTCTTCGAGTTTGTCTCATCAGGGTCGAGGTCGAATTTGCGGAATTTCCTGTCAAAACCCTAACTTTGGTTCAGGGGTTCGACTCCGGATTGTGGGGTCATCTGGAGCTCCTATTGGTTAGTTTTCGATTTGAAACCCTAGTTTATATACTTACCGTACGGGTTTATATGCTTGCATAGTCCGATTTGGTAATCTGATCATGTTGATTGTATTGTAGCTCATATTCCTGTCAAAGGATGTAGTTTGAGCAGATTTTTGTTTGCTCCTATCTGGATTTGATGCTCTCTTTCTCTCTGTGGTATGTAGGTAGAGGCAGCTAATTGATTTGTGTGTTTTCAATTCTTGGATAAAGCCTGAAAATTTAATTCTGATTCTGTCTTGTTTATAGAAATATTGGTCATGATGCTTGCTTATTTGTAAACTGGAATTGAACTTCCAGGATTTCATGTCTTCTACTTTGTTTGCTTAATTAGGGTTATTTTACATTTACTCAAGATCGCATTTTTTTTTCTTTCTCGTTGTGTGAATTTACTTGCCTTTGGGTGGGATCTGTGTCATGCTAAGCTCAGAATTTTACTTAAAGTGATGTTTGTTATAGGTAAAGTTTCAGGATAAAATTTTGAAGTGGATGCAGAACCTATTAGGCGATTTAAACTGTAGACAGTTAGAATGTGCTCTTTTGGGCAGCTGATCTGTGATATGATTTCAAACAGCTGAGTTTCATAATTTGATTAAAAATGAAAATTAAAACGAGCTTCCCCAAACCTTCAAAACTTCTCTTGAAGACACGATGTCGAGACAATATGTAAAATTTTTTGTTTCCTTCTTCGATTATATGAGTTCAGTGTAAGTTCAACACCAGGGGTGCTTTTACATTTCAGGGTTTACTTCCATCCATGGGGGTGCGCTGACGTCAGTGCCAAGTTTATGCTGTAAGGAGAAATTGCAAAATAAAGTGGAAGTCCATGAAATAATTCCTTATGGTGCTAGAATGTGGATTAGTGCTTAGAGTTTATTATGGTATGTTGATGTCAGAACCAGTATGCCGGTTATAGTTTGGAGAAATGCAAAGGTATCATGCTGCCAACTGCACTAGTGCAGTCAACAATAGCACTATAGGTGGTGCATCCGCTAGGGACTCAGGACGAGCTGATTCCTCTTCAATTGGAAACTACTCACTTAACTCCAGGCATGTCGTTAGAAAGAAGTCCTTGTGTAGCATTTTATATGTTGATACATTTGAAGACGTGTGAATACTTTCTTTACTGCAGGAGACCACCACCGTTGACACCGTACAAGTTGAAGTGTGAAAAGGATGGTCTGAATTCCCGGTAATTCCTCTTTGATCTTATCCATAGTTTAGTCTTTGGATTTACCCATTATATTTGATTCCGACTTTGCTGGTTTGGCTTTGTAGCTTGGGATTTCACTCTTTTATCTTCGCAAGGCTAAGTCCTTGGAATACTTTTAATGCATGAAGTTGGTGACTCTTTTCCATTCTCTATTTACTTCCTTAAATGATTTGTACCTTTTTTCTCCAAAATTTTGCAGACTAGGACCGCCTGATTTTCATCCTCCAACATCAAGTTCTCCTGAAGAGAATCTGACCAAAGAGTATGTTCAATTTGGATACAAGGAAACTGTTGATGGACTTAAGGTGCGATCAACTGAATTTAGTTGTGCTTTCTTGTTGTGGTATCTAAAAATTTGGAAAATCATAGTTATCTATTATTGACATGTTTGCAATAGATATAAAGATCTTATCTTGGACCCATGCCTATGTTATTTTCCTATAGATGCTTGGCAGTAAAATAGGACTATTGTCTTACTGAGGTCAAATGTTCATTGTGCTCAATTGATTGTAGTGATGATTTCTTCAATGTAATTCTGGGGGATGCTTGCAAACGCAGAAAGTTGATATTATTTAAAGTTTCTTCTTTTCTGATGTTACAGCTTTAAATCCTTACTCCACTAGTTTTCGTCGCATTAATATCCATCTTGTAATCGAGGTTCTGTCCCTTTGGCCTTTTTAGGAATCGGAAGAGAATTTATTGACCCAGGTTCATACTTTTTCGAAGCCTGTTGTCCTAAAGTGCAAAGAGGTACAGTACTAGAGAGTATAGACAGTATTTTCCCCCTTATATTCTTGATCTCTATTGGAGTTCATTTTTGTTACATGAAATTAAAATTCAACTTTTACTTCGCAGGCTGTCAGAAAGTGTCATAGAGCTATCAACGAGTCTCGTGCGCTGAAGCGCAAGGTAATCGAGAGATTCTCAGGCTCCATTCCTTTTCAAGTTAGAATGTGCTTATTGTGGGGTTCAGTTCCAATCATATTGCTTATAATCTAAAATCTCCCTAATTAAATGGCAGGCTGGTCAGGTTTATGGGGTGCCTCTCTCTGGTTTGCTTCTATGTAAGCCTGGATTTCCAGAACAAAGATCATGTGGGGAGGAAACAAAGAAAAAATGGATCGAGGTACCCTGGCATATCATTATACTTATCTAAACTTCTTAATGGTGCTCCTTTGATCCATGTTAATTGCAGTACTTCTGGCATAACTGCCATTATATATAAATAACCACTCTTTACCTATTTATCTACATTTGATGGTTTTGTGGAAAAACTATCAGTTCAAAGCCTATAGGGATTTTTGATTACTTGAAATCATGTACTAGATATTCTTAAAGAAGAATACTTGACTCAGTTTTTGCTCTCATTTTTTCTCAGAGTTTATCACAACAGCACAAACGATTGCGCTCTTTGGCTGATAACATTCCTGGATATAGGAGAAAAACCTTATTTGAAGTCCTTATCAGGAACAATGTCCCATTATTGAGAGCTACATGGTTTATAAAAGTGACTTATCTCAATCAAGTAAGTTGTTGAGCAGTAAGTTGGTTATCGGTAATTGATTTCTCTGGGTGTTGGAGGATATCAATTTTTGCTTTTAACTTGCAGGTGCGACCTAGTCCTGCTGCTATTTCTTCAGGAACACCTGACAAGACACAAACTTCTCGGTGTGAGCAATGGACAAAAGATGTTATTGAATATTTGCAGTACCTCTTGGATGAATTTTTGTCACGTAATAGTTCATATCCTGCTCAGCAAACTAGAGATAGGTCACCACAGATGCTTTATGCAGGATCAATGCAAAAGATTAGTCCAGCATCAACAAGCATTTATGGTGATGAGATACCTCTGCATGTTAAATGGTTGTATGTGGTGCGTCTTCTTCAGTGTCACCATGCTGAAGGGCTTCTTTTTCCTAATCTCATTGTTGATTGGGTTCTCAGGCTCTTACAGGTAGGCTGCTAGATTACTTAATTGATTCAAGGTGGATTTTCTTTTCTTCAGCTTTGTGATTTTCCCTTCTACTTTATTTGTAGGAAAAGGAGGTCTTTGAAAATTTTCAGTTGCTACTCCCTATTGTATATGGTGTTTTAGAGAGCATTGTTCTCTCTCAGACATATGTACAGAGTTTTGTAGCTATTGCTGTCCGTTTCATCCAGGAACCTGCTCCGGGTGGATCTGATCTTGTTGATAACTCTCGAAGAGCTTATACACTCTCTGCTCTGATTGAGATGGTTCGCTACTTGGTACTTGCTGCACCCGACACATTTGTTGCTTCAGATTGCTTCCCTCTTCCTCCTTCCATAGCAGCATGTGGACCCAATGATGTGAGCTATGCATCAAAGGCATATGAGAATCTGGAAAAGCTTAGAAGTAGTTCTGCAGAGATTCCTATCCAATTTCAAGGGAGAGGAGTTGATTCCCGTTTTGAGTTCCTTTCTTTTGATTATACCATTTCAACCATACAAAGAAGTGCGGATGATTTGGCAAAGATAGCTAGTGCTGGTTATCCTCAACATAATGTGGCTAAAGCTGTTCAGGCCTTGGATAAAGCTTTGTCGGATGGAGATATCAGAGCTGCTTACTGTTATCTCTTTGAGGACCTTTGCAATGGAGCCGTTGATGAGACCTGGATTGCTGAAGTCAGTTCTTGCTTAAGATCATCCCTCAGATGGATGGGGGCTATTAGCACATCCTTTGTTTGCTCTGTTTTTTTCCTTATTGAATGGGCAACATGTGATTTTAGAGATTTCCGGGCTGGTGTGCCTAAAGATGTCAAGTTCTCTGGGAGAAAAGATTGTTCTCAGGTGTATTTAGTTATTCAGCTTCTGAAGCGAAAGATTCTCGGTGGAGAATTTGCAGCTCGTAAAGGAAAGAATCGTCGCAGCAATGTTCTTGGTGTTTCTAAACCTAGCAGTTCGATGGATGCATTTGAAAGTCCGGGCCCATTACATGATATAATAGTCTGTTGGATTGATCAGCATGAGGTACACAGGGGAGGAGCTAAGCGATTGCAATTACTCGTTTTTGAACTTATACGTTCTGGAATCTTTAATCCCATAGCATATGTGAGGCAACTCTTAGTTAGTGGGATGATAGATGTGATTCAACCTGCTGTTGATCCTGAAAGGAGAAAGAGGCATCATCGAATATTGAAACAGCTACCTGGGTGTTTTGTACATGACACCTTAGAGGAAGCTCAACTCTTTGGAGGGGATAAGCTTTCTGAGGCTGTGAGAACTTATACAAACGAACGGCGTCTTCTTCTTCGAGAGTTACTTGTTGAGAAAGGTAAATATTGGAATAATTTAGTTCTGTCAGATCAGAAGTCAAAGAATTATACCACTTCCCATCCGTCGGTTGCGTTTTCAAGGACGTGTAATGCCATGGCCGATAATGAGGGACCTCGAAAATATACCAAGAGTAGTGTGGATATTATTAAAGAACTAAAGGAGCGCATATCAGCTCTGCTGCAGTTTCCAGGTATGGCATGTGGTGTGAAAAATCCAATGCGAGCTGAATGTCAAAGTAGTGTTAAGAAATCAAGTGGATTTGTGTATAGCAAGATGGATCAACCAGAAGCAACACCAGGGTGTGAAGACTGTAGAAAAGCAAAAAGACCAAAAATGAATGATGAAAAGACCTCTTGCTATCAAGGGAATTCACCAATTGCATCAGATGAAGAAGATAACTGGTGGATCAAGAAGGGATCAAAAACGCTGGAGCCTTCTCTGAAGGTTGATCATTCGATAGAGTTAACTAAACAAGTATCACGGGGTAGGCAGAAGATGGCACGTAAGACACAGTCGCTGGCTCAACTACAAGCTGCTAGGATTGAAGGTAGCCAGGGTGCTTCAACTAGTCATGTTTGTGATAATAAAGTAAGCTGTCCTCATCATGGCCCTGGAGTGGAAGGGGAAAGCCATAAGTTGATTGATGTGTTTAGAACTTCTACCCCTGTGGATATCGTATCTGTTGGAAACTCTTTGAAGCAGCTACAGTTTGTTGATAAGCGATCTATTGCAGTTTGGCTTACAACTGTGGTTCGGCAACTTGTTGAAGAGTCAGAAAAGAGCAGTGTGAAAGCTGGGCAGTTCAATAGAGGTGCTCCAGTTGAAGAGAAGAGCACAATTAGGTGGAAGCTTGGGGCAGACGAGCTATCTTCCATATTATTTCTCATGGATATCTCTCTTGACTTGGTTTCAGCAGTTAAGTTTCTTCTTTGGTTATTGCCAAAGGCTAACAGTAGCCCAAGTTTTGCCGTTCAAGGAGGGAGAAACCTTCTAATTGTGCCAAGGAATGTTGAAAACAACACATGTGAAGTGGGGGAGGCTATTCTAGTATCATCACTGAGGAGGTTAGTTTTTATTGATACATATTTTGACTATGTAATTCTAGAAATTTAATTGGTGTGTATCATCAATATCTTTCAGGTATGAAAACATTATACTTTCAGCAGATCTTGTTCCTGAGGCCATGAAAGCTTTGACGACCCGTGCTGCCTCACTTATGTCTAGTAACGGAAAAATTTCTGGATCAGCAGCCTTAGTTTATGCTCGCTATATTTTGAAAAGATATGGAAGTCTTCCCAGTGTTGTGGAATGGCATAACAATATCAAAGCAACATGTGAAAAGAGGCTTCTTTCTGAACTTGATCACACACGATCAGGAAATGGTGAGTATGGAATCCCCCTTGGGGTTCCAGCAGGAGTAGATAATCCAGATGACTATTTACGGAAAAAAATCGGCATCAGCGGTACACGTCCTTCAAGAGTGGGTTTGAATATGCGAGAGGTTGTGCAACGACATGTTGAAGAGGCGACTCACTATCTCAGAAAACTCATTGGTACTGGTACTATGAAAGCTTCACTTGCTGAGAAAAATGATGATGGGTATCAGGTGGCTCAACAAATTGTAGTTGGACTAATGGACTGCATTAGACAGACTGGCGGTGCAGCTCAAGAGGGTGATCCCTCTTTGGTCTCTTCTGCGGTTTCTGCGATCATAAATAGTGTAGGCGCTTCCATGGCAAGGATTTCAGATTTCTCTTTGGGAAGTATTTATCAAAATCATCCATCTGGCGTAGATTCATCCAATATTGCTCGATACATTTTGCATATCCATATAACATGCCTGTGCCTTCTAAAGGAAGCTCTTGGAGAGCGTCAAAGCCGAGTGTTTGAAATAGCGCTTGCAACAGAAAGTTCCACTGCTCTTGCTGTAGCTTTTGCCCCTGGGAAGGGATCCCGGGGTCAGCATCAGCTATCTCCTGAATCCTATGATTCAAATGCTAACAACACAACAAATGATATGCCAAATGGTACTGGGAAAATAGCGCTGAGCAAAGCGACAAAAGTTACTGCAGCTGTGTCTGCTCTTGTTATAGGTTCTATCACACATGGTGTTATAACTCTTGAGAGGATTGTTGGCCTGCTGAGACTAAGGGAGTACTTGGATTTCGTTCAATTTGTAAGGCGTACGAAATCGAGTTCTAATGGCAGTGCTAGATCCGTGGGAGCCTCTAAAGTGGAAAACCCTATTGAAGTTTATGTACATTGGTTCAGACTCCTTGTTGGTAACTGCAAAACTGTTTCAGAAGGGCTGGTTTTGGAGCTTGTAGGAGAATCTTCAGTAGTGGCTATATCGCGCATGCAGCGGATGCTTCCGCTGAAATTGGTCTTCCCACCAGCCTATTCAATTATTGCCTTTGTTCTATGGAGGCCTTTTGTTTCAAATGGCAACTCTAACTCCGGCGTCCATGAAGACACTCACCGCCTTTATCAGTCTTTAACAGTGGCTGTCCATGATGTGATTAAGCACCTTCCTTTCCGAGACGTGTGCTTGAGAGACACCCAGGGACTTTATGAACTGATAGTTGCTGATTCTACAGATGCTGAGTTTGCATCGGTACTTGAATCAAATGGTTTGGATATGCATTTGAAATCTGTGGCCTTTGTTCCTCTTCGTGCGCGTCTTTTCCTAAATTCCATAATTGATTGTAAGGTGCCATCCTCTGGTTATTCCCACGAAGGAGTTAGTAGTGAAGCCAAAACTCGACACCAGGGAAATGGAACGAAGCTTGTGGACAAGCTCGTATCTGTATTAGATTGCCTGCAACCTGCTAAGTTTCACTGGCAGTGGGTTGAACTCAGGCTCCTTCTAAACGAGCAAGCACTGACTGAGAAACTCGAAAATCACGATATGCCTTTGACAGACGCAATACGATCTTCCTGTCCTACCTCTGAGAAGCCTGATGCCTCTGAGAATGAGAAAAATTTCATTCAAATCCTCCTCACAAGGTTATTGGTTAGACCTGATGCGGTCCCACTTTTCTCGGAAGTGGTTCATCTTTTCGGTAGATCAGTTGAGGATTCGATGTTGAAGCAAGCTGAATGGTTTCTAGCAGGTCAAGATGTTCTTTTTGGACGAAAAACAATCAGACAAAAACTGATTATTGTAGGTGAAAGCAAAGGACTTCCCACAAAACTTCAGTTTTGGAAACCTTGGGGTTGGTGCAACAACTCCAGTTCCGATCCTATCACGGCAAACAAAGCAGGGAAGAAAAGGAAGTTGGAATTTACATCTATCGAAGAAGGTGAAGTGATCGAAGAAGGGTTGGGTTCAAAAAAGATATTATTACCCCGGGCTTTAGATGAGAATAGTCCCAGTGTTGGCTATGGGATTACAACTGAGAGGGCTTTTGTTCAGCTAGTGCTTCCATGCATAGACCAAAGCTCCGATGAATCTCGAAGTACCTTTGTGAATGAGTTGGTAAGACAGTTTAGCAATATTGAGCAGCAGTTGAGTTCAGTTACCAACCGCAGTACAACAAACAACAAGCACATGGGAACTGCTTCTTCTGGGTCCGAGGTTTCGTCAAATAAAGGAAGTACCCGGAAGGGCCTTCGCGGTGGTAGCCCTAGTATGGCAAGAAGATCCTCAACCAATACTACTGACACTTTGCCGCCACCTTCCCCTGCTGCTTTGAGAGCTTCTATGTCTTTGCGGTTGCAGTTTCTTCTAAGATTACTGCCTGTCATTTGCGGGTACTCAGTGTCTACCATCGTTTTATTTGTCATTCCGTTTAACCAGATTTGTTGAAAAGTCATATGTAATGGCTCTTCCCGTGTTACTTAACTAAAGCCTGAGTTATCTTTTTGTATGGCGATTAATTTTTCAGGGAACCTTCGTTTAGGAACACGAGACATGCACTTGCGTCTATAATAGTTCGTCTGCTTGGAAGCCGAGTAGTTTATGAAGATTCTGCTGTATGCTCTCCTCGTAGTGACCTATCAAAGGGTGAGACAGAATCAACGATAGATCCTTCTTCCATGGCAGATCTTTCTAATGAAGTCTTATTTGACCGGTTACTGTTTGTACTCCATGGGCTGTTAAGCAATCGCCAGCCAAATTGGCTAAAGCCAAATCCTTCCTCTAACGAACCATCCAAAGACTTTACCTTGTTTGATCGAGATGCGGCAGAGAACTTACAGGTTTGTCAGGAAAAAGTTATAAAATCCTCCAGAGTCTGTCTTGTTAACTAAAAATTACAATTCTTGAAGTTTTTTTGTGTTTTTGGCTGTCAATAATATAGAATGAGGTTGCGCGGATGCAGTTACCAGACACCATAAGATGGCGGATCCAAGCAGCGATGCCAATCCTCCTTCCTTCTCAGCGCTGTTCTCTCTCGTGCCAGCCACATTCTGTTCCGCCAGCCGCACTCACACTTGTTCAACCCTCGGGATATGGTGTTACTGGACCCAATCAAAGAAATTCCCCAGCCATACCAAAAAGCGGAACTGCAGCAGGGCAAGGGAAGCTGAAGCAGACAATATTGTCACCATCCCAACAACTAGAAGCAGACAACACAGATGTGGTTGACCCATGGACGCTTTTAGAAGACGGGACAAGTTCAGGTCCATCAAATAGCAACGCTTCAAACAGCAGTGACATGGCCAATCTTCGAGCCACCTGTTGGCTGAAAGGTGCAGTGAGGGTCAGACGGACTGATCTGACATACGTAGGTTCAGTGGACGATGACAGCTGAATTATTCTACTGTTTGATAGTTTTTGATAATTAAGAAGAGAGCTCTGGAAAAGTGATTAGCAAGGAGCAAAAAAGCTTGGATCTTCGGTGCCTTAAGACTGTATTATCATTTATTGAGGGCTCCATAAAAGAAGCAAGTCTTAATGAGAGATCTCTGTGGCTTCAGATCTTTGTATTTTAACTTTACTAACCCTTTTGCTTTTGGTCACACCACCTCATCATCATCCCTCCCCGGACCCATGCTGGTTCGGAACCCTGTTGTATATATAGGGATTCGAAATTAATTGTCTCAGTTTCTTCTTCCATTATTTATGATCTAAATATTATTATTCCCCCTCGACTTTTTTTTATATTGATCATCACTTTTCTTTCTCTCTCTTTTGCATGCATTTGCGCTTTACAATAATATATTTTCTCAAGAGTTTATATTTGATTTGATCTGAATTTGATTTACAAGAGAGGTAAAGTACAAAAACATAGAAATCTTCTCAAAAGTCTAGTACAACTGATTCACTCAATACCTCTCATGGTTTTGTCTACATAAAGAACATCATCAATCCAAGCAACTATGTTAAAAGCTAAACCTTCAAGCACTCTTGAATAGCTCTCCAACACTGCTTTTCCAACATCCTGAAACCAATAACAGACTACTTTAATAATCTCAATAAAACAATTCTTATGTACAATCAACCTCAGTGGCTTTTCAGTTTACCTTATTGTACTGAATCTTGCATATATCTAATGATGTCTGAGACAATTCTGGATAACGCTGTTTCAAACAGAAGAGCAGAGTTTCTGCTCTCTCAGCCATAACATAGTTCTTGTCTGTTCTCTCTGTATTTGACATAAGATCTTTCACCATGTTCCATGAGTTCTTAGAGTTACTTAGACAAGCTTTGCGTCTCCATGTGTACATCGAAGCTTCTACTCTATCTGCTAGCTGAACAGCTTCATGCTCAGTAGCTATGTTCAAACAATCTAAGAGTTGTTCTGGGAAGAACCGACCCGAACTACTCATGTAACGGTATATTGAATCTCCAACACTGCTTTTACCACACTGCAGAGGTTGAACATTCCAAAAGGTTAATCAAATTACACTCAAATTAAGATTATGGTATGAAGGTAACAAGAAACCTTAGGAAGAGTTGCCATGTAAGACTCAGGAATCTCCATTTCACTGAGAATGCTACTGTTGATAGCCATTGCAGCTTTGTGAATCTGATTGGTACTTTCTCTCTTGTTTTTGAGTTGTTTTCTGGCTTTATCTGACAAACCCTCTGATGGCACTAGAGGAACTGGTAGCCACCATTTCTCTTCTTTCCTTTGTACTATAACTTTCCTGAATGATCCAGTCGCAGAGCGCGCAGATTTCATCGATAAACTTCCTTCTTCTGCATACCAAAACTCTGTGTTCTGGAAACTATCCAATGCTTCCTGTAACAAACAAAGAAAAAGAAAAAAAAAAAAAAGATGTTATGTATGATTCATAATCAGACCGAATAATCATATACATGTTTCGAATAATATATATACAATACCATAAGCATTGAATCTAGCTTTCTCAATGCAGGTAAGTTGATATATATATCTGCTCTTGGTCTACTCTCCATCACCTGAAAATACCCACCAACAAACTTTTCATTTTTCCATTTCCTTTTCTCTTTTTAATCAGTTTTCAGGCAAAAATATTTACCTCAACAGTAGCTCCATTGCTTAGATTCTGACATCTAGGGATGAATTCGACTATGTAATCACATACCGATAAAAGACAATTCATTTCTCTCTTCCACATTGCTCTCTTCTCTGTTTCTAATGGCTCTAACCTCAGATTCTGTCCAAATACTGTAGCTGCAAACATTAGAATCAAAACTATATGCATCAGATGAAAGAATATCTTACAGCTATCTGAAACAAGAACATAGGCTGTGTGGTGTCTTTTTTACCATAAAGATTGGTAATTGCGTTTGAGATCGTCACTGCAGTGCAAACTCCTTTACCACTTCCTGACATATCTTCTCCAAGTAGAAGCTTTGCGAATCTTTCCCTCATTGTCTCAAGTTCTGCACAAACCTAAACCACATTTTAATTTCGAAAAAAAAAATACAAAAGCAGAGAAGAGAAGAGAAGAGAAGAGAGAACACAGCACCTGGTTCTGAAATTTCTTGGACTGCAAGACTTTCATTTGATTGCATCTCTAAAGCAGTGATGAGACATTTGGAGCTCTTAGATTCAGTAAGGACAGGCCAATTAGAAGGAGAAGGTTCACTACAGAAGCTGTTGGTTTCATCAATCTGGTCTGAAAAGCCTGAAGTGCTATCTGAACAAGTTCGAGGATAAACAAAGGAGTCTATGCTCATCGTCGAGTAAACCGGAGTTTCTGCTGCTGATTGATCATTTGGGTCAATGGATCGTGGTGATTGATGATAACCCATATCCTCGTTTTCATCTTGATTCGATAAATTCTCCATCTTTAAGCTAAAAAAACTCTCTCTTTTCTGTTCTTGTTCTGTTTCTTCTGAACAAGTAAACACAAACAAAACTGTAATTATAGCTTATTAAAGCTTTTCCTGTGATATTATCAATAAAACTTTAGAATATGAATCGGAATCTGAAATTTGAAACCGAGATTTTTTTTTGGGGTTTAGATAGTGAAATTTCCAAGGGACCATAGAACAATAATAATAATTTAAAAAAAAAAAAAGTTAAAGCAAAAAGGAGAAAACTGAACATAAAAATCAGATCAAACGAGAATTATAAAAAATGGCAGTTTTATCGAATATATCACCGGAACTTTTGCTGAACAAGAACAAATATGTAATTCAAAAATCCTGAACACAGATAACGATCGCCTACTGAGAGAAAGTCTGAAACTTTAAATTTGAAAAGAACGTTAAAGTAAATATCAAAGCAACGGTCTTTATTTTGATTTACCTTTAAAGCTTCTTCTTTGAATTCGAAACCGTACGTTTAAAGCAATATTTTGAACGTTAAAAAACCAGTTCCCTCTTCTTGAATCCAAAATCCTCTTCACAGGTGAAGAAGCCGGCAACCGGAAATTGGAGTAAATGTGGACCGTTCGATGAAAGGAATGACTGATCGTACGATCCAGACGTGAAGTGACTTTTCCTTGGCTTCAACAAGTGTGTTGTGGTTTCTTATGAGAAAATACAAATACCCCTTTAAGAGCTATTTGTCTATTTGCTACTATACTTTATGATTTTCTTGTTGGCCACAATGTGGATTATAATTTTCAATCAGACAAAAAATCTTGATTATTGGATAAATTATTATTAGCTCTCATTGGAAACTACATGTATTAAATTATTATTTATCCAAATAATTTATATTTATCTATTTCGTTTTCACATGAAGATAAAGTTATATAGCTCAAAATAATTATATCACAACTTTTCGCTTTATAAATTTAGACACCTCATGTAAGTTTAGCATTATTTGTTGAAACTAAAAAAATCCGGGATTATTTAAGAACCAAAATCTCTCGTTCCTGTTTAATTTGTTGAAATATGTAATTATATGAAAGATCTTGATTTAAGATGAGATGCGAGTGAATGTTCAACGTATATCATCTCTTGACCTTTATAAAAAAAATTAATCGTTGGTCGGTTTAGTAACACCTCCAATGGAAAATTTATTTAAGTTATGTGTCAACCGTTTATTAAATTAGACCAATGATCACATGGCTGGAGTTTAGCTTATCCCCATGTAGCTTACACGATTAACTGCAACTCATAATAGGTGATTATTTTGTATTTCTTTAGTGTATTACAATTTCAATTTGAATTACATACTTATAATTTAGCACATGATAACTTAATGTAATGGAGGAGACGAATATATATTGCATGGTTCGTGCGTGAGACAAGACGTGCGTCCCATTTTCTCTTTGTACCAAAAGCCCACGCTTTTTTATGAATATAATTAATCTATTTGTCATTAATCATTATTTTAGTATACTATGGACTATGGTATTATACAATATTAACTACTTTTTTTTTTTTTTTTAATATTAACTACTTTGACATACCTGTTATTTATATGTTCAGATTATCTAATTACTAATCTAATATTCAAGAAAAAAAAATAGAAACTGAAACTAAAGACAATATTGCATACACATAAGTACAACAATTAACAATGATCAAATTATTTATTGAAAATCAAAACACTTTATCAACAACAAATTTGTAAGGTTATTTTTATAGATTGGTTGAGAAACTAAATGAAAGTAAGAAAAATGTAACATCAATAGTAAATGCATGCCATTTATTACAATAAAGATTGAAGGTGAAAAAAAATAAAAGTCATCAGTAGTTTCAATTCTTGCCCATCACGATACCGTGAAAGGGTTGGTCGAGAAACCCTAGCTACGAATTAAACATTGCTTATAGTCGACGAAAACAATAAAGAAGTGTTGCATTGATGAGAGCTTGCCTTCTTGCCCATGCAGCTATCAACCTAAAATGTTTGCACAAACTTAGAAATTAAATAAATGTCATCACTCGAACTTGATAGAATCCGAATCGGGTTATGTAATAAACATTATGTGATTCTGAAGATAAATATTTAAAAAGAAAGACAGCAAAAAGATTAGAATTTTGCTGCTAAACGGTACCTTTGGTCATTTTAGTTCTCTTTTAATTGATATTTGTTTGTTTTCCGAAAGCAAAAAAGCAGAAACCTCAACAAAGGGAGTTTCATCAGATTCATAATAGGAGAAATCATTGGTTCTTCACTGTTTTTTCCCTCCATCTTCAGTTCCCATGCCTTCCTCTGCAATTTATCCTACAAAAATAAAAGTTTTTCTTGACAAATTTCGAAATTCTATGTTATTGGGATATGTTATCATTGATGTACTTGAATATTTCAAAGTGTACCAAACATTTAGGACTAGTAAAAACTAAATGAAACTGAGATTAATGAGTAACCACAAAGATTCTCGTAAGAAAACCAAATTTATGGGATAGTTACTGAGTTAGTTACCGTTGCAATGAATCTCAATCCGAGTTTTAGTTCGCCTTTAAAGGTATCGTCGTCAAGAACAACATTGTATGGAACTGGTTTAATTTCCATGTATCCTCTTTCACGCCCTTCGTTTATTATCCCTCCAAGATGAATTCTGTAACAAAAAAGAAGTCATATGCACATGGATGGTTATTACATTTAATATTGCTAATGCGAAACCACTCAAATTCAGTCTCTGTAAGCAAAACTTACACGGTTTCACCTACAAATCCACCATCGTTGAAGAGCTCTTTGTCCATGATTCTAACTTTGATGTGAGTCAGCTTTTTCCATTGAGACATCGGGAAATCGAAAACAAACTTTTGGTTCCACAATGCATTATCATTACCACCTTTTCACACAAAAAGAAAAACCAAAATTGTTTTATTTGTAATTTAAAATACGTTTAGACTCAGAATAGTAACAGAAGTTGAACCTTTAGACATTTTGCTACGGTATTCCTTTGTCCCACATTTTAACAAGACATAATACACAGGACTTCCTGCAACCAGTTATTCAATATAATTAATGATTTCAGTTTGATATATAACATAGGATGAAGAAAGTTTTTTTAATAATCACCGATAAAATTTGTGTGTGTGATTCCATGAGCATCAACGAGAAGTACTTCCAATATTCCTCTCTTCATATGTAACAATAGGATTCAAATTATCCAAGAAATTAAAAAACTTTAAAGGAGAAGTAGTGAATGATGAGTGTGAAGCTGCATCAGTTGGAGATTATGCAAGTGAAACCATTAAGTTTTATACTGAACCATAACATTTACCACTTCTTTGCAGGCACTGAGAGTTACAAAAGAACAGCTCCCATAAATAATGCATTCAAGAAACAATCAACAGTTTTCAATAAATACCTTTTAGAGTTACATTTTCCGGCTAGTTAATATCAAATATGTTTATTTAGGATTCAGCAAGAAACTGAAGCACAAAACCATGAATTTGATCCAAAAAAAAAAAGGAAACGGAAAACTTTCACATAAGTGCAGGGGTTTTGGCGGGAGCTTCTCATAGCAAACAGGCTTGTTTTGGCCCATAAGCCCACTAGATATACGAGGTCAAAGACAAGTTACATTAGGCTTAAGTTATGCCGGCCGAAAAATTGACATAGTACCATAATATGAATACCATATCGGAAACTTTCAAAGATACGACCTGATATATAAGAAGAATGAGTTATACTACTAGTTACCAACTGGCTTTGAAGAGGAAGATTTGTTTTTTTTTCCATGATGTTTGCAACTATGCAGTCTCTATAAGAACATCTTACTTTTTCTTTCTTTTCTTTTTTTTGAGTTTAGTCTCAAATGTGTCTCAGCTCTGAAAACAGATACATGTTCGGTTTCTCCCAATTCACCGTCTAGTTTCGTGCTGTCATCATAGTCACAGAGTCGTTAAGGTTCTTCACAAGACAACGTTTATGGTTTTAGGCGGGAACTTATCTTATCGAGTCGGCCCAAAAGCCCACTAATTAAACACATAAAGCCTACGTGGACTGAGACAATTGCTTAAGGTCTACTACGTTAACCCTAATGATGATAATGTCGGCAGAAAAATTGAATTAGTAATCTTAACAAGACCCACATCGGAAAGTTAAGATGATTTTAATCTAGTATATAAGAAGGATGCTTTGTTCCATTAGTTACCAATTGGCTTTCAGGTGAGGCATGAGTCTTCCTATGGTATCGTATAAATCCTTGTCTTCATCCAATTCCATTAAAGTTCATCCATATTCCATATTATTAGAAAAGGATATTATACACATGATCCAAGATGACTGAGCTCTAAAGAGCCATCCTCTTCCATGGGAGAACATGAGCGAGCCAAAGCCAATTGGTTTTGCCATGTGTATGTCTCAAAAAGGAGTTATTATTTTGTAATATTCCATCGAGGACATGAAGACTAGGCTTATGTCTTCCTAATTTTACCATCCATGCACTCTTTGCCGGTTCGGCAATACACGTAGATTTTTTTTCCCTTTCTTTTTACTTATTTTTGCTTCGAATGCATCTTTTTCAATAATAATAATAAAAAAAAGTCTTTTTAAGTTCTGTTAAATTTTTGAGGGAAAAAAATCCTGATAATCGATCGATATAAAATTACCTAATCAAGTCAGTAAAAGTAAAACTAATCAAGAATGATATCACAAATAATGGTTTTACGACGATGAAAGAGACGATTGTCGAAAATTCCAACCAACCTCGGCCAAGATTACATTATAAAAACGCCGGAAAACTCGATGTAAAGCTAATGAGTAATGACACATCACATATCGACGATATCGTTCACGAAAGTCCAAATAAAATGTAACATTTCATCAAAACTTTAATTAAGAAAAATAAGATTTTTACAGAAATCATTAAGAAAAACCACCGATGACTCTTCTCAGCTCTCGTTTAACCATTCCTACCGACGCAACTGCAGCCCCACGGAACTGCATAAACCCAAAACATGTTACGTGTCGATCAAGAAAACCGAAATATATCTCTTCCAAACATGAAGAAGATTCAGATTTCCTGATTTACCTTGGCTTTGAGATTCAATGTGAGTAAACCATTAAGCGTGTGAGATCTGACAGAGAAAGCATCCATGTGAAGATTGCTCAGTGTTTCCATGACATCTGCAACTATGTAGTCTCTGTAAGAGCATCTTACTTCGACCACAACTTCTGTCTCTTTGAGTTTAACTCTCAAATGTGTCTCATCTCTAGAAACAGTGACTTGTTCATGAGTTTCTCCTGAGTTCCCGTCGAGTTTCGTGCTGTCATCGTAGTTCCCTGATGTCTCTTCGATCAACACAGAGTCGTTAAGGTTCTTCGTCGTCTTTCTTTGTCTCTCTACGAAATTAACTGATCCCATACAAGATTCTAGCTCTTCTACTCTAGCCTCCAGCTCTTGCAAGTACTTGATTGTGTTGTTCAGTATAGATTCTTTATCAACCTACACAAGGATTAAAACTAGAGTCTTGAGTCTTGATTTCTGAAATAAAAGCACATTTTCAAGGATTCAAAACAAATACCTTGTGTCTGAAACAAAAAAAAATTATACCTCGTTGACAGTGGGAACCATAGTTCTAAGGACACTGAATTTTTCATTCTCTTTTCTTCTATCCGAAGGATCATCTTGATTCAGACCAAATCTCTGACTTGGTAACAGTTTCTTTGTGTGCATCAAAGGGACATCATGTAATATCTTCTGCAACACCTTCTGTGACTGTTGTTTCTCAACAAAAACCGGGTTTGGCTGCTCATATCGCTTCCACCGCAAGAAACTTGAGCCAGAATCAGAAGAGCCAAGAATATTGTTATCGTTCCTTCTCGATACATTCACGGCGTAGTTGAGTACTGTTGAAACGGTTCTTTTGTAATGCAAGTCTTCGTCAGATCCGAGATCAGAAATACCTAATGGAACCTGATGCTTCTGTTCACTGATTTGTATCCCCATTGTCTTCTCATCATCGTTGTTTTTGTGAGCAGAGATTTCCAACAAGCATGATTTGACGTATTGAAGCAGACTATGATCTTCTGAAATCTTTCATTATTCATTGAAAAAAAAAAAAAAACCCAAATAAAGGTATGTAAGTTCCTTGTGAAGCAAGAAACCAAAGTTAAAAACTTTTTTCAATTAAGAGGGAGAGTTACCAATTCTGTAACGCCCAGCTCAATCACACCGCCCAAGTAAGGGAAACACACAATAGTCTGGAGAATACCCACAAAGACATAAGAACACTACTGATGCATTCTAAGATCATTTCAAACTAATGTACATACTGAATATCTAACAACTATAGAGCAGTACTAAACTTAAATCTCTAACAATCCAAACCTAGTTAAAGAAAACATTATATATGTAAAGTACCTGAATCGATGCGCTCTAAGGAGATAAGCCATATGAACAGTCATGAAATGATCCAAAGAGAGACTTATAGTCAGAGTCAATTCTTGAGAAATCAAGATTCAAGAAGAAGAAAATTAGAAAGTTCTAAGAACTTGTACCCTTGCTAACAAAGAACGAGAGAAGAGTTTGTTCTCGGCGTATTGAGCGTTGCAGAGCCATATTGTCTCACCTGTAGCTGAAGCTCTTCCAGGCAAACTAAGTGTACAAAAAAAACCAAATTACTAAAAAAAGAAAAATTGAAATTTTTGAGTTGAAACAGTAAGGAATCCCAATTGGTTTATGAATAGTTCAACGAGCTATATATTAATGTAATATATTTTCATAGGGGAGAGAGAGAGAGAGAACAAACCCCTGAGAAGGAGAGAAGACATAGGACATGGAGACTAAATAGTACCACTCTTCATCAGAGAGGTCATCTGGAGACAGCTTCATCATACTTGTACTGTCACAATGATCATCATCATCATCACTATGATGATCATTATGTGTCGTACTAACAGTAGTACCACTATCTCCTTCAAGCATAGACAGATAAAGTTTCCGAAGCTGCTTGCTTCTCTGCAACCCATATTTATAATGAGATTCGTATCTCTTCTTCCTCTTCTTCATATCTCCATTGTAACATCCTTCTCCCCACTCCAAAACCCTAAAATTTGAACATATTAATTAATTTAGTACTCATATATATATAAACCATGATTTAAAAGAAGTAAAGGGCAATGCAAATATGAGATCATCAACAAGATCTAATTAATACTTTGTTGTATCTGAGTATTAGAATATACTTACCCAGGTTGAGTAAGTGAAGACGACCAGAAGATTGCGTAGCTCCATTCAACACTTCTGACAGCTACAGCAAGTTGTTTTCTTAATAAGCTGTTTTGCCTTTTTCTTCTTCCTCCTGCTGCTTCTACTCCATCAGCCATTGTCAAAGATATATGTAACTGTCGTAAACAACTGAATTTAAAACTCCGGAACGAAACTGAACCCAAGAAATAGAGAGGTTGATAAAGAGGAGACAAATGAAAAGGCAAAATTTATTAAAGAAGTTTGGTAGTGAAAGCTTTATCTTTTTACTTTTCTTTTCTTTCTTTATTGCTTTCTCTTTCTCAGCTTGGTCCTGATGGAAAAAGACTTGAAAGAGAGTCTTTAAAGTTGAGTACTGTGTCTGAATGATGGATAGAGAGATAGAGAGAGAGGTTGACTTGGGTCATGATCTTGGTTTTTGGACTGATTCATCTTTATACAATGCATATGGTAATAGTGTTGGATTCTATTTGGTGAAACCCAATGTAATATTCTCTAAATAAAGTGATGCTGAAAAATATGCAAAAAGAAAGATTCAATTTGAATGGTTTTTTTACTATTCGTCAAAAACTTAGTTATATACTAGTATAGTACGTGATTTGTCCACGCCATACACAGATAAAATAAGAATTCGTATGAATTAAATATCATGCATTTGTTAATTGTTTAATATGTGGTTTGCCTTGAAATGATATTAGATTTTACCTTAATACTTTAGAAGAATACATACAAGTTGAGATAATTTGATCCATGGTGAATGGTGATTAATGGTTTGATGATATATACTAATTTTGCAGTCTAAGTTTACATATTTAATGCTCAACAAGAAACAATATGAAAACTGAAAAGACGTTGATATTACAAATTACATTCATTAGTAGTTACATTTATATAAAAAACGATTTTTTATAGATTTAAAGTTATGATTAATGATTTCGGTTCACAATAAAATAAATGTCAATAGTCTATCGGACTACCAAAATAAAAATGATATGGTCATAAATTTAGAATTAAAATAATGGTGGTTACTAAGTTTAATGTTAATGATGAAATTAAAAACGATATTTTAGTCCTTTGGAACTATTCACACGAAAATATTTAATATTTTAACAAGATTTATTTCTATGTAATTTGAGATCACAACATGAAAAATGTCTGATGAAATAAACAAAACTAGAGATATGTTTCAACGAAAATTAAATTAAGAACAAAAATCGTTAAATTTTTGTAGTAGTATATATTAAGTCAAACTTGTGTTGGTTTATATGAATATTAATACACGTCGTGGTTTTATTGTCTTACAATATTTTTGTATCTATTGTTGTTATGTGGAAATGGAACATATCAATACATTTTAAACAACAAAAAATTGAAACTCTTGTCTGGTTCTCATCAATGTAATAATTATTTTTCTTGTTTTTTTTACTACTCGATCGACCTTAAATATATATGACAAACAGAATATACTTATAAGTAAGTGTAGTTGCAAGATAATGGAATATACTAGTTGGATATTAAAGATTCCAATTACTATGATAGATATAAATGCGCATTTTTCCCGAATGATTCCATAACAGATTCTACTAAGATAGACGTCAAATTAAAAAAAAAAAAAACTTAAAAACAAATACACACCACTGTTCAAGTTTTATTAGTCGTGGAACTGGAAACATCAAAGACCAATCGTTATTTATTTCTACCTTCAAAGCACTATTTTGTCCGAAGTAAGTAATTCCCAAGTGGCAGTAAAAAAATAATAAAATTAAAGGCAAGATCAGGAGAGAGAGCTAGCTGAAATGAATGCAAGAAATTCGTGAAAACAATAATTGTTCCATCTTTATCCACGAAGCCCACATTATTTAGTAATGCCCACTTGTGGTTGCATGCATATTAATTTCCATAACGACAAAACTTTGTGTTTATTTCTATAAATTCTCTTTATTAACATCACACAGTCACTATAACCAATATCTTGTGTTTAATATTTATTTCATAGAAACAAATATTTTAAGTTTAGATTGCTCTAGACTTTTTTAATACAGTAATAAATTTAAAATTATAGTATAAAAGTCTATATGTACACTAATATTTACAACAATTAATCTATGTATATATATACAATCCTAACCAATGGTATCCTAAACTTAAATTGTATTCAAGGGAAAAAAATGAATAACAAGAAGGAGAGATTTGAAATAAATCAAATTAGAGTTTCGACTTACGAGAGAAATGCAAGAATAAAAAAAATAGAAAAGTGAAATTAAAATTGAAAGCTTCAATGATTTTGTTAAGACGCAGCGACATAGAGGCATAGAGCATTGATTACAGACGCGACACAAACTGACATAAACATTTTCCACTACATTGCACGTCCTCAGATAATATATAATTTTACATCGTCGATATCAATACTACAAATATAAATATAGGTTAGAGCCAAAATGTTGTTTATTCTTTAGATTATTGGAAATTCATATACACTCGTGCAAGTACAATCGACTAATCTAAAATACAATGCAGTGCGATCGGATTAGTAGATTAAGTAAAAAAAAAACAAAATATATACAGTATGTGGAGATTTAGTGGAGACATAAAAAATATTTAGTAGCTGAGAAATCTGACTTTATGGGCCCAATAGGAAATTAGAAAAAGCCCATTGAAAAACATGCCACGCGCGAGAATAATCCGACGTGTCAGGTACTGCCACGTGGGGGTTGGTAAAATACAAAACTCTTTGTACTCAAGGGATCTGAATGAATCCTGAAACTTAATTTTCAAAATTGATTTTTTTTTGTTATCAAATAGTTTTCTTGGATCCATGAAAAAGCTTCACGTGGGTTTGATTTTCTACGCCACGAAATCCGAATAATAGGAACAAGAATTTGAGATAATAGTTTTAGTTATGGCGATTAGGTTGAGTCATAGTGTAATTCCAGTGACCGTGAAACTTGGAGCTCCGGCGAGAGTATCGGGTCGGAGCTCGTTACCGTTTAGCGTTGGAGATTGGCGTGGTGTATCTTCATTCTCTGGTGCTAGACCTTTGGTTTTTGCCAATGTGAAACAGAAGAGTACTGAGGATCGAGTTCCAATTGAAGAATCTAATGATCATCAGCTCGTAAGTGCGTTTATAAGAGTTCCCTTTGCTCAGAATCATGTGAAATTTTTCTGATGGATTGCTTTTCATTTGGTAGGTTGATGAAGAAGTTGTGGATATTGAAGAGCGTGATTTTGCTGGTACATCGAGTGTTCCCGTATATGTTATGCTTCCAGTAAGAGCGTCATTCTTCTTCTTGCTCCTTTTTATGTATTTATTATGTTATTTTGGTTCATTTGGCTGTTGAATGATATAGTTGGGAGTAATTGATATGAACTCGCAAGTGTTGGAACCTGAAGAGCTTTTAGATCAGTTAAGAACCCTAAAGTCGGTTAATGTTGATGGTGTTATGGTTGATTGCTGGTGGGGAATTGTTGAGGCTCATACACCACAGCTCTATAATTGGACTGGTTACAAGAAACTTTTTCAGATGATACGTGACCTTGGACTTAAGATTCAGGTATTTTATGAATTACTTATAGCTAAGTTGCTTCAATTTAGTTGAGATGAACAAACTGTATCCATCTTCTTGACTTTAATTGACTTCAGGTTGTTATGTCCTTCCACGAATGTGGAGGCAATGTTGGCGATGATGTGCATATACAACTCCCTGAGTGGGTTAGACAAATTGGTCAAAGCAATCCTGACATTTACTTCACTGACAGAGCAGGCAGCCGTAATACTGAATGTCTTACTTGGGGTATTGACAAGCAACGGGTTTTAAGAGGACGGACTGCTTTGGAGGTATGTCTTTCTACTCTATGCTCCAAGAATCTGTAGCAATATATCATAGGAATAAGAATGTTTAGTTCAGTGATAATATGACCATATGAAATCACTTTGTTATGAGTAATCCTCCTTACACTTGTAGGTTTACTTTGATTACATGCGAAGCTTTCGGGTGGAATTTGATGAATTCTTTGAGGATAAAATCATCACTGAAATTGAAGTTGGACTAGGTCCATGTGGGGAGCTGAGGTATCCTTCATATCCTGCACAATATGGGTGGAAATATCCTGGTATTGGTGAATTCCAGGTACTCTTTTTCATGGATCATACTCATATTCTATCTTCGATTGCTAATTTACTTACCCATTTGTATTCTCTGCTGTGCTGTTTCCTATCTGAGCAGTGTTATGATAAATATTTGATGAAGAGCTTAGAGGAGGCTGCAGAGGTAAGAGGCCACAGCTTTTGGGGCAGAGGACCTGATAACACCGAGTCTTATAACTCAACACCACATGGGACTGGATTTTTTCGCGATGGAGGCGATTATGACAGCTACTATGGTAGATTCTTTCTTAATTGGTATTCAAGAGTTCTGATTGACCATGGTGATCGTGTTCTTTCTATGGCAAATTTGGCTTTCGAAGGAAACTGCATCGCTGCAAAGGTAAACAAAGCTCTATTGGTGGGGCAATTGTACCATATTTTTTTTCCAGCTTATGCTAATCGAATAATTCGGCGTTCTATTTTTGGAGATCAGCTCTCAGGTATACATTGGTGGTATAAAACAGCTAGTCATGCTGCTGAACTCACTGCTGGCTTCTACAACTCCTCAAACCGTGATGGCTATGGTCCTATAGCTGCAATGCTGAAGAAGCATGATGCTGCTCTCAACTTCACATGTGTGGAGTTACGAACACTTGATCAACATGAGGATTTTCCTGAGGCACTAGCAGATCCAGAAGGTCTAGTTTGGCAGGTAAAAAAACTTCTTCAATTTGCAGAAGTGATTGGCTTTAACTGGTTTAGGCTAAAATCTTAAACTTGTCAATTTTGCTTTCATGTTAACTTTTTCAGGTGCTGAATGCTGCTTGGGATGTTAGTATACCTGTTGCTAGTGAGAATGCTCTTCCTTGTTATGACAGAGAAGGTTACAACAAGATACTTGAAAATGCAAAGCCCCTTAACGACCCTGATGGTCGCCACCTATCTTGTTTCACTTACCTGAGGCTTAACCCAACTCTGATGGAGTCTCAAAACTTCAAAGAATTCGAGAGATTCGTCAAACGAATGCATGGTATAGCTTTCGTTTCATATTCTCTTAGTGGAATTTTACCGTCTCCCCAAGGTTTTATAACGTGGTGTTACTTTCACTTGCAGGTGAGGCCGTTCCAGATCTTGGTTTGGCTCCAAGGACACAAGAGACCAAATCCGAGTGAATGTATACTAAAAAACAACTTTTCATGGCTTGGCTAACCATTTCAGCATAGCAAAGTTGGATGGAGTCGAAACCAAGATTGTAATAGTAGCTAAAAACAAGTGAGCTTGTAACATGAATAATGTATATAACAATATAAGTGTAATGTCCATTGAGATTTCATAAGAAATTGCTAGCAACAGCACAGACTGTGACAAAAAGAGCTGGAACATCACATCCCGAATTCAATGAACCTCTAAATAATGAAGTTTTATCTACTTTCTATATCCTAGATTCTACATGTACATCTACAACAAGTTTTTTCATGTTTCTTGACCACACAACAAAGCTTGAGATTCCTTTTTTTTCAAGATCATATGTTCACTGTCATCACTTACAGGAAAATGGCGATCTATGAACTGATCCCATTTTCTTCTCATTCCGTTGAAGGACCACGAAGATGAGTATCCTTCTATGCCTGATCCTACAGAGCTTTCTCCTTCTTCTGTATCATGGAATGTTCCATAAGACGGTGATGGAGACATGGGGATGTTTAGAGAAGCTGCCTTCATTATAGCCGCTCTGTATTCTTCGTCATGATCCTCAACAATTGATTTCTGGCGCACGATTTTCTGCTCCACCGGAATCTGCATTACTTGGTCCTCTTCCAGCAATAACTGAAAAAGTTTACCACACAGAAAGTAGTTTGTCAGAACTCAGCATCTCCAAAAGCTGAGGCAGTTCCAAGAAGCAAAACAGATTTCAAGGTACTCACATCGAGAGCTCTCTGTGATTCCCTTTCAATCCAGATGATGGCGTGATCCGCTGTTGCATTACAGGAAAGAACAATCTGCTCAAATCTCCCATCAACGGGGACAGCTGTTCTCACAACAGGTGGATATCTTCCTAACCTGCACCAAAGCCATTGGTTTCAGTTTGAAACCTGTCTTCAAGATAAAGAAACAATTTTGAAGCAAGCGAGTATAAAGTATATATACCTCAAGGGTTTGCGTACGATGATGTGGTATAACCTACCAGGAGCATATAGACGCCTTGTATCTTTGAGCTTTTTCTCCTCGAATGTGAATGTATCTTTCAAACATGTGAGACACAACAAGCATGGCAAGCTGATGGATGGTAAAAAGAAGAGCATGAAATTTTTCTTCTTCTAAACTTAGGTAATAATTTAGTAACTAGTTTTTGGTATTCATACTGTTTCCTTACCAGATAATTGACTTGAAGACATCTTCGAGAGCAGTGGTAGTCCGAGGTAAGAAATCATCCTGGTTTTATTCAAAATGGATCAGAAGAGGCTCAGCTAAGCGAGCCAATGGAGACCAATTTAAACCATCATCTCATACCTGTAGAACAACAGAGTTGATGACATCTGCATAAGTCACAGCTAGATGGAGAGACATACATCTTGGAGGAGCAATAGCAAAGCATCTAATCCTCTTTCTCTCAATGTTCCCCAACCTAGCCCGGTTCTGAATCACGAATAAGACAAGCAAAGACACAACCCCTGCGCCAAGGGAATGCCCAACAAACGTCAAGGAATAGCTAGGGTTAGCCTCAAGTAATTCCCTTAAAACCACATGTTCCTCCTCAAAAACCCATATGGCCGCCTTTAACAACCCATTGTGTACATAGCCTCCATCAAACTTAGTCTGTCCAAGTTTGTTATCAAGCAGAAGAGCGTAATCACTCTCCTTAGCTAAGTTAAGCCCTCTTATGGCCAAAACTACATCACCATTGTCATGATCCAAGTAGATCATATAAGGAGTCACACGACCTTCAGTCTGGTCATAGTCTTTTTTCAGGATAACATGATGTGGATCAATCCCATAACCAGCAGGAGGTGCCCACATAGGGTCATGGAGATCTTCCTCATAAACGGATAAGATCAAGCGGCAAAGCCTAGGGATTGGCTCAAACTCATCTGATGTAGCTAATCCCCAGTTCTGGCTCTCGTGACCTGCTCTGTATAAACATTTCTTCCACAACCAATGAGCACAACCTAAGCAATATACACATTCAATTACAGGAACACAACACAGTATCGACATGGGAACCTAATAAGCTTGCAAGCATCCTATATACTCCAGGGAAGTTAGAGATCCCAGATGAGCGAGCGAACAAGGAAGAAGCCACTGACACAAGATAAGTCAGTGTGGATCAAGGGGCTCTAAAAAGAAAAACAGAATCATAAGCTGGTCGGATCAGGCTGAGTTCCAGGATTTGTGTCCGAAACCATCACCAACAACTGTTAAAAAGAAAAAAGAAAAAAGAAGAAGAATCTCAACATCAAGTTGAGTTCAATTCATAAATATCTGGCGCTGAATAAGAGACGAATGAAAGAGAAGTTGAAGTTGAAGAGTCAAGTCAAACACAGTTGGTAAATCGTAAGACGAAATGAGGAAGAGAGTTGTAAGAATCTACTCAACATAGATGCTCGGAAGATTCCATTAGCATCTTCGCCTTCAGGCTGAGTTCCAGGATTTAAGAAAGACGTGCATTTTCGTCTTCTTCGGGTCGGGTCGGGTCTGGCCCAACTGTAGAAACTTTATAAATCAAATTGGGTCCCTCAAGCCTAAAGGAAATTAGTTAGGCTTTAAGCTTTAGGCCCATTTAATTTGTCATTATGGTAGCATGATTAACACGTTTTTCTATAAAAAAATAAATGAGCCGTGTCAGTAGAAATCTACCATAGACCATAAAGTCACCATTCAATTCATAGTTGAACGTAAAACGACGTTTCAACTGTGTGATGATGAAGACTGAATCAGGTACTCGGAGATATTTATTACTCTGTTCAATCTCCGGATTCGGATGAATTGATCATAAATTGGTTTTTTTGTTTGCAGTAGTGGAGTTCCTTGAGAATGTGACCTTGTTGCAGCGTCTATCTATTCCTTCTCTCAAGCGAATTGCCCAAGTCGTTGTGCTCAAGCGTTATGGTCGGTCATCTTGATTGGGGCAATTTCGTAATCTTGTTTGAATAATATCATAAATATGTGCTCGTGCTCTACAGACATAGGTGATTATGTGGTTCGTGAAGATCAGGCTGTGGATGGAGTTTATTTTGTCTTCCAAGGACAGGTGCGTCGTGTCAAGACTATTGCAACAGCTTATTTTTTTATTTACATTTGTCTTCTTTTTTGTTTTTTTTTTTTTTTTACAGGCTCAGGTTCTGAGATCACCCGGAGGCCTATTGAAACGATTTGATTTCTTTGGCAAGGGTGAGGAGGTTGTTTCTTTCAATACTGGACATTCTTCAATCTCACTGTGTTTAAAGTTTGGCTTAGTGATTTGAATTAGCTTCAATTTAATCATACACAGGTATTTTTGGGGATGTTTACTCAGCAGATGTTGTTGCTGTCTCAGAGGTGCCAAAATTATCTCTTCTTGGTTTCCTTGCGCTCATGAGCATACTGATTACTTCTTTTTTTAATGCATGTTTCTTCCAGCTTACCTGCTTATTGTTGACGTCTGATCATTGTGCTTTCCTTGAGCCAAAGTCAATTGGGGATTCTGATAAGGAACTTGAGACACACTCTCTTGTGGAACACATATTGTATCTGGAACCATTAGATGTATGTTTCTGCCCTTCTTTCTCTTCATTTTCAGTTCTCTTTCTTAGAGTTATAGCCATTCGCTTTTACCATTCCATGGAATCACAATTATATCATTATTCCTATCACATTTTATTAGCCTCTTTGTAGCTTTATAACGCTCTTTCTCTGCCACTCTATTCGAGGATTCTCTTATTTTTTGTGCTTTTTTCTTCTAGTTCAATGTATTCCGGGGCTTCACTCCTCCCAAAGCTCCAACCTTTGGAAAGGTTTTCGGAGGGCAATTAGTTGGACAGGTATGATATTTCTCATGTATTTTTTAGACCTGCTCATCTAATTCATTTGCATATCTAGCTTTTTATGTGTTATATCAGGCAATGAAAATAACTAGTAATCACTGTGACGAAACTCCCTACACTTTGCAGGCACTTGCCGCAGCATCAAAAACTGTTGAATTTATGAAGATAGCCCATAATTTGCATTCTTATTTCCTTCTTGTTGGAGACTTAAATAGTAAGGACATAATCTTATTGTGCTTTTCCGAATCTCTCCGGCCCTCTCGCATCTGTTACACTTTGCCTATTATCATAGTTTGTAACTCTTGCAGTTCCCATCATATATGAAGTTGACCGCTTACGTGATGGCAACAATTTTGCCACCCGAAGAGTAGATGCAAGACAGAAAGGAAAAACCATATTTACCTTGTTTGCGTCATTTCAGGTTTCATGTTATATTCCTGAAATATTTCATTAAGAATCTCTATGCTTCTCTTACTATATGTCATCATGAGAGAATAGCCTGAACACAACAGTGAAAACACCTTGTAACTTTTTTTTTCCTTTGGTTTTACAGAGAGAGCAACAAGGTTTTACTCACCAGGAGTCGACCATGCCTCATGTGCCAGCTCCTGAAACGGTAAAATCATTTCTCCTACTTTGAGGCTTATAATGAATTGCGATGATTGTCATTTACATCCCTATCTACTGCAGCTTCTATCAAGGGAGGAGATGCTTGAACGGCGTATAACTGACCCTTTGCTACCTGTGTAAGTCGAAGTATTGTTCCAAACCAATTATTAAAAGAGGTCAGTGTGATACAGTTTTCAATTGTTCCTTAATTTCAGGGATTATCGAAACAAAGTTGCAACTCAAAATAATCCTCCATCGCCGATAGATATTCGATTTTGTGACCCAAACTATTCAACAGAACAGACAAAGTCTCCTCCAAGGTTAACCTAGTTGTCTAAATCCTGAATAAATCAATTTTATTGTTTACTACTGTTGAGCGTATTTTTTTTTCGTCACTCTTAACCACTAATACTGAATGTTTGCGTAATTACTCATAAAAACTAACCACTTCTTTCGTAATGTCATCTTTCAGACTGAAATATTGGTTTAGAGCGAAGGGAAAACTTTCTGATAACCAAGCTTTGCACCGGTGAGAAACTCTATATAAAATCTGAAAATTGCCTAAACAAATTGGTATTTATTCATATGATCTAGACAATTTAAATTGTTTTGCTCACCTTTAAACATTCTAGAATAGTTTTTAGTATCACCAATTGATATATTTGAAGTGTAATCCAGACTACTAGAAGCCGCATTATGTTAGAACATTGGTAACTCGGGGAAGTGTAACCTGCCAGTCATTCTGGAATTCTGTTGATCATACTAGGAAACTGATTGTCTTGCTCACGTCAATGTTACACAGATGTGTGGTTGCATATGCTTCGGATTTGATATTCGCTTGTATCAGTTTAAACCCTCACCGAAGAAAAGGCATGAGTGTAGCTGCTCTTAGCCTGGACCACTCGTAAGCTTTTTCCTTTCTTTTTATCCAAGTGTGAGTTTCGTATTATTCTCCATGACACATTTACAAACCACGTAATTCTATCGTCTATGTAATGTAAATATAACAAAATCTACATTTTTACCATCCCTGAATTTTTTTTTCAGGATGTGGTTCCACAGACCTCTTAGAGCTGATGATTGGTTGCTGTTTGCGGTAAGAACAAATTTCAACTTCTTTTTTCTGAATACAAAGTCTTTCTTAAGAAGGGAAAAGCTATTACTGATAGAAATCCTTACGTGTTTTTTTGGGTAAAACCGTAACTCAAATTGGCTAAAAACACTTGATGCGGATTTGAGTTGTTTTTGAAGAGCCATAAACAGTAAAAGGCGTATATTAGTTTGTTGACAGGCAGGAAAGATTAGAACTTGTCGCTTGTCGCTTGTTTAGCTGATATCCATTAAGTTTATAGATCTACCACTTAGGGATTGTTTTGTTTGTGTTTACAGTTACATGTTATAATCAGTAAACCACAACAGTTTAGTGTTATTGTCAAAGATGTGACTTAATCCTTTAGAAATAAAAACTCTGAAGGAGACAGATATGCTTATACAATTGGTCTTATGTAGATGGTGAGTCCCACCGCATCCCAGAACCGTGGTTTTACCACTGCTGAAATGTTCAACAGAAAAGGAGAGGTATGTTGTTGCATCCTTTAAACACAAATTAAATACATACTAGAGACCACTTAAGAATGAAGAATCTAATGTAGTTCTCAAGCTCCTACTAAACTTCAAATACTTCTAAAGATATTTTTTTCTAGTTGAATACAAAATCTGTGAAATCGAGCTCTCCTTTTAAAGCGTAATAGATGATAATTCATGTGCAGCTGGTGGTATCACTGACGCAAGAAGCTTTGCTGAAAGAAGCTGCGAGTATTAAGGCCTCCTTTGGCGCCAAGCTCTGAAGTCATGGGATTGAGATAGTACGGAGATCTGATTATTTCTGGAGAGAAAAGCTCGCGAGGAAGTGTGAAGGGATTATTAGGCTTTAATCGTATATTCATTCGTGTATCAAAACAAACACTCACTGAATATTTATTTAACTATAACGCTCATCGCTTCATGATCTTCCCCACCATTGTCTGTCAACTAGCTGAAAGAAGAAATGATCATAGATCTGACAAAAGACATTTATTTGGGTTCTCCTAAAAAGCCTATTATTTGAGAATCAAAGATCCTATATAAACATAAATTTATTCCGCTTCTCCTACACTAATGCACATAAATTTGTCTAACTAGTCCGGCAAAACAAAAAATGAATCAAAATATAATTAGATAATATAAAGTATCACTAATACAATCCAAAATCATAACCATCCTCTTCCACTTCGTCTTCATAGAATTTCTCATCTGTGTTCATCTCGTATGGTGCTTCTTCATCTTCTTCATCTTCAACAATCTCATGCTCTTCCTTCTCTTCCTTCTTCTCTGTAACTGTCTCAATTCTTGATTTCTTCTGTGACTTCTCAGCTGGCTGAAAGAAGAAAACAAGAACTAAATTGTATAGACCTGAAAGTGATGAGAACTAAGGAAACAAGAAGAGAGGATAATAAACTTACAAAAGTATCAAAGAGCTCCTCCAAAACATCGTAATTGATTAACCCACTGAGTCTCTGTATAAGACTCAAAATCAGAAACACAAGAAAACTCCAAACGTTTTTCTTCAAAAGCTATATTTTGACAAAAGATGCAATATTTTTTTACCTTCCTCTCAAGTGTTCTGCGAACTGCTTCCATGGCTGTAGCTGGTGGAGGCGCGTTCTTTGCTTCCTCAGCACGTTTTTGTCGCTTTTCCTTTCTAGATTTCGCCACAGCTGCTTTAGAAGCTTCGACAAGGTTTCTTGCATATTCTGGGCAATTAGCAGCATTGCCCGGGTTTAAAGCCTTCAGAGCTGCTTCCTTTGCTGCTTGCTCCTACCAAACAATATAAATTCTTCTCAGAGTGTCTGAATCCAAGAGAAATAAATGATATATATTGCCTATCAATCACCTCAAGATAGTCTCTGTTTAGTAAATTCCAGGTCATCGTCCTCATCTGCGTTTCTCTCTCATCAAGAAGAATGTCATCCACCTGGGAAATATTATGACCAACAACGATCAAATGTAAACAAGTGAAACTCTAGTAAGGAGGGAAAAAGACTGTAGAGCATTTCTCCATTTCATGTCGACTTAGCATCTAATACAAGACAAGACAAGAAAGCAAAACCATTGCCCACCTCAGAATCATCGGCGTCAGATAAGTGGTCTGATTCATCTGAAGTCCCATCTTTTTCTCCTTCGCCTTTCTCTGGGACAATGCACACAAAGAACTCAAAACGATAGCAAAAACTTTAATCTTCTGATTAGACATCAAGTACACTCACCTGGACATTTTTTTTCCCTTTTGCTTACATTTACTTGTTCATCGCTACCAATTCCTCCCTCGTTTTCTTCTCTAGCTGCTTTTTCCATTCTCTCTTTCTCTGCTCGTTGGAAAGCAGGAGGATCCGACCCACCAACAACTCCACCAGAAATTTTAATGAACTGCCGGAAAAATTTGGATTGTCAACTCTCGGAGCCATTTTTCGCCAGTTGCAGAAGCATACAAAAAATGGAAAGAGACAACTCCGGAGACTTACTTTATCGTGGCAGCTCTCACATAATCCATAACCAAAACGTTTTAAATCCTTATGTTTACAGTTCACTACTCCTTTGTCGGAATTTGGTCTTGGGGTAAAAGTTTTTCCAAGCAATATGTTTTCGCTTATATTAAGCTCACCAACCTAGACAAGCATGTACAACAATTGAAAAAGAATCAACATAAAATCAACAAGTAATATGAGGCAAAAAATTGACAACATCTAATTAGCGAATAACTACCCTACAACTCAGAAACGATTTGTAACATAATCCTGCAAATGAAATAACTCACAGTTAAACTTGCAGCCTCAGTATTAGCAAACTCATTCAATCTTTTGGTTATTGTTGCTTCACACATATGCACAATTTTTGCCTGAAAAATATTTAGAAAACACATCAAATCGAAACATCCTTGCTCTCATCTTATAACAATATTCTTTAACAAGCTTAAATTATATTCTTACAATATCTTCCCTCGAGCACATGATACCATGAGAAAGTGCAGCTACGTAAATTGCTGCTCCACATATTCCACTTGGTTTCCGGCCGGTCTGCAAGCCAATAGATAGCCAACATTAACACAAGCCATAATAAATAACTCTAAGACAAAGAACATGTAGGTAACTATCCTTTTAACAATAAAATCACACCTGCATCCAATCTCTCTTCATACTAGATATAATGTTTGTAGCCGTTTTCACGACATCTTTTGCTTTATCGTGTGCACCTTTCAATAAGCCTGCAAGTGTATAATGAAACAAGAATTTGATATAACTGTTTGTATTTTGACTGATGTTCACACCAACTAATAAAAAAATAGAATGTTCTGCATCAACCCTATAAAGAAAAAGAATGGGAGCCAAAAGACGACATACTTACTGTTTGTGAATCGAGGAATGAAGATTGAAGGATCAACAAGCTCCTCATAGTTCCCGTTTTCCACAAGGTACAGCATTTCACAGAGTTGCAAGTACACAGAACCTAACTCGTAACTAGACATGAAACCAATACCAGCATTACTCGAATCTACAGTAGACTTAACAGGTAACTAAGGCTATCAAATAAAGAGAAAATTAGTAGATATGGGAAAGAAAACAACTCATCTTACACGCTAACTCGAAGGTAGCTTGAAAAATCAATAAGAAGAATCGCAATTTTCTTTTCCCTACAAGTAAAGAAAGTATTTGGTTAACATACAGCGAAATAACGCATCACTCGTAACATAACTCAGCATGATATATGAGGGAAAGAAATCTGTAAGTACGATTACTAAGATTCTAACCTGCAAGTCAAGTAGAGACACGAAGACAGTACAAGTTCAGTTCTGCGCCCTTTAGTGAAGTTATGGTCAGCTGCCGCCTTCAGAAGATAAATAAAGTTAGACGGTGTAAGAATCCTGACAGATTGATTAATATTCAGACGATATGTAAAACCTAAACATACTTCAAAGAAGTTTGCAGCCATTCCAACGACATCATCTCTCTCATCACCAATTCCCAAGGCATCTTTCAAATTCCTAATCTCATCTTTAGCTGCCAAAACAAAAACAAAAAAAAGGTCCGTCTCTGTCTGTCAGAGCAAACTAAGGATAAAATTTGGCACAAACGTAAAGAGTCTAACAATGTAATGACTTTTCAGACAGTCACATGGCCTCAAGGATATCCAAGGATGTAAAATACAGATTAAGGAGTTAGGCTAAAAGATGAACCAGTAAATGTGTGGAAACTGGCAAGTGGTAAGATGAAATCGAACATAAACGAAAGCTGAAGACTAGATCATGTATCAGTGGCAGTATTTAGGACAAGAGTGAACAGAAAGTCTTATACCTATTCTAGATCTTCTTTCACGTGAGCTTGAACTCCCACTCTGAACACTCGTCACTATGTTACCTGACGCTTGGCTCTGCAGGCACAGAAATAATTTCAGAAACGAAAACCAAATGGTCTGAAAAAAAGAAAGCATCCTAGTGAAGCAAGTCTCTAGTTTTATAAACAAAAATCCGTTGTCTATTCAATTATTTCTATCAAAGATATTTCTAATGATTGTAGCCGGTGTAATTATAATGTGACTGAAAAGTATTATCATATACTAAATGGAGGTAATGATCAAGTGAAAAATGGCACTGAGTATATCTAATTTACTCACTAGACTACTGTTAAAGAAGAAAAAGTTGCTAACTTGTCATACAAGCACTAGAGAACATCTAAGAAGAGATTTGACAATAATAATAGTCCCTCTAATCACCAATTCTAGGTCTAAAGAATAAGAGGAGCTTTGAGTATACCTGTCCAGCCGCATTCTTAACGAATGTAACTTCACTTGAAAAATTGAAATTTTCCAATATCCTCCCACATAAATTACAAGCCCTGCGAAAATTCACGAGTTAGAGAAAATAAAAAAAAAACACAAATCAAACATAAATGGAGTGATCACTTACAATGCACCATCGTCAGGGCGCATTCCGGGAACGGTCTTCCCACAATGATTACACCACGCCATAGCAGAGAAGAGCCCTAATCGATTTTGAAACTTACTTTTGTGTGTTATAAGTATGGATTTATCGCTGATAATAAAAGAGAAGCGCGAAGAAGATGATCTTCTAAACCTTGGTCGACGACCTCTGAAGAAAAGAAAAAAAAAGCGAAGAAGGCATAAGTCTTCACCGTTCTTGGGCATTTAAGGCTTAGGCCCAAATAATTCACCCCTCATGGGCTTTTTAAATAGCTACATCTTTTACCGAGTCTGGTTTATCTTTGGTTTGCGGCCTGAATTGTATATATATATATACTCCCTCCGTTTCAAAATATAAGTCGTTTTAGCTTAAAGCACGCATATTAAGAAATTATTTTTTTCTTTTAAAAAGTATTAGTTAATATATAGAAAAAAACAATTCAACCAATTAAAAGAAAAACTGTAAATCATTATTGGTCACACAATATTTAATAAAGTAAAAAGCTACCTAGAAATATGAGAACGTCTTATATTTTGAAACAGAACAAAAGTTCTAAAACGACTTATATTATGAAACGGAGGGAGTATATTTTTTAAGGATGATTATTGTTACAAAACTTTTATAGAGGGTAACAATAAAAAGTTAAGATGTATCCAATACAAAAATTAAAATTTTATTTATAAGTTAAAAAATATATATTATTTTAATTCTATAGTAGGTTAAAAAAATTCTGTAATAGGTAAAAGTTTTTTAAAATTTTTTATAAATAAAAATAAAAATAAATAAAGTAGATTCAATTACAATATAATAATATTATAGCGTCTCTCAATAATAATTGAGAGAGTTTCACAATTAATTTTTCCCCTCGAAAAGGGTTTAATAGAAATATGTTTGTTTGTTGTAAAACTGTGATACTGTTTCAACAATAATGAAATTTCAAACTGGGATTAATTTTTGGGTTATAAATTTTTTTTTTTTTTAAAACAAAATTTAAGCTGCAAGCAACGACGTCGTTTAGTGGAGAAACTCTTATAACGTTATAATCGGCTCCTGATATCTTTTGAAAACAGAAAAACCTCCGTCGTCTCCACTGAAGCTTGAGTTATCGGAGAACCACAAATCTCGACGGGATTTCTAAGTTAATAGAATCCATGGCTCTAGATCCGGAACTTGACCTGGATGAAGGAGATCTGGAGAAATTGGAGTCAGATGTGAAGCAGATGGCCCAGAAGATTTCCGAGTACAGGCAAACCCTACCGGATAATCTCAGGAACACCCTTGATTCTGTGCTTTCGCCTTACATAACCGTTCTGCCCAACTTCGATTCCGGGTCGGATCCTCTGTCACCGTCACCCCCACCTATCGCAGGTTCCTTCTTTTTCCTGCTACACTATTTTGTTACGGTTTCTGCGAAATTGGTTTGGAATATTACCCAATTGGTGGAGGAATTATAAGTAGGTCGTAATTTAGGGCTTGTTCTCGAAAATTGTGCGTCTTTTAGGTTCATGAGATGTTTTTTTATTTTTATTTTTTTTGACTTTTTGATTCACCCTGTTTTACCCCACCAATCAAAATGGACAATCTTTGGCAGACTGAAGTATCAGAGTAATTGATGATGAATCAATAATACTCACAAGAACTTGTTTTGTAAAGTTTTAGCTAATAAGTTCATTTGCATCTTCTGCTATGTTCCCAATTGTAGTAGTTCATAAGAGACTTTGTTTTGAGAATGGTTACATAGTAAATATAGTATTGTAGAGAGCCTGCAGTGATACTTACTCTCTTATCAGTATTCAGTAATGCTATATCAACCAATCTGTGGTGTTTTCTTTTCTTTTTCTTTATTAATGCAGAAACACAGGTTGTGTTGGGAACGGAAGAGCAAGACTCTAGAGAGAAAATGATTCAGCTCAAGGAAAGAATGTCAAAGAACGCTGCAAATATACCCAAAGTTGTAAAGAGAGTGCGAGATTGTATAGAGAGTATCGACAAACTCGATTCTTTGGACGTAAACATTCACCTGGCTTTCACAAGGCGAAGAATTAACTGACAAGTAGATGTATTTCTCCTTGAGGTTTAGGCTTAAGAAAGATATGCTCTGATTTGTTGATATGTAATTCTCTAGATTGAGTTGGCATATGTACATTGACAGGGTTTGATTGAATATTCACAACATGATCATTCGTTGCCATAAAGATTACATTACTACGGAATTGAAAACACCTTTGTCTTTATTGATCGAACACAAAAGTGGATCTAAATTTGTAGCTACATCTTCATTTTGCATTGTCAGATTGTCCTTTCCCTGATGGCTCTCCCTTTGTTCCAAAGATGAATTGCATGAGAGAATCTTGCGCTGATAATATCTTACTTTTGATCTGCAAGTATCCAAAATACCACCATTTAAGTAACTAAGCATATCAGGAGGACTCAAATGGGTGAGAAAACCCAATATGTTCATGTCAAGAACAGATCCTTGTGATTCCAATTTCACAAAAACACTAATCATCTTTACAAAAAGGTTATGGAGTAACAAGTAACAGAAACGAGTTCTCATCCAGATTTTTACGGAAACGAAATCAAATTCGCAGACGAGAGAGACTTTAATTTAAAGGTGAAATCGGAACTCACGGGATCAAGAACGTTGGGTTCGGAACCGTAATCGGCTGTTAAGAGAAAGTAGGAAGCAACCGCAGTCGCCACCATCGTCGTTCTTCTCACGACTTTATCGGTTTGAGGATTCATCTCTTCTGAGCAAAAGCAGAAAGAGACCGACCAACTTTTTTTTTTTTTTTGTCAACGAGACCGACCAACTCTAAATGGCGAAGATGACAGTTTCGGTGCCGTTTTTATGTTTTACATAGAGACTGCAATACATGTTTTCTCCAGTTAAACGACACAGCGTATGACTAGACTAACCACAAACGACACATTTTTTTATTTTTTTTATTTTTTTTTGTTAAAATGTCAATTAACACACGGGTAATCGTGGATCAAATGTTTTATTATCCTTAAAATATATATATATGAAAAAATCTAGTTAACATATCTATATAATTAATATTTTGATTAAAAAATCTGACAAGAAGTCCAAAAATATAATAAGATCTCGATTCTCCATTGTAAGCTGAAAAAATATGGTTACACACCAGACCGAAATAACAAACAAGAGAAAAGCATAAAAAAACCAATCAGTAAGGATTTATTTAATAAAAAAAAAAAAATCGACTTGTAAATTAATTAACGTAACCAAAACGGAGGAAGAGCGGATTTAGTATCTGATTTTAGTGAAAGAATCCTAACGGAGAAATTGACAATCCCGTTTCTTCGGCCATATTCGTCCCACAATCTGTAACTGAGACAGTGCAAAAATCCCTCCGGCGCATATTCTCCCGTAAAATCCTTAACCGGCACACGTGCCGTTCCCACGCGCTTATCCTTGCCGGAACTCCTGCATGAAACCTGGACGTACATGACATTGGGTTTTTTCTCCGACGAAAACTCGGCCTCTAGCGTATCCTCCCACATCGGATAATTCCTACCGACCTCGTCGAGACTCGTTATCATTGACTGCTTCGAATAACTCTCGGCCATGTCGAAGACAACGAACGCCTTCTTATTCACCGGTTTTCTACCCTCCACCAGATTCTCCGCCGATACGGCCGTGATTTCGATTTTACGACTCATTGCCTTCTCACGACACACTCCAGATTGTTTGCTTTTTCTTGTTAAGGAGGAAATTCTCTATATATATATATATATATATATATATATATATATAGGGATATTTTACAAGGGTTTTTTTTTTTTTTTTGGATTAGGACATTAGGAAGGTGATGAGAAATTACATACAGAGAAAAGTAGAAGCTTCCGTCTTTCTTCATAAAAACATGTGTTAAGTGTAAATAAAAATAAATAAAAAACTATCTAAAATTTTGGGAAAAGAAAACTGAGAATAACATAAATTATGTGATGTGTAAATCAAGGAAAATTAAGCAATGTTGAATTAAATTTTAGGTTAAAAAGCAACCTTGAATGAGTTATTATAAACTTGAGGATTCCATGTATGGAAACTAAAATGAAATCAAAAACACTTTCATGTCATATGGAGTCAAAGTCTAAACACCTTCCCAAGGGTTTTATGTTAGAGAAAGTGTTGTGTTTCACATGTCTGTATTCGGAGGAATGAGAATTTGAAATTGAATGCTCTTCTTCGCTTACAAGTTACTTTTAGCCTCTATTTGAGACGGTGTTTCGTCCTTTTGTTTGTGCCATTTCAAACCTGAACCCGGTGCACTTCTTTTGGAGATTATGGAGGGTGTGTTCTTGAAAGTATTAGCAGCCATTCTTAATCTCTCTTTTATCTCCTTCCATTCTTGTATGCACACATTATTGTTGCTGCTATGTGGATCTGAAACTTTTACATAAAGAGTTGTTAACAACATGATATGATCAATTGTAAAAGCTGTCCAATGAGATTTTTCAACCTTACCATTAAGTCTTGATCTATCAGATTCTACCGATGATGAGATTGATACATCTCCTCCAAGTGAGCTAGTTGATGAAGGCATGTTTCTCAAATTCATGGGTCCTAAAGTTAAATCCAAAGAATCCCTTTGAGGACTCCTTGCAACTTCCATGATTTGAAATGATATATAACTCTTAGGCTCGGAAGGTCTAGAACTAGAAAGCTGGTCCAATCTCTTCTTAACTGAGCAATTCCAATGGTTCTTAATATTATTCTCCGTTCTATGAGTTTCCATGACCAATATTCAAGGAAAAAGAAAACAAACAAATAATTAGAACAAAGAGGTTAAATTCACAAACTAACCCACAGTATCTCTCAAAATGAGAAAAAATGATAAAAACAATTCTCAATTTTTGGAACAAACCTTCCATGCAAGAGCTTGGCAATCTCCGCCCACCTATTGCCGTGTTCTTTTTGTGCATGAACAAGAATCAATTCTTCTTCTCTACTCCAAGGAGTTTTTTTAATAGTCGGATTCAAATGATTATGCCACCTAAAACAAACAAAATAATAATTAAATAACCAGTTTTAAGGGCAAAGCGCAGACTGATCAAGTTCATAAACAAAATGTGAAAAGAAAAACCACGTAACAGACCTTTCACGACATTGCTTGCCAATACGACCAGGGAGTTGCTTAGAAAATTTTGACCATTGAGGCTTATCATTCTCTAAATTGTTCTTAACTAGTTCACTTAACATATCATCTTCCTGAATAACAAGATATAAAATCACTTGATAATGAAAAAAATATAGTAAATATCAAGAAGGTAATCAAGAGTTACCTCTTTTCTCCAAGGTCCTTTGTTGAGGTTTGGGTCAAGAACCTTTAGCCAACGGTGCTGACATTGGACGTCATTCCTCTTGTTTTTCCACTCAGGAACGCACTCGGCTAATATATAAATATAAATATATATATATATATATATATATATATATATATATAAAACCAAATTATCTATATATATATTGGTAACATTGATAATGAACCAATCCTAATATCAATTACCAATCTTTTTCCAGTTATTTCCTTTGTACTTCCGCACAGCATTCGTCAAAAGTTTGTCCTAGACATGATAGAAAGAGATTTGAATCACTCAAACATGAAACTTGCTAATAAAGACAAGAAAAAACGTGAGCTACCTCTTCGGGAGTCCATCCTCCTTTAGTTGATCTTCTAGTAGGACCACTCACTATTCGATATCTTTAATCACGAAACAAACATCAAAACAATCATAAGATATATTGAGCCCAAAATGGTTAGTGACATATAATGATATAACATAGTTAAACTATAATCTTCTAAAATTCCCAAAAACTATATCATCTCCACAACCCTTAACATCACACCATCGAGACCTCAATCACATATAACACCGCCAATTCATCATAAGTTGCCACAATTATACATCGAATCACACATGAACGAACGAGAGAGAAACATATACCCTTGAGCGGAGTCAATTTTAAAAGTAGGAGTAACTTCGCTGCTGATGAGATCAGACTCGGACTCTGATCGATTCAAATCATTAGACTCTGTCATAATTCCCCAAGAAATCGACAAAACCTAAAACCCTAGTGAACCACCACAACTAGCAAGAAGATAAAAAAAAAACAACGAGTTACTAACTACATATCTTAAACTATAACCGAACGGAGATTCAACGATGGAAAGGAGAAGAAATAGCAATCCCAAAAAAAATCCTAATCTGAGAACTAAAAGAACTAAAAATCGCCGAGTAGAAAGAGGAAAGACTCAAAAGATTTGTCGTGGTTCAGTAACGGCTACCCAAATCTTTTTATGCATAGATTCACTCGGGGCCCTTTTCACTCCTCTAGCATTTTCATAATATTTTATTTATTTCCTTGTTGGCAATTTAACCGATTTTTAATGGTTATTTTGTTGTTGAATCCAAATTATCTTTTCAACAACAAAACCAAAACTGCTAGATAATATAGAAAAGATTCACAAAATCTTTATTTTGTAGGAGAAAACATTAATTAGGCCTCAAAAGCAAGAGTAAATTAATCTCACGAGAAATACGCTGTAAATCCCTAAAATGTATCTCTTGTGACCTTGTCTAAAAGCTAACAGTATTAAGTAAGCTTTTTATTGAATAAACATTTTTTTTTTTTTTAAGAAAAACACACAAACAGAAATACTTCTCTCAAGTACTTTTGTTGAATAGAACTAGTTCTGGACGGCTCGGGTACATGTGCGGGCGTTGTGGCCCATGTAGTGACATCGACTGCACCTACGAACGTCCGCTCCGGCATAAGGGTTCTGCAAATTTGATGCATGAAATATTTTTTAATGAATAAGTAGTGTACGTACACTGAGAAGATGAATGATTAAATAATTTGTGAAAGAAAGACATTACTTACATATTTATATATGATCGGATACGGACAAGTAACACAGACATGTCCAATCTCTGCGCACCTTGAACATTTTTTTTCCTTTTCTTCCTCAGCTGTTTCCCTATTGAGCCAGATTTCGCTCTTTGTGTACTCATGTGACTTGCAAATATAATGGAAAACTATGTATTTATACACAAAGATGGTGCCAAAAAGTATATTTTTTTATATAATATATATTACTCAATGATAATTCATCGGCCAATGAGAAAAGAAGATTTTGGTGAATATTTTTTACCTGAGCCGCCACTGTACGGAAGTGTTTGTAGAATGCTGCTTTAGAGAAAAACTTTTGTCCTGTTCTTGTATTGAAGAAGTACTGTAATAAGAAGCAGAAACTCGAAAAGTAAGATATTTAATTTTACTCTATAAAGTTGACAAATTTTAAGGGCAAAGATTCAATGATGAACAATAACATAATAAATAGGGTTACGGTCAAAAGGGTTTGAATGATCGATATGAATATATTAATAGCAGTCAACAAGAATCCAAAATAATTTAAAACATCGTTGAAACCAAACAGAAGCGTAATCCAACATCATCTAATTTGTTGCCTTGTATATACATATTTGTTGGTACCTCTTCAATGAACTGTACTAACATCTCAAGCAAGACACGTTATGAAGCTTCACTAGGCATCAAGTATATATATGAGCCATATCATGTATAAGAAGAAAAATCTAAAACCCTTTAGCTTCAATTAAAAAGGGTTTTAAACAGCAAATTAACGAACTTTTAATTAATTGTTCAAAATTGAGCAAATAGATTGATATTCATGAAAAGTAATCACTAATGCACTTATATATGCACACGAGGTACTCATAGTTCAACATTCATATTGTTCATTAATTTAATGGCTAGTTTGCTTACTAGCAATTGGCCAGTACTTCAATATGAGCAATATGGCGACAGAAGTGGACACATACGAAATCAAAATATTCAGGTTATGATTCTTCTATAATGGGATCATTAAATACAAAAAGTTTACGATCAGACTGGTGTCATCATACATGTTCCTCAAGATGAAATCCCATTTCTCCCAAAAATTAAATCCAAAATGTTGCAAATCTCAAAATATTATAACAGTATATATTATACTCATGCATCTTAAGGATAAAATCATACGTTTTAGCTTTTAGATGAGTAACCCTATAATGTGGGTTATTCACATAAGAAACTGATTCAATTCCAATTACAAGAGTTGCGTTACAAACTTAAACCTCGAAAGCTCTAATTAAATCCACACAGATAATCAGAATCTAAATAAAAATCATACATATGTTTCAGCCAGAAAGCACAAAACAAACACCAGAGGCTATAGATGCCACGAAGGGATACGTAAATACAACAGAAAACACCACAATGACGTCGACGACATATATACATATATATATATATTCGTAATTAATCAATACAGAGAAAAATAAAGTTAGAAGATTATTGTATACCGATATAACAGGTCGACCGCTTCTACTGATGTGATGATGAGTGACCCACAAGTCAGGCAAGAGGCTTGTTTTATTATCCTCTTTCTTGCTGCTGGAGCTGGTCGTAGCCAGAGCTGTAGGAAAAGTGTAATCCTTTGGTTTGGACTAGCAAGATATATACAAAAAAATGTTATCCCAGTAGAAATGTTTTAGGCAACTTGGTTTCTATTGGTGGGATTGCAATTTGGTATGATCTTCAATTCCACCCAGCGACTTTGGAACACATATTCATATTTCCTTCCTTATACAGAGATGAACCGAATACAGACTCAAAACAAAACAAAAAAAAAAACAAAATCAGGCCGGGTTTATTTTTTCCTTTTGAGACTAAGGAATTAACCAGCCGTTACAAATTTGACTACCCACTCACACGTTGCCGTTTTGTCTTAGCCAATCAATTTTTATTTTTCAAAATGATTTTAAGGATTTGGCGCTGTAATTATCTAGTATCTTCCTACGTAACATCCATCTTTTGAACTAGTGTTAGGCAGAATCAGTCTGATATATGTAAAATCTAATTTTTTCATGTTAATATTACAAACCATCAACGTTACAACAAGCTATATAATGATTCAAATAGTATAATGATTATACACTAGACGGAAAAAAAAAAAACAAACAGAAGAAGATCACATGATTCACATTTTAGAACAGTCAACGGTCAATCTTCCTTGAGACCATTACGGGACAAGCCAAGATCTTTGCACAACTCTTCATCTGGCTGCAAGCTTCCAGGGACTGCACCAAAAGCTCTTCTTGAAGCTTCAAATCCAGACGCCAAGAAATGAATATACGCAGACATATCCTCCAAGTTTTTCCCCACACTAATCGACGACGACGCAAACACACTTCTCTTTGATGAGTTTGAATCAGCTCTTGATAACCGGTTCAGATCAGAGGCTTTTATAAACCTTTCCGTTGCAGCTTCCCATGATAGTTCATGTCTCTGTTGCTCTGTTAGTTGCGATGGTTGTTCCCCAAGAGCCTTGAGCGTAGCTCTAACGAAACCGTTTCCATCATCATAGAGTCTGCAGTTAGGAAACTGTTTGAAGAACTCGTTGGATATGTGATTTGCGCACACTACGGTTTTTCCCATCGCCAAGGCTTCTGCAGTTGTTGTGCAGACAACGTCTGTCGTGCTGGGGTTGAGAAACACTTTATACCTGAAATAAAAGACGGAATAAGTTATAAGTTAAATAAAGACAATGATCTCTGTTATAGGTAATGACTATGTTCAGATATTAAACTAGAGACTCACTCGTGAAATAGTGAGTCGGCGTGATCACGTCCAGGATAAACATTAACCGTCAGGTCGAGTTTTCGGGCTGCTTCTTTGACTGCTTCAGAGTCCTCTCCATCACCGTATAAATCAACCTCTAACTCAGCGAGTTCCTTTTGGTGTTTCTCAAGTAGTTTAAGAAGCTCCTTGTACCCTTTGCTCCAGACCATCTTACCAATGTAGTATGCGCCTTTAGTGAAGGGCTGCTCTTGGAGCTTCTGCTGTTCTAGTTTTCTCAACCCAATTTCGAGAAATTTAGGATTGACACCGTGAACATTGCAGACTATAGATTTAGGGTATTCCTGAGTCGCAGCAGATAATCTGATTACCTACAGGAGTAAAAACATCATTAGTACAAGTCAGGACTACACAACAAAATGGCCAGCCATAATCGTGGTCACAGGCCAACAAACTGTCTTGATCCTCAAATTATATCTAGTCACTGGATAATCATACATTGATACCAATATATTCACATAATTGACCAATCACTCTCATCATGTATACTAGTGGCTGTAAAGAAATTTACCTTGTGGCAGTAAATGCCAACAACCCAACTGTTTAAATACTTGAGGAGAAAAGCTTTGAAACGGCCTTGTTTCTCTCTCTTTACATATTCCAAGTAATTTGTGTGTACAATCCCTATGACATAGTTGAACTTGGTTTTCCATTTTTTGCCATGATGAAACCATGTGAGATGCTCAGGCTCTTCGAGAACAGCAATGTCTGCCTCTCCATCAGGAATGGCATCTGATATATCCCCAACAGGAAGAATACTTCTTTTGTCAGTAGCAAACTGCAATAATATAATTTGAATTGCTAAGGAAGGTATAACACAGTTAAAGAATACTACATAAAAGTTATTGTCACAACTCACATAGAATCTGAAGAAAACTCCGAAAGCTAAACTAAAGAGACATAAAAGCAGCACTTAACATGGAAATAATATTCACAGGTGCCAATTAACTCATGTGCAAAACGGAGAAAAAAATTCAAATTCATAGCAGAATATGGAAACCCATAAAGAGTTGCATCTACAACACGTTTCCTGAATCTAGAGGTTTTCTCATTAGAGACTAGCGAGAAGGACGTAATAGTGAACATGCACGTATAAGTAGGACATGACGTGTATGTACTTTCATGTAAATTACACAAAGACATGACAGAAAGAGAAAGCACATACGGTAATACTAGAAAGGTTGGAGACTGGGAGCCTAAAAAGGATCCTTACATATATATGAGCAAAACATAGACATGTGAGCATAATAAATACACAGTTTCACATACATACATGTGTTAGAAAGATCACATACCATATTAACAGAAAAGTACACATGTATAATACAAGAAAGTGATGTGATGGTTTAAGAAAGCAGGAAAGAGATCAACTCTATATGATACGAGAAAGTGAACAGAACAAGTCTTTGAAACTAATTAGTATGTGTTTGGGACCAAAAGAAGATTCTTAAGAAAGGAGAAGCTGAGTCATACCTTTCCTGGATAGAAACGAATCTCAAAGCCTAAAGGGAAAGAGACTCTTTCCTCAAGCCAGTGACGGACATAAGCTTCATGCTCTGATGGAGAACTAAAAGTGATGTTTTTTGGGTAAACAAGCTTTTGGTGCTTGACAGTCAGCCATGGAATCACCAAAGTGACACGTCTTTCCCCGTCTTTTGCAAGATAGGCAGCACGGAACAGAGGATTAACCGCAGTTCCTGTCAGCCATGGAATACTAGCAGTGGTAAATATTGCAATGTGTTGTTGCTGCTGTTTCGTCATATCATCTCAAGCTAAACCTCTACTGCTGAACAATCTGTAGAACTCAAATGTCCTGTAAACAAAAATGAACACAACTACTTAAGATTTTCATCTCACCGAATTTCAAAATCACAAGATGAACTATTCCACCTACGAACATGTTCTTGATCATTGGCCCGTTAATGGAATTTACAAATCAAAGATAGCATCTTAACCTCAAATGGTTTTGTGTTAAGGTAGTTTCAACAGAAGCTATCTTTTAACAAAGCTTCTACTTAATGAAGATCAAGTTGAGAGTAATTATCACACAAACAAAACAAAAAAAAACCCAATAGATTCTTAACATTTAGCTGATTTTGATAATCGCATCTTCCAAATAAGGAGAATATTTTTGACTACAATCCTTATTTTCTGTGAATTCAAACAATCTTTCGCAGAGCGATTCACGGAAAATTAATTATATTTCCTATAGAATCTGATTATACTTAACATTCCGAAGAGCCTTATAAGCAAACACAATACAAGTAACTATAACACAAACATCAACAAAATTATAACAAGAATCTTCAAATCGAATCGGAAAATGAAGCCATACCTTGGGAAAATTTTTGTATGGGGTTGTCAGATTGTATAAAAGCAAAATCTGATACGCGTCGAGTTTGGGGAAAAAGCAGACGTAAAAAGGAAAAGTAGAAGAAAACAGAATATTCTCCGAAGGTCTTCTTCGTTTTCGTTGGATTTTCAAGTCATTGTTTATTTAAACAAAGGCTCGTTTTACAGGCTGGTGGTCTCCAAGAAGGATCCTCCTCTCTCAACAATTCTTTTCCGCCAAGTAGAGGACGACGATGAAGAATCTTCTACGATCTTGCGTGTTCAGACTACGTGCCGTTTCTTTGACATTTAAACATCATCAAGTTTCACTCTCTTAAGTACAAAACGTCCGACTTTATGACTGTTTTGGGCTTGGCCCAATCATTGACGAGCCCATTTTATAATGTCAATTTCAAAAACTAGAAATCGAACCAAACCGAAGCACTTTATTAATTTTATCTATCTACTAAACTATTAAAAAAATCCAATCTTATAGGGTGTTTCCAAACACTCTATAAGTATAAAATTAAAAAGTTTATGGCTAATCCTATATCCAAACACCCATAAAAGAAAATATTAATTCCACCAAAATTAAATTTAACACTTTATTTGCATTTTTTTCTTTCTCCTCTTTATCATTTATTTTCTTATCTAATGTTGCAATATTAATACTATAAATTATGATTCTCCTATCATATTTGTTAGATCTTATTTTTAAATTATTTAAAATTATTATATCATACATATAAGTAATAAAAAATTAAATTTTTTTTTCCATATATTATGATTCAAAATTTAAAAAACGGACATATATTACTCAATTAAAGAAAAAAAAAAGTGTGTTCAACATCTCACATTGATTAAAATTTTGGGCAATGGTTCAGAATAATATTATAAAACACACAAAATGATTTTAAATGCGAATGAGCAAGAAACTTGATTTATCATGCGTCCAAATTTTTTTAAAAAAACTTATTTAGTTTTATCCAGTTCATTAGTTGAAATAATTTATAAGTCCCACATAGATTAATTTTTTTGTGGAACAGTTCAAAGTCATATAATAAAAAAAGACCAAAATTATTTTAAATACAAATATTTTTAAAAATATCCGGTTTAATTTGGTACTTATTGAAATAATTTAAAATAATATTTAAAATTTAAAATATTTATTCGGTTTAACTCTATTAAAATATTAAGTTTAAAATACTATTAATACTAAAACTATATAATATCGACTAATCAATAATATATATATAACTATTTATTTATAATAATAATAAATTATTTAGTAAAAGTTATTTTAAATACAAATAGACTAAAAATACTAAAATAATCAATCCGAAATAGATAATTATATAACAATGATCGATTATATGATGGAAAGTTCCAGACAACTATGGGACAATACGGATTTTTGTCCCAAAATGAACAGGTTTAAGACAAGGAGAACTGATCATAAAATATATAATAAGTATAATTAATATTTCCAATATTAGAACTAATTACCAAATATTAAAATGGGTTTAGATATGACTGACAATTACATATGATTACAATTGTATTGTTTTTTTTAGTTCAGATTAATTTAATATTTAATTCGGTACGATTTGGTCTAAATTGTTTGAATGAGAGTATAGAACATCATTCATTTGGCGTATGTTTGATTCAAATAACAGAAATTTACTATTGTTACAGAGAAATAAAACAATTTGATGATGAAAGCACGTTAGATATATTATAAAAAATAAATAAATAAAAAACTACAAATATTAACAGAAATAAAAATATTTCTAAACATTATAAAAAATTAAATTCAAATTATACAAACAAAATAAAAATATTTATTAAAAATAAAAATAAAAACAAATATAATTTATATTCAAATAATTGACTATACCGCGGGTACAAATCTAGTTTTTTATTATTATCTGAGCATACACAAACCCAAAAAAAGAGCAACTAACCCGAGATTTAATCCATTGAAAGAGAGCACAGAAGAGAACAATATCATGGGCGAATATGAGAATGAGATTCAGACTAAAAGCGTTAATCTAACACCGTCTTTGAAAGATGTTGGAGAGAGCTCAAGTGTCTGAATCAGTTTAGTTATATCCATAGATATATCCATAGAGAGCTCAACGAGAGAGGTAGTTTCAAAGTTTAAACTTCAAAGTTTAAACTACCACTTAAAACCTTCATTGACTGATAAATGTGACATAATTGGTGAAACCTACCGATGATGCAGACACATGTTTAATCAAGGACAAGTCATGTCCTCTGACTTCTGCAACCACTTGAGCCATTTGAACACGAGATAGCCTATCAGGTCCACCAGCATTCAAAACTAGCCGCATCTCTTTATCATCTGAAAACCAACAACATGTTATCATTCTACATTTTTCTCTACTATATGTTGCAGATTAGAGGAAGAGACTTGGAAGAAAAATTAATAATACCTGAGGCGACCCATCTGTCTATTAATCTCAAAGTGATACTCACAAGATCCTTAACGTAAATGGGGCAACGATACTCGTCGTCGAAGAACTCTACCGTGTCTCCTTTCTTTAAGGAGCTATCAATCCACTAAAACATAAAGAAGACCAGTTTCATGGCCAATTCAATGATCTCATGTGCATTATATATATATATATATATATGTTGAGACTTGAGAGGTACCTGAACGGGGAGATTCTTGGGGAGAGGTGACACAGTTTGAGGACCAAAGATGATACTACTTCTCAATATAGCAAAGTTTTGACATTTATCTTTGATGAGAAGCTCTGCTGCAACTTTTGATTTCCCATAAACGTTGACTGCAACAGTCTCATCGTCTTCCTTGTAGAAAGACTTGACACCTTCATAAACTGAGATTAAGACAATAAAACCAAGTCAAAAGACTCATGATTTAACAGTGGCTAATAATACAATGCAACTAACCTTGATCAGTAGAGAGATGAATCAATAAGGTTTTGTTTCTCTCAACAGTTGATAACCAGTTTACAAGAGAAGTAGGCACGTTGATGGACATGGCCGAATCTGGATCTTGCTCGCAAGCTCGAGGAACAGACAGAGCAGCACAATTCACGACCACATCAGGCTGTAATCAATCGAACGAATGTTGCTTTCAGACCAGAGAGTCTTAATGCACAGATTCTGGAAGAAATCGAAGCAATTTCTACATAATTTAGCTAGAGATTTACGAAAATCAGCGACAAATCGAAACCTGACCAAATTCCTGGGAAATGGAATTGAAACCTAGACCGGATTTGAGATCGACAGGAAACGCGGGGAAATGAGGAAAAACGTCGAGCAAACGGCGGGGAAGGGGAGAAGAGTGGTGAGTGAAAGCGACGTCGTATCGATCTCCGCCATTATTGCCGGCGAAAGCTTGAAGCAGATGCTGACCCAAGTATCCCGTACCTCCAACAATCACCACTTTTGTCTTCTCCATAGTTTTCCCCAATTCTCCGATGTTCCAATTATTTAAAAATTTTAGTCTATTTTCAATTTTTTCTCTTCTTTCACCAACTTTGATTTAATAAATCGAGATCCAGAGGATTAAGAACAATGATGGTAAAGCAGATTCAAAGCAATGTGGAGAGGAAAGATTTTAAAATACCATTATTACAAAAAAAATTATAATAAAGTTTTGATCTTTCAGAAGTTGTAAAAATGTCAAAAATAAAAAGGACAAGTACAGGTGACCTAGAACTAACCCTGTTCTTGTTCTTGAGCCCTCTTTTGGGCATTGTGTCTTTTAAACATATCACATTTTGAAACAAAGAATGTTGATCATAAGGAAAAAAAAAAAAAGATTTTGTCTTTTGGCTTTCTATGAAACCTGAGAGACAGTTAAAAAAAAAAGGCTTGTTCTTGTCTATTTCTCGTGAACGAGAGGGCTGTAGATTGGGAACCACATGTTGCGTGTGATGTAATTCACTGTATCCTCCTGTTGGCATCAAAAGATGTGATTAGATTCCATTTTCTACTACCTTAAAACATGTTTTTGATACAAATTTCAGTTAACTTGATACCTTAGACATGTTGCTGAGATCTTTGGGACCAACATCCCCATGTCCTTCTACAATGTCATCAGAAACCGCAGCTCGTAGAACAGCAGCCCCGACTTCAGCTGTTATGTGTCGGATGCTGCATTTTTTTTGTTCAAAATCAGTACCTTGATAAAACCTTTTAAAATGTTGATATGACAGAATAAAAATGAGAAGGGATCAGAGGAAGTACTTGTTGATTGACGGGAAAAGGATGCCTTTTTGGACTTCTTCGTCGGTCATATAGGACGCAAGGCTGTGTATATTTGAAAATATAAAACATTATTAGCTCAATTTTGTTCTTTTAAAATGGTTGGCAAATAGAAGAGAACCAGACGCAATCATATTACCATTCAGCAGCTGCCTGCAGCATTCCATCAGTTACAATACGTGCACCAGAGAGAAGAGTCCCTAACCCGATCCTGGAAACGATAATGAGCACATTGATTCTGTTAACAATTTTATGGATTGAAATGTGATACAGTGAAACAGTTTTCATCAAGAAAGAAAACGAACCCGGGGAAAAGGTACATGTTGTTGGCCTGATTCACATGTCCTACTTTACCATTTTCTACAAGTGGGAAAACAAAATGATATTATACTTAGATTTTAGCAAATTAGATACAGAAGTCATTTATGAATCCCACCAAAAAAACATACCAAGTTCAACGTTCTCAAATGGGCTTCCACTTGCAAAGACTATGTTTCCTCCGGCGTGCTTGAAAGCATCAACAGCAGTGCACTCAGCTGTAACACGGAATTTATTCAGAGCAGATTGTTCAAAGAAAATGTTACATTATTTTGCAAAGATGAAAACACAAACCATTCAAGGTAGGATTTGACATAGCAAAAATGGCGGGCTTGCATGAATCAGATTCTCGCATCGCCTTGAGAACCTTTGATAATTGAAACCAGTAAACCATATAAGTAAAACTGTTAAATTAATATATCATGAAACTACATGTTGTCTAAGAAAGTCACATACTTCTTCATTGAAGATTCCACCAACTCCAGATAAACCAAGAAGAACATGTGGCCTCACCTTCTTCACCTGAACAAATTTTGTGTTTAAACAGATACAAGAAAATATGATTATGTCTAACTTTTGGAGACAGTAATATTATGGAAGATCATGTGTTGCCTTAAAATGTACTAGAAAAATACTCCAGTACTAAGTCAAATTATTGAGCAAGTCAAGAACGCAATAAGGCTTACCACTTCAACAATACTTGCTCCCTCACGTATCTCAGTTGGATCTTTAGCAAAAGGTACAGCTGCTGGGTCAATTTTTGTCCTCTCCGTGGTGACAAGACCCTGAAGAGCCCAGTCAGTCGTTTTTATTAGATTATTCAAAGAAGTACGATTTTATGAGGCAAGCAGATGAAGAAAACAATATGTTGACTAATGCAAAAAAAAAAAATATATATATATAACAAGAATGGCTAATGGATAACTTTTAAAACATCTTTTGACTTTATCTAGAGCTTAAAACAACATCCAAAAGCAAGCTCCAAAAATGAAAATAATATGAAAGTTTCAAAGTCAACTGACCCATGGAACTACGCAAGCTTAATTATTTATTACCAAGCAAGACAAACCCAATCAGATAAAGTCAAGCAGGGGAAAACAGAAACTTACATCTTTATCTATCAGGTAAAAGTTTTTCGTTGCAGCAATCTCACTGATGCCTGCCATTCTCGCAACTGCCTGTACTGCCATCTTAGTTACACCGAGCCCTGCACTGTAAGTAACAAAAGACATACATTACAATGGTGAGAAGAAAGTTATTGCAAGAATATAATTACATTAGCAGAAGATTTCAAGTGAATATCCAAGTACCTTCCAGCTCCCACCACAACAATCTTTTGGTTCACAAAGTCGGATAAAGGCCGACCTTGGGATCTGACAGTTCCCAATAGTCCAGCCAGTGCAACACCAGCAGTTCCCTGAGAAATCATACGCAAACCTTACTATTAAATACAGATATACGTTAAGAGCAGCTGGATTAAAAAGATGAGAACATACCTGGACATCATCATTGAACATGCAAAACTTCTTCCGATATCTTTCCAATGTTTCAAAAGCCCATTTCGCTTGGAAATCTTCAAACTAATATGACGGAAATAACCATTTAGTCATCCTTCCTACCGAAAGGTAAATCCAAAGAAGAAAGTAAGAGATATTTACTTGTACGACGGCCTTTGGCCAACGTGTAAATGCAGCTTCCATAAATTCGTCAATAATCTCAAGGTACTCCTCTCCTTCCAACCTAGGTTGTCTGACTCCTAAATCTGTATAATGGGAAAGATAGATGAATGAGATATAAAGGAAACACATGTACACCACATCGACCAATTATTGTCAGCTTACAAAGAGGATTCTGTAGGAGCTTTTCATTATTGGTTCCCACATCCAACATAATAGGCAAAACCTGCAGCATATAATTTCGAATAAGGAGATGAAAGCTTTGCTATGTACAGCAAAAATACACAACCAGATCATGTCAAGATCCACGTACTCTCTGTGGATTGATTCCTGCAGCAGACACATACATGTCGAGCTTTCCAATAGGAATCCCAATACCCTGGACTCCAAGATCTCCTAAGCCAAGAATACGGCTACCATCTGTGATGACAATCATATCTACTTGCTGAGCTGGCCAGTTGTATATCATAGACATCATCTCTCCCTTGTCTTTGGCACTGAAGTACATTCCTCGTGGTCTTCTATATAAACCCGAATAGTTCTGACAAACAAGTCCCACGGTAGGAGTGTATATGATGGGGGCAAAATCTTTGATGTTATCAATAAGGACCTGCAGAGAACAAGAGTTATGTCTCAGGGATGGGATGAAAATAAAAAGAGACACTTTGAACAAAGACACTTAGAGCCAAACTAACTCGGTAGTACAAAGTCTCGTTACGGTCATGCAGTCTATTCAAAATCCTCCATTTAGCTAATGACACAACGTTTTCAGGCTGGCCTTGTGTATTCCTCTCTAGAGACCGAAAAGACTCAACTGCCAATTTTGTTAAGAGTTTCAGAAAGCCAGAAATACATAAACATATCTGCAAATGGATCCAAAGGTCTCATCACTTACTGAAACGATCATATTGCTGTTCAAAGGAGATAACACGAGGAGGAAGCAAGCCTCTTAGCCCCAATCTATCTCTCTCAGTCAAAGGAAAGCCTGTGTCCTGCAAGTAAGTAGAAACCCAACAGAAGAAAGAAAGAAACTTTATAGTCTAATCAACAAAGTACAAGTTGTGAAGATTTAAACCATCAGCATTATGACTTAATCAAAGAAATCGTTTAGAACCCTAAAATCAGAGAATTGAAAATAGATTAGAGAACCTTATTGAACCAAGGATCGTGAAGAATATCGGCACCACGCTTATGGACGATGCAAGGACCAGGAATCACAGTGGACAAGCAGCGCCGAGATCCGTGGGTTCTAGCCGCAGCCGCTGCCTTGGAGAATCCAGTAATGTTCCTCCACATCATCGGTTCCGAAAATCACTCAAGATCCGAACCCAACACTAGAGAATTGCAAACCGCAATTCACAAAGTTCAACAACAACAAGAAACTGTAAGAAAAAGTCTCAGAGGTTTATGGAGTGATTTTAGTCAAGATTTTATAGATTTTTAAGCTTTGATCTCTTCTTCTTACGTTTCCAGTATGATGGAATTGGACGTTCCTCCTCCAGTCCAGCTTTGAGAGTATGTATATAGAGGAGGACGAGGCTGTCTGAGAAACAAGGAAGATGTCTGAGAGAGAGAGAGAGCTGCCCGAAGATTAGTAAGCGAGCGAAAGGGTCAGACAATCAATGACGCATCTCTCTGTTTCCAATTTTTCTTTTCGCAATTTCCCATTTTTCATGTTAAATTCGTAAGGAATTAATTCATTTTTTGAAAGTCATAAAAAACAAAACAAGGAAACAAAATTGAAGTTGCCCGTAAGGAAAACGGGCAAGAGGGTATACAGGTAAATGTCATTTTACTGATGGCCACGTGGACGGTTCTAAATCATTTTCCAGGCATATTGGCGATGAAGATCAGAGGTGAAAGGACATTGATACGTGTATCCGCGTTGACGTAATTCCCCTTTTACCCATGCGTGTGCCTCTGGTAAAAAATATTACGTCTTCCTAAAACAAAAAAAAAGTCAAGTAAAAAAACAGAAATTAAAGAAAAGGAAAGGAAGAATAAATTTTTAGATTCGAGTATTTTAAGTGAAAACCATCCTTTAATTTTATTCGCTGCGGCGACTTGAGACCGTCAGCTTTTAACTCTAACCACTACTTTTTTCCCTACCGTTTATGTGAAGATAAAATGTGCTCTTTGAGTAACAATAAAAATCTAAGCGCCGACAAAAAAAGAACATTTGAAGGACCCATAAAGTTCATTGCTTCCAAAATATTCACAATCAAACAAGCATAAACTTGGTAAACTAGCCCCAAATTATGTAGTCTGATATATTTTATACATATACCATCCATTTTTGTTTCGTCTGTAAAGCGAAACATTACAAAATGAGCAATTACTTTCACAGAATATCAAATGCTTTTTTAGCCATCGGTAGTCATAATCTAGATATATTCTGCATTTTGGTACATCATCAATTCAGTCACACATACCTTTAAATGCAGATTCTTAAAGCAGTAGTTTGAAAGCAGGTCAAAGTAAAATCGTATGATGATGATTCAAAACCCAGATGGAGTCTGCCTTAGGGCAACTCCAACCATAACACTAAATTTAGTGTTGAAATCACACCAAATTTGGTGTTATAGTGTTTCAAAAAAGTTTTCATCTCCAATAGGCCTGGGCAAAATACCCGAACCCGATACCCGAACCCGAACCCGACCCGAAGTAAGCAGTTCGGTTCGGGTACGGGTGCCCCATAATATCCGATCGGGTATGATTTTTTCTGATTTCGGATACCCGTACCCGATCTGAGATATCCGAAATAACCCGATAAACCCGAACTACCCGAAAATATATAACCTTATAACTATTTTGATTTTGTTGGTGTTTTTGATTTTGGATTTGGAATTGTTGGTTTCTTATGAATGTAGTAATGTATATTGTTTCAGTTTGGATATTTTTCATCTGTTTCGGATTAGTTCGGGTTTTTTCATTTGTTTCGGGTAGTTCGGGTGTTTTCGGTTATTTTGGGTAGAAAAACACCCATACCCGATCCGAACCCGTCCGGTATTTCGGATTTCGGGTTACACCCGAAAACACCCATACCCGATGGGTGTTTACCCGAACCCGACCCGAATTAAAAAAATACCCGATCGGGTATATTCCTCTATACCCGAATATCCGAAAAACCCGAAATACCCGATCCGAACCCGATCGGATACCCGATTGTCCAGGCCTAATCTCCAACCACAACACCAAATTTAACACTAAAACTAATATTTTCAATTATTATATTATTAAATTTATAATTTTTTTAATTATTTTAATACTTTGATAAATACTAATTACTTTATAACTTATTAATCATAAGTTAAATATAAGATTATAATCGGTATAGACAAAAGATTTTTTTTTTGAGTAAATTTAAATTTCATATTAGTTACAATTATAATTTATTACAATTACAATTTTATATAATTAAAAGTAAAAAGATAAAACAAATATTGATGATATAATTATTGTTTAGTTGATAAACTATCATTTAATTACTTTACTAAATCAAAAATACAAATAAAATAATATATATATTTTGGTGTTTTGTGAATAGTGTTACACCAAATATGGTGTGATACTGTTCATAAAACACTAAAACAAGATATTTGGTGCAAGATTTGGTGTTCCATTGGAGAAGATTTGACACCATATTTGGTGTTTTGGTGCTACGTTGGAGATGCCCTTAGATAAAACCCACCCCTAGATTATTCACCCACAGATATACAGGGGTTTGAAAATAAACATGAAAATTTCTTGATTTGAGAAGATTCCATGTCTTCTACATGGCAAGGAAAATACAGATTATTATGGTCACAGTACTATGGAATTGAAAGACAACTAGAAGGGGTTTTTTTCTTATGCTCACACTGTCTGCAAATAAGAGACCAATTAAAGGGTTCTCTCCAAACCAAGCAAAAATCTTCAATGCTCTTTTTCGTAATCGTCCTTGGTTCCAAAGTTTTTGCACCAGATCTGTGAAGGAATTGGCCGTACCGGCATGTGTGGCCTTTGCTGAAATCAAAAATGGTTTTTCTCAAATTGTGATCATCAACCAAGAAACTATAGAGTAGCACAGAGATACACACACGACACAAATTTAAGTGCTGGATTTGTGTCACAAGGGACTCCAGCATTATATTTCGAAGAATAAAGGCAATGCATGTCCTCAATCATTTGCATGCAAACCACTCTTTAAACCATATTTGGAGCGCTTAAGTTCCAGAATATTAGATTTCCGTGTTGAACTACAGATTCAATTGCATTCTAATCAAAGATGCAGCAGAAGAACAAAGAACCAAGCAAACTAGAAAAATAATCATAAAATCTCCCAGAGCTGTAACACAATATAACACGGTGATGGGAAACCAGGTTTGGAGAGCTCAAGAGATATAAAGGGTGCAAATCTAATGCAGATTTAGAGGCAAACATCCCAAATACGTTCCCATTTTGCGAAATAGAATACAACATTGTCACTAATACAATGAATCATAGGAAATGACTGAGAATTCATAGATAGCAACAAATTTGTGTTGTGAAGCAATTAATAGGCAACAAAAAGTTATCAAAGATTACAAAGGTTCTCTCAATTATTCAAATCTATTCCCAAATACCTAATACTAATGACAAACACAGACCACAAACAAAAGAAGCTGTGAATGGAGACAAATTATAGTTTCCAGTATCAAATTCCAAGCCATTTCCCGTTAACTCATTCAATAAAATATGTTATTCATACAAAGTGATAGATACTCTTAATTCTTCTTTTTCAATCCAAAAAAAAAAAAAGGGACGAAAGAAATGAACGATACCTCGAGCTCAGCAGACTTCATGGCGATGGGGATGCAGACAAGGAAAACGCCAAACATAGCTATGGCGGTGTTCCGACGCCAATGCTTGGGCCTACAATAAGGCCCACCAGACATACTCCAAACCTTGGCTCTGAAGTCGCCACCTTCTCCTCCATGTCCATGCTCAGCCCCTCCCATTTTTCTTAGATCGGATCGATTACTTCCACCAAACACCGATTCCTTTCCCTAATTCAATGGCCAGATCGATCAGTAACATTAAATTAAAAATGCAGTAAGCACAACAAACCCTAGCCTGCTATCATCTACATTGATGACAGATTCTCCTAATTGAGTAATCAAATAGCATGATTCCGATGATCCTTGATTAGAAATTGGCTTACCTTAGCGAAATCAGAAGGATCGAAAGAAAGAAGACGACGAAGAAGATGAGACTTTGTTCTAAAGAGTTAAGTTAAAGAGGGTGAACGAAACGAGTTATGGCATTTGTTTGTAATTTATCTGAAATCTCAGGGTCTTTTATGTCTTCAACAGTGATCTTTATTTGGGCCTTCTAACTCCTTCACTTTCTCTTAGGCCCATTTAAAGAAACGACACGATGTTTGCGTCTTTAATTCAAGAACGGTAGACGGGGTTTTTCATATCATTCCTTTGGGGGGGGTTTTTGCCTGAAAACGATGGCTGGCGACGGAGCGGATCATTGCCGGCGGTTTTTCGTGGCGGTTCACGTCGGTGCCGGATATCACGCGGTGTCTAATGAGAAAGCTCTGAGATCCGTCATGAGACGTGCTTGCCTAGCCGCCTCGGTCATTCTTCGCCAGGTCCTATTTCCACTTGCCCAAATCTTTTAGAATCTCTTAAAGTGCATAGCTTGAGGTGTGAACTTTGCTTTATTCTGTTGAATTTAGGATTCTGGTGAGTGCATAGATGCTGTTTCAGCGGCCATTCAAGTCTTGGAGGTACTTGTTGGGTTGAATAAAGAAGAAATAACTCTGTAGATTTTGCCTGCAATGGCTAACGACTCCTATGTGAATCTTTTTGTTAAAATAGGATGATCCAAGCACAAATGCTGGAAGAGGATCTAATCTGACAGAAGATGGTAATGTGGAATGTGATGCTAGTCTTATGGATGGAGAGTCAGGTATGTTTGGAGGAGTTGGAGCTGTTCCAGGTACTCATAAAGCTCTCATCTCAACCTTCTTCTCTTTTACTTGTGAATTGCTGAAGATTTTGGACGATGAACTTTAGATCAGGTGTCAGAAATGCTATCAAGATTGCTGCTTTATTGCTGAATGAACAGATGAGTGGGTCAACTCTATTAGGCCGTATACCTCCTATGTAATGAATCACTCTTCTTTGTTCTGATATCAACCCAACTTTGAACTCTGTTTCATCGAGCATTGAACTTTTTGATCTGCCTCCCCAGGTTGTTGGTTGGTGAAGGAGCTCGACGATGGGCCATGTCCAAAGATGTTCTTTTGCCTGAGACTGTCACAGAAGCTGATCAGGTTTGAGATTCCCACATTCTCTTTGCTTTACTTGTCAAACACCTGGTTGTTTTATTCCTTAAAATTGATTTTTTCCCCCTTATGTTGTATGTTTAAACAGTGGCTGGTTACAGAGAGAGCAAGAAATCAGTGGAGAAGGTTCAAGACCATGCTTTCTGAGGTAGAGGCAAAGAGTATCGTTTCTGAGGCTGAACAGCCGAGAGAAACCATCAAGGATGAAACATGTGAGGACAAACCATCACCTTGTGCAGCAGAAGATGAGGATAAGATCATGGACACTGTTGGCGTAATTTGTGTTGACAGTGAAGGACACATTGCTTGTGGGTCCTCAAGTGGCGGTATTGCAATGAAGGTAATATCAATGAATTCTAAGTTGTTGTTTGAGCTCTGAAAGAAAGACTGATCCTGTATTTCTGATTCAGATTAGCGGCCGTGTAGGTTTAGCGGCAACATATGGTTCTGGTTGCTGGGCATCCTCCAAAGGACCATTTGAAGATCCATTTCTAGTTGGCTGTTGTGTTTCTGGAGCTGGAGAGTATCTTATGAGAGGATTTGCTGCTAGGGAATGTTGTACATCATTGGCACTGTAGATTTCCTTATCCTTTTGAATGGTTGTGCTATTTTCGATGTGGCTTGTTCCTCTGTAACAAAGCTAAGAAGGGAATTCTTATGCTCTTAGTTCACAGGCTGGTCCAGCATCTGCAGCCATAAAGGTTTTACGTTCTGTAATGCTGCAAGAGGGTTCAATGAATGGAATTGCTGGAATTCTAGTAGTTCAGGCGGATGCATCTGTGGCGGTAAGCCCAAGCTTTTGAAGAACCTATTTGGTTTATTGCTTTCTTTTGGTTCTGAATCTTACTTACTCTGATTTCACTCTAAATAAAGGTCCCTGGAAAAAAGCCAGAGCTGAATGCTGTTGAGATAGCTGCTGCTTACTCATCACTGTCTTTTGGAGTGGGATACTATGGGAACTCTATAGAGAAGCCAAAGGTATAGTCTTTATCTTAGATTCACAAAGAAAAACTTGTCATGGTTAATGGTGGAGCTGGAGAATTAAGTTTAGAATGATCGGGGTCTCTTGAACAGATATCGATTCTCAGGACGAGGAGACAGATGAGTAAGGGTGGGGTAGATCATTTTGAAGCCCGGATTGATCTCCACTCAACATGTTGCTAATTGATTTCTACTCTCTCTCGAATCTGATTCAATATGTATTCAAAACTAGTTCTAGATGAGTAACAGGAACAGCCAAGAAATAAATAAATGTTTAAACATGATTTGATAAATGTGTGAATATTTTGTAACACTTCAATCATTGTGGATTAAAATATATACTGTAATTGATTAAGGTGCAAGTGTATAAATCAACTTCACCTTCAAACTATCAATCAAGCCATTGAGTATACCTCAAGCTCTACCATATTATATATATCTTAACTAAAAAATAACCAAATTTGCTTTCATAAAACAAAAACAATTTATTAGAACACGAGCAAAAATAATTGGTAATTCCAAAATTCTTATAACGGTTAGTGAAAGTTGTGAATTCTCTTGGCAGTTGTTAAAGTGTTGGAAAGAAGCATGGGTATGTTCATTGGTTGAACACCACCAGGAACAGGTGTGATGGCTGATGCAACTTTGCAAGCCTCCTCATAGCAAACGTCCCCAACCAATCGATAGCCACGGGGAGCACTTGGATCCTGCAATTCATGTTTTTTTTTCTCATATTGAATGGAAACTGATTTTCACATGTCAAACAAAAATCATCCACTGACCTCAACACGAATAATCCCAGCATCAATAACGACTGCGCCCGGTTTGATCCAGTTTCCTCTGACCAAGTTAGGTTGGTGAACAGCTGTGATAATGATATCAACGGATCTTGCGATATTTTCAGGGTTATTCAAGGCGTTTGACTTGAACATGGTAACTACAGATGCATCCTCCCTCTACATTTAACAAAATACCTCAATAAATAAAAGACCAACAATAATCAAACCAGACAAATAATGGCATCATTACTTACCTGCAGTAATTGAGTAATAGCTGCACCATCAGAGTTAGACTCTGTGAAAACAAAAGCGGATTTGCCTTTGATTTCAATGTTGTATCTGTGCAGCAACTCAATGCATCCTTTGGGAGTACACGGAACAAATAACTCAACCGCCAGATAATAAAGTCCATCAACGTATTTCTCTATATTCATCCCTTTCCATATGTTTAGTGCATTAATATGCTGCATATACATAACAACACACTCTAAATAACTGTGTTTACTTAAAAAGAGAATAATTGAATATGATGATGATAAGACTAATTAATTACCGATGGTAGAGGCAACTGAAGAAAGATACCATGGACACGAGGATCGTCGTTGAAGCCTAAGACATATTTCAACACCTCTTCTTCTGATGAATCTTCAGAAAGACCAACTTCGAATGACTTCATTCCAACGTATTCACAAGCTTTCTTCTTCTCCTTCGCTTCAATTACGGATTCCTCTATATTCCCAACACGGATTACCGCTAAACCAGGAACCACACCTATAGATTCCTTCATTCTTCTAACTTCCACTCTTATCTCGTCTCTTATCTTTTTCGCCACAGCTTCGCCATCCATTATCATCGCCGATGAACGAATGGAGAGAGTGCTGCGGCCAGACGCAGTGTTCCGTAACCGGAGTTGGCCGATGCACCGTCGGGGGAGAAAAGAACCGTTTCGAGGGTTCAAATCGATGAGACGCGAAATCGTCGAGGAGTAGCACTCGGTAAACATCATCGACGCCATCGATTCAAACAGAACACAAGTCGTGGCTTCCAACTTATGTTAGGGTTAGACGAATTGTTTCTAGACTGACGACGGTACATAGGTTTTTGTACAAGATTAGAGATAGATTTGTAGAGATAGACCTGTACTTAAATGTCTTAGAGGACTTATCTCCTACATTTAATTCATTTTTATATCGACGACCAAAAAAAAAAAAAAAATTATATATTATATTATATTAGGACCTTCCCATATTTTTAGCTTACAAAATAAATTATAAACTTTGAGAGCATTCCTCAAGATACCATTTTTGGAACATCCTGACAAAACGGCTGTCCATGAAACTTAGGTGCCACACCATTCTCCTTCATCTTCCCTATCACAGCCAAAGCTTTCTTAGTGTTCCCCCAAGTCGCATACCCATAAACCAGAATGTTCCATTTAACAGCATCAGATTTTATCCCTTCCTTCTCCATTTTGTTAGTTGATAACTGAGTTTGGTCATATTAATTATTAAGATAAATATGTATGGTAAACGAAAAGGTGTGTGTAAGAGTCCTAACTTTAGAATGGGTAGTTACATTTTAGTTTCAAAAGTCACAACTGTTTAGTTGGTGATGTTACATAACTATATAAGTGGCTTGGTTTAATAAAAAATAAGGCTTCTAATTTTTACTTTTTTTTTGTTTCTCTCGTTGTTCTAGTAATTCACAAACTAGACCCAACCAAGATCTGTTCTTCTTTTCTTTTGTAAGAAGAAAATCATATCTTTTAACACATTTTACTCATCAAACCTTCAGCATCCTTCAGCAGAGCAGGTAATCTTCTGATTCAAAAATCAGCCAGACAACACACACAGCATGGGTTTTTATGAAAGCCTCTCATGTTTTCTTTATGCAGAGAAAGGTAACTCATGTATGTCCTGGTCTTGTTCATCTGCTTGGCATCGAATCACCTGGTTTAACTTCAATTTGGCTATTGCAGAACATATTACAGCAAACAAGTTCTTGAGATGAATTAGACATAAATGGCTACATTAAAGAAGAATGCCGGCCCATAAGAAGATGCGTTGGCATATCTAAACAGTTTTCTTTTCTTTGTGATCGATCCTTTTACAGACTCTCTATAAACTCTCCACCTTTTGTATTCAAATGTTATAAACTCAAATTTTCTTCTGTTTAACCTCTAAATTTGAACCAGACTTATTAAAACGATTGCCTACTGCTCCAAACACCTCAGTCAAGACCGTCTACGAAATGTACAAAGAAAAAAAGCTATTATCCTCTCTCTTTTTTTTATAAGCGAATCGACACAGAACTACAGAAGTCAAACAAAAAAAGGAATATTAGAGATCAGAAAGAAGCTGCCTCTTGGGATCAGCTGGCGTATTTGGGAAAGTCTTCTCCACCTCCTGCAAAGTGATATAAGAATTAGCTTTGGCTACATATAGACGCAGGCTCAAAATTTAAACACATAAAGTTCATGGAAAAGACAAATCAACAAATCAAACTTTCTCGCAAGTATAAACATCTACATCATCTATTTTGCATACATATCTGATTCTGCACTACGGCCATTATTCCTCAAAACAGAAGCTGTTTTTAGCATAAATATCTACTAGGGCAGTTGCAAAATATGCATCACATCATAAATCAACTTGTTCCTCAAAAGCATTATTCCCACTTATGGTCACACAAACACCCAAACACAAATCGACAAAAGTAAAAAACTTCAAACATACCTGGGATTAAACATCAGAGAATGTCAGTTTGGCAGCAGCTACAAGAGTATTGAACATGATCATGGTTATAGTCATGTCTTCCGATACACCATCTTCAATTGGGCATCTTCCCACGTCAAGAACAACCACACCTGGTTTTAGCCAATTTTGCGGAAGGGGGACAGATAAACTTGAATCATGGATGACAACATCAGAAAGTTTAATAGTTCGTATCATGAAAAGCTTTGAGACAATATCCAGATTTTTCTGAAATGGATCCACAAGTGCTGAGGAGAATTGGTGCCTTTGCAATAAGTACTTCATTTGTATAGTAGTAACAGTTTTACCAACAACCACCACAGTTTTTCCCTCGAAATCCATTCCTGATCTAAACAAGAGCTCTATGATTCCTTTAGGAGATGGAGGAAGAAAATCAGGCTCAGCGCCATCATTCAGAAGGTCCCAAACATTCTTGCTCTGAAGGCCATCAATATCTTTTTGCAACTTCACTTTATTTGCTATATTTGCTTCATCAATGTCTTGGATATGAATGCCATGTATAGACGAGTCTTTGTTGAACTTCTTTAAGACATCAATAAGCTCCCTGTCAGTGTGATTTTCTTGCATTTCAGTGATAACATATCTGATCCCAGTTTCCTTACATGCTTTCACTATCTTCTCAACAAAAACTTTCGATGGTTGTTTGCCAAGGGAAACAATTCCAAGACTTGGCACTGTTCCACTTGCCTGTTCCAACTCTAGAACTTTCTTGGAAATTCTGTTCCTGATTTTCTTGGCAATCCTCTTACAATCGACCAATGTATCCTCAAGGTGAGGACGAGGAGATGGAATCAAACTGTTCACAAGAGGAGATATTAAGATCTCTGATGAGTCCTCGCTAACGTCCGGATCATGAAGAAAATCATCAGATCGACAAAGCAATGTAGGAAAAGGCAGCTTTCTATGAACGATAGGACGAAAGAGGTTTCTGGTAGATGGTTCTCCCTTTGTTCTAAAGATGAATGGCTTGAGAGAAACCTGGGCTGATAATATCATCTTCCGTTTGATCTGAAAATATGCAATATACCATTTAGGTTAAGCATCTCAATTCTCAAATGGCTGCTAATACCCATTTTTAGGAACTAATAGGAACAGATCATATTGAGACTCATACTAACATTAACCAATATAACTCATCCCCAATCATACATACAATTCCTAAAGCAAGTCTTTACACATTCAGATCATCAAACTCTCAAACGATTCCAATTTCCCAAAATTCAACCGATCATATGGAGACACATACTAACATAAACCACCGAAAATAACTCATTCCGGATCATACATAAATTGATATAGCAAGTGTTTCCACATTAAGATCATCGAAATCTCAAACGATTCCAATTTCCCAAAACTCAACCGATCAACACATACTAACATAAACCACTAAAAGCAACTCATCTCGAATCATACATAAAAAAGGATAAAGCTAGTGTTTCCATATTCAAATCATCAAGGTCAACCGATTCCAGTTTTCCAAAACCTAATCCGCTAAGAAGGTCATACCTACAGAAACAAGTTTCATGGAAACGAAATCAAATCGGAACTCACCGGACAAAGAAAGTAAGTAGCAACCAGCGTCACCATCTTCGTTCTCACGACCTAATCTGAAATGATAAAGGAGATTCAAAGCAATGTGGAGAGGGAAGATTCGACGATTGCTTGTGCGCAGCTCTATTTTCCCTATAACGTTTTTCCTCTATGTGCTCTGCAGCATTTTCGCGCCTTCTATAATTTTTTTGTCTTCTAGTAGAGGTGAAGGAGAATCTATACTATTAATTGAGTAACAGGGGCAGAAAAATTACCAAGTCGTTTGAGCCATTTACATGTATTTACGAGAATTGCCATTGTGTTTGTGTGTTAACAAAAACAAAATCTAAAAACATTTTGGGCAATCTCGCCATTTAGTATAAAAATCTGAGCTGATCTAAGCCGACCCGGAATCAAAGTCACGCGGATCTTCTTATAAGAAAATGTAAAAAAATTCTCGGCCCAATACCCAGAATCATAGTCAAGCGGATTTTCATATAAATTTGCTCAGCCCAATATACAATTTCATCACAAAAATTGACCCTGTCATTTCTACCTATATTTAAAAAAAAAAAAAAAAAATCAATATCTTTGAATATTACGATACTTAACAAGATTGGAAAACAAACATTACAAATTACCAATCACAAACTTTACATAAACAAATCTTTTGATGGCTCTAATATACACTTTTCAGATAATTACTTTGCTAATTCGGATAGTAGGCTCGATGACACTCTTCACTTGCTCCAATTGACACAACAGAAGCTCTAAATCTCTTTTTACTAAAAAAAATTAAACAGTTGACAACAAAAACTTGAGCTATTAGAATTCTCCATTTTTATTCACTTCAGAATTCGAAGATAAGACTATCCGTTTTATTTCGTTATGAACTCAAAACGCAGCGTTTAATGTGTTTTAAGATTCACTACAGAAGAAAGCAATTACTCAGCTAAACACTATAAAAAAAGTTGAGGAAGATCTACATCATTCTCAAGTGTTCTTACAACAAAGCAGTACAACGTAACATACATAAACTTGAGCTATTAGAGTTTCATCTTCAAGAAATGATACAAGACAAGTAAACATTTTTCATGGAACTAATCTGTAATGATTTACCATTTTTCCCTTTCTAGGACTACTTGATTTACTTACTCTGATTGTTCTGATTTCACTCTAAAGGTCCCTGAAAAAAATAGTTTCAGAATCTGTACACCCTTTCGATATGTATTCAAAACTAGTTCTGGATGAGTAACAAGAACAGACAAGAAATAAATAAATGTTTAACCAAACATGTTTGATACATGTTTGAATATTTTCAAACATTTAAATCATTATGGATTAAAAAATAAAATTTGATCAAGGTGCAAGTGTATCAATCAACTTCACCATCAAACCAGGTATCAAGCCATTGAGTATACCTCAAGCTCTACCATATTATATCTGACTTAACTATATAAAAAAAAAAAGTTTGCTTTCATAAACCAAAAACAATCACTATATTAAAACACCAGAGCAAAAAAGATTGGAAAGATTTGGTAATTCCAAAAAGGGTCAGTGAAAGTTGTGAATTCTCTTGGCTGATGTTAAAGTGTTGGATAGAAGCATGGCTATAGTCATTGGTCCTACACCACCAGGAACAGGTGTGATTGCTGATGCAACTTTGCATGCCTCCTCATAGCAAATGTCTCCAACCAATCGATAGCCGCGAGGAGCACTTGAATCCTGCATTGTCACATACTCGATTGGTTTGAATTCATTATAATTGAATTACGCCATTACCATATGTCATAATCACCCACTCACCTCAACAGGATTAATCCCAACATCGATGATGACTGCGCCTGGTTTAATCCAGCTTCCTCTGACCATGTTTGGTTGCCCAACAGCTGAGATTATGATATCAGCTTGCCTTGTAATTTCTTCAGGGTTCTTGGTTCTTGAATGGATAATGCTAACGGTTGCATCCTCCCTCTACATTTTCAAAAATACATCAATAAAGACCAAAGAGCTAACTAATAATCGAAAAATGGCATCTTACAGAAGGTTTCATCATTACCTGCAGTAACAGAGCAGCTGGCATACCAACAATGTTACTCCTTCCGATAACAACCGCTCTTTTTCCTTTGATTTCAATGTTGTACCTATGCAACAACTCGATGCATCCTTTTGGAGTACACGGAACGAATAAGGGTTCTCTTCCTCGCATAGCAAGCCATCCAATATTTAGCGGGTGAAATCCGTCAACATCTTTCTCTATACTAACCGCATTCAATATGTTTTGTTCATCCATATGCTGTATATAATATACACAACATCTCAAAACACTCATGTAGTTCACTGTTTATCTAAGTATAGAATATGATCATAGACTTTGCTTACCGATGGTAGAGGCAACTGAACAAGGATTCCATGGATACAAGGATCAGCATTGAAGCCTGAGACAGATTTCAAAACCTCCTCTTCTGATGAATCTTCAGAGAGACGAACTTCAAATGATTTAATTCCAACAGATTCACAAGCTTTCTTCTTGTTCCTCACATAAGTTGCGGAATCTTTTCTGTCCCCAACAAGGATAACAGCTAAACCAGGAACCACACCAATTGATTCCTTCATTCTTGAAACTTCGATTGTGATCTCATCTCTAATCTTTTTCGCCACAGCTTTGCCATCAATTACCTTCGCAGTAGCCTCTGATTTTATATCAGCTGAATAATTGGAAAAAAGAATCAGAAATTCAAATTATTGCAAAGTGGAAATTTTGAAAATTTCAATCGATCTCAAGTTCAATTTCGTGCTCAGTTAGGTCAAAAGTCTATACCGGAAATGGCAGGAGTGGAAGAAGAAGAAGAAGATCGGATGGAGAGACTGCAGCCACGGCCAGACGCAGTGGTCTGTAAGCGGAGTTGGTCGACACATCGACGGAGGAGGAAAGTACCGTTGCGGCGGTTCAAATGGATGAGACGCGACGTCGTGGAGGAGGAGCAATCAGTAAACATCATCGACGCCATTTTATTACCAAGCAAACAGAACACAAGTCTGCTCGTCGTGGCTCCGAAGAAGACTATTGGGTCAAAAACGTTTGAATAGTTCGAAGTTGCAAACTCAAATCGCAACGCAGATTTGTGGTCCTGAGCAAAGCAGAAAGGAAACGATAATTTGAAGAGAAGAAGAAGAAGCCTTCGTCGTCTAAGGAAACTAGGGTTTCATTATTTTGGATTTCAGGGGATAAAGGGTTTAAGCTCAAAACCCGGTTCGTGGATTTTATCTGAATTTGCCGGTTTTAGACCAGTCAGGACGGTTTGGTTTCTTTAAATCTAACGGGACCGCTTCATTAGCTAGTCTATTTCCTTCTAGTAAACTGGTAAAATCTGTATTAAACCGAAACTTTTACTATTACTCAACGCACCAATTAAACCTACACTCTTATTACGACTAGAAAGTAGTAAGTACACAGACAAATAGAGTCAGATTAATTTGAAAACGAGGGATAGATTCACATGTATTAGACAAATGTTGAATACAATATTATTTGTTTTTGTTGTCTGTCCCCCAGAGGAAAGAAACTAGAGAAATTTCAACACATCATCCCATCAAAATTTGAGAGTTTGTTACTTTCTCCAATACGATTCTTCGAAATAAGGATTTGGGTCCTGTACAGTTTTATGCAAAAGAAGCTGAAATGTGGTTTTACCAGACACGAGAAAAAGGTTAGATAGCGAGTGTGCCTTCAATAATCTGGTTATCTTCAGACGTATCAGATGGTGATGGTGATTTTGGTTTGCTCGTACTTCTGGAGAACCCGTAACCTAGAGAGCTTCCGCTCGCCTCACATAGCTGTACCATCATGGGATCCATTAAAACGGACTACAAGAAGGGTTATTAAAAAAAATTATAGATAATTTACCTCGGTTAGTTCAGACAAATGACGAGATCTGAACTCGTTGATTGTTGTTGCTATTTCTGACGTCGGTAATTTGGCCTGAAAATGAAGCCGAGAAGGTTAACAGCTGATATAATCTTTGATGGCTTATTTGTTACAAGAAAAAATCTTTTGTACCTGCGCAAGAACAGCAGCTGCCAACTGTAAACTTGGTTCCAGTGTCTCGGGAACAACCTAATGATTTTTTGAGTCCAGATTAATCAGTCTACGATGAAATTGTGTAATAACAGAAGGGGAGGAGAAAGGTTGTGAAGATATTACAGCGGTAGCACCGGCTTTTTCAAGATTGAGGCCATGATCAACGTCATGTGCACGGACAAAGGTTTTAACATTCGGGAAATATTTGCTGAGAGCCCAGACACATCTGTAATTTGCTCCAGGTGTATCTAAAGCAATAGCTGCTGCACATGCTCTCTCTGCCCCAATTTTGTGGAGAACCTGCACGTATGAGTAAAACAATGTCAACAATTTTGGGTGATGTCATGTGTGCTTATACTTTTGATTTGTTTTATGGGACTTCTAGCCATACCTCTCTACTACCAGCGTCTCCAAAATAAACCGGGAGATCAAGGGAACGACCAATTGCTACTCTATCACTGTAAAATAGTTGATTTTGGGTGCAAAATGAGACAAATCGAAAGTTGTTCACACACATTAAGCAACACATGGAAAAGGTCATTATGTTACCTGCTGACATCAAGGGCAACAAAAGGGATAAGTCTTTCTGAAAGAAGTTGAGCAATTATCTGCGCGCAGCATTTAAGAAGCAGCATTTAAGATTTTAATTTTATAACACCAAGATATCCTCTGTTTTCTAGAGAAGCTTTGCTTTCTCAAGAACATTATAGATAACAACACCAAACCTGACCAACTCGTCCAAATCCACAAATAATGATGTGATCCTGTAAATCATCCGTCTGCAAATAAATTCAAGCAAAAAAAACGGATCAGTCAGGTTTACTAGCCTTGTAATGGTTTTCTCAACCCAAGATTCTGAGGTCAAGCATGGCCTTATTGTTTTAATTATACACCTGATGCTGAAAATGGTTACAAATGATTTTTTGAAAGTTCTGTGGAGGTATACCTCACTTTCAACTGGTAATAAACTTCGAACATCTTGTAATTCAAATCGAGATGCAATTAATTGGCCGCCGGCAGCTAACCAAGGAGTAAGAGCCATTGATATTCCCACGACAAGAAATAGCAACGAAGATAGCTGCGGAGTCATTATACCCTGGAAGAAACACAATATCAGCCTTAGAGGAAACATGGGTATATAGTAGAAAGGAAACCAGAGCTGTATAATCCATAAAACATGACAGTTTCCATCTAAATGACTGATTATAAACTAATCGAACTACATGCATGATGGGACCATGGAAAGCATCAAAAAACAACCTATCAAGTGTCTAAGAAACATTGCAAGTTACAACCTGACTGAGAAAAGAAAAAAAAGAGACATCATCATTTACATAACAAACCTGATTGACAGCTTCTCCAAAAGCAACAAATGCGAATTCTCCACCTGGAGCCAGAAGAAGACCGACCCTCACAGCAGATATGATCGAAATGCCAAACAATTTGCCCACAATCGCCACTAATATAGTCTTGCCAACTAATAAGAGTCCTAAGGTCCCCATTATGACAGGGAAGTTGGAGAGAAGAAGTTTTGGATCAATGGACATGCCAACCTGAATTTTATGCAGCCCATCCCATTAGTTTGATGCACGAGAATATATGTACTTAACAGCTGAAAACAAAATCAGAATCTTACAAGAGCATATAAGCAGGTCATAATACGTTATATATCCTATATCTTCCCTGATATCCTATTTATCGTCCTCAATAACTTATGAAAATCTCTTATCGATCAGCTATCTTCAAGACCTAGTTCACAAATTACCGTCATGAAGAAGAGACCCAACAGAAGACCACGGTATGGAGCAATATCTGATTCAACTTGTAAGGAAAATTCAGTCTCTGCAAGGAGTAGACCAGCCAAAAATGCTCCTAATGCCATGGAAAGTCCCGCCTAATTTTAAGGAAAGGAAAAAGTTACATTAACGCAACAAAAGACATGGCAGAATATACGAGAATGGCAGCACCAACAAGGAAGATCAAGGTCATACCCTAGCTGTCAGTAAACTAGTCCCAAGAATAACAAGAAGGGTATTGGCAGAGAATATCTCAGCATTTCGGTTTTCTGCAATTTGCTTGTAGATAGGCCGCAGAAGCTGTGGGTGCCAAAAAAGGGGTTAATGCATTGTACGAATATGATTCAGCACTGCATCAGCAGTGTTAGCTATGGAGTTTCAGTATAAGTTCATGGAGACCCATACAGCAAATACAGTATAATTTCTTTTTCATCACTTATCTGGATCTCTTTTTTGTTTAACTTATTCGGATCTCTAGAGTCTCAAAAGAGAAACTGGAAGGCCATCAAGACTTACAAGACGACCACCAGCAATTATGGCAGTAATAGCAGCTGCTGCTTTGATTGCAGCAAGTCCAAGAGCTTCAGCAATGGCTTGAAATCCAATCTGAGAAAAGCAGTTAGCAACTTAGCATTCTCCTATTACTGATAATTTCTAGGCTTCCTTGAGAAATATGTAACAGAATGATATTTTTCAGCATATACTAAAAACACATGACCATGAATATCTCCTTCAAAGCAGAGAGAATATCGAACTTAGGCAATTTGCCAACATCACAATAAACACAACAAAATGGGAAATATAAGATAAACGAAAAAAGGGAAACGCTAAAGCTAAGCTTACCCCTCCTTTGGATGAATTTGGTGAAATAAGTGGGATGAGAATCAGTAACACAACCACGGCCAGATCCTGTGAAGACCAAAAGATTGAACAGAGCTACCCAGTATAATACCAATTATGCATGCGCAGTGCAACTTTGTGTTCTGAACAAACCTGAAAAAGCAAGACTGAAAATGTAGCTCGTCCATGTCTTGAGGTGCTCTCACCCCGCTCTTGTAGAACCTGAAAACCGAGTACACTGTCTCAGTTCAACCAATTGGTAGCTAAATCACATAAAAAGCTAAACGGACTATCACAAAAATGATTTCCTCAGAAAAACAATATTCAAGAAAAAAACTGTAGCAGTGGCAATCTCTGGATATCTTCCTTAAAAGAGTAACAGGTTAAGCTATAATCAATTGGTGCAAATTTGGAAGAATGCTACTGAATTCTACCTGAAGGACAACAGCAGTGGAAGACAATGCCAGGCCATTTCCAATTACTATTGCCGCTGGACCAGCCTGACCAGCAACATAGTGAGTAATTAAACCAACTACTGCTGCTGTTACCAGAACCTGATTACAACAATATGAAAAGAAACAGTTTAAAGGACTAGAACAAAGCAATATGCGCACACACAAAAGAGACATGCATTCTAGTTGAAAAAAATACAGTGAAGGACAGTCTCAAATCACCTGTGCAGAGCCTAATCCAAAAACATATTTCTTCATGGAACTTAGTCTTTCAACAGAGAGCTGTCAAACAAAGAAAATTTAAAGAATTGGCTCTTCCTTCCTCTGAGCACAAATCAAAGGTACAACATAAAAATATATCAAATACTGAAGTTCACCTCAAGGCCAATGTTGAAAAGCAAGAATACAACTCCAAATTCTGCAATGGCCTTAGTTCCATGCACATTACGAATTATTGAGAAACCATAAGGACCAATCAAGATTCCCGCCGCCAAATACCCAAGAACAGGGCTGCCTATAGATTGCAGCAGATGAAACCAACAAGATAGCATATAAATCTCTATGCATCATGATTACAGCACCAAAACTGAAATTGTTTGTCTGATGATAACGATAAATAGTATGATACCAATGAATCATGAAACAAGGAGGTCAAAATATGGGAATTCAAATACAGTAATTGAAATAATTCGTGATTATATTACATTACCTCCAGGAATTTTCTGAAATAGAGGCACGAATATGACGCTTGCAAGCAGTAACCACACCACATCAAGAAGAGAAGCTTCCTCCTCATTAATCTAATAGTTATAAAAGTTAGAGGCAGCAAATTAAATTCCATAAGGTTTGTATGGGACTCGGTAAAAAAGGACATTTCCAGTATGAACTCATACCTCTTGTTGAGGCAGCATCTCAAGTAGTTTCTTTATTCTCTTTGGAAGTTTCTGCACCTGCCGCATCAGAGGCTTTGTGCTGGAGGAAACCTCGTCCGTGCTAGTGCTGAAAATATTTAGCTGTTGTGGCAGCTGATTGTTCATTCCTACTCTATTGGAATAGATTGTCACTCTGAAATGAATCAGAAAACTTGCAATCAACAACAGACACGATTTTATGGTTTAACACAATTCTTCAAAACAAAGAGTAAATTTCCAACTGACCCTGCCCCAAGAAGTGCAAATCCCAGAATTAGCTTGGGCCACTGCTGTTTAACAGAGTCAACCAGAGACTCAAAAACTGTCTCAGTTCCATCCCCATTGGAAGAAAAGAAAGATGCAGGAAAGAAACGAGAGGATTTCTTCAATGATGCCTTGGTACCAGATGAACTCTCCCTTGGCAGATCTTTCTGCACTTCCTGTTTTTTTGTCTGAACAACATTCTTTGACTTCTCTGCTTCTGCTTCAACCTCTTTAGCGAAATCTGCAGTAGGCTTTCCATTTTCATTATCGATTGACTCGTAAGACTGAGTTAGTTGTTGAGAGCTCTGGCCAACTTTACCAGGCACAACATCTGATGAATCTCCATCTACTGATAACTCTCTGTCTGCCTGATGGCTTACATCAACGATATCACTCAAGACTTCATCCTCATCCAGAACAGTAGTTTTGCCATCCAACACCTTGCCCTGGGTTGTTTCTTGGGATTGAGAACCAAAAAGAGACTTCTCTGCTCTCTGCAAAGCAATTTCTGCATCATTCACACGTTGAGTAGCCTCAAGCTCAAATGCCACAGCTTGTTCGGCCAATATCATAATATTTGCGACATCTTCCTCGGCTTTCAGTGCGTTGATCTGTGCTCTCTCGGCAGCCTCGTTCAATCTTTCTACTTCCTTCTGCAGCTCGTCCTTTTTAATTTGCAAACGCCTGAGTTGCTCCTCGCAACTAGCTAAATTTTCTTGGCATTCCTTTATGTCTTCCTTAGCAGATAAAAGGGCTTCTTCTTTATCTTTTACACTGTCTCTAGCCTCACTCTCTTCAGAAACTTCTGATGTATCGTGCCCTGCTTCTTGTAGTGATTCCAGTGCAACCTGCAGCCTTGCTTCAGCAAGAGATAATGCCATAGTAGCCTTTTGAACAGCTTCTTTAGCAACACACTCTTCATCAACCGTCTCTTGAACCACATTAAGAGTTTGGTTTACATCATTCCATGCACTTGCTGCTTCATCCTTAAGTGCTATCGCTACTTCTGATATTCTCTGAGCCTTTTCCTCAAACATGGTACTGTTGAGACTAGCAACTTCCAATTCTTTAGTTGCCTTATGCAGTAGATCCCTGAGTTCCTCCAAACTAGGTGTAGAATCCTGCTCTCTTGTGTCTTTTTCTTCTTTAGAAGACGTAATCTCCCTGTCATCACTACTTTCAGCAAATTCCAAATTCCGGTCATTGCCATCCAAATCTCCTACAGAATCACTACCTTGACAAAGTAATCTAAATCCAAACCGAACATTTTTCGGTTTTGTAGGAAGCAAAGGACCGTAGAATCTTCCAGTGAAACCAGCATTCAAAGTCAAAGAACCACGATAGAGTACACTTCTTTTCAATCTAGTAGCAGAAGGAAGTTTAGAATCAATCTTCGGATCCCAAAATCTATTGCCGAGTCCTTTGGGACACAGTCTCGCACTTATCATTCGATTTGGCAAGCAGTAACTCGCACAATCGGCACCATGAAACATACTCTGCCGCTGAACGCTACACCCAAAATCCATATCTAAAATGGAGCTCGTCAAATCAATCTACCCACAGCCTTACTTCTCTTATCGAGCACCTGTGGAGTAAAACGATACCTCCTCAATACTACACTCGAGTTTACAAGAAAATCAAATAACACAGAATGTGCTCAAGAATCAAAGATGAAACCGTGAACGTAGAGTGCAGAATCATAAAATCAGTAGAGATACAGAGACAAATCGAGAAAGCTTACAGCAGAAAGACGGAGAAAACGAGAGACTGACCGATCATGAGAAGAGAGCGACGAGGCTGAGCTGAGGAAGAAATAAACGGCGGCGAGAGAGAGAGAAAGAGATTTGGAAGAATCGAAGATTGATTGAAAACGTCTCTCAGGAGATATACTTAAAAAAGAGTTCCGTTTCAACAGTATTTCTCGGCGGTCTTCAGATTTTCCGTCCAACTCTCTCCCTCTTTCCTTTTCAGTTTTTTCGCCAACCAGTCGTGCTAGGATTTTTATACAAAGTTACCAAAATGCCCTCTCGTTCGTAAAGATTCAATTCGTACACATATAATATGCTGTGAATATACCACCTACTCTCTTACTCGTATTCGCATAAGGCGCGTATCATATACTCGCCCATTCCAATTTACGACTACGTTCTCTCCGGTTTGGAACAAGTTATTTTCACCAACAAATGAACAGTCCAAACCTTTTTTTTTTTTTTTTTTTTTTTGATAAAAGGGTTTTGAATGCATTGAATTAAATAATAAATTAAAACGTTACAAACCTTTTTTGTTTGCAAACGAGTATATTCAAATAAAAGTTTTTTTACCCAAATCATATATTATCTATATATCATGATCATCATTTTAAAACAAAAATAAAAAGTTGTTCGAAACTTATAAATGATACTTTCGAATTATTTATGTTATAATCGTTTATAAATATTATTAAATGATTTAAGTAGATTGATCTTAATTTATACATGTTTATATAACATATACCATGTTATGATTGAGTTTATATATGTATAAAATTAGATTTATACATCTTAGTTTTGTGTGTATACATTGTATGGTCGGGTTTATAAATTTATATATGTTATAGCAAAATTTATATGACAGCTTTATCCATCATAATGGGCTGTAAAATATGATTTTAGAAGTTCAGATGTTTGCATTTTCTAATAGTCTGCTTAAACCGGCGCGTGTGACCAAGTCCTTTTCGCAGTGTGTTTAATATTTGAGAAAAGATTTTGGATTTTATTAAATTATTTTTCTTTTCAAGCAAGCGACGTTGCTCTTTTAACGAGGAAACGACCGTACGCTTGGCGACCTTCTCCGATTGCGTAGAGTCGTTTGCCTTGCTGGGCTTACCCAGTCTCCTCGGCCCAAAATGTTTTATTTTCTTGTCCACACCACGTACAAAGATTTGAACATGGGATTATCGTGGTTTAAAACTAAAGAGCCACTAATAATATTCTGTTCACCAACATACACAAGTGTCACGAAGTTTGCAAATTCAAAGATTGTACCTTGCACCAAAGAACCATTATGACATTTGTGTTTTGTTGGTGGTAGGAATCTGTTTTGCTACCTAAAATCCTAGTAAACTACATTATAATCGTTTGGAACTACATATTTCTAGACTGTAATATTGTTCTATTGTGTTGGAGATTTAGCTCTACTTACACGTAGAAAATCTCTCTTAGAAAATCTACGTGAGATCAAGCATCGATCTGCACAGTTAATTATAGTAAATTAGATCACAAATTACACGTAGAAAATCTCTCAACATGTGTAAAAAATACATGATAATAGTCCAGTCAAAATGTCTGACCAATATATTTGAGTTACAAAAAGTCTTTCCTATTTTCATATAACCGAGTTAGAGATTAAACTGTGCAGATCGATGCTTGATATTATGTACGCATTTCATGGTCAATTTATAATTTTTTATTGGTGTAGGTTCATACTTATGGTTTGATCGAGGATCAAAGCCTCGAATCTCTTCACGTTGACTTCGCTAACAAAATCTTAGGAGGTGGCGCTCTTCGTAAGGGATGTGTAAACTTTAAACCCAAATTCCTTAGATCTTTGTGAAGTTTTCTGATGTGAATAACTTCTTGAAAACACATGAAGAGATTCAATTCGAATCATGATCAATCCAAAATTGATCGTTGGTATTCTCTTCTTACCAACCATGGAAGTCACTGAAGCTATTGAAGTTGTTGGTGCTGAAAGATTCTCTCATTACACAGGGTACATTGGTGGATCTATACTTTGAGTATATACACAGAGACATCAAATGTGGTTCAGAAATGTTGAAACAAATAGTTTTATTGCAGATATTCATTTTTGTTTTAGTTTTTGGTTGATTACATTGATACGAAGGAAATATATGTTTATGGAAGACAAAAAAACGTGAAAATTACCATAGATGCTCGATGTCATCCATTAATCTCTCAATACAAACCAGAATGCCTCCTCCAGTAAAGTTGAAAATAACTTTTTATATTGTCAACTCTTATATCAAACTGTTTCTCAGCTTTGTTTTTGTAATTTTTTTATGTTTGATTCTTTCTTATTCAGAGAGACCACTAGGGCTCTCACTAGTTTCATCCACATCTGCAAGAATCAGAACAATGGGCAGTGTATAAATCATGAAGATGAAGTTGGCATTGCTACATGGAATTGGGGATGCAGTGCTTATGGTGGAGATCCTGAACTCAAGTCTCTTCTTCAATGGCTTGATGTTTCAATGTCAAATCTTAAACTCTGCTCTCCATTAATTGCTTAATTATTAATCAATGGTTGTTTTTGGCTTACATCATCACATTCTTCATTCTTTTCAGGCAAGAAGACCTTTCATGTCTTACTACACTTTTGGATTTGAAGCACTCCATAATTTAAATCAGGTTTAGTCTCTCATCAGTACATCAAAGTACAAAATAGTGATATATGTTATGTGCTAATTAATGTGATGTTTCGGTACATGTAAATGGATTGGTTTTATCTAAAAGGTGGACTGTGGGAGATCTATGGAAGAAGCTGGTCAAGTATTCAAACAAGAGGTTGATAAGCAAGAAAAGAAGAGAGTCTATCTTGGTTTGTTTGATTGGCTTATTTCGATCAAATCTGCTTCAAAGTATTGACTCTAGACATTTGTTTAAAGCAACAAGAGAATACTATTTATATCTTAGAGGTGAAGTTTATATAAAATATAAGGCAAGGAGAAAATTGACATAATTCATCAACATTTTAAACTTTTAAAAGATAAAAAATTTTAAAAAAAGTTAAACAAATACACTTGCGCGTTGCGCATATTCTTTCTTAGTAAAACTTAAAACAAGAGGTAAAAAACACAATTTAAGAAGAGTGAGACTGACTTGCTAACACGGAATCTAACCTCTATTAAGTTGATAAAGCTAATTATAAAAAAGGTTAATATATCTAGATAATTTATAATATTGAATAAAATCAAAATTTCATCTTTCTCTCTCCTTCGTTTTCCTCTGCATTCTCTCTTCTCTTCCTAGTCGTCTTTCTCCTTGGCTCAGATGATCGGCGTAGGGCGGCTTTGTTAGCGCCGGCGCCGGTCCTAGTTTCCTGTTGTCGTTATTGTCTTTAATTTCGTCTTAGTTTTTGGCTTTATCATCGGTTGTCTTTGAAGTTTAGGTGGTTGAAAATAATTTTAGATCTAGAACGGAAGATTTTTTAGATCTAGCCTTGATTTAGGTTGCTAGGATGGGGGAGACGCCGGATATGTATGACCAACGGTGCATCTCGTTTGCAAACGTCTCATTTTCAAAATTTCAGTTCTAGATCTAGAATTGTTTTCTTTGTCTAGAATCTTCTTGTTTTTGTTTTAATTGTTGTTTAGTTTTTGAGAGTTTGGATCCACTTCTCACATCTTTCTTGCTAGTGCTTTCCAAAGTTCTAATCGGATCGCATCCTTCATCACCTTTATGTTCTCTTGTTGGTAAATCGATTAGACGGCTTGTTTAGTCTTCTCCACTAGAACCAAATATCAGATTCGGTTGAGATCTGATATGTTATTGCATCCATCAATCGGGATCTTTTTGTCATCGGAAGATCTTTCATGTTATCTTCGGAAGCGCAAATACCTAATCTTTAAAGTCTACAAACACCAAGATAGGACAAGAAGAACATAAGTTTTGAGTGCGTTTTATTGGCACTCCGGCAAGTTCTAATATGTTTATGTTCTTGAGAAAGATTTAATGAATAAAGATGAAATTGTTGATTTCAAAATCTCAAATTAGCGAATCTTTTAGTTATTTGTTCACGTTTATGTATTATCTCCTAAGATTTTAAAAATCTGTAGTCTCGTTAGATTTTGGACTTTGTTAGTTAAAATTTATATGCTTTGTCTCTAGATCTTGTAAAACTTCAGTTCTACTATCAAAATCATCAGATGACCAAAAAAAAAAAGTATTGGGTTGTGTATCTCTCTGCCTATTAGGAAAAGTAACTGAAAAAAAGCCATTTAACATTCCAAGCCCAAGGCCGCGTTGTGTATCTCTCCGCGTGTGCCACCAGCTCTGACCGAATATGCCAACGAAGTCCGACCAATTCACAAACATTATAATACAGAAACCTCTCTCTGCTCTTTTGGTCTCTCTGTTTCACGCGAGAAGCTTCGTCTCTAAAACTCATTATTTTACCCTTTTTTTTATTTCTCTCTCGATCGTCGCGTGGACCTCTTTCAAAATTTGTTCACTATTTCTCAATCCTAAAATTTCGCTTTTGATTCTGGAGTTTAAATTCCAGATCTGCTTCTATTTTTCTCCGATTTCCTGATTTCACAAACCCTAGGTTTCTCCGGAAGAGATTTTTATTTCCTTTTATTTTGTGTAATTAAAATCGCGAATTTTTTTTTCAATATCCCGACATTACCCTAGGTTGTGTATTACTCCTTCCTTAGGCAGAGTTTGATAATTAGCGTTTAGAGATCGAGAACCAAACAAAAAAAAAAGTTTGTGAGATGAACAACAATCGAGGAAGGTATCCTCCAGGGGTTGGTGCTGGCCGTGGACCCATTAACCCTAACCCTAATTTCCAATCGCGGCCTGGTTATCAACAACAGCCGCCGCCACAATACGTTCAGCGCGGTGGTTACGCTCAGAATCACCAACAACCGTATCAACAAGCGCCGTCGCAGCCGCATCCACAACATCAGTACCAACAGCAACAGCAACAACAATGGCTTCGTAGAGCTCAGATCTCCGGCGGTAACAGTAACGGTGACGCAGTTGTAGAAGTTGAGAAAACTGTTCAGTCTGAAGCTATTGACTCAAAGTGAGTTTTTTTTTTTCTTTTTCTTTGTGTTTGTTTGATATGAAGCGAATTCTACTTTTCATCTTTCTCGTATAGTGTATTTTCAAGTGACTAAACCCTTGCTTCTTACGCTACTATGTCATTGAACTGTTTTCTTTTCTCTTTAGTTCCGAAGATTGGAAAGCGAGGCTAAAACTACCAGCACCTGATACTCGCTACAGAACAGAGGTGAGGTTCAATATTTGGAGTGAATTAGGATTTTGTTTTCTTACAAGTAAAGGATGTTACATACACTGTTTATATCGGATGTCTTGAAACAAATATGTATTTACTTATTTGATAGCTTGATACATAAATCAATATTTGTTGATGATAATTTTTCAGGATGTGACAGCCACAAAGGGAAATGAGTTTGAAGATTATTTTTTGAAACGAGAGCTTCTCATGGGAATATACGAGAAGGGTTTTGAAAGACCTTCTCCTATTCAGGAAGAGAGTATTCCAATTGCCTTAACTGGTAGAGATATTCTTGCCAGGGCAAAGAATGGTACTGGCAAGACAGCCGCGTTTTGTATTCCTGTCTTGGAAAAAATTGACCAAGATAACAACGTTATCCAAGGTAACTGTGTCATGTACCATGTTTAGGATGCGATAAAAGAATTTGGAATTTTGGCATCTAAGTAATGAACCCTTTGACTATCTAAACCGATTGCTATTATCAGTAATTTGGAGTTTTGGCATCTAAGTAGTGAACCCTGAAATGTTTTCCTTAAAAGATTACTGCTTCCTTTCTAATTTAGTTTATCGTTGATGCCTGTCTTGTACGCAGCTGTGATCATTGTTCCAACTCGAGAATTGGCCCTTCAGACTTCACAGGTGTGTAAGGAGTTGGGTAAGCATTTGAAAATTCAAGTCATGGTGACCACTGGAGGCACCAGTCTGAAAGATGATATCATGCGTTTGTATCAGCCTGTCCATTTACTGGTAGGTACTCCTGGGAGAATTCTGGATCTTGCCAAGAAAGGTGTTTGTGTTTTGAAAGATTGTTCAGTGCTCGTTATGGATGAGGTAAATATTGGATGCTTACTTTTGTAATTTTGCTCTTAAATTTCCTTTTAACTATTTGCAACCTAAAGCAGAACTGTTCATGTTTTTTCTGATTCTAATTTAAATATGTGTCTATTTATCAGGCTGATAAGCTTTTATCTCAAGAGTTCCAACCTTCAGTGGAACACTTGATTAGCTTTCTCCCAGAAAATCGTCAGATTTTGATGTTCTCAGCCACGTTTCCTGTCACTGTCAAGGATTTTAAGGATAGATTCCTGACGAATCCTTACATCATCAATCTCATGGATGAACTTACGCTCAAGGGTATTACCCAATTCTATGCCTTCGTTGAAGAACGACAGAAAATTCATTGCTTGAATACACTTTTCTCCAAGGTTAGACCTAAAGTAACAATTGACTGTTTTGGTTTCTTTCCATAGCTGGCATTTACTCTCCTTTTCTTCTGCAGCTTCAAATTAACCAATCGATCATATTCTGCAATTCTGTGAACCGTGTGGAGCTCTTAGCTAAGAAAATCACAGAACTTGGGTATTCATGCTTTTACATCCATGCAAAGATGCTTCAAGATCACCGAAACAGAGTGTTCCATGACTTTCGCAATGGTGCATGCCGGAATCTCGTGTGTACTGGTATGTCTAAGTGTTATTATGTTTTAATGCAGGAGCACAATGAATAAAGTGCTCAGTTATCTACTTCTTAGAACCCAAGATTGGCTTTAGTCAAGGCCTTAGAGGAACAAATTACACCTGGGTTACTATTTTGACTTATTGAAAAGAGCTAAGTCCTTCTCCTGAATAATTTATGATTGATGATGGTTGCTGCAGACTTGTTCACACGTGGAATTGACATTCAAGCAGTCAATGTGGTGATAAACTTTGATTTCCCAAAGAATGCAGAAACTTATCTCCACAGGGTAAGCTGAAAACCAAATGTCTTAATTGTACTAGTTTCCTACATATTGGTTGATGGTCATTTGATTTTGATACCCGATTGCTGCTCAGGTTGGTCGATCAGGAAGGTTTGGCCATCTTGGTTTAGCTGTGAATCTTATAACTTATGAGGACCGCTTTAACCTGTATGTCTTTCTCTCTTGACTGGTTTATACTCCTGTTTCCTGCAGCATAGTATAACCTTCTTACATTTTTGTAGTTACCGAATTGAGCAAGAGCTTGGAACGGAGATCAAGCAAATTCCGCCACATATCGATCAGGCAATTTATTGCCAATAACTAAGGTGGCTTGGTCTACTGTTAGGTGTATCAGTAATAAGTGGTAAGTAATATCTACTTATGGACCTGAATTGCTCTTACTTTCAGAGTTGTTTTCTTCATGCAAACTCAAGATTCTCTAGGATAATTTCTTTTACTGTATACAATACTTAGTCTTGTTGGGGATATCCAAGATGGGAGTTCAAATATTGCATCTATAACATCACATTACATCATTGGGACCGTATAGAAAGTTCATACGATTCACGCATAAAGGCTGACTCATTGATTTTGTCCTTTTAACGCTTTTGATTTAGGTTTGCTCCCCATAATGTAGAGATCCCTAAAATATTATTTTGGATTTTTATGATGTTTCAGGTTGGTTGAAGCAATGGGTAGACAGTTCTCTTTTCTTGCCATGGAAAACAGCACATCCCAAAAAGTCTTCACATTCTGCCTCTACCTCCAAAATGTTTTTTGTGCGTCTTTGGGTTTCCTTTATCCCTAAAGATCGACTATATGTAGACAAGGCCTAGAAGGTTTGAAATGCCGGGTAGTATTGGAAGTGAAAACTTTTATTTAGTTTTAACAAGTCGTTTGATACTATGTCTCTTCTGTGTCTTAAGACTGATCAGTGGTTTCAGTGTTGTGATTCGTTTTCAAGAAGCTGTGGTTTCGTGACTTTTTTATGTCTTGTTTCCAGCTTTCCAACTTCAATAATAAGTCTTTGAGGCCTCAAAGATGATATTTCTTTTTTTCCATTCACCCAGGTTGTAACTAGGTTGATTAGTTCAGGGATTTGGCCTGTGGACAATGAATTTAGCACACTTGTTCCATGACTAAGACAAGTACAAAAACACAACATATAGATGACAGAAGTATGAACATAGGAGAGAGAATATGGGTGATAATCTGTATCACAGTTTAGTTCTGATCTCAGAAGCAGCTGAAAGATGACTTCTTGGGAATCTGTCCCATGGCTTGAAACCTAGCAGCTTCTTCTTCCGCATCAAGGATTTCTTGAGCACGTCTGGTTTGAACCTTTGCCTTCTTCTCTCGTGCTTTTGCATGAACTGCTGCTTTCTTGCACCTTAGTTTCTCTGCCTTTTCCAGTTTTTTACTGTCCATCTTCCGCTGTAGAAAACAAAAATGTTTTTGTTTGTTTGTTTCTTTGTTTTTTTTGATAGCATGAAATATCATGTATTATAGACGCAGCAGTGTTTCACCATTTGATTTTCATGTTGTTTTGATAGATTCATGTTTTTGATCCTAGTACTTAGCAATAGAACAGTCTAAAGCATGCTTGAACCCAAAAAAAAAGATGTTATATTTAGAGTTGGTAGATGCTTTATGTGGAATCACCTGCACTCTTTGGAGTTCAGATTCGATCTTTGTTGTTTTCTTATTCTCCCATCCTGAAATCACAAGGAGCTTCTTCTGAGTCCTGCAATTAGAAAATTGTCACAGCCCTATTGAAACCTAACCATGATCGGAAACGCAGAACTCTGAAAAGAGTTGGTGTTGTTTCTTACTTGTTGACGATCTTTGTTATCTTCAGTTCCTTCCATGCCTTGATGACTGATGACTGCTCTTGTCCTACTTGGTAAGTGTTATAATTAATAAAAAAATGCTATTTTCCATGAAACTAAACAATACTGAAACTGTGAAAGGATTACCTCTTTTGATTGGAATACCCGACTCCATTTGATAAAATAAGAATGAGCTTCAAAGCTATAAGTTATAATTGCAGGTTAAATGCACATTTAGGTCTATTTATAAAAGATATAGAAATGTTCGATTGCAAAAAGTGAAAATTGGAATGGGTAGGTCTCGATGATTTATGTATTGGTGTCGTTTTTCTCTTGTGCGAATATTTAATGGTTTTATTGGTTGCTTTCTGAGTTTGTCTTTTCGATTGTTTATATTTATTTATTCGATATGTCACAAGGAATATTTATTACAGCTTGCAAAATAGCCGAATCTTGATAAAACTAGCGAGCACTATGTTCTTCTTCTTGCTCTTATTTTGTCATTTGGTGACCTATACTTCACTTGATACGTACCTAAAATACTTCGGTATAATAACACTAAATGAATGACGTCAAAAATAAAATTAAAAAAATAACACTAAATGAATATAATTATGTTGTTTTGACAAACTATAACCAGAGAGTTTTTTTTTTTCCAAATAGTTACAAAAATTATAGCTTCTGTAATTAACTAGTTATCATTCGTTATGTAGCTTCTGTAACAAAAAGTATAGCTGCTGTAGACGTTATCATTCGATATACAACTCAATTGTTGACAAAAGAAAAAAAGCTTACAAATAAAACTCAATTCTTTTAATTGAAAATTTGATGATTCTGTTAATGGTTTAATGAAGACATAAAAATTGCAAAGGTCTTGTCAATTTCTTCTCTTTGCCTTTATTTTTTTGCGATAGTACAGATATCATATTAGTTTTATTGAAGAATAGATTCCATATTTTTAAACGTTATATCAAAAAAATGGAGGCAGCATGTCTCGATACATGACAAAACATTCCACACCAGGTAAATCCACTAGGGCGTTGAGCCGTTCACTATCTTCTTTGCAGTGAATTGTTATAATTTAATCGAAACGCAAATGCAGTTGGTAAAATAATATTTGTTACCTAGATAAAAAAATTCTTGTTATTTTAATGCTGGATGTATACTAAAGTAATTGTTTGTTACCCGGCCGGAAGCTCCATCCTCGTAATAAAATTACAGCATAACATATCAGATAATGTTATCCGCATTTTTCAGAGTTAGTGGCCAAAGAAAGGTCGTTGGCCTCATCAGACGTGTTTGGTCACCTCTGTAGCTATGATGATGATATAAAAAAAATCAGTCTGCAAAGCAAGAATTAAAAAGTAGAAGAAAAAAATGAAGTAATTAACTAATTATACATAAAATTTGTTGAAATAAACAAACACGTATGTATGTAGCACCATTAATAGACCAAATATATATATATATATATATATATATATATATATAAAATCAAATTTAATGGAGCTTCTTATTAATATTAATATCCCATATGAAAATAAGATTACTAAATGAGCTTGAGCTTGACAAAAGAATTGATAATGTAGCAACGAGATTATTTGCTCCTCAGCAATTCAAAAACAGGACACGTGACTTGTAACCTTGTAACCCGAGAGTTCCGTGGAATTTTTTTAGATATTATATTATATATATAATGGTGTTAGGGTTTTGTGAGCAGAAATGGAAGTCAATTGCGTTGGGGAGAGATGAAGGAATCGCTAACCCACGATTCTCATGCCAAAGTTATTTCCAGGTTCGCTGCAACAAGACCTAAATGCATCATATCCATATATTGGTTCTAGTCGACTGGTCTATAACTGAATATGGAATGATCGATCGATACTTGTATCTCTCATACTGAAGACATTGGTATATATAACGGACAATTTCTCTCTGGAAAGATTTGTGTGTGATATGAGTTTTTCAGCATTCACTATTGACTCTTGATACTTTAATTGACTCTTGAATCATCTGTATTGTTTAGTCATGACTCATCTGGTATGTCCTTCTGTTTTCTACCTTATATGTTTGCTTTCTCTTTTAGTTCTGTGTGTGTGTGCTCTTCGTAATGGTTCACTTTTCAACTATCCTTGTTATTTTTGTTGTGAAAATGAAAACAGTTTAAGACGTTGAATCCATACAATATGCAAAAAGCGGACAAGCAAAAGCAGAAATCTTAAGGAAAATGGAATGTCGTAGATATAACAAAGGTTTTTAGTATTTGAAACGATTAGAAAAGGGATGCAGTTGTTTGTTTCATTGATAAGAATGTTGTTGTGATCAGAGAGCTCGTCCTTTGATAATGTCAATGCTCATCTCGCTAGGATCAGTTGCTTGCAATTCAACTTGAATTCCATCCATTTCTCTCTTGAACCTGTCTTTTGAGCTTGCATACAACATCTTACTCCTCACTCTTGATGTATCAGGAGACCTGATGAATTCACAAGCTCATCATCCATCAATATATACACAACCATTTCAAATCATTAATTTGCAAAACAAAGTAGAGAAATAGAGCAATATATATATATGTGTTTACCATGCGATGAAAAAGATCTTGCTCTTCTGACAATTATCCTGGGTGGTGAAATCGAAATCATAGACAGCGTATCGACATTCGTCCTCGGGGATAGAGCTGGTGAAATCATCGTAAGTTTCTTCTGGATTCCCAAGCTTTTCTATTATAACTTGTTGAGCCTTCTCATCAATCTTGAACACAATGAACCTGTAAGTCCTTTTTGCTTTCAACTCCAAGAACTTGATCTTGCATTCATCACTCACGTGCATTCCAGACGCTGAATTAGCCTGAACAACACACACACACACACACACATATTCATTTATTCATACATGAACCTTCTTCATGGTATATATCATCCTAACCAAATAAATACCATAAAACCTAGATTTTGGTTGGAATCATTATATATATTCATTAACTGAGAAGTTTATATAACATGAAGAGATCGTATATATCCAAACCAAATACCACAAAACTTACTTTATGATATGGGATCATTACTACATATCACCATATATTCAACAACACCATCCACAAAGGATTTCACATGTTTACAAATCTCATTCACAGTGGCTTTAAAATCAGAACATGAATATAATCAATACATCATCTACATTAGGATATTAAATGTATTAGAAATTTACCATGTTTTCTTTTGAGAAATGGAAATCCAAACCCGGGGTTAATGACCGGATCGAAATGAAGGGGATGGGGAAGAGTAGGGAGGGTTAGGGGGTTTTTTGAGGTTGAGGAAAAACACAGAGTTGGGTATTTTTGATATGTTCTTTGCTCTTTAGGCTGATCACGTCTTAAATTATATACGACTTTGATGCTGTCACGTTGTGCCCATATTTTCAAATATATATATATATATATATAGTTTTACTTCTTCATATACATCTCTATCTATATTTGTTTTAGTTTTGCGTATGAGCTTCACTTTGGTCGGGAGATCATTCATCATTGTAGCGTTGAGGTTTTCGTGATGAACATGTTATATTTTTTGTTTTGGATTTTTTTCTTTTAAATTTTGACCCTCTCTTCGGTCACGATTGGGGTCAGCTACTTTTCTTTTATGTGGAACTTTGACTTTAGCCTCTATGCTTTTACTTGCTATATATTGTTTTGTTTTATGCGGCCCAAACGTGCCTTTGATTCCATGAATTCACTGGATCGTAGAAGAGGGTGGCCCAACTATTTCCAGCTATTGATTTTGGATTTTGAGAGACTTGGCTTGTGTTACTATTATTATGTTCAACTGTTAATCAAATCATCTTTGTTTCTCGTTTTGGTTGAAGCATCTTTGTTTGTTAGCGAACATTTCTCCTTCCTTGTTATTCATCATGAATATGTGTAATCATAGATTCATAGACATTAAAAATGTCTAACGAGTTTAATTTTATGTATTAGCGACTGTTTTACATTTGACGGCATGCATTATTTAATCAGCAAAACCTTGTTAAATTAAAAGCTAAATGTTTATACGTATGCATACTAGAGACGTGTTATGAAAGTGATACGAGATTTAATCGTTATTAAGAAGAAGTTTCAGTCTTTCTAAAGAATAGACACAGTCATTTTTTGTACGTATATATATATTAAGATATACGTACTTCTTTTGACTTTTATTTGGCGTTTTCTCGCGTTTTTTTCCATTTCGTTTTTATAAATTCCGAAGGTACCTAACTTAGTTTTGGCACTTATAGCTAGCTGTTCAAAATTATACGTCTGTTACATATGGGTTATTTAACTGACTAAAATATATAATACGTGTATCAGATTTGATAATACCTTTAAAAAAAAAAAAATAGGGATGCTCCGATTATTATATTTTAAACCCAGGAAATACGTTAACCTGACATTAATAATTGCCTAACTAACGATTAGGCTCGAACAAAAAACGTTTCAACTTTGGGTTGGGGTCAACGCTTCATATAACTGATGCTGAGATGTTCCAATTGGATTGTGGGGCCCAAATAAGATTGATCCGGTAACACGTGTCAAGATCGGACGGCGATTCTCAAAGCAACACGCAATTTCCATGAAAACAGAGGTACGACCAATATAGTAAAGACCGTAGAGTAAAACAGAACACGAACTCACAGAGAAAATCATTAACACTTGGATTTTCTACACTTGTCTTTATTTGCCGTATTTTCTTAGAAAATAAGATTGTTTATTCGTGTACTGGTTTGATTAAGACAGGTGATTGATCTTTAAAGGCGTGTTATGTCTTTTTGGTTCTTGTCCTCTGTTTTGGAAGACGAGCAAAACTTGAAAAGGTAAGTTTTTTTATTTTCCTCTCAATTTTTGGTTACTATTTCTTGTTCTTGTAACTCCTTCTTCACCTTTCTTTATAGAAATCCATGGTTTTGGTTTCATGTTCCAGAGGTTTCTCAGAATTCACACTCTGTGTCTTGGTTGATCTTTGACTCAAAACTCTGCAGGTACAAAAAGCCTCACAATGAACAATATAAAGCTAGGCGTTGAAGTGATAAGCGCAAATGGTTTGTTTCACAGAGACAAGCAAAACTCATGTAGCCCTTTCGTGGAGCTCAAGTTTGACAACCAGATATTCCGCACAACGATCAAACCCAACGACCCAAATCCTGTCTGGCACGAGTGTTTCTACTTCGTTGTCTCTGATCCTTCCGTCCTCTCTAACCGTACGCTCGAAGCCCACGTCTACAGCTACCAGAATGAATTCGATGCTAAGCCCTTTCTTGGCAAAATTCGAGTCAATGGAACATCTTTTGTTCCTCGCTCTGAAGCAGCTCCTTTCAATTACCCTTTAGAGAAACGTAGTGTTTTCTCTCGAGCCCGTGGAGAGCTTGGCTTGAGAGTTTTCATCACAGACGATCCTTCTATTACACCTTCTGTCCCAACCCCGGTTCCAGAATCTACTCAAGTTTATAATAACCCAAGTCCGCGACAAGAACCTGTAAAGTCAACAATAATCACAGCTGATTTAAGTATGGCTCCTGATGAGAGAATAGAGCTTAAGCCTAAAACACGTACGTTTCACAACGTTGCCCCTCCAGTGAGACAACAGCCAGTGATGAACTATGGCATTCACGAGATGAGAGCTGCACCGATGCCTCCAAGAGTAGTTCAAGTCAACGGTCCAGGTCCATCCTCTAATCCAGATTTCTCTGTCAAAGAGACGAGCCCTTTTCTCGGAGGTGGACAGTTCGTTGGCGGCAGAGTTGTTCGTGGTACAGAGAGGCGAGGAAGAGGCACATATGATCTTGTTGAAGAGATGAGATTCCTCTTTGTGAGAGTCGTGAAAGCGCGTGACCTTCCAAACAAAGACCTTACGGGAAGCCTAGACCCATATGTGGTCGTAAAAATCGGAAACTACAAAGGTGTTACCCAACATTTAAGCAAGAATTCAGATCCGCACTGGAACCAAGTCTTTGCCTTTCCTAAAGATAATATTCAGTCCAACTCTGTTGAAATTGTGGTGAAGGATAAAGACATAGTCCTTGATGATTTTGTTGGCACTGTTCAATTCAGTCTCCGTGAAGTTCAGTTTCGTGTTCCTCAAGATAGTCCTTTAGCTCCCGAGTGGTACAGATTGAAGAAAAAGAATGGCCAGAATATGAAATCTGAGATAATGCTTGCTGTTTGGTTTGGAACTCAGGCTGATGAAGCTTTCGGGGATGCGACTCTCTCAGACTCATTGACATCTTCAGACAGCTCCAACATTATATCTGCTAACCTGCGCTCAAAAGTGTACCATTCGCCTCGGCTATGGTACCTAAGGGTGAAAATAATAGAGGCTCAGGACGTCATCATCCTGTCTGACAGATCTCGTCTCCCTGAGGCCTTTGTGAGAATCAGGGTCGGTAATGAGATGGCAAGTACTAAACTTTCTCAGAGAAGCAAGGATCCAAAGTGGGGAGATGATTTCATATTTGTAGTTGCAGAGCCGTTTGATGAACCCTTGGTCCTCTCAGTCGAAGATCGAGCTGCTAGTAGCAAAGACGAGCCAGTAGGAACAGTTGTGATTCCGCTGGATAAAATTGACAGGCGTACAGATGACAAAACTATCCATGGCCGCTGGTACCCTCTTGAAGACTCAACCTCAGATGCTATGGATGCAGCTGATAAACCCAAGAAAGTGAGATACGCTAGTAGGCTCCATTTGGAGGCCGTTCTTGATGGAGGCTACCACGTTTTGGATGAGTCCATGTATTACAGCAGCGATCTCAGACCATCGGCCAGACCGCTCTGGAAAGCAGCAATCGGAGACTTGGAGCTCGGGATACTTAACGCTAATGTGTTTCATACAACGAAAACTCGGGATGGGAAAGCTACTTCGCACGCATACGTTGTTGCCAAATACGGTCACAAATGGGTTCGATCAAGAACTGTAATCAATAGCTTGAACCCAAAGTACAATGAGCAATACACATGGGAAGTTTTTGATCCTGCAACGGTTTTAACCATCTGCGTCTTTGAAAACGCTCATTTCGAAGCTGAAAATGGCGGAAACAAGAGAGATCAGCCAATTGGGAAAGTCCGCATAAGACTCTCGACTCTTCATACGGGCCGTGTCTACACCCACGCTTACCCTTTGCTTGTTCTACTACCTTCCGGTCTTAAGAAAACAGGCGAGCTTCACTTAGCCGTGAGATTCACCTGCACATCCGTCTCCAATATGCTTATGAAATACACCAAACCTCTCTTGCCTAAAATGCATTACATTCAACCATTACCGGACAAACTACATGAACCGCTTAAGGTGCAGGCTTTAAAGACAATCGTGGCTCGTTTAGGCCGGTCCGAGCCACCGCTGAGACGGGAAGTGGTTGAGTATATGACAGATCGGAAAAGTAATCTCTTCAGCATAAGGCGAAGCAAAGCAAACTTTAATAGGTTGACGACGGTGTTCTCGGGTGCGCTTTCGGTCTGGAGATGGATGGAACAAGTGTGCACGTGGAGGACTCCGGTGACAACGGCTCTGGTGCACGTGTTGTACACGATGCTTGTGATGTTCCCGGAGATGATATTGCCGACTGTGTTTCTGTATATGGCTGTGATTGGGATGTGGAATTACAGGTATAAGCCTAGATTTCCTCCTCATATGGACGCCAAACTATCTTGTGCAGATAGTTCGAATTCTGATGAGCTCGACGAAGAGTTTGATACCTTCCCGACCACAAGGGCTCCGGACGTTGTGAAAATGAGGTAAGAATGAGGAAAAAAAAAAAAAAAAAAAAGAGAGAAAGATTTGTTGATTTGGTTGATAGTTTTATCATTCCTCTGTGTTCTTGTTTTTCAGGTACGACCGGCTGAGAAGTGTGGCTGGGAGGGTACAGTCGGTGGCTGGAGACATAGCCGGACAGGGAGAGCGAGTGCAGGCGCTGCTGAGCTGGCGTGATCCACGCGCCACTGCAATTTTTATAACATTCTGTTTCCTCATTGCCATGGCTCTCTACATTACCCCTTTTAAACTCGTAGCTCTTCTCTCCGGCTACTACTTCATGCGACACCCTAAGCTCCGACACCGCATTCCCCCCGTTCCTGTCAACTTTTTCCGGCGACTTCCAGCAATGGCTGACTCTATGCTGTGAATTGAAACATGTATGCATATAGATATATTCATCTTCTTCTTTGAATTTGTAATCTATCTATCCTGTCTATATGTATAATATATGCTGAGAATCTTGCATTCATGAACTCATTCCTTGCAAATGGCCAAATCACTTGCTTTCACACTCGTGTTGTTGAGACAGAGAATATAAAAGCTCAAAACACAATATCATCGAGCTTTAAAACAGAGAGGAAGACTCTGAGAAACAGAGTCGATAACAACATCCTAACAAACTCAAGCTGAACATGATCCAAAGCCCAATGGGTCTATTGTATATTGTAATAAGGCCTTAAACAAAACGACGTCACATAGCTAATTAATACTGTTTTAGTGCTTCATTAGTTCCCTCCTAAACGAATCAGTTAGATTATAAAAAACCGTTAGTGATTACGGCATGGAGAACAACGGGAAAGAAGAAGCATTTCTCTATGAACAAGAGAGACCACTTGCTTAAACAGGCGGTGCTATTTTTCAGAAAAAAAAAAAATATATATATCAGTACGCAACAATTTAATAATTAATATTAAAGGTTTTTTGGTATAGTAATGGCCAGATTCTTTGTTGCCTTCTCTCACCATTAAAATATTTCATCAACTTGTCGGTAAATTATTTTTGGCTTATTCTATCTTTCTTTCTCTGTCTTGTTGTTTGAAAAAAAGAAAAACAAATAATAATTCATATATGAAACTACAGATGTGTATATTATTAGATGCACGTATACTACTTCACAGAGTGTATATATATAAACTTGTGATCTGATCTACTTATTATCAAAATAATAATCCTAGGGGTTTCGACAATTTCGGATAGTTTATGCTACTTCACATGAATCACATACGTTCATGTCGATTCGCGATTGAGATACTGTCTCGATTTCGTTTTTTTTTTTTCTTTCTTTTTTAAATTATCTAATATAATTTAATGGAACCACGTGGATTTGCTTGTCCTGGTTTTGTTTGTTTCCTTACTCCTCGAGCGTTTTGATGAAATCGAGGAACCTAAAATACAAAGTTCGTGGATCCAAAAACAATTGTGGCTTTTTGAATCGTAAGTAAAGCTAGTGGTGAGGATTAGGTTTCTGCTTTTTATCCATTTGATTGGCTCCAGGTGTGCTTCAATTAGGGTTCTTTTTCTGCTTCAATTCCCAATTTTTCATTTTGATTTTTAAGTTTTCTTCTGTATTGCTGTAACTAGTCGAGTTGACTCAATAGAGACGCAGCGAGTTGACAAGGTACGACCTTTTTCTTTACCAAATCCGGTTCTTTTTTTTTTTTTTTTTTTGTTCTTTGTGTTAGTTTCACACGACTTCACTGATTCAAAAAAAAAAAAAAAAACAAAAAAAAAAACGGATTTTTGGATTCGATTTGCTAAGATCATTGTCTGTATAATCATCCATATTGCAGCTCCTGGGTTTACGAAGAGACATTTCCTAATTGAAACACTGAAAAAAGAAAGAGTCTTGGAATATTTTGGAGCGTTTGTGGTTTAGATGGGAGGTCAATGCTCTAACCTGAGTCGGTGTTGCCGGAATCCATCTCACAAGACAGCTGTTCTTGAAGCTCCTGATGTTGGTTAGTTGACCTTTTTCTCATTTTTTTTTTTTAAATGAAAATAATTAGTGTTTCTTTCTTCTACTTGGATCTAAGAAGCTAAGGCAATGTCTGGTTGGTGTTTTGATGGAGTTGATGCAGAAAATGGAGAGAGTAGTGAGACTACTGATGTTCCTGGTTTCCGGGAGTTTACACTAGAACAGCTTAAGTCAGCTACTTCTGGTTTTGCTGTGGAGTATATTGTATCTGAACATGGAGAAAAGGCTCCAAATGTTGTTTACAAAGGGAAATTGGAGAATCAAAAGAAGATTGCAGTCAAGCGTTTCACAAGAATGGCATGGCCTGATGCAAGACAATTCCTGGTATGACCTTATATCTTGTTCTTCTTTGTTTTAAAGTCTCATTTTATGTCAACATTGGGGATGTGTTCTTGCTTGTGCAGGAGGAAGCGAGGTCGGTTGGTCAGCTGCGGAGTGAGAGAATGGCCAATTTACTTGGATGTTGCTGCGAAGGTGACGAGAGGTTACTTGTGGCAGAATTTATGCCCAATGAAACACTTGCCAAACACCTTTTTCATTGTAAGTTCCATTTTTTTTACTATATATAGCCTTTTATTTAATAATCTCTTGGAAGTGACTACCCCAAGAATAGACTAAGTTTACTTTCATGGAACCAGGGGAAACACAACCTATGAAATGGACAATGAGGCTACGAGTTGTTTTATATCTAGCTCAAGCTCTTGAATACTGCACCAACAAAGGCCGTATTCTTTATCATGACCTCAATGCTTACCGGGTTTTGTTTGATGAGGTATTATTGAACTATAGTTTTTCTGGAAAATGTGTCTCTATATATCTATGTTATACGTTCATTCTCTGACTTCTTTAAGGGTCTTTTAAGGAATGCAATCCAAGACTTTCTACTTTTGGCTTGATGAAGAATAGTCGAGACGGAAAAAGTTACAGCACTAATCTTGCTTTCACCCCTCCTGAATATCTACGAACTGGTACTTCATCGGGTTCTTTTTGTCCAAGATTCATATGGTTGAGATTAAGTTGTACGTTCTGTTTTCGTGTGTTATAGGAAGAATTACTCCAGAGAGTGTGATATACAGCTTTGGCACTCTTCTGCTTGATCTTCTCAGCGGAAAGCATATACCTCCTAGCCATGTAACTATTTTAACCCTAATAAGTTTTGTTTTCCTATGAGATTGCAGCTTTTACTTGGGGGTGAAGACTGATTCTTTTAATCTGTTTTATGTAGGCCCTTGATCTGATTAGAGACAGAAATCTTCAGACGCTAACTGATTCTTGCCTAGATGGGCAATTTTCTGACAGCGATGGCACAGAGCTAGTACGCCTAGCATCTCGCTGTCTTCAGTATGAAGCTCGTGAGCGGCCAAACCCGAAATCTTTGGTGACTGCCTTGACGCCACTTCAGAAGGACACAGAGGTTCCATTTGATTTTTCGAGCCATAAGAAAAACCAGGACCAAGTTTCTATTTGTTGACTCAAGATGAATGTTTCCCTGTATTGAAAACTGCAGGTCCCGTCTCATGTTCTAATGGGTCTACCTCACAGTGGTTCGGTCTCTCCTCTGACCCCTCTTGGTGAGGCTTGTTCAAGAAGGGACCTAACCGCTATGCTTGAGATCTTGGATAAACTTGGATACAAAGACGATGAGGGTGTCACCAATGAGGTATCTTTGCAGAATTAAGTTGGAAAAAAGTGGTTTGGCTCTGTTTAATCAGTTAACAGTGGTGTCGTAAAGATTTGTAAAGATCTAATGTCTACTGTTTTGCTTGGTTGTTCATGGTGTTGTGTTACAATGTTTTGGCAATGCAGCTATCGTTTCAAATGTGGACGGACCAGATGCAAGAGTCTTTGAACTCGAAGAAGAAGGGTGATGTTGCTTTCAGGCAAAAAGACTTTAGAGAGGCCATTGAGTGTTACACGCAGGTCAGTGTTTTTTTTGCACTTTAAGCGAAGTATTACGAACGCATAGTATTAACCTGATTGCTTTGTTGAAACATGACAGTTTATTGATGGAGGAATGATCTCTCCAACAGTGTGTGCTCGGCGTAGTCTGTGTTACCTGATGAGTGACATGCCGAAAGAAGCTTTGGATGATGCAATACAGGCTCAAGTGATATCTCCCGTGTGGCATGTCGCATCTTATCTCCAGTCTGCTTCCCTTGCTTTCCTGGGAATGGAGAAGGAATCTCAAATCGCGCTGAAAGAGGGCTCGAACCTGGAAGCAAAGAGGAATTCAAATTCCCGAGTGAAGTAAAGATATATATAACGTTTAAGATTTGTCTTTTTGGGAAAGATGAAAGAACATCTTACCAAGTATAAGTAAGAGCACAATGATGGGAAAACAAACTCAAGAGCGATGCAAAACCAGAAAACCTCTTCTTTTGCAGAGATAGATGGGCTTGTGGTGTTTTGCACTTGTTGTGCCTCTTTCTATGGGCATTGAACTGAAGAAGTCACTTCCTTTATTGGCATTGCAATCCATTTCATGAAGTTTATGTACTAAACCAAAGATACAAAAAAAAAACACATTATTACAGAAACCATAAGAGGAGGTTTTGTTTATTTTGGATCCATATAGATAACACATGTGAGGATTTTGTATTTTTCGCAGACTTTTCCTTAACAAACCGCTTGCAAGAAAAAAAAAAAAAAAAAAAACATGTAGAAACTGGGAAAACACCGGTAGAGTTGTTTGCTCACCCAAAAACCAAATTTAGATAGGAACAGAAAACTGAATCTTATTTGAAAGCAAGCTTGCGATATTAGGGCAAGGGACATGATCTTGATGCATTACAAACATACAAAAATAAATGATACACCAAACAACATATAAGAGGGGTCAGATTTGTGGAAAAAAACAAATAAATGAAAGGGAAGGTGGAAAACAAAAAGGGAGAGCAAATTGAGAGAAAAGCCAGTCAGAAGAAGAAGCTCCATGAACCCAGTTATTTCACATCTCCTCAGGGTCCCGGCGTGCAGATTTCTAGACTCTCCTCCAGCGACAAAGCTTGGAAGCACAAGTGGTTCAAAATTGATGTACACACTGCAGTAAACAGAGGGAGATAGAGAAAGAAAGCTGGATCTGGACACACTATGAATGATCCTAAGAGCTACTTCCCGTTCCCTGGCAATGCGATGGAATTAGACGCTGTCGTAGCTCTGTTGATGCACCCGCAAGTTCTGATGAACAGTCAAATACATGGCAACAAATTAATAAGACAGAACCAAATGTTGACCCATTCCATCAAACATTTATTTGATTCTGCTCGAGTTTCTATCCATTCACATATATGATGGTGATTCTGAACAGAGTTGGCTAATGATTACTTCAACGTTTTTGTAAGGACTAGACAAGGTAAACATAATTTTTGGCCTGACCTTGGGGAGTGAAGTTAAACAATGGAGGCAGTGCTCTTCCATTTGGCAGTGAAACATTCGGATCCCGTAAGTCATCGAAGAAGGGGTGTGCACAAGCTTCCAACTAAACAAATGGACACAAAAGTTTATTTGAGTTAGACAATTCCAAATCAGCCAAGGAGGTTGTTATATAAGCTGGCGATGTCCAAAAGCATTTAGTCTTACAGCAGTGCATCGAAGGTTTGGTGAATACTGGAGGAGTCTTGAGACGAGGTCGACTGCTTCAGGTGGCATTCGCTTGTGGAAAATCTGAAGAGTTATGTGCTACATTAGATTTCATTTGAACATGCACATGCACCAAAGAGGTACCAGCAATTATTTAACAAACCTTGTGCCACGGGTGAGCTTTGATTTGAGGAAACTTGAACTCAGTGTAATTGGGATTCATACACCTTATTTCTTCTCTTGTAGGCGTCCCAAGAATCTGGTAGATGTACGGATGAATAAGATAGGAAACATGAATTATAGATAAGATGTGAAGGAACAATAGGGATCATAATAAGTACCTTAATAATCTCCACCAGCTGATCAATCCCACTTTCCCCAGGAAACAGTGGCTGCAGTCAGAATAACACCAGTTCAAATAGGATTAATTATGATTTCAAGGTTACATTGTGAATAATCAATCAAAAATTAAAAAAAAAGGTTCACCATAACCTAAACTTTACAATATATAATACTTACTTGGCCGAGTAAAAGCTCTGCCATAACACAACCACCGGACCACATGTCAATGGCATTGGTATACTCTGTCGCCCCAAATATAAGTTCTGGGGCCCTGTAGTACCGGGAACATATATAGGATATGTTAGGTTCACCTGGCACCTGAAGACGCACAAGACTGTTAGCCATCATTATTCAAATGTTAACCCATTTCCCAGAACACTTCAACAAAAAAAAAATGAAACATACCAACATCTTTGCGCTTCCAAAATCACAAATTTTTAGTTGATGAGTTTGGGGATTGACCTATGAAGCCACATCATAAGAGAATCAATGTACTGTCCTTTCATATGGCTTAACCTTAAGTAGAAAATTTTCACACCATACCAATAGATTTTGTGGCTTGATGTCACGGTGGCACACCCCAACCACACGATGTAAGTAGTTAAGCGCACGGCAAATCTGATATGCCACAAAGCAACAAAAAGGACATATTAAACATACGCAAAATTATAATCTTTCCATGCATCTGAAGCTTTATGCTGCAGAGATTACAAGAAATGATTAACTGGAGAGCTTATAAAACTCACCTGATAAGTGTAGAGCTGAACAAAGATAATTGGCATATGCTGATTCATTTTGGTATAGTGCTTTGATGCTCTGTATACAGTTTCGGGAACATACTCAAGGACAAGGTTGAGATACAGCTCATCCTTTTCAGTTGTTGAAAAGAAAGAATGCCTCAGTCGCACAACGTTGGGATGGTCTTGCAAGCGCATTATCTGAAGTTCTCTGTTTTTGTATCTTTTATCCTGCAGAACCTTCTTAATTGCAACTTGTTCACCCGTTTCCAAGCATTTGGCCTATCCAAAAATTAGATAGCAAGTCAAATTCTGGAAACCGACAAAAATAAATAAAAAGTATTAGTTTTGTTCCTGCTACCTGGAACACAACTCCAAATGAGCCAGTTCCAACCACCCGCTGGGCCATGTATGAGATTGTCTGAAACAAGTAATGAAAAATAAAGTAAGAATACACCCAGCTGAATGTAGAGAGGAGAATAGAACTGAATAGAGAAACCATGTTTTCATAGAAGAAACGAGTATCATAATTAAGAGCTTTTCTCAAAAACAATGGCAATGAGCAAAAGTTAGTCGAATCACCTGCTTTGGCTTTCCATCTCTACCCCCAACAGTCGTTGTAATAACTTGTCCCGTTTCAGTCCCACTTCCGTTTACAATAGTTGTTTCCATATCCTGCACAAGCCAAAGGAGATGTGAGTAAAAGCTAATGGGGATCAGGATGATATATAATAATCAGAAGCCAAATGATAAAAATTTCACAAAGCAATTCACCTTCTCCTCACGGTTGGCATTTCGTTCGTCTCTAATTCTCATTTCAATCATAACTTCGGGAAGCTGATCATCCACGGTTTTATCTGATACATCAGGCACATTTGAGGTTCCAGCAACACTCTGATGTGAGAAAATGTCTTGGGATGGTTTCATCTCAAGACAAGTACTATTTTGGTCAACCTGCATTGGATCAGCACACAAGTTATCGTTCTCTTGATCCAGCTTGGCTCTCTTCAACCCATAGTCCCCACCCTAAAAATTCAGGAAACAAACATAAAATTAGTGAGGTCAACAACATATGTGAATGCTATCATCAATCAAGAGCACAATACTAATCCACAACCAATAAAACAGCACAGAGATAATCAAGTCGTACAAAATACAAAATGCATCTACCACTTCTCCACCAACACCACCACTATGATATCTAAGCTAAGATCTCAAAAGCCTCGGAAACTTAATTTTGACTTGTAACTTTACTATAAACGACATCAAATCCGTAATCTGTGGTTGAAAATGAGAAAGACATTTTCCTGCAAATTCCAGAAATATGAATTTATCTGATCTTGAATTGGAAATGCCTAACTTACAGGATCCGAAGAAATCGAGGTCCGACCCGAAGCAATGCTCTTGAGACGACGCATCACGTTCATCTTTGCTTCGTCACCAACCAAAACCACGACCAACTCCGAAACCCTAAATCTCCAAAAATCTTCACAACAGCTTCATGTGGAGAGAGAAAAAAACAAAAAAAAGGAAATGACAGATTCAGATATTCAAATTCGAATACTCCTGACGAGCAAACCCAGCGATTCGATTCTTCTTCTTCTTCAAACGAAAAATCTGTCGTCCTTGTTCGAGCTTCGGTTTATTTTCTCTTCTCTCTCTCTCCACGACCCAACCAGGTGGAATCTTTGCTCTCTCTCTCTCTCTCGTGGCCAAAGCCAATCATGCCAGCCTCGTTCTCTATCTCTCTACTCTTTTTGGTCAAACCTTGACTCCTCACCGTTGATTCATCGCATCTACTCATCCGACGGGTTAGGATAAATCCGCCTCATTTCTACTACTTGTCTTTACCAAACTACCCCTGTCTGGTTGTCTTATTTACGGATCCGGGATTCTCAGGATGGCCTTGAATGATTGCATCTAGCCCACGCGGAATATGCGGGGGTCTGTGGGATCATTTGACCAACTTTGACCACTTCCCTCTTTTGCATCAGTTATTTTATTATTCTTACTTACTGTTTTTAGATATATATATAATAATAATAATAATGTGTTCATAATTTAAACAATTAACTCAGCTCCAAACTTCGATTCTATACATTGTTTACTGGGGTTTTCAAAAAGATTAATAATAAGCTTACTATTCGATTAATAAACAAAATTTTGGTTAGTTTATTATCTAAGGCCTAAGCAATGAGGAAATGTTTCTACTTGTTTGCATCTCAAATTTTGAAAATACATACGTTTACGGTTTCATTTCACTGTTGAGCCGATGCCTTGTGGGCTAAATTTATCAGAGCCGTTACATTAAGCTTGGCAAAATGAATGAAATTGATAATGGGCCTACGAGATGCGATATTTTGGGCCCCCCAAATATATTATGAGGCCCAATTAATGATTTGGAAATAACAAGCCATAGCGGGACAGCCCATAATATGTTAGTAGGCTTTTAAATTAAGGCCCACAACCGTACAGCAGTCCACGCTCTTAAACTTTCCACCGTCGATTAGAATATATAAGTTGTTCTACGTGTTTTTTTTCCCTGTCTGCACTTAAAAACAACAAAACAGGGAAATTAACAACAAACGAACAACAGAACGGCGAAAACGACGCCGTAACGTCTGGTTATCGCACCAGTCTGTCAAGGTATGACGTGGCGCAACGAAAATGGCGGAATACGTAAGGCCCATAATGCAAAGGAAGGAGCCAGGGATTGCATTAAATGAATATGCCTGCAAATACATTTAATGCTCCACGAGACAGCTTTTAGCTTCAAACGAAACAGATCCATCCAAGTCCAACCACAAAAAGTAACATCCTCACTTCGCGTTTCGTAACCACAACACAACCAGCGCGTGTGGCTCACTAACGCTTTACATGAGTTTACATTATACTAATACTCAACCGAAAAAAAAAAAAAACAAACACAAAAGGATAAGGGGGTTTCCAACCCCAGTCAATACCCGAACCACCAACTCCTCCACCGTCATCGGACCCAAAGCCTTTTTATGCCGTGGTCCCATCACGGTGACAAAGGAGTTGGATTTCGCCACTCGCGTGGTTCGTTCTTGACTCGACACCCCCTCCCAAAGTACAACAATACCATAAACTTAGAAAATTCACAATTTAATATAAAGAGAAACACACGCGCCCCGTCTTAAGGCTTAGCTTTCGCATTGTAAAGCAGCTCGAATCTTCTGAACGGTGCATGATATTAGGTTGTTAACAGTCTCCACCGACTCAACCGTGAGTTTTGCGGTAGGGAGGTTGTTAACAAGGATTTGAAACGCAACTGTCAAAAGGGATCCACCACCAACTGGTCGTTGTTCCCCGTCACCGGAACCACCGTCAATGCCTCCGTCAGGGAGAATAGCAAAACCGGACGGAAGGAGAGCCACGTAGGATGAATCTCCACCGTGCATCACCACATGCATGGCTGGAATGTCAACAGGCGCGTAGACTATAAGCGCTCCAGATGCGTCTATGCATGTCTCCTGAAGAATTAGCATACTGCTCTGATTTGCGGTCATTGCCTGTAGAGATAAGCAAATAACCCTTAGCTCGATGTTTATTTACTGTAATTGCCACACTGACCAAACAGTAACGCTTCAGGGTGAAATGGAACAAGTCAAAACAACTTTTCAATAACCAACAAAAAAAAATGAAGAAGTGAAAAGTCAAAAACTATAGAAGTAAAAGGTCGAAACTGTCCTATTAATTTTGACTTTTAAAACCCTTACAAAAGCTCTGACACTTTTGTTTTCTACTCCTGAATAAAACAGCTATTAAAATTAAAAATAATTGTGACATCTTTTGATACCACCCAAATTCCTAAATTGTCCTTTCCCAATCCACTCTTTTGTCCGTCATGCAACCATCAACCCCAGGGACAAAAACGTCACGATCACCTAATCCATATTTCCCCAAAGATACCGAACCAATCAGACACACACACACACCATTTTAGTTATAGCGGGAACCCTTTTCTAATTTCTAATGAGCCATCAGGCTAGACCGGTGTTACTGAACCAACATCAACTAAGCGGGAGTGCGTAATAAGGAAAACTTACATTGGAGCGGAGCAGAGAGACGCCTTGATCTTGACCTTTGGCGATGTGGGTCATCTCCAGCATGGGACCACCGTTAGATAGAATATCCCATTCGCATCTCATCCGCTCGTTCCGCAAGAAGTCAAACAGACGCTGAGGTGAAGCTGGGAGCCACACAGAGGTGGAGGCACTCAGAACAATCCCCGGAGGCTCCCCTGGATCGTCCACACTCTTACGGGTCATAACTCGAACGTCCGGGTCTACAGTTCCGACAGTGAGCTTACTCCAACTGTGGACCGACGGTGCCGAGATGCCAGAGCAGAAGTTGAACGTCATACGTTGAGCTAACTTCAGCATGCTTTTACGACCACCAGGCGTTATAGCTGATTTTCCATATAAGATCGTTAGATGTTTTGTGATCAGAGATTATTTTGAGAAGTGTGTAAGAAACATACATGAGTTGTCTTGAGATGTAACGGACGAGGACATGAGGATAGCGAGACACTCGCACTGTCTCTGAAGTGTAGCGAGCCATCTTTGCGAGCCAAAGCCAAGGCCTGACCGTAGCAATGGCCGGTACAGCTGGTGGATTTGGTTTTCGTCGTATTCTGCATGCTCCACCCACGTGACCTGCACAAACCGGAAACCAAATCCTGATTTAGCATATCCACAACCAAACCGGTCTGCTTTTTGTTAATATATACGATATAACATAACCTAGTAAGTGTAACTACTTGCACGATGAGATAAAATGTTAATTTTTAGTGGAAGATAATACGATAAAATTGAAGATAATAGGACAATTGAAATAAATATATACTATATTATTTTGTAGATGAGAGAGACGGGATATACGAGGCAGCATGGAAGATCGGAATAGAAACATGAAAATTGATTTATTTAAACGATGATTAGAAGCTTTTTTTCTGTACATGCATACGAAATTAATGTGTTCTTTCCAAAATGCGCACAAATATTTTTGGACAGATGCTTCATGGAATAGAGAGCAAATAAATAAATAAATAAAATAAGGATTTTGATTTTGGAGACAGACCCAGTTGTCGAAAACTTGAAATCTAATCCAGAGAATCCGACAGAGAGAGAAGCATCCGGATCCATAATATTTCAGCAAACTCGGAAGGTTCGGGGATCAAAATTCGAGGAAGAAAAAGCCTATTCTACAATCCTATCTTTTCCTATTCTGACATAAAATCATTTTAAATTATATACAAATAATTAAAAATGTAATAGAAGATTTGGAAATAAAAGGACGCCTAACAATAAAAATAAGACTGGTCCGAAAGATCAAAGTTGTATAAAAGAGGTTTGGAAAGATTAAAAGAAATGAGAGTGACAGTGAAGTGGGTGCAGCGAGTAATGGCTAAAAAACAAGAATCATTGATGCTTGAGCTTCTTCGTCTAGTGATCACCCAATTAAAAACCTAGAGATCCTAATTTCTTCATTTTTATCGAATTTTTCAAACAAAAAAAAACAATGATAAACATTTTTAGAAAAAAGATTCCATCGTGTTTCTGTGTGTAATTATTATTGATTTATTATTATGTAACGCTTAGAGTTGAAAGAGTTTTACCTTAGAGTATCCATTGGACATATCCTGCACTACACAACCCGAGGGTAGTCGCCGGATTGTGACCGGAGAGACACCAGAGTTTTCCCGGACGGGATCAATTGACACATCCACCACCGCCCACACGCCCTCCGCGTGCTGTTTGCAAAACCGGAGGAAATTGACGTTTCGAACCGGAACCAACGGAGACAAAACTTGTAGCTCCGCATTCATCTGCACGTAGTAGTATACTCAACCGGTTTAGTAAAACAAAACCAAATATTAAACCGGAATGTGATTGAATGAGAGAGTCCCTGGTTTACCAATTGAAGTGCACCGTTTATTGTTCCGGCCATCCCACTGGAGATAACGTCAGTAGTTGTGGCTCTTGCGATGTTACACGGAAACATCTCTGTCCATCGATTCTGTTAAAAAAATATTATAATCAGAAGAAAAAAAAAACGTAATTAATAAATAAAAAACGTAAAAAAATTGAAAACTTACGGAGTCCATTAAAGTCTCGACGAGAGCTAAGCTATTGATGATGACCATACCGGAGGTTCTAGAAGCTTCAATAGTTAAACCGGTCGGTTTAGTGGAGGAAAATGATCTCATGTACTCGTCATGGTTAAGCTCATCTCTCTCGCCGTCTAAGCTTTTGACCCATAACGGTTCCTCACTTTGAGCAAGCTTCACTAACTCATCCATGGCGGTTAAAGCCAGCTCCAATAAAACTGATTTCTGGTCAATCCCGTTAATACCACCAGTAGACTGCGGCGGAGGTAAGCAACCACCACCGCCACCGAAATCAGGAGGGAAAGAGAAATGTCCGCCATTGTTGTTACCGACAGCGAGCTCTAGAGAAGAGTTGTAGTGGTTGTGGTTGTGGTGGTGGCCGAGGAATTTACCGGTGAGGTTACAGACGCGATCAAGCTCGTCTTTTAAACGAGCGTTTTCGATACGGAGATGGTGTTCCTCAAGAGAGACATCGCCGAGCATGGCGGGTCCACCACAATTGGTGCAGATTGGATTTCTCATAGCTTCACGAATAGACATGTTCTCAGCTCTTAACTTATCGTTCTCTTGTCTCAATAATGCATTCTCATGCCTCTCTAATTGAGTCTGCAACGATTAGATTAACAAAGATTTTAATTATAAATAATAAGTGGAGTAATTTTAGGAGTAATAGATAAAGAAATTAACCTTCATCTGAGTACGACGATTCTGGAACCAGAACTTGACTTGTCTAGTCTCCAAGCAAAGTCTCTTACTTAGTTCTAATCGTTGTTTCTCGTCTGGATGTGGGCACTCTTTGAACATACTGTAAGAAAAACTCAGTAATATCAATTAGATCGAATAAAATAGATAATTAATAATGATGAATTGTTATTGAATCGGAGAGAGATAGTTAGATTACGATTCGAGTTCTTGGATTTGTTGAGGAGTGTGTCGGTGATAACGTTTTTTCCGAGGAGGCTTATCGGCGGCGTCTTGATCTTCACCGGAGATACCTTCAACGTTATCACTACCAGATCTGCTCTCATGTTCCTCTTCACGGCTTCTTCTGTTGGAACTCCCATCGAAAGTATCGCCTCCTACGTTATGGTTCCTCATCGATGCTTCTCCACGGTTTGTTCCTCTCTCCGGTTGCTCCTGTCCCAACACATAATAATTAAATTAGGTTTATTTTTTTGGTCGATGTAAATATATTATTATAAGTAGAGGAGGAGACGGCGTCGTACGAGGGCTAGTGAGAGGCCTGAAGAAGCGTAAACAGATTTGGTTAGAGGAGGAGCGAAGAGGCTTGCCGCTTGAGCCATAGCACCGCCGGGTAAGACGCTGGTTGTGGTGGTGTGGTTGCCATAACTTAAACTGGAGAGGAGTCTTGCTCCGGTGGATCCACCACCGGTTGTATTATCGAAGAGACCACCGAAGTTCATCAAATATCAAAACACACAGAGAGAATTAAAGGGAATAAAAAAGATGGAGACTTTTCACAGAAATAGGGAATGAGTGGATCGAGAGAACTGAATCAAAGGGAAAACAAAAGAGGGAACAAATTAAAATAACTAAAAATGATGAGAGTGAAGGAGGAGAAGAAGAAACCCAGAAAACTTATTACTGAAATGGAGGAGAGAGAAAGAGAACGAAAGCGGAAATTTGTTTCAAACTTCTCTCTTTCTTTTGCTCTTCGTTCTCAGTCTCTCTCTCTCGTAAGAGTTAATGGTTTTTTTTTTTCTTTACTCGCTCTTATTCTCTTTCAGAGAGTGATGGGGAAGAAGATGAAGATGGAAAACCCTAGTTTTGGGGTAACTGATAGAAGAAGAAGAAGAAGAAGAAGAGACTCTCTCTCTCTTTTCTATTCACACTTGCATGTTGATATATTGACTCTCTTTTTCTCTTATATTATTTTATTATTTTTAAAGACAATGAGAAAAGGACGGTCATGGCTTTGTAGATTTTGTGCTTTTCTTTCTTCTTCTTCTTCTTTTTTAATGCATTTTGACAAAAAAAAAATTAGTTTTTAAGTGTTCAGTTTGAATAAAGTGAATCTATTATATCTAATTCAAATCTAAAAAAAAAACAAACCATTTGTATAAACTGACCACACTTGTTATTATTGTCTTTATAAATATACAAATTTATGATTTATATTAAAAGCAAATCTGAACCAACTAAACAACAGCCAATGGATTTCAAAAAAATTAAGAACAAACAAATGACATTTGTCTAGTTAAAAGCTTTCAAATTAATTAAAGTTAAATCTATTATATATGGTGCTAAATCCAATTTAAGTATCACTCTTTTCTTGAATAATATATTAGCTAATAAAGTCACCTTTGTAAGTACAGTATTACTCTTTTTAAACAGAAAATTTCGAAATAGAAGAAAGCCAAACCATAGATTGAACGCTCTTAGTGCCCATTAACCCTTAATTATCTGTAGATTATTTCTATAAAATGAAACTATATATGGGGAAATAGTTTTATAAACGGAATTATTTGAGGGGAAAAACAGAAAGTAAAAAGTGAGGAAAACGTTACAAAGAGATATGTGGACCATTTGAAACCTTACGAATGCACGAGACTCTTTACCAGAAGAAGTCGGTTGACTTTTTCTCCCTTTTATGCTTAACATTTTATATCTCACGCGCTTCATCTCTATACTCGCCCTCTATTAAAGACCTTTTTGTTTAAATAATGAACAAATATAAAACATACCAAATATTTTTGTCAAGGCACAAACCTTTACCAATTTCATGAATCCCATATATGCATATTTCAATTATTGACATGCGCTTTTTATTTTATATATTTTGTTACATTCTACACCTAGATTATAATCAAATAGGCTATAGAATCTTTGAGTTGTGAAAGAATCTAAAATTTTTAAAGTGACGACATGAAGAAGTGAGCTTGTACATGTCAACCAAACGACATTCCATAATTAGTCTTTCTAAGCTCCATTATTGAGCAAAATTGTATGCCCTAAATGGTGGGATGATTTGGAAAACTTAACAAGTACAATTATTAGGTTGATAATAGAAAAAAAACTTAGCGCTGATTAAATGTACTTCCTTGTAGTATGCACATATATATCGCGTTCAAGGAATAGCGGTGTGTTTAGCCAGAGTAAATTTAGGATTGTCTTTGTCCTCTTGTTCCATTTAGTAACGGAAGACCCATTTTTAAATTAAATGGTTACGAATTCTATGAAAGATACATGTTCTTGATCATGTGACAAGGTTTTCATTATAGTCGAGTCATAGTGATAGAGGAGGTCGTGATTGTAGTTTGCTTTCTGAAAATGTTATTAGAAGAGATCCGAATATTTGTATAATTCGCGGAATTCCTCGCTTGTAGACAAAACGCTCACCCGTTGCATGAAATATGTTCACGAGGCCGGATCATTTGTCGAATTTTCTGTAAATAGCATTGATGAAACGATGTCCACATGTCACGTTTTGCGTAATATTCATTATAGCAATTTCATAAGTAACTAGTTTAATGATATACTATATTAGGTAAGAACTCATGCCATGTACGAGCAAAGTTTATGCTATTTAATTTTATTGATAATCTTATATATTTCCAATTTCCAATACGTTTAAAAATAAGAGTTTAATGTTGACAAAGTCAGATTGATTGAACCGAAAATATAGATCCTCGCACTCAAAAATAGTGAAAAATCACAAAATCACGAAAAAAAAAAAAAACAAAGGTTGGGTGGATCATATTGGTTTGGTCCGGTTTGAAGCACATGGGAATGTCGGTTCCACATAATAACCGACCAACAAGCACTCAATACAACACACTCAACTTCTCCTATTATCATTTCAGGTATTGTTGCCTTTAAAGACTTTTTCTTTCATTTTTTCAACCAATTTTTTTCTTATAAGAAACCAAAATATGATAGCTGCAACTATTTGCACATAAGACTTGTCACATAAAATAAAATAAAAGTCCTCTTGCTTCTCCTATTGGTGTGACAGACTAGTCATGAAGAAATTGGTTTGGTTAATAAAAGTTGAAAGTAATAAACCGAAGAGGATTATTCATTCACCTGTATAATGATTGATATAAAGAACACCCGTCATTTTCATTGTTGGATTAAATTTGGCAATTACCATAAACCATTACTCCAACTAGCTTAATTGGATCAAACTTCGACCATAGATGATAGATCGAGTAGAATCCGACTCTACAAAGCAATATATATATATACTGTAATAAAATAGAGCTTCCAGAAAGAAAAAATAAAATAAAAAAGAGATTCAAACTTTGAAGTGTTAAGATCAGAAAAACCAGACTCCCGACCATGTCCATGTGGATTGTTCAACCTTAGAATAAAACTTGAAAACAGTAACAAAGAACTCATAGATGACATTATTGAACATCAAAACAAACCAAAGACAATTAGAAACATAGCAAAGACTAGACTTTTCTACAAGACAATCCCATCAAGAGTCACATCTAATTGAATCATCTAGTGTATAGATGATGTTACGTTCAAACAGATTTAAAAACGATCAGATTGTATTGGATCATTTATTGAGACAGCAAAATATGGTTCAAAGAGGATGACGACCAAACCTTTGTTGCATTAATGTCCTCACTTTTTTTCCAACCCAATTGGAGCTTTCTTTCTCTCTCACGTTTTTCTTTTTACCAAAATGTCTCCTCACCTGAACTCATGTACTGAAAAAGAGAAGTCTTCTATTGTGTCTGTTTCTCAACCCAAAATCAAATAAAACTAGAATCATTTTTTTTGGTTACTAACATTTGAATCATATGAATTGTCAGTAAGTTGGGGTTTTCAATACATAAAAGATAATTCAGGATGTGCACCTAATACATGGTCTCCAATACAAAAACTATATGCAGAGTCACATGCATACTTTACTCATGTAGGTCACAAGTTGCTTCTATAAGGTAGACCCCGCACATAAATCACTGACACAACCACGTGTGACCCCAAGAACTAACAATACTGTGATACATATAGAAGCAATGTCACGAACCACAAAAATGTATATCATCAGGATGGCGTCTTTTAAGGACAGACAGATGGGGGCTGGAGAGAAAGTGACAGTACCTACATGTCTGAGAAGAGCTTCTTCTTCCTTCTTCAGTGCGAGTTTGATGGCAATTTCCAGAGAGATTTCGTTGCAATAAGGATCTTCTCTCTTCCATGGGATTCTGGTTCTTTCTCGTGTATGGAAGAAGACCATCTTACAGCATGAGCCATTCGTGCAACTTTGTCTAGCACCTCAGGAGAGTCTCGGATCACAACCTTCCCTTCTGGACGCAATATTCTGTCCATCTCCACCATTAGATCTACTAGGCTACACCTGTTCACATATTAGACAACTCAGTTTAGGTAAATTGGGTAAGATAGGGGACCTGTGTTAGCAACTGACATTAGTTATACCTCGATTTGCTTGAGTCTGGTCGTTTTATCAGTGATTCAATTCCTGATACATGGATGAAATCATACGTACGGGGATATGTTGAAAAGGGTTCACACCTGCAAGAACCAATAATATTTTTTGTTTTACTCTAAAAGAATTATGAAATAGAAGATAGTTCAATCCTCGATGCTAGCAACGGCTAAGATACAGAACAAGAGAGATAGTATATCTAAGTCTTTGCTTTGATCAAATATATAAACAACAGAAGTGACTAACCAATCATGGTAAACACCAATGAGACCTCTGTCGTAAATCACATCAAGAGTTAATGGCTTCCGAGCTGGAATGACATTCATAACCCACACAGGATCAGATGCAAGGGCTGCTGCAAAGCCTCCAAAGAATGCGTTCATGTCCATGACATTGCGGACAGCTGGAGGTTTCAGCTTCAAGTTCAGAGAATCCCTGTAATAAGCAACTCGTCTTGCCCACCGCCTTGCATCTGCTTCAAACACATCCAACCCATTTTTCATGACAATGGCCCTAGAAGGAACTTTAGTAAGCCTTTCCGGCCACTTGGAAATAGTTCCCAAAGCATATTCTCCTTTGACGGACGATGGCCTAGTAACACACTTCTTCAATTTATAATACCTGAAACAAGGAGAAAAAACAAAAGACTTGAATTTTGTCTTTTACAAGATTTCAATACAGTTCAAAAGTCACATGCACAAAATGATGACAAGAAAAACTCACCATGCATCACTTGGCGGAACAGACTCATCACACAACTCAAGCCCAAACTCATTCTGACTGGGAAGACATGAATCTCCAGCAGGCTTCTTCCAGATGACAGTGTTTCCATCAACTGCAATTAGGTCATAGCACAAAGCTCTAGCCACCGCTTGAAGATCAGCCCATTCTTTGTCTTGTTTAGGCCATTGTACAGGTGGGCCAGAGATTACAAGATATCCTCCAGGGCGCAGTAACCTATCTACTTCGATGAAGTAAGATGCATCTGCAGACAAATCAACAAGCACAATAAGAATAACCGCTGCTACAAATGGCAATAAATAAAATACATATGAAGAGTTTTATCATCCAAGGGACTCACTGTAAGCTGTAAAAGGAATCAGGCATCGGGAACAATGCATCAGGTCGAAAGAGAATGCAGGAAAAGGGAGTCTACGAGTGCCAAGCATGGCAACAAATGCAGGCACTCCTCTTTCCAAAGCGAATTGAATCTGCGATTTATGTGAATCTCTTGGAGCAAACGAGAGGGCTAGAATGCCTTGAGATAGTAGAGTGCCTCCAAAACTTGCAACCTACAAAGACATTACAATAGTATTGTAACAACAAAAAATACAGAGGACAATGTGAATAATAAGAAAAGGATGATTCTTACCCCGCATCCCATGTCAAGGGCAGTTCTCAGAGTTCCACCATTAAGCGGAATATACTGAGCAAGTTTTTCAATGTATTGACCTGCTCCACCAGGAAACATGGTGCCACCGCCTGGGAAAGTGAAGTATTCACCCTCCCTTTTCATCCATCCTTGGTGACCTTTCCGATCAGCAATTTTGTTATACGGCATGTTTGCATGCCAGATCTGCAAATTTCAAACGCCCATCCCAAGAGATCATACCATTTTTAGAAACAGGTCTATGGTTCAAGCTTTTCAGAATTTCAAAATCTAAGTGCATTCCTAGTCAATGATGTACACTCACTATACTGAAACATAATCCAAGTAACAAAACCATAGTTCGTTGCAGGTTGAATCCAATAAGAAAATCACCTTGTGGAGGCTCTCCGGCCATGGAACGGGGATTTTATAACCAGCAGGCGGAGGAATCAAACAGAGAGGAGTCTCCTCAGGCAAAGGACAATGTCTCTCTCGATAGAAATTCATCTCTCTACTAAGCTGACTATTCCTCCTCGGATCCTCACATGGCATATGAGCAACAGCTTCCGCCGGACAATACTCGATCGGCTGCAAATGCTGACCAGCCTCAACCAAAGTCACCAATCGCTGCCGTTGCCTCGGATCTGAAGCCGTCGATAAAAGCAGCGTTTGGCGACCAGACGCAGCCATGGAATCGCCGAGAGGAGTGAAGAGAAGGATGAAGAAGAGAAGGACGATCCCGAAGAAGGCGGCGGTTACGATGTCGAGAAGACGCCATTGACGCGGATTACGCTTCGACGCAGCTAGATTCAGGTGACCCATAGCGAATTTTGTTCTTGGAAACCAGATCAGATGCAAATCTATAAGGGTTTTATTATTATTAAGATCAAAATTTGGAGATCTACAGATTTGTCGGCGATTAAAATAATTACTATTTTGTCAAATCCGTTGTGTGAACATTTTTTCTCAGTGCTTTAGTAACGACTGGCGTCTGGCGAAGCAACGGTGTATACGGCACTGGTGGGCTCCAATTAAAAACTGTTGTTTACAGAATATTTAATGGAATGTTTTTCTGGTCGTCGATTATATATTTCTGCGATACTGGGCTTCGGCCTTCAAATTTACTTGGGCCCACTAGTGGGAGAGTCCACGTGATTAGTGGATCGTATCGTACTTTGACGGTCCAAAACAATGTGACTTGACAATTGGAAATCATTGGACAAAAGCCAAAAATGGTGACGAAGGAATAAATTGAAGTGATGAGAGAAAAAAAAAAAAAAGTTGGACTCTCTGCTCTCTCGCCGGAAGTCTCTGCAGCTCTTGCTCCCGATGTCGAGTACCGTGTTCGTGAGGTCATGCAGGTACCAATCATCACTTCACTTAGTCTCTAATATCTCAGTGGTCTTTTATCCCCTTTTGACTTGTCGCATCTGGAGGAAGCTATCAAATGCTCGCCGCACCACTTTGATGGCTAATAATGTCGATTCTGCTCTTCATTTCAGGAATTTGATGGCTCATAATGTTGGTTCTGCTCTTCATTTCAGGAATTTGGAGGTTTGCTTCCTCTCTTCTCCCGATTTTGTACAGTGTTTCTATTCAAACATCTCAAGTCTTGAGTTTTATCCTAACTTGATGTGGAGCTTATGTGGCTTAGACAAAAGGAATAACAAGAAGAAGGAGATAGTCTGGTTGCAACAGAGGGTCTCAAGTCTTACAAGGAGAAAGCAAACACTCTAATGGACAGGGAAGGTTCAAGTACAAGCCTTCATTTAAGTTTCTTTGGTTACTTTTCAGAGTGGAGCTCGAGACCCATACTGAAAAGAGCCAATAAGAGTGAACCGTACTTGGGGAAGTTACAAGGAAGCTTTGTGAGCAAGTTTAGCTTTAAGTCTTGTCCTATTTGTCTTTATAAATAGAGGAGAGAGTGTCTGAAGCATGTATGCGTGAGCTGTGAGAAAAAACCAGAGAGGGGAAACAGGGGAAAAGTGAGTTTGGTTTTGCCAAGAGAGGGTGAGAGAACAAGCTGTATTTTTCCAAGTTGATTTAGTGGATTTCCGGGAAGTTTCCCGGCGAGATGTAGGCGTCACCACACAGGTGACGTTGAACTCGTTAAATCTGTGTCTCCCTTTACATTTTCAGCTCTGCATCACGTTTATCTCTTTCTTAGCTCTGCATCATCTCTGTTTCTGCATCATCTTCAAGTTTCTGGTTTTTGCATTCATTCTGCTTGAAGTTCTTAAGCTTAAAGGTTGTTGCTGTGTGCTTGAGTGTAAGAAAGCTCGAGTCTGAAGCTTTATTTCCGCACACTTGAGTCCTTTTACCACATTTTGACTACTTTTGTATCTGCAATTTTGTGAGGAACATGGATAACTATTCAATCTTGTTGGCTTCGACACCTCTTGCTAGAAGCCTTCTTCATAACCTCTATGTAGTACATATTGAACCATATGTAAGTTTTGTGGCTAGAAACTCCAGTTGTAACACTGTTTTTTTTTTTTTTTTTTTTACTTTACTCTCCCTTCTCCTGCTGACCTTATCTTGTTGTGTTCTTTCAGCTGCATCAGTTGATGCCGTCTATTATTACTTGCCTTATTGCCAAGCGCTTAGGAAGAAGGCTTTCTGATAATCGCTGGGACTTGAGAAACTTCACTGCCGGTAAAGTTGCTTCAACATGCAAAAGGTTAATGTTACATTCTTTTTTCTTTTTTTTTTTTAACATTTGGTGCGATTAAAATTAAATTTAGCAAGAGTTTACATCAGTGGATCTAACATTACTCTAGTTACAAACGCTAAGGCCCAATGGCCCAAGGAATCTTATTGAGCCAAGTAGTAGAGTATCCCACGTGATCGTTTTCCACACGCAGCCCAAATTGAAGCTTTAGTAGAAGTCTAGAAGACGATGTGAATCATCGGAGATCAGAGCTAGCTTTCGAACCAGATTTGCATAATAGCGCTAGCTGCTGCAGGATTGAGACGGCGAAATGAAGAGATCCTATTTCTGATGATCAAATCAACTGAGGAATATATCAAGTCCGGTGACCTATGAGTGTTACGATGAAGCCTATTGTTACGCTCTCTCCAAATTTCGTAGATGACGGCTTGCCAAGCTAAAAGGAGGAGGTAGCGACGGTGCTTATGGCCTGAGTAGGAGATCAAAGCTTGAAGGGTATCAGTCCAGGTGAATGAATTGGTGAGATTGAATTTGTTAGTGATGAAGCTCCAAAGGGTCTGAGTAAATTGACACTCAAAATAGATGTGGTCGCGAGATTCCGATGCTTGGTTACAGAGCAGACAAGATGAATCAGTCTGGATTCCCCACACGGTTAGCCTATCGCGGGTAGGGCAGCGGTTGAGTAGAACTAGCCAGGCAAGGATTTTATGTTTAGGTATCCCTCGTTTAAGCCAAATGGTCTTTGCCCAACTGACTTGTGGCCTTGAATCCCTGATTTGATCATAAATGAGATTGGCTCTGAAAGTGGTGGTAGATGATCCATTGATGCACCAGACGGGACAGTCTTCTGTACTAGTCAAGGTTAGAGTTGTGAGGTAGATTTGGATCTGTTCCAGTTGAGCCGATCTAGCAGGGGAAATTCTCCAAGTGCTGCCAGTCCATAGGGAAGCTAATGATGCAGTGATAAGAACAGAGTACACAAACCCTAATTCTTATCCCAAGAACAGAGCACATAAAGCTCTAATTCCTCTTTACACTTCTATTGATCACGCAGGATCCTCTTCACAATGCTACTCTATCTCTATTTATACTCTTTATTCTTCTCACACTTCTCTTTAGCTCTTCACACGTGCCTTTCTCTTCCACATGTGCTCTCTTATCATGCAGATAGTGGAATTCCAGAGGCGCGGGGTCCTTGGCTTCAGATGAAGCTGATAAGGGATCCAAATGGAGACCAAGGCGTTGTCCAAAACTTGCAACTGATTCCATTTCCAGGTAAGATACTCAACCAGTTGGTCGCTAAGCTTCTGAGTTTGAGTAGATGTCTAAAAATCCAAGTCTGAGTTTGTTGTGGCTTGATATCCCAAATGTTCCTGTCTTTTATGACGTTTTGATGGATCCAAGCCACCCAAATTGAATCTGTCTTTAAGAACAACATCCGGAACAGCTTCAATGCACATGTACGGTTCCAAGTCAGAATGTTCTTTAGACCGAGTCCTCCTTCCTCTTTTGGAGTAGTAACTGATTCCCAAGCAACCCTTGCCACATGTCTTCCTTCTGTATTACCTTTCCAAAGATAAGCACTGCATAGTGAATTGATTTGAGTAATACATTCTTGCATTCTTGCTTTGTGATTTCATGAATCTTGTACAACCATGCATCGAGGGCCTTTTCTTTATCCTCAATACTGAGGATTTATTTGGCATATTTCATTTATCCTTGGACATTGGGACATGCTTTCAGTTACCTTACTATATAGGTTACGAAGCACAAAAATGATTGACATCTGATATTTAGCATGGCCTTCATTCATATCAGTGAACCCTTTTTACAGGTTTGGACACGTTTATCATAACTTGTTGCCACGTGTTACAACATCACTGCTTCATACTTTTTTGGACCCAACCAAGGCACTACCACAACACTATGAGGCAATTCAAGGGATGGTAGCCCTTGGGCTTAATATGGTACTTGTTCTTGATACTTGATTATCATTCAAAAGCAGTCGCACTTTAGGATGTGAGTCTAGAGTTTACCATAAAAAAGCGTAAGCGTATATTAGTTGAAGCATGATATTGATATCCTCATGATGTTATTAAACCTGCAATTGAACTTTGATCTGTTCATGGCTTAATCCGGATCCTTGTGGGTTTTAGCTTGCCATCAAGTTTGTTATAGCACCACTTATTGTTGTGTTTTTATTTGTTCTTTGCATTTTAAGGTATAACGTGGCTATTACGTGTGCGACGATTACTCCGGGTATGTATTGGCATCCTTGAACCTTTGCAACTTTAGTTTAAGAGTGTACTTATTTTGAGTTACTAACCATAGTTTACTTTTGGAGATCGTGTTAGGGAGTTCAATTTAAAGAAAATGTGGAGGAGTACTAATGGATCTATAAGGAACATTTTAAATGGTCAGTTTATTCTCCTAAAACGGTGGTAATTCGGTCTTCAAATTTACCAAGCTCTAAGATCATGTTGTTATTGTTTGCAGGTACGGTTTTCAGGGTACTTATCATTTGCAGAAACATCCCTCGGATGGTTTCAGGTTTGTCATTGGCTGCTCTTTTGTATGGGTTAGCCATTTTATGTACTGACATGTAGAGCCAAACAAATCCCTTTGATTTCCTTTCCTTTTTTCAGGATGGACGAAGCCAGTCAGTATTGGAACTAGAGCCACTGATATCATTGTTAATGAACCAGAAAACGTGGCCACTAAACAGGTTAGTATAAAGTAATATATTTTTTTATAATAACTGAATTACATAATTATTTTTTTTTAATGGCAACAACCGGATATAACATAATTAAAATCTAAATAAACTTAATAAAAACCTAATAATGCCAACTTAATTAGCCTAATTATAACTTAATTAACCTAATAAGATCTTCATTCGTTTCCTTTTTCTCCGCCTTTCTATTCAGCCGCTTTTTTTGCCCTCTTTCTCCTCCTTTTCGGCTTTCTCCTCCATTGTATGATAGAACTTTTTGCTAGTTATTATCTCACCGTTAATGGTGTATGTGAATCTTTTTGGATTCACATGGATGATAGTTTTTTCACTTGTGTCTTGGGTGACATTGTTGAAGGTGAATGAAACATCACATTTTTCCTCTTTCAAGCCCAAACCTTCAGTAAAAGTAAAAGTACGATAATAAAAAATGATCCAAAGTGCATTTCTGAGGAGATCACCTCAATGCTTGTATTTGAGATACCTTGCATTGGGATGTGGTAAGTAGATCTTCTCCTTGATGGTCTGAGTCTCCATGATTGTGTCAAAGAGACGCACATCATTGGAGTACTTTGAAACCATTATTTCTTCCTCCTTCCCATTCTCACTCATGAACTCATGAGAGAGTTTTGGTGTACATTGGATACTGAAAATGTTTTTTGCTTCCGTTCCCTTGCCTTTGAAAGTTTAAGGGAACGGAAGCAAGAAACATTTTCAGCATCCAATGTACACCAAAACTCTCTCATGAGTTCATGAGTGAGAATGGGAAGGAGGAAGAAACAATGGTTTTAAAGTACTCCAATGATGTGTGTCTCTTTGACACAATCATAGAGACTCAGACCATCAAGGAGAAGATCTACTTACCACATCCCAATGCAAGGTATCTCAAATACAAACATTGGGGTGATCTCCTCAGAAATGCATTTTGGATCATTTTTGAGGATCGTACATTTACCTTTACTGAAGGTTTGGGCTTGAAAGAGGAAAAATGTGTTGTTTCATTCACCTTCAACAATGTCACCCAAAACACAAGTGAAAAAGCTATCATCCATGTGAATCCAAAAGGATTCACATACACCATTAAGAGTGAGATGATAACTAGCAAAAAGTTCTATCATACAATGGAGGAGAAAGCCGAAGAGGAAGAGAAGGAGAGCAAAAAAAGCGGCTGAATAGAGAGGAGGAGAAAAAGGAAACGAATGAAGATCTTATTAGGTTAATTAAGTTATAATTAGACTAATTAAGTTGGCCTCTTCTTCTCTTGATGTTTTCATCAACTGTGTTCCACGGTAAGGTTTTTTTGTGGGTTACGTAGTGGAAAACAAGGGTCAAAGGCTGAGAGGGTGAGTTTCAAAGGCAAGGGAACGGAAGCAAGAAATATTTTCAGCATCCAATGTACACCAAAACTCTCTCAATAATGGCCGGTGAGCAAATACTCCGTTCGTGGAACTTTCGATTAATCTCAAACGCTACTACTATTGACAAATAGCTTTTTCGCAACCTGTCTGTATGATAGATGATTTGTAAACACGGGTACCTATAACATGTATTTATGTATAGAACTACGTTCGGCTTGATCTCTTTTACGGGTATGTAGGCAACCTCTTTTGGGGTACAGCTGCAAAAATAAAAAAAAAGTTATTCGACCTCCAATACGGTCTATCTCCCTTTATTGGGCTTCAAGCCATAATTCGAAGAGGCAGTAGTTGGTAAACTTGGTATTAGTCCAACCTTTGCTTGGAGAAGTATTTACAGAGTTAAAAGAAATTGATTAAAGAAAATCTGAAAAAAAACAGCAGTAGATGGAACCATGAAGTTGATAATGATGATCACAAAAAGTGCATCAAAACTTTCTCTTGGTTATTATGGCGCCTGTAAAAATCGAAAAATAACTTATGTTTTAAAGTTTCCACTATTCGGCAAAGGAAAATTTTGACAAGACTATAAATGGAGGATACATGCAGGTGAATGGACACATAGCAAATTTAAAACTAGCATGGACTCCTCACTTATCTAGTTCCCTCAAACGTAACATTACGCAGCTTGTACGTATTGCTTGGATTCTTTGAAACGAGAAGGAAAGATTTGCTTGCTGGGATCGAAGACGTACCCTCGTCTAAGGTTGGTGTCATATACATGAGCGTGCGGTTACACTAGGTTGGCTATGTCATGTGACATAAATCTTGGTTTAAGAATGATCGATACTGAGAATGACCATGTCTATGATATCATGAATTTATGAACATAATTTACTTCATGGGGATTGGAAAATATGACCAAATTACAGTTGATGGTTGATGAAATTATCAGTTCTATATAAAGAACACATCTAAAATGTAATTTATCTTTTAGTTTCCAACAATAGAACATCAAACTGGTGAACTGATCGTCTACCAAATACTATATTTTAATGGCCCCTTCCTTGTTTATGATGTTGCATTTGTTTCTAGTTGGCTCTCAAATGTTATTGGTGTCCTTTTCTTTATCTCGCAACTCTGTTTTTAGTAGGCCAACTTCAGCCTAACTATTTCGTTTCCCTGCATTTAAATCCCAATCCTTGACTAAAGAAAATGTCGAAACAAAATGCAAAAGTCGTAAGTTAAGCTTTAATAAAAACAGTGAAAATAATTGCAACTGCATCTCTGAATAATGCATCTCTAAGTCCATTCTATTACTTCAAAATAGAGTAATTCCATTTTGGAGTTAATTTTTTTTTCAACTCTATTCTATTTTCAACTCCGAATTTTTTTTTTTTTTTCTAATATATATTAAAAATCGAGAACTCCAAAAAAAGAACTAAAAGTAAAAATCACTATTTTAAAGTTATAAATAGAATTGGGGCTGATAATTTCCACACAGCACGCATGTTCAACCTTATATTTATCCTTATTCTTTTTGCCTTCTTCATATAAGCAACTACATAATTAAGGGAGTAACATGAAATAAAAAAAAATCTAAGCAAGAGAGATATAGTTATTTCATTTGTCCAAAAAACCGACACATTTGCTCAATATTTCGGTACATATCCCTTTAATCATGTACAATGGATTTCGTTCTGTTAATTTCGTAAAAAGAAAGATAACTTTTTTTGTTACAAAGGTTTGTCTTTCTCTACATGGAAGATTAGATAGCTATTCAAATTCAGTATGAAAACATAAATAATTAATTTACGCGTCTCTCTGATTTTTTTTGTCATATTGAGGGTAACCGTTATTGGAAATTGAATTCCAATTCATTACCACCAAAACAAAAAAAAAGAATTTCCTTTTATATAGCAAAAATAACACAGTCACACAGTAGTAGGGGAAACGGCCAAAATCTACCTAAACTATTTGCAGAATGTTTTTTTCTACCTAACCTATGGTACTATGCATTTATCAACCTGAACTATCTAAAAGCTCAAATTTTAAACCTGAACTATATGAATTTTAGCCGATTTCAACATCTACCTAAACGGTGTTACTTTGTCATTTAACGGTTTTGAGTCAGACAATTCGTAGCGTACACGTGGCATCAAAACTTAGTAAAATGACGCCATTTTGAGTTAATAAAACTAAAACAAATTGTCAAAGAATAGGAAACGAATTTGCGCCGGCGAAACCAATTGGATTTAGAGTCCATCTCTTTAAACTACTAGGACACATTGACTTATGTGGTTCATGTGAACCAAAAATTAATATATCTTATTCTTCCAAGCGAGTGCTCTCCTACAACTCCATCGATAAAACCTGAATTCAAGCTGAGATAGCAACACAGAGATCCTTCGATTTGATGTATCCAACATATCCATTCATTTTTTAACTCAATACGATGTCGTTATACTAAGTTTTGATGCCACATGTACGCCACGAATCGTCTGATTCAGCACCGTTAAATGGCTAAGTAACACCGTTTAGGTAAATGTTGAAATCGGCTAAAATTTATATGGTTCAGGTTTCAATTCTGAATTTTTAGATGGTTCAGGTTGATAAATGCATGGTACCATACGTTGGGTAGGAAAAGGCATTCTGCAAATAGTTTGGGTTGATTTTGGCCGTTTTCCCCACAGTAGTAATCCGTATTAGGGCGACATTCGATTGTTAGCTGTACAACGTTGTAATAACTTCCGTCGAAGCTATCACGTGCTACGCGCTCCGGAGCGTGTCGTTTGGATAATCGACTTTGTCAATTTTTTTTTTTTAAAAATACTATACTAAATCGGAAAATAATTTAGATTTCAATTTAAAGCGTATTTCTTTAAATATAGTAAGACGAATATCAATCTATTTTTGTCATACGCGTGTTTAGGTTACTTAAGACTACACAAGTGACTAAGTAAGGGCTGTGTTACTTAAGACTACAAGTGACTAAGGGCTGTCTAAGCATACATGTAACCAGTTATTAACCAATAATGAAAATTTTATTTACATGCAACCAGTTATTAACCAATAATGAAAATTTTATTTAATAGAAGAAATTAAATAATTTGGATTTAGTTCTCAAGGCAGTGTGTCAACTGAACAAAAATCCGAAGACCACTGTCAAATAATTTGGAGTTTTTTTGGGTAATTGATGTAAAGATTTTAATTACAGTGATTATGCTGTACCTATGTGAATGAAAAGGAAAATTATTAAATAATTTAATTTGATAGGAAAACTATAAAAATAGTCCATATCTTTTTTATAAAAAAATTAATAAAATAGTCTAAATGTTGACCCTTATACCAAAACTGAAATCACAAAAACTAAGCCAAGCACTAAGGTCCAAAAGCTTAACCCTTAATTTATCCTTTCTTTTTGTAAGGATATATAATCAGTTTGTTGATTTAAATGTCTATTCGACTACTAGTCTATATTTTGAGGTGGAATATGGTAAGGGGCCCCGAATCCGCGTTTAGGATTTCCACCAATGTAGCAGCCGTCAGCCACATTGACAGTTGCGGCTTCATAGACATCAAATATTTCGACGCTGTTAGGATTCAGACCGGGAAAGAAACTGGCAGGGACACAGAAAGGTTCAGACCTTGAGAGGTAAATGCAGAGATCTCCAATGTCTTGAGTGTAAACAGCGTTTCCTTCTTCGTCTACTCTGAACACCATTAAAGCCTCTGTTTTCATTTTGGCAATACCGTTACTGATTTCAGCAGTCTTCCTATGCCACTTAACCACGAAAGTTTCAGCGGTGGCCCTTGACTCCACCAAGTGTTCGCTCGTGAAGCACGAATCCAGAAGCTCGCGTTCGGTCTTCGTCAGCTTAGGAAGGTTTCGAAATTGCAACTTCTGCAACTTGGGATTGTGGCTGTTTGTACGGAGATCCCAAGATCTAATGAGGTGGCCTCCAGATCCCAGTATGCGAAACATGTAATCTTTCTTGGAAAATATGACTCGGGAGGAGAAGAAGCAGGGGTTTTCGATTCTAATGTTGATCCAGTCGGAGTTACTTTGAGCAGGTCTGCAAAAGCTGAGCTGAGGTCCCAAGAACTTGACAGCTACAACACAGTCCTCTTCCTCAGGAGATGATGAGGACATTGCTAAGTTGGTGACAATTTGAGTTTGGCAATGAGGCAGAGTTACAAGAGGAGGCAGCAAAATGCGTTTCGGATCCGTATCCGATGCAACCGGGTTTAGATCGTCTTGGAGGCGCAATGTGCCGTCGTCCTTCAAAGTACCTATCCAGCCATGAGATGACCCGATCGTAACCCTTTCCTTCATCAACTCCAGAGGCACCTTCTTTTCCAAATGAGTGCGGCTACTTTCATTAGCATTCATAATAATGAGTTTTCCAAGATCCGCTCCACAAGGATTAGCGCCAAGAATGTAACAAGGAGGGGTTTGCAGAAGAGAGGATCTAACCAACACAGGTTTACGAAGGCAGAGCTTCCAGGGCTGATTAAGAAGGAGAGACATGAATGTTCTTAGTAAAAGCGAGAGATTAAGAAGGAGGAAAAAAAAAAACCTAATTGATGTTCACATCTCTTCTCCACGTAAAACCCTCCATTAATACAGAGGAAAGGACTTGCTCGCCAAGTTTTCCATCTCCAAATTAGGAATGGACTGGCCCACCAAATTTTCCATCTTAATTGGTTTCATTCATTTCTTTATTTTTTTTTTTGAGAAAACTTGGCGAGCAAGTCTCTTCTTCTATTTAAGAAGTAAAATCAATTAGGTTTTATAATCTCCTTGCTTGGCGACAAACAAAAAAAAAAAGAAAAAGAAAAAGAAAAAAAATCTCTTGCTTTTTACTAAAGAACATTCATGTCTCTGCTTCTCATTCAGCCCTCGAAGCTCTGCCTTCGTAAACCTGTGTTGGTTAGATCTTCTCCTCTTCGCTCTAATGGCTTCTCATCTTCCTTGTTGCAAACCCCTCCTTGTACCATCTTGGGCGTTGTTCCTCGTGATTGGGATTTCGGTGAACTCGTGATTATAAATGCTAATGAACGTTTATTGACTTTTACGAAGAAGATGGTGCCTCTGGAGTTGACAGAAAAAAAAAAAAAGTTTATGATAGGGTCATCTCATGGCTGGGTAGCTACTTTGAAGGATGACGGAAGAGTGCGTCTCCAAGACGATCTAAACCCGGTTGCATCGGATACAAATCCGAAACACATTTTGCTGCCTCCTCTTGTAACTCTGCCTCATTGCCAAACTCAAATTGTCACCAGCGTAGCAATGTCCTCATCTTCTCCTGAGGAAGAGGACTGTGTTGTGGCTGTCAAATTCTTGGGACCTCAGCTCAGCTTTTGCAGACCGTCTCAAAATAAGTCCGAGTGGATCAACATCAGAATCGAAAACCCCTGTTTCTTCTCCTCCGGCATCATGTTTTCCAAGAAAGATGACATGTTTCGCATACCCGGATCTGGAGGCCACCTCATTGGATCATGGGATCCTCGTACACAGAACCAAAGTCCCAAGTTCCAGAAGTTGCGATTTCAAAACCTTCCCGAGCTGACGAATAACAAACGCGAGCTTTTTCATTCGTGTTGCACGAGCGAACACTTGGTGGAGTCAAGTACAACGGGTGAAACTTTCCTGGTTAAGTTGTACAGGAAGACCGTTGACATCGTCCACGATATTCCCCAATTGAATACAGAAGGTTTGAAAACAGAAGCTTTGATGGTGTTCAAGCTGGACGAAGAAGGAAACGCTGTTTACACTCAAGACATTGGAGATCTCTGCATTTTCATCTCACGGTCTGAACCTTTCTGTGTCCCTGCTAGCTCCTTTCCCGGCATGTACCCCAACTGCGTCAAAATCTTTGATTTCCATGAAACCGGACTTGTAAATCTGGCTACTAGCTCCATCATTAGTAGGACTGCTACATTCTTCATGGCCCCTTACTATATTCCACCTCAAAATATAGACTAGTAGTTTGGAATTTAGTCTGACTCTACCTCTTGTCTTTTCTCTTAAACCTATCAAACATTCTAATCTATTTATGATTGTCTTTTCTCTTAAACCTATCAAACATTCGAATCTATTTATGAATGTAGTACTCTGTTGTGTAATTTTCCTTTGAGGTGATATTCCATTTTTTTCTGGTGTTGAGTAAACTGTATGCATATGCTCTTGGGATCTTTTTGTTGCTTTTCAATATGAAGAAATTACTTGAGCACTTCAGATCAGATCAGGTGACATTAATCTGAACTGTATTCACAATGTGATATTCTTGATAGTGAAGGAACAACTTTCTACTCTACCGCTCCCAGATAGATAGATTCCTATTCGGAGATACGTGAATTACATCTTCCTCATGTGCTTTTATTTCATTTCTCACGCAGTTATATGATTGTGAGGAATCCCTTTTCTCCCTTTAGCTCCATTGGGATCCAAGAGGTAGTTGATCACTGATCTCGTTTTACCACATTTGGTTTATTTTATATCTAAGACAGGTGTTAGGGACTGGTGTGACCATTGGAACATTTTTTTTTTTTTTTTTTTTTTTTGGTTCATTTGCATGCTGCTCATACTTGTATTAACATCTTGTACAATCTGAACAAGTCTCAAAGCTTGCCACGTGAGATGACAAACTCTCCGCTCTGTTAAGTACTGGAGATCTACACCTCACATTATCTCCCAAAAGAATCGCAATATATGGTGACATTATATACAGGCATTCCATAAGAGACGCTGTCAGTTCTAAAATTCTATGTTTGTAAGATATACTAATTTTCTCCTACATTCCAGTGCACACTTTGATGATAGTCTTCTCATAGCACTTATGGCTCTACATATCTCCATCAGATCACTGATGATATCATTGTCACCTGGGCTGCCAGATACTTTAAAGCCGTTGATTTTGCTGTAAATCAATCAATGCCTTTTGTTCAGTTTATACAATTTAATAAACAGATATGCTCTTCCCCAAGGTTCCTTTTTTACGTTGATTTTGCTGAAGCACTCGGTAGCCGCCTAAGTATATTCAAATTATGAATAGATTCCGGAACTGGAATGTCAGATATCTTTAGCTTCAAGAAGTGCTCAACAGATCATAAGCATTGACGAGGGAAGCTGAAGAAAGCTCTAATGACACCAAACAGCAGTTAATAGAGATCAAATCTTCAAAAGATATTCAAGAATTGAGGAGCTGCCTAAACTCACATAGGAGCGAGACAACATGGCAATCTCAGCTTGAAGCAATGCAAAGACAACACCAAATGGTTTCAACAGCTTTGTCTTCTGCCATTAACAAAGTTCAGAAACTGAAATCGAAACTCTCTGAGTTGGACTCGGAGTCCGATTTTGAGCAGACTAAATTTCAGCTCTCTGAGTCTCTTTAGAGAAATTGTAAGACAGCTCTAGGAATGAATACGAAACAGAAGAGACTCACCATCATCAACTGAAGTGGAAGAGCTAAGAAGCAATGAATCTCAAGCTACCAAGAAGATTCTATACAGAGCACATAGAAGAGTTAGCGGAAGAATTGAAGATCACTAAAGCTGAAATCAAAGATTTCTCTAAGTTTATTTGTGCATGCAATGCTTAATAATTTGTAAAATTAAATTAGAAATGTTTTCAATCGAACAAGAGCTAGGAATGTAGTGATCCTTAAACTATGATTACTAATTTTGGAGATTAAAATTATTACAAAAAAACATTGTCTCTATCTTGTAATTTTAGTAAAATCTTATCGTTGATTATATATTTGATAAAAGACTCATCTTTGAGAATGTATATTTGAAAATTAGTTTTGCAAATTCAATATTATCAGAAAAATAAATAAATGAAAGTTAATATTCAAGGGAATAATTTCCAAACCTTTTAGTTTTGGAATAGATTAAATACTTACATGTTGTGTGATAAATTTAATTAATACTTAAATATCATAAAAAAATTTAGAAAATATCTACGAAAATAGAAACTTTAGATTCTCAACCAATATAAAAATGTTAAATTTAAGATTTGGAGAATATATAAAGCGTTAATTATTATTTTTTTTGAGTAAAAAAAGTGATAGTAAAAAAAAATTATAAATAAAGATTAATGTTATAAGTCTAATTATAGTCGTAGCTTAGTTTCCTTACTTCATTGTGGTTTTACAATTTTAGGGGTGCTATCTTAGTAATTTTTTTTGTAAATTTTGTTTTTTTAGAATTTATAATGTATTAAAAAAAAGGCAGACAAGTAAATCTGAAACTACATAAGAAAACAAAATTGGGTATTTTTTGTTTATTGTTTCAGCGGAACCAGAAAAATGTTGTGATAAATGATAATATCATGTTCTGATAGATGATAATATCATTTATATTCTATCTAAAATTTTAGTTGCGTTAATGGTGCATCAAGAAGAATTGTTTTTTGTCATTGCATGGTGGTAGGGACTGTAGATATAATTATGACTTGCTTTCATATTGAGGGTAACCGTTATTGGAAATTGAATTCCAATTCGTTACCACCAAAAAAAAAAAAAAAGAAAAAAAAAAATTGAATTTCACTCTTTACATAGCAAAAATAACATAACACACTCACACAGTAGTAAATCCGCATTAGGGCGACATTCCATTGTTAGCTGTACAACGTTGTAATAAATTCCGTCGAAGCTATCACGTGCTACGCGCTCCGGAGGGTGTCGTTTGGATAATCGACTTTTTCAATTTAGATTTCAATTTAAAGCGTATTTCTTTAAATATAGTAAGACGAATATCAATCTATTTTTGTCATACGCGTGTTTAGGTTACTTAAAACTACACAAGTGACTAAGTAAGGGCTGTGTTACTTAAGACAACAAGTGACTAAGGGCTGTGTAAGCATACATGTAAGTGTAACCAGTTATTAACCAATAATGAAAAATTTATTTACATGCAACCAGTTATTAACCAATAATGAAAATTTTATTTAATAGAAGAAATTAAATAATTTGGATTTAGTTCTCAAGGCAGTGTGTCAACTGAACAAAAATCCGAAGACCACTGTCAAATAATTTGGAGTTTTTTTGGGTAATTGATGTAAAGATTTTAATTACAGTGATTATACTGTACCTATGTGAATGAAAAGGAAAATTATTAAATAATTTAATTTGATAGGAAAACTATAAAAATAGTCCATATCTTTTTTTTTTTTTTAATTAATAAAATAGTCTAAATGTTGACCCTTATACCAAAACTGAAATCACAAAAACTAAGCCAAGCACTAAGGTCCAAAAGCTTAACCCTTAATATATCCTTTCTTTTTTAAGGATATATAATCTGTTTGTTGATTTATATGTCTATTCGACAACACCATAAATTATTTAATAGAGATACTGAAAATTAGGAGTATTTTCAATAAAATAAATATTCAATTAATATCTACTAAGTAATAATAGGTGGGGAGATGTATGGAAAAGCTCACTCGGATCGTTGCCTCATATAATTCCACTGTATAAATAAAAGCATTCATCTTACACATGAAACCAAGAAAGAAAAAAAAAGCGATTTTTTTTTTTTTTTTTTTTTTTTATATATAGATATTTTGTGAAATTTCGAGAAAAAGTTTCGCTTTCAATTTTTATTTGTTCCCCGGCGAGTCATGGCTAACGATCGGTGGCCGTCGAAGCTAACAAAGTTATCAGTGAGAACAAAACACACTAATCTATACCGCGTGATTCTAATATCGATCCTCTGCGCCGCCTCGTACTTCGTCGGAGTATGGCAACACTCCGGTAGAGGAATCTCACGAGCTTCCCTTTCAAACGACGCGCTCACTTCCGTCACGTGCACGTTTCCTCATCAAGCTGCACCGAGTCTCACCTTCGCTGCCCGTCATACATCCCCTGACCCTCCTCCTTCGGTGACGGCGGCGCGTGTGGTTCAAATCCCTTCGTGCGGCGTGAAATTTTCGGAGTATACACCGTGCGAGTTCCTGAATCGGTCTTTAAATTTCCCAAGAGAGAAGCTTATATACAGAGAGAGACACTGTCCGAAAAAAGACGAGATACTCCCTTGCCGGATTCCAGCGCCGTACGGTTATACGGTGCCTTTCCGGTGGCCGAAGAGCCGTGACGTAGCGTGGTTTGCTAACGTGCCACACACGGAGCTAACGGTGGAGAAGAAGAATCAGAACTGGGTGAGGTATGAGAAAGATAGGTTCTTATTTCCTGGTGGTGGTACGATGTTTCCACGTGGAGCTGATGCTTACATAGATGAGATCGGACGGTTGATAAATCTTAGAGATGGATCAATTCGGACAGCCATTGATACTGGATGTGGGGTAAGTTAAATTACATTACTCTGTTTTTTTTTTCTTCTTAATTATGTTCCATTTTTGTACTATTCATTTGGTGTCTCTGTTTCTTTGGCTCTGCTTCATGTTACCTACCATGTTCATCACATGCTTGTGATGTCATAAATTTTGACTTTGGTATTTACTTTTGAAATCATTTATTTTAGATTATTGTTTGCATTTTGGTGGAATTAGTCATAATAAGCTGTATGTATATTAGCGTGTACATCAATTAATTGATGATTGTGCAATTACATTGAAGTAATCTATATTGATGTTCCCTTTGTCCATAGATTAACGTAAAGACGTGTATTGTACTATTCTATAAGCACTTATTAGTTGATTCAGGTCAAATCAGAGAACTTTATGGTCAAATTCGTCTGCAATACCCGATTAGATTTATGAAGTAGTTTTGTTTGTAATAGTATTTGGTTAGTATTTAAAATTTCAAAAGATAAGAATTTTGGTCATAAAATCAATTCTCATTTATGACAAGAAGAATATTCTGACAGAGCAGAGTGAGAAGGGTATAAAAGATTGTCTTGTTATGTAACTAATAACATCAAAGTCAGAAGTGATAAAATTCAATAGAATCAAAAACTAGAAACAATTTGTTAAGTTTTCCTAATTTCCGGTTTCTCTTAAAGGCAATGAATAGAATTAATTTTATATTTTATATATTTTATTTGTTATTGCGTTATTAGGCTGTAATATTTTATTACCTTTTATGCCAAATAAATGAAATTGTTAGTATCAGCCAAGTAAATGCTGGCTAAAGAGTCATTTTAGGTAGAAAATGTGGTTGTAATTTTTTTTTTTTATCATCGATAGTTTCAATCTTCATATGGAAGTAAAGTGGTCAAACGACTTTAAAACTTGTTCTTGTCTTATTCCAACGTTTACGATAACAGATGATGTGAAATAATTTATGGACCGTCTAAAGTAATGATAATAATATAGGTAGCGAGCTTTGGGGCGTATCTAATGTCGAGGAATATAGTAACGATGTCGTTTGCACCAAGAGACACACACGAAGCTCAGGTTCAGTTCGCACTTGAGAGAGGAGTCCCTGCGACCATTGGAGTCTTAGCCTCTATTAGGCTCCCATTTCCAGCTAGAGCCTTCGACATTGCTCATTGCTCTCGATGTCTCATCCCTTGGGGCCAATACAGTAATTTCTTACACACTCACCCTCTTAGTCACATTCTTTCTTTTGCATGTTGCTTCTTAGAAATGTATGTTTTTGAATGACTAGTGTTTGGTGTGAGCAGATGGGACGTATCTGATAGAGGTGGATAGGGTACTGAGACCGGGCGGGTATTGGATTCTGTCTGGACCGCCGATTAACTGGCAGCGACATTGGAAGGGTTGGGAAAGAACAAGAGACGATCTCAACTCGGAGCAGTCTCAGATTGAGAGGGTCGCTAGGAGCTTGTGTTGGAAGAAATTGGTGCAGAGAGACGATCTTGCGGTATGGCAGAAACCAACCAACCATATTCACTGTAAGCGCAATCGGATAGCTCTAAGACGTCCTCCGTTCTGCCACCGGACACAACCTGACCAAGCCTGGTATTTAATTACTACTATACAAGAGATGGTCTAACTACAAAACAAGATTTGTATTTTTGATTAGATGATGATAGGTTTTGCTCTGTTTTGGGGTTTTCAGGTACACTAAGCTTGAGAGCTGTTTGACTCCATTGCCAGAAGTAGCAGGAACTGAGATCAAAGAAGTAGCTGGTGGGAAGTTGGCAAGATGGCCTGAGAGATTGAACGCTGTTCCTCCGAGGATCAAGAGTGGAAGCTTGGAAGGGATCACTAAGGATGACTTTGTCAGCAACACAGAGACATGGCACAGAAGAGTGTCTTACTACAAGAGATTTGACCAGCAGCTAGCGGAGACGGGAAGATACAGAAACTTACTTGACATGAACGCTCATCTTGGTGGTTTCGCCTCAGCCTTAGTCGATGATCCTGTCTGGGTCATGAACGTTGTTCCCGTGGAGGCCAGTCTCAACACCCTTGGAGTTATCTATGAGCGAGGGTTGATCGGAACTTATCAAAACTGGTAAGGTTCCTAGTCCTAATAACCGAGTGAGAAGCATTCTTTTTAGGAAGCTTTCATTGATTCTTTTTATAACTCTCTGAACAGGTGTGAAGCAATGTCAACGTACCCAAGGACATACGATTTCATCCATGCTGATTCAGTGTTCAGTCTGTACAAAGACAGATGTGACATGGAAGATATCTTGCTAGAAATGGACAGGATTCTAAGACCAAAGGGAAGCGTGATCATTAGAGACGACATTGATGTGTTAACCAAAGTGAAGAAGATAACAGATGCGATGCAATGGGAAGGGAGAATTGGAGATCATGAGAATGGACCACTTGAAAGGGAGAAGATTTTGTTTCTTGTAAAGGAGTACTGGACCGCACCTGCGCCTGATCAGTAATCAGATCCCTCTACATCAAGTGGGAATAAAATCATATAACTTGTAGTTCCATTCTTTTTTCTTCAAATATTTTGTATACATTAAAAGACTTTTGAGGGGAATGAAGAAACAAAAGATCAATTGTTATAAACTGGAGATTCATTAAGAGCAAATAAACGAGAGAGTTCACAACAATTATGCATTGGATCTATTACAAACTAACAGTACATTGAACTCAACTAGTTTCTGCTATCATCATCTCAGTTTAAATTGCTACATCAGAGTAGTTCCAGAAACAGCGCTTCTTGTTTGTTGGTGAGACTGAGTTCCTCAAAAGTTAAGTTGCCGTCTTCAAGGCTGAAAGCACGTCGAGGATATGGTCTTACCTGTTTACCAATAACATTCACACCACTTATAAAACTTGCAGTATATAAAATATAAACCAATATCTATCGTATATCACAGGGCTTACCATTCTATATGTGCCAGGTTCGACTAATCCAGCAGCATCTATGAAGTTGAAAAGGTACTGCAAATTCAACAAACAACTGTTAGGGAAGCTTGTATACAAAAAATGTTTACCACATTAACTGCTTGAGACTCGCAAACTTCACCTTAAGCTTGTCTGATTTGAGAAAGCGGCGACCATGGCGACTGCTATCAGGCATTCTAACTAGTAGAGTGATGGCATCTTCATTTTCGACTGATGGCTCAATGGGAAGTGCTCCCTTCTTCGTAATAGAAGAGCTCTCAGGTGCCTGTCACAAGAGAGGTACCCGAAACAGTTGTGAAAATAAGAATAAACAATAAACTTGACGAACCAGAAGAATGCCAGCTTTCACTGGACAGGGCATTACAACGCAGATTGAATACAAAGGGTACCCCTAAGAGATTGATTTCTAGTCATGAATTCAATGTTAACCACATTTCACAACCATTTTGCTTTAAGATTCAGTATGATCATATATTGAGTAAGCATCTAAAATTCTTTGATAGATGAAAATCTACAGGTTCACTCTGATTACCATTCCTATTTTTGTAGGCTCAGTTCTACCTATGAATTTATGGCAGAGGAGTTGTTTACAGCCTGAATTATGTTCATTCAACTAATGAAATGCCTCACAAGAAAATCAGATTACCTCTCCAATGACCCTCTTATCGGGAGATTGTGACTTCATGTGAACCCCAGAATGATTATTATGTGAAGCACTCTCTTTAGCTACTCCACTTAAGAGTGCCTTTTCCAGCATTATTGCCTCCTGTAGCTCTTTCGAAGGAATGCCACCCCACTAGTAACAGAACACAGGAACACAAGATCAACTAGAAGCTAGTCACTAAGAAGATGTTAATTTGTTCTTGACTTGCTACTTTCACTGGTAAGAAAAATCAAACTTGTTTGGATAATTTACCTCTTCAGGATAAGAAGCTTCAACATTCTGGAGATCATGTCCGTGCTGAGAGCTAGTATCAATTGGATGCTTTTGTTTCATCTCTTCACGCTTGTCTTGCACTGGAGAGCTCCTAGGCTTCAAGTACAAAGGTTTCAGTTAGCTTAAAGAGTTTCAACACGTTAAATCAGGGAGAAACTTAATAAAAGTGTGGTTAACTTCTTAGTATGTAACATGGATGCTCGCCATGGTGAAAACTGTAAAGGGAAGCAATCCAAACTACACCAATGTGCATGCGTATATAACATGTATTATTTGATAGCTTATAAACCAGAAGGCTGGGAGATTGAGGTTCATTAGAGAAAAGAGAAATTCTGTTTTACACCTGATATCTGCTACTTCCATTTGTATTAGAAGGACATGGGTCGTGATTCTCCTCGGAGTGAGGCGTCAATTCAGCTAGCTGCTCTCGAAACGAGCTCTCTTGCTCTTCCAGCTGAAAGCCATTTATGCTAAGTTAAGACATCACCAGTCTACATCGGCAAGTACATAGCTGATGAATTATCAATCAAATACCTCTAAAGACATCGAAATTGCACGGGCAATGTCCTCGTCTTCCCGGTTAATAACCTCTCTTTGAGATATAACGCTAGATGGATCCTGCATTAATAACAAAACAAAAAAAAAAAGAAAAGAAAAAATATGTGAGGCTCATGCAAAATAGGAAATAGACAGGGTGAAGCTAGAACACTATTATAATACATTGTCTAAACTAGATCTTGTGTTGTGACGACCATCTTGAAAATCCTTCTTAGAAGCCTCAATGGCAGCCCTAATCATTTCTTCTTCTGCATCGTTGCTATGGACAGGTGATTCTGCATCCCTATATGTCCCACCATGGACCTGGGATCCGTAGCTTGGTGAATGACTAGCATAATCGTCTACAAGTCCAGGAGGATGAACCTGATCATTTCCCCAGGTAGAGTGAGCAGGGAACCCTGTGACTTCTCCTGAATGAGATGATGGAGAAGGAGTTCCAGAGAGAGCAGAACCACTGAGTTGCCTAAAGAGATTTCTTCTGTAATTGGGATCTAGAAGCAAAGACGGTCGAAAAGCCCGAGCAGCCGAGAGGATAGATGGAAGTGCGCCTGGGACTGGCCTAGACTGGTTACCACGAACCTGATTGTTATCTTCCACAACATTGTATTCTGAACGAGTGTCTAAGCTTGGGCCATAACTGGAACAAGGATCAACCCAAAAAAAATAAAGGCATCAATACACCATGGAAAAAACAAAAAATCAAAGAAGAGAAACTCTGAAAAATTGGGAAACATACATGCTTCTTTCCACATCTCTAAAGTGTGAATTGACTGCTTCAGTGAGATTATTGCCATGTTCCTGCTCAGAAATAGTAACTTGTGGTTAATACAAGAACACAAAAGATTCATAGATCTACACAGATATACAAACGAGGACGATGCTTAATTAAGCAAAAAAACCTTAACACTACCAATTCCAAATCTATCAGCAGAGCATTAACACATTTAACCAAACCTTCAGTAGATAACTTAATCAATCTGCATTCCAGAAAAACCAACAAACCTCAAGGCTATGAATCGCGAGTGACTCAGACGCGCCAGTAATGCTCATATAAGACTGGATGGCGTCGCTCGTCGGTGTCATCATCATCTAAGTGATCTTGTTTGGTCTGAGAATGCCCGAGATATCGAAAATAAGGATTACGAGAAGAAACTCTTTGTTTAATAATAAGATGAGACCTCTCTACTTATATAATAAAACACCCATCCTAATTCCTAATCCAAAGGAAATTAGAACTCATCTTTCTTAAAACCCAAACCGATAAGGAAGAGATATAAAGAAAGATTAGTTCAACTGATTCGAACCGACGGTGATGACTGATGAGTCTGCACAATGGTGACGCAATTAATAAATTATAAAATTCTGAAACCTGTCCATTTATTACTTATTTATTTATGAACAAAATTCCTTAACTTTTGTTTCTTATTTTCTCCCAAGCTTTTTTTTTTTGTTTATTTTTTTTTGCTTCCTGTCAACTTTACAAGCTTATTACAGCACATATTTTTCCTCAATAATTCATACACCTTTTTCTTTCTTTTTTTCTCATTACTTTTTTCATATTAGAGAAATTTGAATTTATACTTTTTATGTTACTGTCTCAATAAATATCGTTTAGAGTTTTTCAAAAAACAAAACAAAAACATATTAAAATTTTAGTATGATTTTCTGCTAATAAGTTAATTTTATAATTTCTTTATTTTTCCCCCACAAATCATACATATTAATATCATAAAGAGTTTACAAAATATATAAGCATTCTCATTCTCATTAGAAATATCATCAAATCTAATGATATTTCTTTTATTTTTATTTGTTTTCTGTCAAAAACTTCAATTTAAATTGCAATAGAAAGAAAAAACATTACATGAAAAGTAAACATTTTCTACCATTACTGTATCACCAACTTTATAGAAAGCTAGGGAATGGGATAGACGACAAAAGCCAAGCCTTCAACACTCTTTTTAATTTTAACTCTAATGTGGGAATTATTTGTTTTTGTTAAAGATGCAACAGATCTTCTTGGATACTCATCATCATCCTTCATCACTTTTAATCTTCTTTTTAGTGCTGGAATAATCTTTTATCAAATACATTACTTATTAAATTCAGAAAAGAATCTAACGATTTTTTCTCTCTTCTAATTAAGTCTGGAATAATTCATCAAGAAAGGTCTAATTTTCTTTTCTATTTGCAAAGAAGGTATTAAATCACCATGAATTAAAACTTGGGGAGCAATAAAGAAAGACCGACTAAATATTTATTTTTGAAAGAAAAAAAAAGGACAAATTAATTTAGAGGTGAAAATGACAGAACTGACCTTGGTGTTGACGATGTCGGTCTGTGGTTACAAGACCTGAATGAATCATCGTCTTCGAAGGTCTCTCTCAAATCTATTATCACCCAATTCAATTCGCTAAGGTCACCATCGCTCTATCTCATCATCGCTTAGGTAACAACAATTTTTTTTTTTTTTTTTTTTTCTCGTTTTCGCTCATCGGATTCTACATTCCGGCTATTGTATTCATCCTCCGATTGCGTGTATTTCGCATCCTTCGTTATTTCTTAATTTCATTATTAGTTTTTCCCTTCTCCGAAATCTTCGTTTTGGCATTTAGATTTGAGTTCCCTCGTCCAATCTGAACCGTTCGTCTCGTCTCTGCTTGTGATTCCATCGCTGACCCTTTGGAATTTTACCAAATTATTGTTCGTTTTGTGTCAATGCTCAATTAATTGCATCCTTCATTTGTAATCTGTGTTGTGAAATCGAAAAGTTTAGGTTTTTTAATATGTTCATTGTAAAGTTTCATCGAACACGATGGATTTCATATGTTAATTTGAATTGATTTTTATTGAACAGGATGGATTTTGTAAACAATCTTGATACCGACACGTCGCTATCTATTCTTTCTTGTCTAGATGATCCATCAGATATTGTCCGTGCTAGTGCTGTCTCACGCTCCTGGCGAGAGTTTGGTAAGCTCAGAATCCTCTTTAATGGTTATTTATCTTCAATGTTCCAATATGATTATCTGTTAATCTGAGTTGTTTCTGTTGAACCTTGAGTATGGTGGATTCGAATTTTATCTCTTGTCTCCCTAAAACAGCTGTTAATGTTTGGAGAATGGGTTTGCATTTGCAGTGATTAATTACAGTCTCTCCAAGAATCTATGCTTGAAGTTGTTTCATCAGCTATCTAATGTGGATCATGTAATAGAGACATGTAATGATAGAAATGAAGAGTCCTCTGAAGCCAGGTCAAGCAGTCTCATGGATACAAGGCTACTAGAAATAGAGCACAGGGCTTATGCTTTACTGGCTAGAGGATGCATATCTTCCCCTATCAAAAGCTGTATTGCTGATGCCATTATTGCTTCTAGTACTGATAATTTCCCAGCAGAAAGCATCTTAAACACACTCGAAGAAAGAGATCGGATTGGTACAACACCTTCATATTGGTCGAGTACAGGGCAGCACAAAACTTCGGTGCCCGAAACACTTCTTTACAAGTTGAGGGGTGATTTGTGTGTCATTACTGAAATCAACGTTCAGCCTTTCCAAGGTACCAATGCCATTCTTGTGTTAAATGTTTATTTTTTACTTATCTAATTGATTTTTTGTTGCTTAATGGTTCCCTATTTTTTGCAGCTTATTTTCAGCGTGGTCGTCCAATATACTCTTCACATTATGTTCGTTTCCGGTTGGGTCACCAAAAGAACAATTCACAGGATAAAATAGGTGAGTCAGGAAAGAGTCCAGTTGAAAGCAACTATGTATGGACTTACACTTCACAAGAGTTTCCAATGGCTCAGGTGTGTTACAAATCATTGTTTTCTTTAGCATAATACGAAATCTTGTTCCTGAACTGTTGATAACCAATGATTGTTTCTATGAGTAGGAGAATCGATTGCAGAACTTTAAGCTTCCAGAACCCGTTCTTTGCATTGGTGGGTATATGCTGCTCGAGTTTCTAGGTCGAGTTCAGACACAAGAAATGGATGGCCAATACTATATATGGTATACATCTTCTCTCCATATTGGTCTAGATTTCTTCTAAAACTGTACAACTTCCGCAATGTGAACTGTTTATGTTAACTGTTTTCTTTTGCAGCGTGTCGCATGTCAAAGTGATGGGAAGATCACTTGCAAAATCGTTTCGATTGGAGAATCTGGGTGACAGTGGAAAATTTGGATTGGAGGTTCTGAGTTACAGTGATCCAGAAGAAATGAATGAGACGGATGAAGAGGCAGGGCAAAGTCCGTTTAGGCCGATGAGAAACCTTGAACAGCTCTTGAATTTCTTGCACAGGCATCCTCTCGACGTCGTCGACTATGTTTGGCCTGAATCTGACAACGAAGATGCTGAATCAGACGAGGAGGAGGTTTAGTTACTGAATTAAATACTTTCAGTTATTTTTCTTTCTTTCTTTTTTTTGGGCTTTTTAAAAGAATCTTTAGGTGTTTTTAACAGCTTTTGTGAGCGGTTTTAAAGCTTATTCTCCAGCCATTTTGGCTCATGGCTCTGTTTTTTTAATTTATTATATCATCTCTATTAATAATAATAGAACAGTGTTACAGACATTTGTAGGAAGTTAAGAGCCATTTTGGCTCTCTTATCTTTCGGTGTTGTAATAATTGTCAGTTTTCGGAAATAACTTAGGCTTTGACGATCAGTGATTTGAACAACTAGCAGAGATAGGACTTTATTTGAGAATTTCATAAAACCAGCAAAGCCAATTCGACTGAAGAAACATAAAAGACAACTGAAGAACAACACAAGTTCAAACATGTAACGACTTTTTACGCAAGAAGCAGAAACTAAACCAAAGACGAACAACTCACACTAAAGGAGACAGGCAGAGCAATGAAGATCTTTGTCTTTTAAGGTTTGAGCACATTGGCCAGATCAAAGTAGATCTCATCAAGACGCTCCTGATTCTCTTCCTTGTCCAAATCAGATGTAGAACCTTGTCCCTCCTGCAGATCATTTCTAAGGTCAGCGAGACTGATTCCATCCAACATCCGCAGTTCATCTGACGGTCCATGTGTCTGCATTTGTGGCTGAGCAGCAACATTCTTGTTTGAAGACTCCTGCGGACTCAATAGAAACTGATGATGATGACGCAGAGACTCCCCAACGCTCTCCCAAGGCAGAAAATCTTGTTCGTCGAATTCATATTCTGCTGTCCCAAGACCAAATTTGGTTACTTCCAAGTAAATATCACAATAGACCAAGAATGGGATTAAAAACAACAACAAGAAGTTTCACATAATTAACTCCATATCTCAAAGATTACCTATGACAAAGCAGAACATAATTAATACCATGATGAGGAAAACATCATGATATATGATATAACAATCACTCCAATATTAATCACTCCAATCATACCACATCTCAAAAATATAACAATCACTCCAATATTAATTAAGATCAGAGAGGCTCACCAAAAGCAGGAAAACAATCATCTAGTTCTTCCATGATACGAACCAGTTCTGGATCCATTTCTTCACTACCTTCTCCATTCTTCTTTATCTCTGTTGGTTCCTTTCTTTCATTGTTGGCTTCTTCTGAATGCATCATTAGAGTTTGTACATTGGTGGATATAAGTTACAAAAAAAAAAGAGAGAGATAGAACAGTAACCCACCCGTATTTGGGACTGCTTCTGAAGTTTCATTTTGTAGGTCATCTGCATGAATGAATTTTTGCTTCTTTAGGTGAAGAGGATTAAAGCCACAGAGCTTTTCTTTTTGTTCTCCAGCATCTGTACCTGCTCTTTCCTTTCTTTTATTATTTTGCCCGAGATCACCTGCATAAAACAAAGTTTTTTGGTAAACCTCAATAGCTAACAAAAACGTATCAGGAGATGAAATGGGGATGTTCACCATCTGTTTCTCTCAACTCGTTCTGCATTTCTAGACGTCTAAGCTCTGACATCTGATCACCCATCTCAAAACTCACAAAGACACTTTTATAATCGGAAAAAAACAGAATGAAGGGAAAGGCAATCCAACTTGTTTAAATTGGAAGATAAATTTTGCAAACGTATCAAGAACTAAATCTAGACATGGATTCACTTAATATATGCAACAACGAGCTTCCACGTTTCACCATGCGATAGGCTTCAATAGATTTTAGTCAAAATTATTAGTACATTTAAAAGACTACCATAGATATAGAGTCATTGAAATGCAAAGTACTTCCCAAGCATGCAAAGCAGTTGCTGTTACTTTTTTTTGGTCAAAGATGCAATATACCAAAGTAATGATATTCAGTCCAGTCCTGCAGATCAATCAGTCAAACAAATAAACCATGCTTATTACGTATGCTTAATAAGAACTTTAATCAAAGGAGATGCTTCAAAATTCACTTAACAAAAAAAAAAACTGAAATTTATTAGTAAACACTTTGAAGACAATTCCCGGATATAACTTGTTCAAATAACTCTTAATAAACCAGAAATTGAGTGCAAAGATGAAGAGACAATGCAACATAACTTCAAGCTTGCAAAATATGTTCTTTTTAATTCTTGCATTTGCTGACAGTCACAATACACAGAGAGCATACCTATGAGTCTACAGGATTATGAGTCATAGTTAGCTTTCCAAACGGGCTCATGTCCAAGCTGTTGTGAGCCAATTCTGAAAGCCAACTATCATTGACACATCAGAGATTTTGCAGTGCAGTGTGTGCTCCAAATGAATAGTTATGCTGAAGATATGCAGTTGCAAAAATGGACTGGTATGATGAGTGTATACAGATGCGTTTTAAGAATTCATGCTCAAACTATATAACACATACAGTATATAGCAAAACGATAAACCAGCAAGCAAAGGTAGAATTACAGGGCCAAAAGGAGAAAGGACTGAATAAAACCATACCTTTTCACAAAGTCACTGCTCAGCTTCACCTTAGAAGACAGACTGAACAAGTCCTATGCATTCATCTTATTCATAAACTGTCAACATAGTCATGAACCTAAGGTTCATTCCGTCCATTTAATGAATCAACAGTTTCTTTATCGTCAATCAGCCCATCTTGTTCCACACATGATTCTGCTGGCTGGCCATAGCTACCACAAAAGATTATGCCCATATTAAGTAGTCTGCAAGAAATATCTCATCACATTTTATGGATGTCTTGCACGGAATAAAGTTGTTTGGGAGAAACAATTGCAGTCAAATAGAAAAACGCATAAACACAAGCATCTGGATAAACCTTTCGAGTATCGGTGATGGGAGCCTGCGCACAAACAACAACGTACCCTTGATCACACACTTAGCTACAAAGAAGAGGCATCCTGTCAGAAGTGAAAGGAGCATTCACATGACTTTCACTGTTTAGCTAAGCACAGAACCTAAAACCAAAAATTTACTGAACATGCAGTGAGAAGGAAGGTAAAACAAAAGATATACAAACAATTCTCCTTCATCTGCTTAATGTTTAGGATTGTTGGTATATTACAAAAACAAAAGCTTTTTACAGGTTTATTTATCAACAAAAAACAAAGAAAATGTAAAATTGTGATAACTTTTAATAAAAAATTATTCTTTAGTATCTACCGACTACAATAGACATCGCCAGGTCACTGGACCTTGTGACTAGACACCAGAAACTGAGTATAGCAACGCTCCAACAAACCTTTTGAGTTTCGATTATAAAATTATAAACTATTCAAGTACATAAGCGAAAGCTCCAAATCTTGCAACACGTAGAGCAAAACATCTTAGGTCCCACATATTTTTGTCTTATTCTCTACCAACTAACTTAATTATATTAAGCAAAAACTCTGTTCCTTTCTTCATTATCTTGAGATCTCCATCAAGAAGCTGCCTCTCTCTTTCCATAAACTTACATCAGCCACACATAAATACATCTTAACACTCCTAAACATTTCACTAGCCCACTTCCCTCTTTCAAGATATTATCTTTTTGTTTTAAGACACTTTCTTATCGTCAGTTCAGTGTTTTTCAAGTTCAGCTACGTACCTGAGAACCAAAGAGAGTGTTTCACGATGGAACTAAGGCCGAGAATGCTCAAAGACTGTCTCTTGGAAGATTCCAATTCCTGTTCCTCAAACGGGTTCAAATCGATTCCCAGACGGTCTCCTGTCAACCCATTCCCAATGGTACCAAAGAGGAAACAATCCAATGCATTGCAGGCTGTGATTAACGCCGTCAAGAATCTCCGTTCCACAGCTGTTAAATCTGCTCCGTTGGGGATCTTACCAAGAAGCCTCTCTCGCCGGTTAACATCCGAAAACAAAGCAGAAAGCCAAGCAAGAATCACCATCGTTCGAGTAAAAGACATCGTGCGGTGGAGCTCATCTAAGGACCTGCATGAGGACACATCACATTTCGAACAGTCTCTGCCTCATCAGTACGCAACAAAGACAATGACAACAACCACAGGATCCTCCACCACCACCAGCACATCCTGCAGCAGTTGGAGCGACTCGGATTTTACATCGGAGTTTTTACCATCATCATGGGGAAGTAACGTTGAGGAGTGCAGTGAAAAAGAGTGCGGTAAAAGCAACTTACAATGCGTCGGCGAAGATTCTTGCACAGCAGTAACAGTCGCCGACACTGAAGTGGGACCTGAGGTAAGAATACAATATTAATAAAAATAGAAACTCGTACTTATAAGATTAACTAATCACAGAGGGTTTTAACTAGTGCATGCATATATAAAGAGAAAACATAATCAAATCAAAATTAAGAAAGATATAAAATGACAATGTGATTAGAGATCTTTATGGGGTTGACTTTGCTTCAACCGTAAGGTCGCCCATACTGTCTCTAAATGCACGTGCATATGTTCGTTAATTTAAATTCACATGAAGACAAAACAGAAGCTGTCTTTGTCCTTGGTGGGGATATATTGAATAGTATGTACAGTATCCAATAATTCCTTTATGACTACGAATCTAAAAATATATGTAAGAGTAGCTCTGCAGTAACAATTAATAAGCTGAAATTATAATGCTATGCATTAAAATAGTTCGATGATTTGGCCTTAATATGCAATGGTCATGGTCAGGAGGACTTACTTTGTGAAAAGGACCACAACAGCCCTGTCTCAGTGTTTGAGATTCAACATGAGGAATATGATGAAGCATCAGACTCTTCTTTCAGTCAATGCCTTGACAATGTGGAAAGTGCGTATAGATTTCCTTCATTCCAAACAAAGCAAGTTGTATCTTCTTAGATTTTATTTTTATACTTCAAAGTTCTGAAACCGACGCTATGTAATGCTTTTGCAGGAACCAAACAAAAGCTTATGCAAACGATTCAGCGGTTTGAGACTTTGGCCAACATTAGTCCTTTCAATTTGGATGAATGGGACTCAATGGATGAAGGATCTTGTAGGGAAGGAGGACAACAAGAGACAGATATCAAATCTGATGATGAGAACTGTGATACTGTTGATAGAGAGATTGAAGATGAAGACGCTGATGAGGTTGAGGAGAAGGCAGTGCAGCTATGGAACCGGGTCAAAGAAAGACATGCCATTTGGATCCACGAAGAACATCTGATAATGGACTATTTCAGAGACGAACTGATGCAAAGAACAAACTCAGTCCATGAAACTTACAGTGATCAACACTTCGAGGACCAATTGGTGGGGGAGGCAAAAGGATGGTTACAGGGACAGAGAGAATCAGAGCTTGAACGAGGAACAAGTGAGAAGAAGAGACAAGCATGTGCTAGAGAAATTGAAAAACGAGACTGGAATAAGAAACAGATGAAGGAAGAGCTAGAAGAGGTGGCTATGCAGATTGAAGATGGACTCTTCAGCATGTTAATGAATGAAACTTTAACTGTGCTCTACCAATGCTAATTCCAGTCACCTGAAAAAAAAAAACATAAATCCTTATCAGACTCACACAACCTCATCAGATATGCTTTGTGAGCCAGATTCTAAAAGCATAAGTTGGCACTATCTTGGTCTTGGTCAGTAAAATGTAGCTATCAAACTCATTCAGGTGCATAGAAATTAGCAGGTAAAACAGTTTTGATAAGGGCTTGACTTAAAAGCTCATTTTTTTTGTTTGGCTCTACTTTTGTAAGAACTAAGAAGGAAGCAAACGAATAATACAATGTACATTAACCTCTAAAACAGAAATGCCTATGTTTCACTCTAATTTGTATAAGAAACAAAAAATGTACATTCATGTTTTTGCATAGAGATCATCAATTTCCCACTCTAAAGCAGCTAAACCATAAACGAGTTACAAAAAAAAAAAAATTGAATTCACGTTAAACGAATAAGCAACAGGAACAGAAAAAGAAAAAAGAAAAAAAAAAGAAAAAAAAAAGAGGTTCAAACGAAAAAATATGATTTGGCCGTCAAAATTAAAGTCGTCAAGTGTAAACAATCACCAAGAAACAGTGAAAAGAGAAATAAATAACTGCGATTGAACGAGGGAAAAATGTTGGAGACAGTTACCGCTCTCTCTTTTTTTCGGGTCGGTGAAGCTCCGATGGTTTCTATATTTTCGTCTACACTCTACAGTTACTCCTGAATTTATATGACTAATGGGCCTATAAAATAAAAACAGCCCACTCCTGAATTTATATGACCAATGGGCCTATAAAATAAAATCAGCCCATTTTGTTCTCGGAGATAAAGAAGCCCATTATGTTTATAACAATTTACGTTATTGTCGATTACATGCTCACACAGATTAGGACATGCGGGATTACATCCTTCTGTAATAGATAGGACATGTGGGCCTATAAAATAAAATCAGCCCATTTTGTTTTCGGGGATAAAGAAGCCTTATTCTAAAGCAATTCAGCTCAAGTTTATCTTCTTCTTTTTTTTTTTTTTTTTTGGTTCTGTTCTGTGTGTGTGAAGCAATCTTTTGCTAAATACACGTGTACGAATATATTTTTTGCAATTTTTCTTAATGTGTTTTGCAGTGCATGATGAATAATTCAGTTGAACTTTATCTTTTGTTTGTTTATTCCTTGCCTTGTTTTTGTTAGCATACAATCTTTGTAAAGACACGTATACAAATTTTTGGAATCTTTGTTGCATGGTAAATTGGTAATTCAAGATGAAGGGTCGATTATACCAATGTAATATATACCCAAAATACGTGATCCTAAAATGCTTATCAAAATCGAATCTCTCTATCGCGTATAATTCACGCCGGATGGTTTTTGTTCGATTCGATACATGTTGGGTCCAGACAAAACAAATCCTGTAATGTAGTATATATATATAGCTATGTACTTGCAGGCCCAAGAGACATATATAGTCTTCATTAAAAGAACCACTTTCAGATTATTTGCAGCTTGTTACAATGTCACGACCAATAGCTATTGAAGGTATATATAAGAACGAAAAAGAATATTACAGTTATTTGATATTATTATCACATTTACAAGTTTGAATATTTTATTTCTTGACAGAAATGGTGAGACGGTTCAAATTACGTCACAGAGAATCTCACTTGTTCAAGATAGACAACTTCTCTTTGCTCACAAAGTATCAGATCGAAAGGGTCGAATCCTCTGTTTTCACACTCGGTGGTCTCAAATGGTGAGGTTTTTTTTTGTTTATCTTGATATGCTTTTCAAAAGTGTAACAAAAGAAGACAATGCACACTAATGATAACAAAAGCTCAATCAATCATTTTATGGCACATTGTATGAAAACAGGAAACTGTTAGTGTACCCAAATGGGAAAATAGCACATGATCATGTCACCGTGTTCTTAGAGAATCAAGCTCCACTCAATAAAAAGATCCAATTTCAGGTCTTTGTCGTCAGTCAGCTAGAGAGCAAAGGGCACCCCTCAGATGGTATTATTTCTCTCTCGATTTATTTCATACAGATAAAACAAAATGTGATGCTTGATGTGTTCATATGTGCAGTAATATGCGAGTTTGAACCATCATTGGTAATGAGACTGAGAGGGATTCGAAGATTGATATCACTTGGTGATCTTGAGAAAAATGGATACCTTATAGGAGATTGTTGTATGTTTGGTGTGAAGCTTCATGAGTTTGAACGTGGCAAACAAGGAACAGCCGAATGTTTTAGCTTAATAGAGAAGCCTCTCAATCACAAAGTCACTTGGATGATGACTCAGTTCTCTTCTTTCGACCCTTTTCAGTCTCACTATTCCAATGAATTTGTCGTTGGAAACAGGAAATGGTAGAAAAACAAAAAACACCCTTTACATTTTTACACAGCTTTTATTAAAAAGTAATGCATCAGATTTTGATCAGGAGAATTAAAGTTCATCCAAGAGGGGGTGTACTCTCAATCAAAGCATTTTCAGCGTATCTTTGTGGAGAAGGGTTTATAAACAATGCCCCAAAGACGAAAACTTTCGCCCAATTCAAGCTACGTGTACTCTCAATGGATCAAGCTAAGCGGAAACATTTTGAGAAAACAGGTATGACCCATTCCCATTCACCCATCCTTTTCTTGAGAATATATATTTATTTTGGATGATTTCTTTATTCATTCTTTTGTAGATTCGGGTTGGCTTTGTGCAGAACCTAATGACCGTGGCTTTGCGAATTTCATGAATCTGCAGGAACTTGATGAACCTTATTTGGTCAAGGATAAGCTTTATGTGGGAGTTGAGTTTGAAGTCATTTCTGTCACTAATTACTGTTAGCTTCTTTGGCTTTTATAAGTCTTATCTCTCTCTACTCTGTGGTTTCGTCTCTTCAACTCTTAGTTGTCTCTATATGTCTGTAAAAAATTCGGTATTAAAGTCTTACTGTGAGCTAAAATAGCAAACAAGTTATATGATGTATGAATAAATTTTATCAACTTGTATAAACTTAAGGAAAAAAAAAACTGTATTTGCTATTTGGAAAAGTAGGATATTACTCGTGTAATTAACAAATAACAAGTGTATTCGCCCAAAAGGGAAAATAGATATCATTGTCAGAAAATAAAAGGATAAGATTCTCGAAGACTAGAGATCTTCAGGATAAGTGATTATTCTTTAAGTTAAACAAAAAAAAAAACAAAAAAGGAAGAATATATTTCAGAATGATTGATTATATCTGCAAAAGCACATCTCAACGTTTTTTTTTTTTTTTTTTAAAGGATGTTATTCAAATTACAGACATTATCAAACTTATCAGAGATTCAATAACGAAAACAGAGCAATACAAAACACGCATTTTTGATGAAAGTTTCCATTTTAGGATCTCTCTCTTACTCTCACTGTGAGTCTTGAGGATTGAACTTGACTGTTTCACGATATATAAGCTCCTTAATGTTCTCTTCTGTCAAAGAAGGCTGCTCGAAATCGAAGTTGAACGGCCTCACACACACCGGTTCTTCATTTATATCGTGCAACGGTGCCAAATATGGATGGCACAACGCCTCATCAACTACCCCACAAAAAGAAACTTGTTTAGAAAAAACCCGAAAAAAAAACAACAGAGAAGAAGCAGATATATAAATATAACTAACCTGTGATGCGTCTGCTTGGATCAAAGACGAGCATTTTCTCCAACAAATCCACTGCACCAGCCGACATGTTTGGGAATCTAGCAGCAAAGTTCTGTCTCGGGTACTGCGGAAGCTGTCGAACATATCTTCTTGCGTTGTCACTCCTTAAGAATCCCAAGCTTGAATCATCTGGCGATCCTATAAGCTGGTTTTCAAAGATTCATCAACAAATGCAGATGACACTAACAAGCTAGACACTTAAAGTAGTGATTCTATGGATGAAACAAATTAGATTAGACTACCTCAGTGATGAGTCTAAGCTGATGAACATAATCTTTACCGGGAAACAACGGCTCTCGTGTCATTGTTTCACCGAGTATACAACCAACAGACCATATATCGATTGCTGCGGTGTATTCTGAGCAATTAAGGAGCAACTCTGGAGCTCGGTACCAACGTGTAACAACATATTCAGTCATGAAGTCTGTCTCAGATTTGGTCCTTGCAAGCCCGAAATCTCCAAGCTTTAAATCACAATTTGCATTCAGGAGCAAATTGCTGGGTTTTAAATCTCGATGCAATACATTAGCTGAATGAACATACTTGAGCCCACGCAACAACTGATACAGAAAGAACTGCACAAAACACACATAAGAGTTTAAAACACAACCTGATGAAAGAGATCAAACATAAGAATGTGTAGCCCTAATTACATGTCACTTAAAAGTATCAAGCAATACTAAATCTAACTACTATTTGTGATCAACCTTAATTCCTCAGACGCCCTAACACAACAACAGATTTGGATTTCTCTTGTAACTTGTAAACAAGAAACGGAAGAATCATCTGCTACATACATTACAAGCAACATAGAGGTGAATGCATACCCGACAATGATCATCAGTTAAGGGTTGGTTTGAGCGTATAATTTGGTGGAGATCAGTGTCCATAAGCTCATAAACAATGTAAACATCATTGAAATTCTCTCTCTGAGGTGGTTTTATTATATCCTTTACAGCAATAACCTGCACAATAAAGATCGAAAAACAATATAAAACTCAACAAGAAATGATATAAAGGCAACATGGGTAAAAATACAAAATCCAGAGATGATTAGAGCGTGATACATTTTCATGATCCATATGCTTGAGAAGCTTAATCTCCCTCAAAGTTCTTCTAGCGTCGATAATGTTGTCAAAAGCATTACCAATCTTCTTGATAGCTACTTCCTCTCCAGTCTCTGAGTTCGTAGCAGCACTGACGAAAACATTAAAGAATGAGAAAAATGTCAGATCCCAAAAACGAAGCTTTAAGAGAGATTGAAGACAAATAAAAGGGCAAAACTTGAACAATCCCCAACAAAGTCATGATGATCATCAAACTCAGTTTCAAAGCACAATTCCAGAAAGGATCTTTGAGAATAGAGTAAACCCTAAGTAACATAAATGTCAAAAAAAAAAAACCCAATTGAAATCAAGAACTCACCAGACGATGCCATAAGCGCCTCTACCAATAGGACGAAGAGGAGGAACATACTTTCTAGAAACTTCAAAGAGATTACCATAGACATTGTACTGAACATAGCTACCACCATGAGTAGGCAATCCTTTAGCACTTTGATCACCTGAACTACCGAAACAACTCTCCGCCGACATCTCTCAAAATTAAAATTCAACCAAAAAAAAAAAATGAAGAACCCTAAAGACACGCACTGAGAAATTGAGGAAGAGAAAGAGAAAAAGAGAGAGAGAGAGGGCTAATTGAGGAGATGATGGGTGGAGAAGGGTGTTGACATTTCATCAAATGCGTGTTAAAAAGTTTGCATCTTTTTTGAACGACAAATTGGAAAAACCGAGAAAGGCTCCTCTCGGGCGACCCGTGAACCTAAAACCGGGTTTACGTCTTCTTTGCAAGTCAATTTCATTTTTTTATGTATTTTGTTGGATATCCGATTATTGTTCTTTGGGAATGTTCTTGATTTCATATAATAATATTTCAAGAACTTATATAACAACTTTTCTCCAATTAGTATTTGAGTGCGACTTGATATTTAGGTTTACAAGTCAATGCCTGCCAAACTATTTGACCAAACTTTGGGCATTTTGAATCTTGACTAATCACTTTTGATTTTTCTAAATATTAGTATTAATATTGTGTTATATAAATATATTGATGTTAAATTTATTATCCTACAAAAATAATTTTAAAACATGTTTTACTCTTGTAGAAAGAGCCTATAAACCGGCATTTACTATACAACATTCAAACTTTACTGATAATATTTTTTACTGTGCCACTTTATCACCGGTAGATAAAGAAAAACATCGCTGACACGTTATTGATCATTTGAAAAATACTACCCGGTTATAAGCTAACCCAACATATTATATTTGCCGCTACAAGTAGAACAAACCATTCAGCGTACGAAAGGCCTTAGATAGAACAACAGCAAGGGCCATGTACTCATCTTCTTCTTCGCTACTATGCCTATAACGTTTAAGTTTTCATAAAGAAAATCCCAGAATTCAAAAGATACAAAATCTCAACGTTTTCAGATTTTAAAACAGGCCTTTGGTTGCCTTATTCACTCACCATCGGAGTAGCATTCTCAAGGGGAGCAACAACATTGGCTTCCTCGTCTTCCATGGCTTCAACCGCCTTCTTACCAGAGCGGAAGCTGCTTAAAAAAAGATGTATAATTTAGGCAAACAAAAATACAAGTGAGAAAAGACAACTATATATGCTTGTTTGACTCAAAACTTGGATAGGATGCTTAAATATTACCCCTTTATGTTCTTGAGTAGAGAGATGCATGATGAAATTTTCAAAGTCTGGGCCACCAAATTCATCACACACAAGGCAACCACAAGAGGCAGGTTCAGCCGTTTCACTGCATTTGTCATCCTCAAGTTCACCTGGATATGTGGAAAGCAATAGTAGCTAGTTTTGAGCAATAGAATTAGAATTCAACAAGACTGTGAGAGATGAGAGGACAAACACACACCTGCTATAAGAAATTTTTCCCAGAGGCACTTTGTATCAGCATTAGTAGGATCAAATGGAAAGGGGAGAATGGTTTTGTATCCACGCTCATTTAGATAGTGGATAAGGTTAGAGAACTCTCGTGGACAGGATATGACCATTATATTAGCTATAGGTGGAAGCTCAAGAGTCAAGTCAAGGATAAACGAAACCATGTCTCTGGAACCTGTTTCAGAAACTAAAGAGTTGAGACTCTCTAATCATCCGCATTATTACTCTAGCAAGAGTAATGGATGACAAGATACTAACCGTAGAGGCCGTTCAAAAGATTTATTCCAGTGGAAAAGACAGCTCTAAGGATCATCTCATGGACGTTTGATAGTACACCAACGGCAATGATGACAATACGACCAGAGTAGCCTAAGTTCCTCAAATACCGTTTAATACACGGACCCACCAAACGAGCATCAAAGCCATTAGGAACGGGACACGTGTTTATGTCCCAAAAGACTATTATTGCACCCACAGCTGATGAATCTATCTCGCTACTGAGTGGAGCGGGAGCGTCAACATTGGCATACCCTGGGGGAAACCAGTATGGAATCTGCAAAAAGATAACATGGGTCAAATGAGAAAGGGATTTGACTCAAATCATGGCTAGAATGCCTAATTACCATCTGTATATGTTGTAGACTAGAGAGATGCGTGATGAATTTTTCAAAGCCTTGGCCAGTAAGTTTATGGCACACAGCACAAACCCAGGAGGCAGGTTCAACCGTTTCATCATCCTCAAGTTCCCCTGGAAAAAAAACATAGTAGCTAGTTGAGCAACAAGAATTCAACAAGAGTGTGAGAGATGAGGACACACACACACCTGACAAAATCATTTTCCAGAGGTAGTCTAAATGAGGTTCATTAGAATCAAATGGAAAAGGGAGAATAAGGTTGCATCCATCCTTTTTTAGACCGTCGATAGTAATAGAGTAGTTTTGTGGACCGGATATGACCATTATATTAGGTGGAGATGGAACGGTATAGAGAACCCTAATCACATCTTTGCGACCTGTTTCAGAGAAACTCAAGACTTGAGAGGCTCCCTCTAATAATCCGGAATAATTAAGGATGACAAAAGATACTAACCGAAGGGGCCGGTATCAAGAGAGATTCCAGTGGAATAGACCGCTTCAAGGATCTTCTCAGGGACGTCTGATAGTACGCCAACGGCCTTGATGGTGATACGACCAGTGTACCCTAACTTCCTCAAATACCGTCTGATACACGGACCAACCTGACGAGCATGATACTCATTCAGAACCGGACACTTCTTTATGTCCCAAACCACCAATATTTCACCCGCAGCTGCTTCCTTCGTTGGCGGATGCATCATTCAAGAGGAACACGTCGTTATCGTAAGTGACAAATATACCTGACAGATAAGCAGAGTTGTTTGGTCTTCAATCAAACATCTGATAAGCATTCGGAAAGATAGATGGACACGTTTGAAACCCCTAACTAATTGAGGCGAATAATCCGCGTCATAATAGAGAAGCTAGATAGGGTTGAGAATGGGCTTTGTTTTAATGGGCCTACAGTTTGTATGTAAGAGGGTATTGTGCACCAATCCTTATCCTAGTATAAAGTTAATGAGCCTACAGTTTTTTTAATGGAACTGAATAGTTGAATAAAACGACAGAGACTCGAGGGCTTCTTTAGAGAATAGTTTGATCAATAGTCGTTAAAATCTTTTTTCTTTTTTTAGTCTGTATTTTGCTTTTACTGGACAACAACGAAAGCACCATAATTACATTTTTCTTCTATTCACATTTCACAAACAAGTCTTTACACTTTTAATTATTACAATTGGCATTTTCACTCCCAACTCTTCTGCATATTTCGTCCACAGGCTCTCAAACATTGCGTCTCGAGCAGAGATCACTAACTTCGACAAGCAATGTGTTTCCTTGGAGACAATATCAAACCTTTCCGAAAGTTCTATCACTGACTTCTTCAATGGCTCCACCAACAAAGTAGGAACCGACCCTTCTTGTACCGCTGTGTAAAACTTCTTCACACCCGATTCAACAACCTCAAGATCCTTTATAACCGTGAATCTCTCTGATAAAAATGTGTTTTTGATCACCGGGTTAATCGCATTCTGCAGTTCCATGAAAGCTTGTGCCCATGGAAGCTCTTCTATCTCTTTTGGAACAGTTATATAGAAGAGACTCTTGGAAGAACCCGAAAACGCAGCAGCAAACACACCGAAGATGTATAAAGTCTTGACCTTTACAGCATATAGAGCTCGCAAGAGAACTTTTCCGTTGGCAGAGTGCTTCTTCTTCGCCTTCTTGGAGAGATGATCCATCGATTCAACAAGCCTACTCAAAACCGCGCTGCAATTTTCGATTCTCGGGTTCTTGGAAGCCATGTGGTGATTCCAACTATCGAGATGCGATAACTGAAACTCATCCACACAGTTGTTTGTCTCAAGCTTACTAAAAGCAAACTTGAGTAATAGATTGCCATGGTTAAGACGGTCGAGCTCTGAGGTAAAGGCGTTGCAAAGTTCAAGCAGCTTCAAGCTAATATCGGAGTAGCTATAGATAAAATTATCCTCCAAGTCCGATATAGGAAGCTCAAGATCCGTCACGAGCGTCTTGATACTCCTATGTGTCTCACAAAGAGATTCCATGGCTTGACTCATCCAAGAAACAGTAATGATATCATTCTCATCCTTTGGTATAAGCTCTCTGATTGATACTGTCAAGTCTGTCTCGAAATTGTTCAACAGTAAGAGAAGCTTTGGCGATAAATGTGCATTGTTCTTGGAAAACAGAATCTTTAACGGGTTTCGACAGCGGAAGAAGCGGTGTGGAGAATCTTGAGTAAGGCGCATATTAGCTGAAAAAAACACAGAAAGCAGAACAAAGTTAGAAATCTGAAACAATGAATATACCAAATACTTTGTTCTGAATCCAAATTTAAAATTGCTCATTGAGATAAAAGAAGAACACAAAACCAGATCTTAAAATCCGAATTTGGGAGATTTCACATCCAAATTGACATTAAAACTCACTTACTGAGAGAGATTCTTCGCTTATTTCAATGTTGGGCTCAAAGAACTTGAAAAATCGGAAGAAACGAAGCAGGAAAAAAACTAATTTAACTTGAACAAAGCGCAAAGAAAGTATAAATAAGAGATGGGTGAGTGATCTTACCGAGTAGTATTAATTAATTAGGGATTCGAAATGTCGAGGAAACGCTAAAAACTTCAGACGCGTTCTTTATAGGAATCAAAGAAACTTGCCGTGTTCTGCAGAGCAACGCAAACACACAAAGGAAACAACCTTAAGTCTTAAAAGTCCCGCGTCGGTTTTGCTCTTTGCTAGTTGTAAAGGAGTGTGGTTAATTTCAGCTACGCGGCAGAGACGAGGAACAAATTTAGGTCAGCTGTACACGTGTACGGTTGTGATGTCTCACTTTCAGTAGATTATTCACTCGATCGTCGTCACTTGTCAGTTTATTGTGCACTCAAAATAAAAAGTGCAAGAATAACCGCCGGATTTTATTCAATCCAAGGGCTAGAAAGTTCTGTTTTTTTCGTGATAACAATTATTTATTTTGGGGGTATATTTGTCATTCCGCTATTTTTGAAGCTCGAAGCCCATATCACTGGACCGCGTTGGGCATTTTTAAGCCCATATACAGACTCTTACATTGATATCCAAACCCATTATCATACGCTTTATTGAGTATCTAAAAAATATTTTATTAATATATTTTTTGATATAATTAAATTTTAAATAAAAAATAAAATAGAACCATTTATATCATGATATTTGTCATGGAAGTTTCTATATGTGTTAGAACCGATTTTTAAAGATTAATCGTTTCCCTTTCTTTCCATCACTTTCTTTTATTGTTTTCCACTTTTTTACTAGTAAAAACTAGGCGAGAAACTCCTAATGGAATTGTTCTAAGCATTCAGCATTCTAACCACTTTTGTCAACAAAAATTTGAGATGTAAACTAGTATAAAATTTTGAGACAGAAATAGTTTGTAAATATTTTTCTTTTATTTATGATTTACTTTTTCCTTCGTTAATTTGTCTAAATATTGGAAGATTATAATATTCAACAAATACAGTGAACATATATAGACTTATCTTTAAGAAATTTAATAAAACAAAACCAATGTTAAATCGGTTCGATATAACCCGTCGTAACATCTCTATCATTGGATCACTTGAATAACTATGACCTCTTATGAGTTACGGAAGGATGATAAGATAAAATCCTATTTAATATTTTAATATTTACGCAATGATGAAACAGCTAAGGAATATACATGTGTATCCATTTTGGGCCCATACGTTGTACCGTTAAAAATGACCACGACGTTGATCGATCGATCGAAATGACAAGTGTGAGTGTGTAATTCCGATCATTTTATGTTGAAGATAACAGCTTGGCTGGTCCACACATCATATAACAAAACCATGATTATTATGCGTTGACATATTCATCATATATATTCTTCAACAAAACGACTAAAGCAATCTTTCATCTTTGTTTCTTTGAGTCTTATTTTTCTTCTGTGTGGTCTAAACTGTATATATATATCTGTACGTTGGCGATGTTTAGGACAAAATTAAGAAATATATATACAGAAAATAGACGTAATGGATAAGCCTAATAAAAAGAATAAAAATAATATTTAAGTCACATATAACAATGGAAAATTGATTTAATCAAAAGATTTGAAAATCTAATGGTCGGAAAATTTTCAGTGAGTCTCTTCATACATCTTTTATGTTCGGTCTCCTGAAATGTCGCTTTCGGTTATCTCAGCCGTAGCCGCTGAAACCGGAGTCTGTTGCTGTTCCTGATTATATTCGCGGCTTGCTTGCTCCCTTGTGGCTCGTCGTTCCTGCTAAAAGATATTATGTGAGAAAATAAACGATTCACTTGAAATGTTCATAGTGATTATTGTAATACTTACATCGCGATAGAACAAGTCTTCAGCTTCAAGCATGTGTATAATATGACCCATTTTAGGTCTCTTACTCGCGTCCGGATCCACACATCGCAGTGCAACGAGCAGCACACGTTTAAGTGCTTTTGAAGATGGTGGTTCGGGTATTTTGGGATCGACTACTTCCTCTGACCTTCGGTTTCCAACCATAGATTTCAGCCATTCAACCAAATTCACCTAAAACACAGTAAACAATACAATCAAGAACCGATAAAAGAAAAATAAAAAAACAAGGGTTTGAAACCGAGTTTATTCTAATTTTACCTCTCCTTGAGGTCGACTATAATCGACTGGGTTTCTTCCGGTGATTATCTCCATGATTAATATCCCGAAACTATAGATATCACTCTTTTCGTTCAGCATTCCAGTGCAAGCATATTCGGGCGCGACATAACTACATAACAAACCAATCAAGACAAGTTTTAAATGTTTTTCAGGAATTTATAATCCTAAATATTATCAAACAATACATATTTATATGCAAACTAAAAAACTTACCCGAAAGTTCCCATAACTCGGGTTGTCACATAACTGCTCTCGGAAAACAACAGCTTAGCGAGTCCAAAATCCGATACCTTAGCATTCCACTGACGATCAAGCAAGATATTACTCGATTTTATGTCCCGATGAACGACTTTCGGTTCAAGACCCTCATGTAGATACGCCAATCTGCAGAAAAATCAACAAAGAAATTACATATGGAAAAAGATAAATTCACAAATGAAAGTTGTCAATCTCGGAAGTGTACCCTTTTGCCATGCCGAGTATTATGTTCATACGGATATCCCAAGTAAGAGGACTTTTGTCACCAACATCACCATGAATCCATTGCTCCAAGTTGCCATTATCGACATAGTCATACACTAGCATCCTAATTTCGCAAGACGAAATCCAAAACCATTAGTACCGAAAGAAGTCCGTATTTAGCGTGCAGGTTTCTATATTTTGTTGGAACTCAATTTTGACTATATGTATTTGACCAAATTTCCGGCGACTTTCCCGGCGATGTCCATCACCGGAATAACCGGATCTTGGGGTCTTTGGAATCCTTGTAATGAGCACGGTGAGATAATGTAATTACATGATTAATGTAATTACCTGTATGCACCTTCGACGCAGTATCCTAAAAGCCTAACGAGATTCTTATGCCGTACACGCCCAATCGCTTCCACTTCCACTCTAAACTCCTTCTCGGCTTGACCCCTGAAACATAATTAAACACTAATAGTGATCAGCAAAGAAGTTTATCCTCAAAACAAGGGGCCCATTAAATGACACAACAAACACTCCCCAGGACCACATTCTTCCCTAAAATTCAGAACCCATTCAAGGACAAAGAAAAGTAAATCATTCCCATTCCTAAATCGAAAGGTCTCATCTTTAACAGATATCAAACAATCAGACACAATCTTCTAAATCCAAAAACCCAGTTTCATAGTTCCTAAAACCCTTATCCAAAATACGAGTAAAGGATCAAGTTTTGACAATGGAAATTTCCAGAAATGTAAGGATAAAAATCAAAACTTTATAAAGTAACCTGTTGTTAAGGAGATTCTTGACAGCGACTTTAGTTCCATCAGTTAAAATGCCACGATAAACAATACCATAACCTCCTTCTCCAATCACATTCTCTTCACAAATCCATTAGTCGCTGCTTCAAGCTCTCTAAGAGTATACCATCTTCCCCATCCAAGATGCGAAACCTCAGGTCCAACGCAACCACTCCCTGAATACGACGCCGTTTCACTAGCACTCACTGTTCCTCTGCTTTCACCACTCGAAACTCGATCCGAGAACACCACACGGTGCTCGATCTTCCCGATATCGACTTGAATCTCCGCCGCAACGGGCTGCGTCGGATGGTAATGGTCTTGCGCCGGAGGTCTAAGGATCTCCTGAATCTCTTTTGAAACCGGCGGCGTTGGTACGACGGCGGATGCGAAATCGGCGTGACGTGACTTGCGATGTCTCCGGCGAGAGGTTAAGCAAAGGGAGAGAAAGAAGAGAGCGATGACTATAAGAGATCCTAGTAAAATTCCGATGACGACCCAAAGCTTTAAACCAAAGATCGATGTTGGTTTCGATAGCTCGTTATTGATGAAATCAGGATCGAAAATAGATATCGTCATTGATTGAGTAATTTAACTTAACGATTCTTTCGCATTTGTCGCCGGAAAAGAATAAACTTTCCGGCGAATCAATTGGATAAGGATAATCAGTTAATCACCGTTGCATGTGGCTTTAGGCAAAATGACGAAAAAAAACAGAGAGAGAGAAGAATCGAACAGAACCGAAAACAGGGGATTGAGTAGAAACAAAGAGACGAATAAACAAATAAATCGAATAATTATTAAATTATTTAGATTAAAAACAAAAAAAATTGAAGGAATTTAAAGAAAGGGTTCTCAGTGTCTCTGTATCTGACAGAGAGAGAGAGTTTGTGTTTGGATGAGCTGTCTGATTTCGTCTCTCTCCGTGTATCTGCATGTTGGTGACGGCGAGAGGTGTTTCGATGTCGAAGTAAATGACGATTTTACCCTTTTAAGTTAGACGTAATGTAGTGGGACCTACGTACTCTGGAAAGGGTTTGTATGTAAATAAAAATACACGACGGATTGATCAACCGTTGGGGTGATTATACAGTAAGCAATGGTGCAGCCTACGCTCTCATGGACTCTACTTCAAACGCTCTAAACTAATTAATCCTCAAAATTAAAATAATACGTAACTCTGTTATGTTTGTTTGTTATATTAATTTGTATAGTTTTGAAAAAAGCATTCTTGTATGTACACAACGAATTAAATTTGCTTTTAAGGAATCTGCATTTTTTTTAGTATTGCTATTTAAGAGCATTAATACAGATATAGTTTTCGAGAACAGGAATCACTTTTATTATAACGAAGAGACTAGAGCATCATCAGTTATTAATTTATTATTCCGAATTAGGCCTCTCTTTTTTTTTTGTCGAACTTAATTTTTCCTATTAAAGGCCACATATAATTTTTGCAATTGTACTTCTAGATCAGGATGAGAGGGATATATGAAGGTGAGTGGCCACTGGCCAGATCAGCATTCCATTTTACCAAAAAAAAACAAACAAACAGAAGTTTTTTATATATATTCTTTCATTACACAATATAAAAAGGTCAAAGAGGAAAACTTTAGTCAATTTAAAATTACAGTACGCGTCAAAGACCCATGACCGTAAGGGGTTTTTCTCGTTTTTTTTTCTATTCTTTCCTAAAGTCATTTTATCCCGTGTCCATACCATGACGAAGAGATATAACTATAAGCTAAATTTAAAATTAATAGTTGGAACCATATGAATGGTCTTTTCATAAGAACAAAATTTTGATACTTAAAAAGTGTTGATTTTTTAAATTTTATAATCGATTAACTAATGATATATTCTGGATTAATCCAAATCTAAGAAGGTTTGCTTTAAAGGGTAATGGAATCATGAGAATAGAATAAAGAAAAAAAGATAAGGTTGGGGAGAAAAGAGAAACGCATTATTGCACCATCATAGCAAGAAATGTACTAACATTTTCCAATAAAATGACTAAAATTATTTCATACATTAGTCTAATGTTTCTTTTCTTACCTTCTTTGGATAACCAGAAAAATGTATTGCGTCGTTTAATCTAAAAAACTGTTATACAATTCGACAAATCTCCTTACCAACTATCTAATTATTTATTCAGATTTCAGAAACCATAATTCCAGAATTTCAGTACCACATAGGTAAACAATTTCTTTTTGTCATTTTGCATTTGTTTTGCTGAATCTCTTGCTCAATGATTCCGGACTTATGTACTCGACGTAATATATATAATCATTTTGTAAACTCTTACGTATAATTTTGTTTAAACTAATTCTGTCTTGCTCAGTGATCCTGGTTTACTGATATCAATAATCCAACACAATAGATTTTGATTTATTTACACGATGTTCTGTCATTTGGTACACCTAAGTCACCACCAATCATAAGATTCCATAAAAACCTATACGACTTGGACACTTAGGGAAGAAAAAACGGTTGATGATGATCAGAAATGATCATATCAAATTGTGAGTGATTCCACTTTCAGAAACACAATACTAGTAGTAAGTTTAGTAACTAAACAAAACCCACTGTTAAGGTAAAACAAACAAGAGAGGCCTCTGCGTGCCTATATGGTTTTTCACTTTTTGCTTTCTCTTTTTACCTAGCAGTCAAAAACAGTCATCAATCCGATACAACCGACAAACTAAACGGACTTAATCTGTCTTCTTGTCTTCTCCATCAATGGCTCGAAGCCTTTCAACAAGAGGAGGATGTGAGTAGTGATAAGCCGAGTACAATGGATCAGTATTCATTGCTGATAAGTTCTCTTCCTGCAAATTTCCAACAGAAAAAAAAGCCATTAAAGTCTGACACACAAAATTGAAAAAACATTCTCTGTTTCTGTTGTTATCTTCTCTGACCTGTAGCTTCACTAGAGCAGGACGTAGATCTTTTGCATAACCAAGCTTCACAGCAAAAGCATCAGCCTGCAAAAAGAACATTAACTCAGATTAGTGAGGAGGCATGCATTGAAAATAATAAAAATTAATTCCATCTTCAGGTAATATTTTACCTGAAACTCAAATGCTCGACTAACGAGGTTGAGGCCAAAGCTTACTAGATGTTGAAGTGGTATTACCGTGTGCTGTGAGAATCAGACAGGAGATATAAGATAGGCTTGGATTTCTTTTTTTGGCGTGAATGCCTACTTGATTCATGAGTTTAGTGTCCAAAACCAAAAATAACAAACCTGAAAAATGATCAAACCAATAAGAACCGGCTGTGTATCAAATCCAAAACTCCTGAAGAGATCAGTGGAGTTTCTGACAAGAGTGTATCCTCCAAACTGCAAGAAGGCAAGGATCTGCAATAAAAAACATCAAGAGTGGTCATAAGACATTATTTCTTAGGTGACATGAAGATATACGTAAATAAGTTTTTGAACAGTCGGTTAAGGCTCACCTGAACTGCAATGAACGAGTATGTAGTGTGATTCAGCTTCCAGTGTCCAAGCTCGTGTGCAATAACTGCCACAATCTCATCCTCATTCTTGCACTGCACAAAAGAATAGATAGTTATGTTTCAATACTGGAAATCTGAATGCAAGAATAGCTCACTTAAAGTATCGAGAGTCACAGTACCTGCTGAATCAATGTATCATAAAGAACAATCCTTTTGTTCTTGAAGAAGCCATACATGTAAGCCTGTAAGATGTTAAAAGAAACATGAGCTTCTTAAGGTAACTTCAGAAATGTAGGCATGAAGAAATCTCAAGCCTTTGAGATCCTCACATTGCTATGGCTTGACCTTGTAGATCCATCCACAACAAACAGCTTCTTCAGAGGAAACTTTAGAGAAGAAGCAAGTTTCTCAATTTTCTCCCGTAGGTCTCCATCTGGAAGCTATACCCAAATGTAATGGAAGATTAAGTTGTCTGATGATAACAGTGCAAAAACTGGCTGATTTGTAAAGTGGCCATGACAGAAATACTCACGGGAGTGAATTTGTTGAAAAGAGGTGCAATCAAAACCGGGTATATAGTCATCATCACTAGAGACAAGATAAACATGAATGCCCACAGATAGATGGCAAGGTAAGGACCTCCTTTCTGGAAAAAGAAGATTAAAACTTCATGAAGTTATTATAAACTTTTAACACGAAAACTAAAAAATGTAAGGCTCAGACTCATTGGAGAATAGTCATCTATATGCAAAACAAAGAAATAAGATGAATCCAGAATCACAAACCTGGACTATAACAATAATCGCAGCAACAATGGGTGGGCCTAGTAGGACAGAGAGAAATATTCCTTTGATCATGTCCCTGATGAACATCCATATTGTTTGCTGCAAACAGAATTTAGAAGCAAATTTAATCCATATCTCTAATAAAGAAACGCTAAGACACATGGTAGTGTCAGAAATATGACATACTTTGTTGAATCCATGCCGAGACTCGATCACGAAAGTTGAGTACAAAGAAAATGGTAAATCAGTGATCTGCATCAGAATATTAAAGATATATTATTATCTTCAGACAATAGATATCTCGATCCTAAACGTATCAGACTATACGAAGGGGTTAATTTGTAAAACCTGTGACCATGTCATAACACCACCCAAGAATGAAAGAGTATGCAGTATTTCGTTCTCTGGATCAAGGCCCAGCATCGGTAGAACAGCTCCAGATATCTAAGGTAATAGCGAATATTTACAATTTTAATATAACAATTCTACATTCAAAAGGAGAGGCTATATACTGAAACCAGATACAGTATGTACCTTCCAAAACCAAGGCAAGATCCCAAAGAACAAAATCGCAGAGTCCATAAGTATAGTCACAAACTCATGAACAAAGTGAAAATAGCTGAAAAAAAATGAATCATCCTCAGTGAAAATAGCCTTGGCAGTTATAAGACACTAGCACGATACATAAATAAGATAAAGATTAAACCTTTTGTCAAGACTGTATGCTCGTGATTTCTCAAACTTCTCTTGGCTAATCACTCCAACCAACGTTTCTGGGAGAGTTGGAAGCTTGAGAGCAGTGAGTTGCCTCAGATCCAAATATGTCTCAAAAATGTACATCACTATCATAAAACCTGAAAGAAAACAACAGAAGATGAATAATGAATCACTTAAATTTCAATAACATACTTCTACTTTTCAATCAACCAGATATAAAAGGATAAAATGCTATTCATATGTTTTAGCTAAGTTTTGAATACATTGCGCCAAATGAAAAAGTTTTAATGCACCTAGCCTCATACACAACACAAACACACATTTCAAAAACAACTTTATAAAACCCCTACAAAATAAACCAAAAGGTTTGCCAAGAACTGTAGCTGTATGAATTCGACAGTGAAAAAATCCAAGATTCTCAATTTTCAATCGGGAATTAGGAAAAAAGACTCTGACTTTTCTTCCCAAACCCTAAATTTTGATGAACAGAGAAACAAACAAAGCTCCCTAGACTCTAAAACGAGGACAGGATGAGACATCACAAGACCTCAGATCAAACGAAACAAGTTGGATTATTAAAGACTCAGATCAAGACACGAATGAAAAGAACCAAATTTAGAAACGAAAAGTAGCACATACAAAACAAAGAAACCAGTCACTGAATCTCAACACACACAACAAAGAAAGCAAAACCCCAAAAAAAAAAAAAAGAAGAAATGCGACGAGTGAAACAGGAGAATAGAATGTCTCCAAGAAGGTTTTGAAGCTTACCCACGACGGTTTCCATGAAAGGAATCGCCATGGCTGAGAAACGAGTGACCTGAGCCGCGACGAAAGACAAGGAAATCGAAGAAACAAGAGAGAATGGAATTGCTGCGACAAAGGCAAAGAGAGGTTTTTGGGCTCTCTCGTTCGGGTCAGTGTGTGTGATGATGAAATGTAAAACGACAAAAATTACGGGTACGGGTTAAAACCCGAATTATAGTACATTGTTATGGGCTGGGCTTTAGGCCCATATTAAACAACCCCCCCCCCCCCCCTCTATTTTATTTAGAAACTCTTGTAACCTCGTCAAATATTATTATCGTTAAAACTCCCCTATTGAACAAAAATCCATTTTAAAATTAAAAATATGAGTGCCTAAACTGAAACAATAATGTTTCTGTGGGTTAAACGAGAAAAAAAAAATCCTTATCCTCAAGGCATCAGCAGCTCGATAGAAATTACAAAAGTTGCCATTGGTTATTTCACAATAACGAACGCCGAGAGCTCACTTCTGCTTCAACATTATCCACTTGAGAGCCTCGACCATGGCGTCTCTTTCGCTTCTGCAGTCTTCTGCTTCTTCATTTCACGGCATGTTTCCATCTTTCGCGGCTACATCCTCCGCTCGGGTGCTCCCTCCGCCGCTCAGAAACTTGTTGAAAGTCTCGGCGTCAGTCTCGGAGTCCGGAACGGTATTGGTCGATAAGTCTGAGGCCGAGAAAACTCAGAGGCTCAAAACTGCTTACCTCGAGAGGATCATTCCTGCGCTCAAAGAAGAGTTCAAGTACGTTAATATTCACCAGGTAACCCCCAAATCCTTCCCTTGTGAGACCAAACCTAGTTGCGATTCATGATGTTGTTGAAGTCATAATGTCGTGAAGTTAGCCTAAATTTACTTAATCTTGGAATTTTTGTGGGGTTTTGGATTGATTTCTTCTGACAATGTAGTGAACCAGCTTTAGATTTAAGCTTTTTGTACTTCTTGATAGATTTCGGTTGAAATTTTGGGTCTTGATTCCATATACCAACTGATACGAATTTAGATTCAAGCTTTTTGTTGAAGTCGTAATGTAGTGAAGTAGCCTAAATTTGTCTTTCAAACTTGCGGGGGTTTTGGATTGATTTCTTCTGGACAATGTAGTGAAGAAATAAAAGGTACTTCTTGAGAGATTCTACGGTTGAGATTTGTGGTCCTGTTCCATATTTCAACATGATGTCTGATCAGATTTTTCGAGACAGAATCATTCTGTGCTGTTTGGAAGTGTCATTTTCGAATGTGAATGCGAATTTTCATTCTCAATCTTGATGTATCTGCTTGGACTGCCCAGGTTCCAAAGGTTCAGAAGATTGTAGTGAATTGTGGTATTGGAGATGCAGCTCAGAACGACAAGGGTTTGGAGGCTGCAATGAAAGATATTGCGCTTATTACAGGGCAGAAACCTGTGAAGACACGAGCTAGAGCTTCCATTGCTACTTTCAAGATCAGGGAAGATCAACCGCTTGGTATTGCAGTCACTCTGAGAGGAGATGTGAGCTTCTTTGCTCTTCCTCTTCTTGAATCAAACTTTCTTATTGAGCTCTTTATGTGTTGGACATATTTGATTATGACTGCTGTGACAGGTAATGTACTCGTTCTTGGATCGTCTTATCAATTTAGCCCTTCCAAGAACTCGAGATTTCCAAGGTGTGAGTCCCAGTAGCTTTGATGGAAACGGAAACTACAGCATTGGTGTGAAAGACCAAAGTGTATTCCCTGAAATCAGGTTAGTTCTATTGTTTCCACTCTCAAAAGCAATACTACTAATAAATGCATCATCCGTGGGTTCCCTTTAGGTCCGGTCTTTGGTTACAACTTAACACCTAAACTCTATGTTGGTTGGTTATTAAATTAGATTTGATGCAATTGGAAAAGCGAGAGGAATGGATGTATGCATCAGCACAACGGCTAAAAGCGATCAAGAAGGACAGAAACTATTGGCTCTTATGGGAATGCCTTTCAGGGAAGGAGGTGGTGGCAACACAGGCCTGCCAGTGCGAAAGAAGAAACTAAAGTCTCATCATTTTGATGCTAAAGGAAAAGGAAAGGGAAAGAGATGAACATAGCTATACCCAATGAAGAAGAGGTCTTTCTATTGTATGTATTGTCTTCTGCAACCATTTCATGTTTCAGAAAACACCCCTCCTTTTGTAATGTTTTTGTTGCTTGTTCTATGATAAAAACATGAGTTAATTCGATAATGTCAGGGATCTTTTCTTGTATTGGCAATTTGGCATATTGGGGAAAATAGCAAAGTAAAATATATTAAGGTTCTTTCTGTAATGTTTGAAAAGTTTGTGGGTACAGTTGGAATTATAAAAAACATTAAGCGCGTGAACTTCCGGGAAAAAAGTAGCGCGTGGATTGTCAATTTTACCTCCCTCCTTGAGAAAAATCTCTCTTCTTGAAGACTTCGTTTTCTCTCGTCGATCTTCTCTTTCTCATCAATCGATCAAAACACAGCAAAAGCAAAAGTTCTTTCTTCAGATCGAAACCCTAATTGTTTTCTCCGTTCTCTTCCTTTATACAATCCGCGCCTTTTTTCTTTTTGTTCTTTCTATTTATCATTTCTGATGGATTCTGGAATCCTTGTTATCCCCACGTAGCGCTAAAAACCCTAGCTCTCGAAGACCTTGGATTACTGCAAGAAAACTATAATCCGTTCCACACTTATCTCGATTTGAGGTTTTCCGATTCGAAGTTTTGATTAGTTGGAAGAGAATTGGGGGTTTCTTCAGTATACGATGCGAGATTAGCCTTCTGACTTTAGGATGAGCTAGTTTTTTTTTTGGTTTTTTAGCTGCAATTTATCTGGAGGTTTTATCAGTTCTGAGCAAAAATCGTAGAAAAACAACTTAGATTTCTCGTATCTGAAATCTTACTGTACATATAGCTAGATCGAGACGACCTGATGAAGTTGCTGGTGGTGAATCGTAAGGTTCGTTGTTAAGTTTGGGATCATGCGTTGCTTTTGAGAGCTAAGAAAATTTTTAGGTTGTTATATCGAATATCAAGTTTCACGGTTTAACCAAATTGTAAGAAGATTTGCGTTTTGGGATATTTTACCATAGACAGCTACTGTAGAGTTACTTGATTAAGGCGTTGAGAAGATTGTGTATCGCCTGCCCTGTATAATGAGTATAGCAAATGAACAACAATTTGCCATGGATCAACTTGTTGAAACCAATGATGATTCGAGAAAGTAAGTTTATCAGTTTTGTAAATCATGTTTTTGTTTTGCTTCTCGTTGTACATTTGAGCGTCGGTTGTGATTTTTTTTTTTTATCACGTTGAATCAGGAAACTGAGAATTTCATACACGAGAAAGTTCCTTTTATCCCTGAGCGAGAAAGATGTTTGCAAGAAGCTGCCAAATCTGCCCACTGAATTTGATGAAGCACTGTTGCTGTGAGACTCTATTTGATTAGTTTTTATTTCTAGAAACAGTATAAATGTGTTTGATCATGTAGTTGTTTTCTACACTATCTGGTTTGGAATGAGATGTCGTGATCTGTACACTTTTTTATCTGAGCAGTGACTCCGAAGATCCTTCACCCGAGCGAGCGAGAATTTCCGGTGATTTTTCGTCTCATGGTTTCAGGCGGAATGACTATAGTTCGTCCCCTCCCACCAGGGGTGAATTAGGTAGTAATTCTCGAGGCATCCATGGAAGATGGGAAGGTCGCTCAGGTGGATGGAGTGATAAAGATAGTGATTCACAGTCAGACTCAGGTAGCCTGGGCTTACTCATATCCATTCTTTATATGTTGTATGATGATGTTACTAAAGTAACAAGATGGACTAGTACTCTGAACAATACACCTTGTTGTCATATTTACTTAAAATACGGTTAGACATTATTATTTTCTGCAAAAAAAGTGTTCATTACTATGATTCCATTTCCATCCAGCAGGCTGTTCAATATGTGTAAATGTAGATTTCCACTTTTTTACTAAAGTGAATGGCGTGAAGACTGCTTGCTAATGACCATGAAAAGAAGGCCATAGAGAAAAATTCTGGAATTTGGGTGTATTATAGTTGATATTGAACTGTATATTTTGTTAGGAGAGCCTGGAAGGCGTTCTGGTATGCCATCTCGGAGGCCTTGGCAAGCACCTGAGCATGATGGACTTTTGGGAAAAGGTTCTTTCCCTAAGCCTTCTGGATTTGGTGCCGGAACATCTGGCCCCAGACCTCAATCTAATGATTCGTATCAGCTGAGTAGAACCAATGAACCTTACCATCCTCCTCGCCCATACAAGGTTAAGTACCCACTAATGTGCTGTGGTCATCTTGAATAGTTTTTAGTTTTATTGATTGTTGAATGCTTCTCCATTACGTTGCTGGGTGTCATCAGCTGGTTCGTGAGGTATACTTGAGTAAACTTCAATTAGTTAACAGCACACTTTCCTAAATCTCTCCTGTACATTTGTAGGCGCCACCTTACACTAGACGTGACACTAGAGACTCATTCAATGATGAAACTTTTGGTTCTTCTGATTCTACAAGTGAAGATAGAACAGAAGAAGAAAGAAAAAGAAGAGGTACATGGGATCTATTGACTTTAATATGTCCTAAACTTTGCTCTCTGCCAGTTTGTGAACTTCTTACGATCTATTCATGCATTTCTTTTTGTGTCAATCTTAAATTGACATCCTCAACTCTCCATCAGCTTCGTTTGAGTTGTTAAGGAAAGAGCATCAAAAAGCATTCCAGGAGAGGCAAAAATTAAACCCAGACTTACGTAAAAACGACTTTGATTTTACTGAACTTCTTGGGGAGTCCAAAGATGAAAGAGGGCGGCCAAGTAGAAGCGATGAAGTCAATAACACTCCAACATTTCCTGGTTCTAATAACACCTCTTTGCCTTCTCAAAGTAATGCACCCAGACCGCTTGTACCTCCTGGTTTTGCAAGCGCAATTTTGGAAAAAAAGCAAGGGGAAAAACCTCAAGTAAGTCGCTATAATATCTGTGTTCCATGAAATTTTCATTTTTGTTTGCATATTAATTGTTAACGTCCTAAGGCTAGCGAAATCCCTGAAGAAGAATCAAATATAGAGGGTCTTTATGATATTATCGAATCTTCTCACAAATTTAAGGTACCAAATTTAGAAGTGGTTTTTTTATAAAAATATTTGGAGAGGAGAATATCCGAGCTGAAACCTTCCATCTTTCATATCATTAAGATTATTTCCTAGAAGAAAGACAGTTCCTTCAATAACTCCTTCGTTGGATGTATGTGATCCAAGGCTGTGGTCACCTGATCTTTCACTTTCATTGAAATCATTCGCTTACTGCTGAAGTGAGATTTAAAATTTAAGTTTTTTGTTTGGCTTATCTTTTCTTCGTAAACGTTTGTTTAAATGTAGGCTCTGATTAGTACTCTGATTTTATAAGCATTTTATTTGTCCATCCACTATCTTTGGTCGCACCTGTTATTTACTACTTATCACACCATTTGCAGATTGAAACTTCTCAACATGAGCGTAGTCCTTTATATTCCAAAGGCATTAATATGGTGAATGGAACATCTGTTAATAATGGGGACAAACCATCTGGAAATAAGATAGGCCCAAGTGATATGCTGATAGAAGGTGAAGATGTCCGTGTCTCCTCCACTGATGCAAGTGAACGGGCAATTAATATCTCTTCATTTCTAGGAATATCTACAGATGCAGTTAATAACGATAAAAGTTTTGAAAAGCTTTCCTCCATCTCAACTTCTGCTGAAACTCACGGGTATCCTAGAAAAAATGAGCAAGCTACAGTGACGTTGGACAAGAAGAAAAACTTGGAGATTTCAGATGGGCCGTCAATTCTGGATAAGATATTCAACACCGCTATAAATTTAAATAGTGGTGACTCCTCTATTATTACTGAGGTGAGTTTTTCTTATGTATTTCAATTAGCTCGTGTATACCTTGACCTTAAAGCTCTTTCATATATGCTAATCCTCATGAATCTGTTATCGATAGGCACTTCATTTTTGGTCCAAATGATGCCTCTTTCTTTCTGATGTAGTTTCCTCTAATTAGTCGTAAATGAGGCTTTTCCCTATGTTTGGTATTGATCATGAAAATTGATACACAACATAGTTAGTCCTTTGACCTGAGGAAATGACTGTTTGTTTGTGACATTATATGGCTCACATGTTCATATACATGCATCATATATACCCTGTGGAATTCGAAGAATCTCATTTGACCTGACATGTGTGCATGTCCTTGTAGAAAAATGTCGAAAAAGTAGAAGAAACACGGAGCCCTCAGACTGTTAAATCCTCCAAGTTTGCACATCTATTTCTCGAAGAAGGTAATCCATTTACTTTTATGCTAGAATTGTACCGTTTTCCATACAGTGACATAAATCTAACATTGCTTTTTCTTGGGTGCAGATAACAAGCCAGTTGAAGATCTACCATCCAGCAGGCCACCAAGAGGCTTGCTGTCACTACTTCAAGGGGGCGATAAAATGCAAACGTTTGACACAAAAGCTAAGGGTGAATTTTCAATGGATTTTCCTTTTCAAGGCCATGCCACTAAAAGCACTGATCTGTTAAGCAACACTTCCACAAGTAAATCAGTAACAGCTGTTCCACCTGTTCTCACTTGTGAAGACCTTGAGCAGTCTATTATGTCAGAAGTCAGTGAAAGCTATCATCCTCCTCCCCCACCAGTTGACAAAGACTCCAGTGTTTCTTCAGTAAATAAGACCAAACAACGGAAAACATCTGTTGATGACCAGGCCTCGCAGCACCTTCTTTCTTTATTACAGAGAGGTGCAGACCCAAAAAGTCAAGATACGCATTTACTTTCGGTTACAGATAGTAGACCACCACCACCATCTCTGAAACCAACTACAGCTGGAGAAGCAGATCCAGGGAAATCATTGACTCTTGAGAATCTTTTTGGGAGTGCTTTCATGAACGAACTGCAGTCAATTGGAGATCCAGTCTCTGGAAAAGCTATGGTTTCTGATGCTCCTGGAGTCCCGCTTCGATCAGACAGGTCTATTGGTGAGTTGAGCCAAAGAAACCAAATCAGACCTGAAGGTCTCCCGGGAGGGCTACTAGGCCTTCCAGAAGATGGTAACTTACTTGTGGTTGGTGATTCTGCAAACCCACATAAATACATGTCTTTTCCAGGATCTCATAATCAAGAGCCTGAAGTGCCTTTCAACATCTCTGACAAGTTAGCTGCCTTAAACTCTGGTCCAAGGAACGAAAGACCAACAATGGGAGGTCAAGATGGTCCTTTTCTTCACCAACATCCCCAACAATATGCGACCGACCCCTCTTCTCATATGAATGGTTCAGGCCCAGTCTTCCATCCGTTCGATTCACGACATGCTCATGTAAAACCACAGCTCGATTTCATGGGACCAGGAAGCATCATAGCTCAACATCATGATTCTCCACCAAATCACCGGTTTCCAGCAAACATGATTCATCGTCCACCTTTCCATCATACAACAGCCAGTGGACATCCCGAGTTTGATCGTCTTCCTCCACATATGATGCAGAAGATGCATATGCATGACAACCTCCAACACCATCATCTAATGCAAGGATTCCCCGGTGGTGGTCCACAACACTCTCCTCATGCAAACAACCAAATGCCGGGTCTCATTCCCGAGTTAAATCCATCACAAGGTTTTCCCTTTGCCCATCGCCAGCCCAACTACGGTATGCCACCACCAGGTATAGCATAAGATAACCAAATCCATTTTCTATTTTACTCTTTGAATATATGACTTTCACTCATTTTTGGCCTTGGATTCAAGACCTTGTGCGGACTTGAGTCTGCTGCTCTAGGGACCCCGATATTAATATCGGAAAATGCAGACAATAATAGATTTTGAGTCTGCTCTCATTTTGTGGCTTTTCAGGTTCTCAAGTCAACAGAGGAGATCATCCAGCTTCACTGCAGACACTCTTGGGGATACAGCAGAGGCTGGACCCATCGAAGCAGATACCAGCAATGGGTCAAGCCGGTGGTCCTAATCGTCAAGGTTCTGTGAGTCATGAACTGGACCATGGGTTTGGCTACAGGTAACAATGCTCTGGCCACAATCGTCTCTCTTAACACCCAAAGAGGTGTGTCTGCCTTACAGTGAGTTGCTTTGTGATGTGCAAGTAATCAAACCATTTGTGATTTTTTTTTTTTTTTTTAAATAAGAAAAAGGAAAAAAAAAAAAAAAAAAGAATATCGCTATGAACTCTCGTTTATCTTGCTGCTTGTGATATGTGGAGGCTTTTAATTAACAGTGGTAGATTTTCATGAACGTTCGTGTCCGTGTTATTGGCATACTCTATTTTAGTCTTTTTGATTTGTTTTTTGAAGCCGTCTCCTTCTGTAAAAGGAAAAAATATGCGATTCCATGAAAAGATTATGAAAATTACACAAAAGGAGAGCAAGCCACAAGTGAGAGAGGGGATTGGAAGTGCGCTAACGGATTGGAAGTGTGCTAACTACAATGGGTCAAGTGTTTTTGCGTACTTCGAATCAGTTATAGGCTCGGATTTATTTTGACATTTAGGCCCAACGTACAGCATGGTAGGCTGTTTTTAACGGCCTAATATCTCAGAAAATGGTAAGGCCCAATCTTTTGCCTAACCAAGACCGGTTTGTAAATGTTATCGGCCCGTTTTACAGCCCATATAAGTTTCTTTCGAAAATATTAGAGGCCCATGATGCTATTTTTGACTGACGGACTTTAGAGTTTTTCTGAAACTTAGCACCCTTGCTGTCCAGTGTCCAAGCCGCCTTTTCTATTGATTCAAAAAAAAAAAAAAAACGGATAAAATATAAATCTTGCTCTATAAAATTAATGGGTGAAAAAATTCAATTGATGTTAATAGACCACCGTTTCAGTTTTCGTCATCAAAAATCCAACAAGGCGCGTGGAGATAACTCGCATGTAGTGCGCGTAGGTATCTTAATAGCATATTTTGTCGTTTGACTTGTCAACATTTCTTTACCAAAAATGCAGTCATCATTTTTTATTGATGACAAGAAATGAGATGTTTATTGTTAACTGAGTTTATTGAATACATATTTTATCCTTTAATATCTTCTTAAAAACCTGTTATTTACGTTGCCATTACTAAACAAGTTTCTCTTTCGAAATGAGATTGTTTCATGTTATTAATTTTCATAAGACTAGTGAAGTTTAAACTGCCGAGAACCAAAGAAAAAAAAAAGGTATAAAACACCACGTTTTTATTTAAATAGCAGCAATTTAGATTAAATTGCACCCATATAATACACGACTACTTTTACAATATATTGACGTCAGAAGTGAAAAAATAACAGCTTCTAACCGAAGATGGTTTATTATGTCACCATTAAAATAAAAAATAAAATTTTACCATATCTTTCCTTCAACCCTTTTGTCACTCAAGAACATCCTCTCCTGACTGCGAAACCAATATTACAAAGAGTCTCATCAGACACTCTTAAGTCTTAACTTAAGACCTCTTAAGATTGATCCAAACTCACTTGAAGCTAACTCTGACCTTATATATATATATATATACCTCTGCAAAACCCTCTATGAACTATACATAAACAAGACAGGACAAACAAGTGCGCTTAACCACGACTTACAGAGGCATAAAAACCAGAACTCAGTAGCCATCTACGAGTCCCTGTAATTGGTTCTGCTCGGCTAATGCGAAGTAGAGGCCGAAATCCAAATAAAGCATATACATTGGACGAGTGTCTCTTGCTCTCACATATGGTACATTGTTGTTTGTTCCTCTATCTATTTCAAAGATTTAGCGCTGTATGATGATATCAACCTCCTCTGCATATCACAGCACCAACTAAGTAAATACGGAATCACTCAAATACCCACCAAGAAAGTATTAATCTTTCAGCTAGGACGAGTGGCAATGAACTGAAGTATGGCACTACTTACTTGTTCTGCAAACTCAGGACTAGTCAGATTTACAGACAGGTTTCTCATAAGCAAAAGCACCTGATGTAGGAAAAAGAAAAATACCAAATAAGCTTCCCTGTTTTATAATAAGGGTTGAAGTTTTAAACAAAGCCTCCGAGTAGAGACTGAGTTTGATTAAACGACTCATACCGTTTCTATATTTATTGGATCCATCTGCTTTAATCTTTGAAGGTGGCCTGTTTTGTTGGGATCAAAGACACTTCCAATGAAGCTGTAGACTTCAGCAAAATTCGGCATCGCTGCATTTTAAAACCGCCACCAAAACAAGCGTAAATCTTAAAGCTCTATGATAGGGAAACACCTTATGTCACATGAAAACAAGTCTTACCTCTATGTGGCTTTTCACAACTTTCTTCATCATTTGTTTTTGTCACTGCTCTTACCCTACTTGTATCATCCTCCTTACTGCAGTGATTCTCAGGGAGAGCAGTGGCCGAGATTCCCGGTTCCTCTACAATCACGAATTCATAACACCACACTGTTAACACCAATTCACAGAAACAACTAACTCAGACCATGATGAGCCTCTGGTAGATTTACCTTCAACCACCGGTTTTGGCAGATTTGTTGAATCATGATTCCAAGAAGAAGAGCTAGATGCACATACAGCCTGGTTTCCCAGCAATGACTGCGAGTCAGAGCTGTACAAGTAACCAGGTTCAAGCAACGTTGGGTTCGAAGATGGAACATGGGACACAAAAGCAACTGCAGCATAACAAATCATCAGAAAAAAAAAAAAAAAGATAAAACAAGCAAAGAAGACGGTGAGGAAGAAAGATCATTGACATTTTACCATTTTTAGGAGCCTTTTGAGGATAGGGATGACTCGCTTTCCTCTTAGGTCGAGGAGGTGGAAGGTGTTCGTTAGCGCCACTCTTCTGAACTTTGAGAAAATATTTCTGTGCGTGGCTTCGTATCTGCCATTATTACTCAAAACATCAGCACAACAACATCACAATGATTGTAAAAACAGAGGATTCAACAGATAACAGAGTAAGACTCTTCAAAATAGATTGTGAAAACAGAGGATTCAACATAGTAAGATTCTTCAATTACCTGGACTACTGTTTTTGATCCAACAAATGCTTCTATTTTCTTCCAGTCTCGATCGAATCTGTAATCAAATTTCGAATTCAGTTCATACCAACAAAGCTTGGAGCTTTCAAAATAACTCACAAAACGAAAACACAATCGATTGAAAATAATCAAATTTAGGATACACGTACAAGTGGAGAGCTTCTAGAAATTTATCGTGTTCTTGCTCAGTCCAGTTCTCTCTCGACTTCTTGATTGTGTATGGCTTCCGAATCTTCGTCGTCGGATCCTCAGAATACGACACCGGCGCAGTCGAATTGTTGAGACCAGGTAAACCCATATTCACGGGATCGAAAAATGGAAAACCCTGAGCAGGTCTAGGTCTAGGGTTTACAGACACCATATGAGCTCCAAATCGCAATTGGCTTTTTGCGTTTCAGATTCGCTTTGGGATTAAAAAAAAAAAAAGAAAAAAGGTTCGTTACAGCTTTTGCGTTTCGCAATTCTTCTCAGGTCCTTTCACTTTCACATCACAGAAGATTTGACTTGGAGGAGTTTTTTTTTGTGGCTTATATAAATGAGGGGATGACTATATAAGGATATAAACGTAATTTTAATAAGAAGAATCGCAATGTTCCTAACACGTGTTAGGATCTCGTTGTTCTAATAAGATTTTGCATCCCACTGCCACTGACGCCGTTATAAAACTTCCTCACTTCAAACAAATCAACGGCTAAGAAGGTATTCTTGAAGACAGGAGAAACTCACGTTTTAAGGCCGTTAAATGCTTCTAGCATTATCACGATTTCTCTATTATGCTGTAACGTGTACATCTTTCTTTATTTTTTTTTTGATAAAATTTGAGTAACGTGTACATCTTACCCATTTTTTTAAATAGAAAACTGAAAATTAGGGGTATAAGTTTTAAAAAAAAAAAACCTAACATACCTCTCCACTTCATTATGCAGGATGTTTTAAAAAAAATTTGGTACTTTTCAAAGATACTATGTAATTTTTAAATTTACTTTGTGATCCATTTATATCATACAACTTTTTAATAATTAACTGTATTGTTTTCAATTATATATTGAATCACTTTTTTAAAAAAAAAATTTAGTTTTTGCTCTTTTAGCTCAAGTATTTTATATTTGAAAATGGAGGGATTCTATCAAATATTGTACAAACTTGGTTTTGCTTATTTCTTACCACAAATTGGGGTAATATCCACCGTTCTGTTATAATTATTAATTACAATGACAACGGTCCAAGTGTTTAACAGCCACAAAAAGAAGTTGCAATAGAAAACAAAGAAAGAGTAATAAATTTTACATGATAAATGTATGCAAAGCATATCAGAGATGTCCAAAAACTAACGATTAGGTTTCCCAAAATAGTGTTCGATCTGCAGACAACCTTGAGAGGACGAACCACTTGTTTTAGTTCCAAGCTTGAATCTCTTACCACTCCCTGAGCTTACATTGGCGTTCTATCCAATACAACAGAGACCAATACATTCATTAGGCAAGGAAAATTGTAGAAATTGCTTATAGTGTTAGAGATTGCAACAACATAATGAGTTGGAGAATAGTCTCAAGTTTATAGAGAAACTAAACTAATGGATAAGACCAAAGCATAACTCACAGAAATTTGGGGCTTAGATCTCAGCACTTTGATTCTTCCACCTTTACCATCAGGTCCAATAGCGATCAGATCATCTTTCCTTGGAACAGAACCTCCTCCTACTGATGGAGTTGCTTCATTTCTCTCTCCATGTTTGCTCCATCTACCAAGGTTTCGATTTGACAACCAAATGTCTTTAGCACCTGCATTTGAGTTTTGGACAATCTTCAAAATCTACTACAGTAAGTATGAACTTGAAATGATGATGTAAAACAAACATACCATTGTTGCAAGGTGAGACTGATGCTGTCGACTCTGTTCTGATGTTGAACTTTATATTCTTGACCATGGGATTATCACATTTCTCTTCAACATTATTATTATCCGAAATTCTGATGCTAGAAATGGTGGTTTCAGGAACATCATCATCATCATCTACCTCGATAACCGAATCTGTTCTGCTAATGAAGGAGGCTTCTTTTCCCCTTAAGCATGATCTGTTATTGGTGAAGTCATCATTTTTCTCTAATTTACAAAGTGGTGTAGAGATTTTCTCCACTGTGTTGTCTGATGGAAACATTCTGTAAGAAGTCAAGCTCTCGGTTACAGGCTTGGAAACTTCTCTGTCACTACAATTCTTTGAAACTTTTATATCCCTTAGAGCTCTGTTCTCTCTCTCTTCACTTATTATCTCAAGTTCCCTCACACGCTTCTGCTCATAGAATAAAGATGATAAGAGCCAGATAGATAGAAACAAACAAACAAGATCGAGTGCAAGCACCAAAAGACACACCTTTAACTTATCTATTTTCTCCAAAGCTTTTTCAAGTTTCTCAGAAGATCGAGATTCACCTCTGCCCAGCTGATTGCACTTGGCAAGCAATTCCTTATAACTCCTGTCAAAGATATATGCAATAATGTTTTATATTAGAGACTTCATAAAAGAAAAATAGAAGAACCTAAAAGAAAAGAAACGCAATGTAAAATCTCCTTTTCCTCAACTTCTTGACCATATCTACTTGCTTTTGCAATTTTCATATTTCCAGTTTAAAAAGTTGTGAACCAAACAAAGTAATCTGCTCTACAGGAATAACGGATGAACTAAGGTGAATCACCATTTTCATAGTTTACTAAAGGTAATTACTTTTATATCCCATTACACTGCTGCACCCAATGAACCAAGTTCACAAAGTCAATGACCAAAATGAGAGCTGGTGAAGCAGTGACAAGCTACATGCTATGTACCAACCTATTTCGGATAACCAAGGACTTGACTAGTGTGTCTATTGTATCTTTTGTCTTAGCGTTATTCCCCAACATGGCTAACTTCAGAACATCATCTTCCTCCAAGCTTAGATCAGAAACCCTGGATGCAAAACAAGACTATAGACTCAGAAAAGATTGAACAATTATATCATAATCTGAATACAATAAAACAACATTATCAAAGATTTTTTCGCACAATTTAAGCGCTGCGAGCTCCTTGGCAAGAGCCATAGTTCTCTCCTGTAGCTTAGCGCACTGAGAACTAAGCTGAACGCATTCCTGTAACAAACATAATTAAAAAAAAATAACTCAACACAAAATTCTACTGGGAAACAAAAGCATCTAAAAAATCAAAAAAAAAATGTAGAGTTAAATAAAACCTCAGATTTTAATTTAAGCAAGTGCTGGGTCGCTAATATTTCTTGCAAAGCCTCCCACTTTTTGACCTTGTCCTCCTTCAATTGTTCATTGCATTGATGCAACTGAGAAGAAACCAAAAAAAAACTCCAAAATTTTCAGCAATTGATCTTCTCCTTATGCCTTACGTTCCTTAATCAAACGAATGAACAAAATTACCTTATCGGAGATTTCAGCATTCTCCTTTTTCTTAACCTCAAGAGCCGAAGAGAGATTATGTATCTTCCCTTCAAGACGCTTCACTTCTCCTCTCAACAACGCCGGATCTTCCTCGATTTCAACAACCTTCTCCGAGGCACTCGAATCGATTTGATTCCCAGAAGATTGAAAGTAAAGTCGGCAAGGATCTTTAAGAAGGCATTTCTGCTTGCAAATCGGACAATTTCGCTTGTTCGTATTCGGACAGTACTCAAACCATTGCTGCAAACTAGGGTTTCCGAAATAAACGATTAGCACATAAATCTTAAAAAAAAAAAAACAGAGATAATAAACCTTCTTTAGAAGATCTTTGATTGTGGTGTACTACTAACCATAGTTCGTGAAAGACGTGGCCACAAGCGGAGATCGCTTGCAGATGTTCAGCCACCGGTTTGAGATCTTCGTAGCAGATGGAGCAAATTGCATTCCCCGCCGCGTTTTCTCCGGCCATCTTTCCGGTAACCCACGCCTAGTAGTCAGCTCCGACAGCTTCAGTTCGCAAATTTTCTCGAGAGAATCAATAGGAAAATATCAGAGAAAACATGGCGCGGGTGAAAGTTGAAATTTTTCTGAGGAAGCGCGCAAATCTGCGTAAGGAACGCACGTGTAAGTCACGTGATAGTATTAGCCAAAGTGGCTTTTATAGGCCCAACATTTTAAAACTAACGGCCCATTAAGCCCAGTTTGCTACTGGTTAAAATATTGGAGTATTTTTTTTTTTTTTTTTTTTTTAACGATACCATTTAGGTATTGGAGTATTCGTTCATACTTCTTCCCACTAATTGGGGTTTACCAACTTTTAACTTAACTTAAAAATGTATCAGTGGTGTGAGTTGTCGAACAATCAGAGTGACTACCAACAAAACTAAATAAATCATTAATGTGCTTAGAGATCAAATTTTAAAAAAATAATCGTTATTCGTTAGTCAAACACAATGTTTAAATTAATATTGACTTTTCTTGGTTTTAGTTGTATTTTATTATTATCTTTATAAAACAAAAACAAAAATTAGGGAAAAAAATGCGTGGGTCCACGCGCTTTGAGACTATGCCTCGTGCAGCCCACTTGTAGCATTTTTTCTAAAAAATCCGTCCTCTAAGGTTTCACGTGGCTCATGCACCCTGACTGGGTCAGGCGAATCTCAGCCGTTGGATGAGTTGAAGTAAAGAAAGCTAAAAGTTAGGATATGACCGTCGGATAAAAGACCAAAAGATGGGATAGCTCTAAGCCGTACGATTGCCTCCAAAGAGGAATCAACATCACGAGGCGAGAGATAATGGTAACGGCATAAAAGCATTTGCGACGGTGGGACCCACAAGGACAGCTGTAGCACTTCCACATCATCTTATCTTTGGACGCTTACTCGCCGTGTGAACCGTTGATTTCTAAGAAATTGTCAACCTTTTTCACTCGCGGATATCATGCGCTGCGCTCTCTCCATTTGGCACGTGTCCACACAGTCTGCCACACTGGTAAATTCCTTTTTTTTTTTTTTTTCATCCCAACATTAGTGATCAATTGTTAAAAACATTTTTTTATGTTGATTCGTAAATAACATATATTTTTCTCAGAAATATGTTTGATAAATTTATGTCACCCTGTGGAAAATTTTTATATTTTGTGTATGAATTCATCCCATTTTTGGTAGTTATTATAAAAGAAGTCAACAATAATAGCTTCTGAGTAATTATGTGATAGGTAAATTATTGAATCAAATTTAAGACTGGATTAATTAAATAATTTACTATCGAATAACAATAATAATAATTAAAAAAAAAAAACTTTCAAACACACTTTATATATCGTGCTTTTTATTTTCTTTCAAAATCCATTTAGATGTGCTTTGTTGTTATTCTTAAAAGGTATTGAATGTTACAACAGTAACCCATGTTTCGAGTATGTGGCAGTGGGATGGATCAACTATGGTGCTAAGTGACAATCACTATCTTTCTATCTACATACTTTTTGTGTACATTGATGCATGTTTAAAAAGAAAAATAAATGGAATACATATGTTATCCATGAATGATATTTTAATATCAGCTGCTAGGTTTGTATAGCGTAATATCGAAAGTTCACAACGATATGGAAAGGGATAAAACTAAACTTTTATTCTTATCCACACAATTTTAATTTTTATTATATATTCTTTTTTATAAAACATTTTAGAAGTTTTATTGTGTTTTATAATATAAGTTGTTCTCACAATTTTATATATTTTTTACATTATTGAATATTGAATATTGTATGAACAATAATCTTTTACATATTTCTTTTATAATTAACTGGATTATTTTTATTTATATATTAAATAATATTTTTTAAAAATAAAAATAAATTTTTAATATGCATATTTTAAGACTAAATTGTATTTCATATTTTGAAATAGAGAAAGTAAATAATAGTATTAACTATTTCTAATTCCATAATCGTAGGTGTTAAAAAGGTAAAAGATTTAACAATTTTTTACTTGTGCGCATCGATAAAAAGTAGGCACTACTACGAAAGTATGGTTTCCCACTATTTAATCAATATCAACGCAGCCCAAAAGCGCGTGTGAGAGAGACGCGTGGAAATGTCCAAGGAGGGTGAGGTTGACAAAAGTAGAATTTATAGATTATTCAAACCCTTTGACAAATTACAAAAGTCAACCAATACCAGAACCCGGAAACCACTTCTGGTTTCTTTAGTCTCTAACACTAGGCGACAAAGACAGGATAAGCATCGAGATACCCTCTCTATGCACATACTCTCTCTCTCTAGATTTGTAGAAAAAAGCCAAAGAGACAATTCCTCTCTCTCTCTATAAATACCTTTTATATATGTTTAAATATATAAAATACGTATTATATATATCGGCATTATCAGATTCAACAATGGTGAACTGAGATGAGCTCAAGAACAACTCAAGAAGAAGAAGAGAGAAGAAGAGAGAAGAAGAAGAGAGATGAAAAATATCTCGTTTATTCAACTTAATTCTGTAAACTGTATATTACATTTACTTATATCACTAATCACTCATTAACGTCTAACAGAGTTCGTTAACTAAGCTAACTAACCAAACTAACAGTCAACGTTAAGTCAACGTTATCTCTGATAGGCCCCCTCAAGTCTTTAATCTGAAACTGGTGGAGATAGAGGAAGATAAAGACTTGATGTTGACATTCGATTCAGAAGAGAATGAAACAAGCTTAGACCCAATGGTTTGGTTAAAATATCTGCCAATTGGTTCTGTGAAGCAACATGAAAGGTAGTAAGAAACCCGTTCTTCAGCTGATCTCGAATAGTATGACAATCCACCTCGATGTGCTTCGTTCGTTCGTGAAACACAGGGTTCGAAGCAATATGCAGAGCATACTTGTTATCGCAATAAAGTCTGGCTGGAGCTGTGAGAGTTACCTGTAGATCTTTAAGAAGCATAATAATCCATAACAATTCACATGTTGCATGAGCCATTGCCCGATACTCAGCCTCAGTACTACTTCTGCTCACAACATCATGTTTCTTGGATTTCCAGGATATAAGAGAGTGACCTAAGAAAACACAATATCCTGAAATAGATCGGCGTGAGTCTGGACACGATGCATAATCAGCATCAGCAAAAGCACTCAGATCAAGTTTAGAAGCAGAGGGAAACATCAAACCTTGACCTGGATTAGATTTCAAATATCGAACAATCCTTTGTGCAGCAGTTAAATGAACTCCAGTCGGACAAGATAGAAACTGGCTCAGCTTATTAACTGCATAGGTGATGTCAGGTCGAGTGATTGTAAGGTAGAGTAGTTTACCAATCAACTCACGATATACAGTTGGATTAGGCAGAAGATCCCCATTTTCTTTACTCAATTGAACTGTTGGATCCATAGGAACAGCATATGGTTTACAAGCTAAGAATCCAGCTCCCTCAATCAAGTCCAGTGCATATTTTCGTTGACAAACAGAGATCCATTGTTTTGATCGAGCCACTTCTAAACCAAGGAAGAACTTTAGGGGACCAAGATCTTTGATGTTGAAAGCCTGATGCAAAATTGTTTTAATCTCCTGTTCTGCTTCAGCACTATCACTTGCAATTACAATATCGTCAACATATACCAAGATAGCAACATATGAAGTGGAAGTCTTCTTTGTGAACAATGTGTGATCAGCCGAGGATTGTTTAAAACCAGCTTCTAAAATCACAGAAGATAAACGTTGATACCACTGTCTTGACGCCTGTTTGAGACCATACAGTGACTTATGCAGTTTACAAACCGCGTTTGGAGGCAAAGTCTGACCATCCGGTAATGTATATCCCTGAGGCAAACTCATATAAATTTCCTCATCAAGGTCTCCATGGAGAAAAGCATTAGAAACATCCATCTGTGTAAGTGTCCAGTTCTTGATAGAAGCAACGCCTAAGAGAAGCTTAACTGTAGTCAACTTTGCAACAGGAGAGAATGTATCAAAATAATCAACTCCCTCTTCTTGTGTATAGCCTTTGGCAACAAGCCTTGCCTTGTAGCGTTCAACAGATCCATCAGAGTTATACTTAATTGTGAAAACCCATTTACATCCAACAACATTATGTCCAGCAGGTAGAGATACAATCGACCATGTCTGATGTTGTTCTAGAGCCGTAAGTTCCACATTACATGCTGATTTCCAGTATTCCGAAGTCATGGCTTGTTTGAAGGTTTTTGGTTCAGTTTCAAGGGTGATGGCAAGGATGAATTGTTGGAAAGTAGGACTAAGAAGTTCATATGAAAGAACAGAGGATAAAGGATATCTGGTTGTGGGATAAGAAGAGATAATATCTGGTTGTGTTTCTGGTTGATGAGTTAGGTAACAATGATACTCGGATAAGTAAGACGGTGGCTTAGTACTGCGTCTTGGTTTAGCATTGTTTTCAGAACTAGATATAGCAAGATCAGCAGTAGTTGGTATTATAGGTGTAGTGTTAGAGTGTGTATGTGGATGAATAGAAGATGAATCAGTGGCTAATGATGTCAAAGATGGTGATGATGCATGAACATGTGTGTTTAATGATACATATGCTGGAGGAACACTCTGTGATGATGATGCAGATGGTGTGTTAACAGGTGGAAACGGAAAATCAGGCATAGACAATGGTAAAATAGTTTTTGATGAACCAGTATTAGAACCAGACAATGTATCAATAAAAGGAAAGATATTTTCATGAAAAACAACATTTCTTGAAATCGAAATAGCATTGGTATCTAAATCAAGAACCTTGTATCCTTTAAAACCCGTCGGATATCCAATGAAAACAGATGGTTTTGCACGCGGAGAAAACTTTGTGCGATGTTTAGGCAATGTGAAAACATAACACAAACAACCAAAAACTTTCAAATGAGAATAGTCAGGCAGTTTATTCATTAATTTTTCATAAGGACTCTTATTTTGAAGTAATGGTGAGGGTGTTCTATTAATAAGGAAAACAGCAGTTTGAACACAATCACCCCAATGAGATAAAGGAACATTAGATTGAAGCTGCAATGACCTAGCCACATTTAAAAGATGTTGATGCTTTCTTTCTACTACTGAATTCTGTTGTGGTGTATCAACACATGAAAAATAATGTATCATGCCTTTTGACTTTATTAAAGATGAAAATGCTAATTCAGGTGCATTATCTGATCTAATAGCCTTAACAGATTTACCAAACTGAGTTTCAATTAGTTTTAGAAAATCTGGAAACACAGTAAGAACAACACTTTTCATTTTTAACAAATATATCCAAGTGGTTCTAGTGCAATCATCAACAATGGTTAAGAAATATGTATAACCCTCATGTGTTTCATGTGCAAAAGGACCCCAAATATCTAGATGTAACAAATCAAAAGGTTCCAAAGCAAGATTATTATTGAATTCAAAAGGTAATCGTTTCTGTTTAGCCATAGGACAAACATTACAATGATCAGAAGAATGTAAAACATTTTTAGAAAGACTAAGAGTTTTAGAAAGAGTTTGCAGGCGAGCTGGAGACAAATGTCCTAATCGTTGATGCCATAGGTCTCCATCCACAGCCAAGGATGCAACAAAATGCTCAGAAAATACAGAAGCGTTCAAGTCAGCCTGAGTTAAAACATAGAGATTTTGCAATGTGCTACACTGACCAATCATCAATCCCTGAGTAAGGTCCTGGAGGACACAAGAATCAGGGTAGAAATGAGCGGAACAGGAACTATGTTTAACTAAAGAACTAACACTAATCAAGTTAAAATTGAAAGATGGTATATGTAAAACATTATGCAAAACCAATGCAGATGTGAGATGAATCGTGCCAGTGTGTGAAATAGGAACTCTAACACCATTAGGGAGTGCTACTGTCTGATCATTTACCATATGAAATTCTTTAAACAATGACAAATCTGAACACACATGACTAGTTGCACCAGAATCAATTATCCAAGAACCAGTAGGAATAAAGGAATGAAGAGAAGATAAACAATGATCTTGAAAGGTTAAGGCATGGTTCTGAAAGGTCAAATTAACAGAAGGAAAAGGAATTGTACCTGAGGTAGATTGAGTAGCCATGACTCCATTTTCTGTAATAGATGCTAGATGTGGAACAGATGGTTCCTGAACTTGAAAAGACTGTAACTGTGCCACTATCTGTTGGACTTGATCTGAAGTGAGTGAACTAAGATCAATGTTGTTGTAAGTAACTTGTGATGGTGGTGTATTCTCAATCATAACATTGGCAGCAAGAGAATTCGCATTATTCTTCATTTGAGAAATCTGAGATATCGGTGGCCTCCACTGTTGAGAGTTTTGCTGAAACTGTGGGAAATTTCCTCGTGGCTGAGATGATATCATCTTGGGATTAAAACCATTATTCTGAAATTGTGGACGATTCTGTCCATACTGTTGTGCTCCTTGAGACTTAAAACCAGGTATATAACCAGGAGGGTAGCCATGTAGTTTGTAGCATTTGTTAACCATATGACATGTGATGCCACAATGAGTACAAACCACCTTGGGTTTAGCTTTGAAATTTGCATAAGCAATCATCTGATCCATATCTACAGAACCAGTACTTTGGAAAGCAACATTATCTGAAACTCTAGCTGGATTAATGCCTTTCTGCCTCTCATCTTGAACAACAATATTAAAAGCTTCCTTAAGAGAAGGCATTGGCTTCTGCATTAGAATGTGTCGACGTGTTGGTTCATAAGCCTCACTCAGCCCCATCAAAAACTTTGTAACTCTGCCTCTCTGTTGCATTCCTTCCCAAAGTAAAGCAGCATTGCATTCACATCTCCCACATGTACAAACAGGAAATTCTACATAATTCTTGTAATTTTCCCAGAGAGTCAGAAGCTCAGTATAGTAATCATTAACAGTACGAGATCCTTGCTGAATAGTGCCTAACTTCTGCTCAATCTCATAAATCCTAGTGGCATCATCTTGATTAAAACGATTCAATAAACTTTTCCAAATCCCAGCTGCTGTAGGAATAAACAACAGACTTTGACTAAGATTCTTCGATACAGAGTTTATCAACCAAGTTGCCACTAAGTCATTACAGCGAGACCATGCACCAGCATTAGGATCATTATCAGGGGGTTTAGAAAGTGTACCATCCACAAAACCAAGTTTATTTCTGACGTTCAAAGCCATACGTACAGATCTACGTCATGTGTGAAAATCAACACCACCGGTGAGCTTATCGGAGACTAATTGTAATCCGGCATGATCGTTATTGTGAAGATAGAAGGGATTCTCGTTTTGTTCAGTAGGAAACCTCGCCGGAGGAACCGGAGCATTCGGAGGTTGAGTAGAAGTACCGATCGATCCCATATCCGATGCGGAAATGAATCAAACCGAAGAAAATGTGGTGAAATTGATAAAGAAAACAAGAAATTCAACCACAATCGAGGTCAATCAAAGAGAAAACAAAAGAATCAGAAAAGAAATCGAAGATGAAATGAGACGAACAAGAAAATCCAAAAGCATGACGATAAGCTCGATGCGAAGCTTGATGATACAGATTTCTCGGCGAGAGCAGCTCATAGTTGCGGAAGATAAGCTATAAGCTCTGATACCATATCAGATTCAACAATGGTGAACTGAGATGAGCTCAAGAACAACTCAAGAAGAAGAAGAGAGAAGAAGAAGAGAGATGAAAAATATCTCGTTTATTCAACTTAATTCTGTAAACTGTATATTACATTTACTTATATCACTAATCACTCATTAACGTCTAACAGAGTTCGTTAACTAAGCTAACTAACCAAACTAACAGTCAACGTTAAGTCAACGTTATCTCTGATAGGCATATACACGCATTGTGATTCCGACAGTGCTCATCTTTTCAAAATGTGTTCATACTTATATTTGCTTTAAAAAGAAGATTTAGCTCTCTTTAATTTAGTTTCATTCTAATCACAAATTATACATTTTTTTCTTTGACCAAATAATTTCAGTACAAACCATGTTGATCAAAGTAAACCCAAAACATGGAATCGTTTTTATAGGATTCCAAATCCATATTAAGATCCAATGACGTTTGTTAATTACAACATCTCGTATTGTATATATTAGTTGTGTCATAATATGTTCCTTATTAATTTCATGTTTTATACACAATTGAGTCTCAGTATGTCTATCAAGTACCACCATCCATAACAACACAAATTTAATATTTTGTTTCTATAGTCACAGGAATATATTTTCAGCTCATTTTCTGTTATTAGAAAGCTCTTTATTTTTTTCCAATTAAAATAATAAGGATCTTTATCAACTAATAAATTAATTAATACCTATGCGAGCTATATAAATGGTTCACATGTGGAATAATTGCAATGTCAAAAAAAAAGAGAACAAAACAAAATTGTATAATACACGGTATTTTACCAATAATATAATTTAATAATTTGTTTCCTTCATTTTTTTTCAACCCTTTTAATTTTCCTCCTCTCAGTCTCTTTATAAACATCTCTCTCTACCCTTCAAAAGTCAGCGCTCTCTTTTGTCTCCTCTGCTTTCTCTCTTCCCTCTGAGATTCTGAAGCTTTTGTCTCCCCTGCGAAACCAAATCAATGGCCGACGATTGGGATCTCCACGCTGTAGTCAGAGGCTGCTGCTCAGCCGTGAGCTCATCAGCAACCACCACAAACACCGTGTTTTCAAGCGGCGTTTCATCTCATACGAAACCTGTATTCACCGTCCAACGACAGAGTAATGCCGTTTCCTTCGGAGAGATTCGAGATCTATACACGCCCTTTACACAAGAATCAAATGGTTCTGTTGTCTCCTCGTTTTCTTGTCTGAATTACCCAGAAGAACCCAGAAAGACTCAGAACCAGAAACGTCCTCTTTCTCTCTCTGCTTCTACCGGTAGCGTCACTAGCAAACCCACAGGCTCCAACACATCTAGATCCAAAAGAAGGTTCGTTTTTTTACCCTTTTTTTTTTTGTTTAACTATAACCAAAAAAGCTAAAACTTTTTGTCAAACCCATTTATTAAAATTTGCGTTTTTTTTTTAATTGTTGAACCCTTTCAAAATTTCGAATTTTGTTGTAAAGAGGTGGTTAAAAGTCTCTGTTTTGTCGAACCCATCAAAACTGAATTGGGAAATTTCGAAGTTTGTTGTATGGAGATGGCTAAAAAAGTCTCTGTGTTACTTGTTGCTTGTTTCAGAAAGATACAGCATAAGAAAGTGTGCCATGTAGCAGCAGAGGCTTTAAACTCCGATGTCTGGGCGTGGCGAAAGTACGGACAAAAACCCATCAAAGGCTCACCATATCCAAGGTAATATATACAAAAAAAAAAAAAAAAAAAAATTAACAAAAATTCATTTATTGACTTATAAATGTGTGTATTCTTTCAAGACAAAAGAACTTGTCTGTTTTTGTGATTCTGTTTGGTTTAGTTTGTTAAATTATCTCTCTTTCAATTTTAGTAAATTCTAATTTATTTTATTTTCATTGAAAAACAGAGGATATTACAGATGTAGTACATCAAAAGGATGTTTAGCCCGTAAACAAGTGGAGCGAAATAGATCCGACCCGGCAATGTTCATCGTTACTTACACGGCGGAGCACAATCACCCAGCTCCTACTCACCGTAATTCTCTTGCCGGAAGCACCCGTCAGAAAGTATCCGATCAGCCGACGACTAAATCTCCGACGACCACGATTGCTGCTACTACGTATTCATCGTCTCCGGTGACGTCAGCCGAAGAATTTATTTTGCCTGTGGAGGATTTAGCGGTTGAAGATCTCGACGGAGATGAGGACCTGTTATCTTTGTCGGATACGGTGGTGAGCGAGGATTTCTTCGATGGTTTAGAGGACTTTGCCGCCGGAGATAGCTTTTCCGGGAACTCAGCTCCGGCGAGTTTTGATCTTTCTTGGGTTGTAAACAGTGCCGCCACGACCACTGGCGGAATATGATTAGACAAATGGCTTAGAATACTCTTTTAGGAAAGATATAGGATTAAGGAATTATTCTCGGATTATATGTAAAAATAGGAAAAAAAGAGTTATTCTTTGTTACCTTTTTCGGTTTTTCTTCCCTTGTTTCTAAATATCTTAGAAAATTTTAATTGTATATTCATTAAGCCCATATTCGTAACAGATTTTTATCATATTATTGAGATGAAGCATATTTGCTAGATTGTTTAACAAAAAAAAAAAAAAAAGAAAGAATATTAGTAAGATTCTTGCCACAACAAAAAGACAAAGATTAGTTAAAATTTAATAGTCGACAAAAAAAAAGAAGTTAAAATTTAATATATATTTTATCAACTATATTAAAACTTTTTTTGGTGTTGATGGTCCCAAATTATATATTTTTTGGTAACCTGAGAACTGAAACTAATTAATAATTTGTGAATAATTAATTTAGTAGTTAGTACGGTATACTATTTTCAGTTCAAAATAAAATGCCTGACACTATCACTATATTTAATGGTAATAATATATATTTTTGTTGTTGTAACTTCTGATATATACTGACTGAAAATTAACGTGCTGATAACATAGTCATAATGAAGCAAATGAGTAATTGACATGGTAATAAATTCATGGAAATTATAAAATTATCATTATATTATATTAATGGTAATAATATAACATCATGACTAATATTCTAAGAAAAGTTATAGTATATATTTTCATTAAATGCTAAACATGGCACATGATATATTTTGGGTAAGGCATGGGCAAAACAAGGTCCATCGTGTTACACTGCTACTTTCACCTTCGACGAGTTCTTTTTAGTCTGGGCTGAGTGTTGGGCCAATTTTCAGACCCACAATTAAAAAAAGCACTAATGTTCTTGACGCATCAATCAATCAATAATACATCTTCTGTGTACCGCAATGCATGTGATTAAAACTCCTGAGAGCGGATGGGCGACGCTCGAGTCTCGAGATACGAAGGTGGTCTGTCCAGTCGCATCTTATTCTCTTCCTCTTTAAAATATTTTTTATATTCCGATTATTTAAAATTTTTAATTCGAAACTTATTCCTTTTTCTAAACTCGAACCATTATTACACTACTACTGGGTCGGGGTAACAAATGTGATGGTAATCCTTGTCCAAGATTAGACGTATAGCCAATTCGAAGAACCATTATTATCTGATCTAGTACATCATCTTAATTATTAGTATTAAAAACTCGAGCCATTGGCTTTATAGAGCATCGACACATGAGTTGATATATATATGTCTACTCATGTGAATAACACGTGATTGACGCATTCCTCACTCCTCAACTCCACATCTGTAACATATTGTATATCTCTTTGGTAAATCTCTTTTCTTTTACCTTTACAGTTGTGTTGACGTGCCAAATGATATGTCTTTGCAAAGGACAGTGCCAAGAGGGGAGATAGCAGAAGGATTTTCACTCGTTTCTTTTTGAATATGATAATAATACAAGGTTTAAATAAAATTGAGAGGGGAATATAAGGGTAAATAGAGTAATATAGATACTAAAAGGCATCTCCATCAGTTAGAACCGATGAAGAGTTTCTAAAGAATTAAAAAATAATGTTTTATTTATTTTAAATGGATCAGCCAATTAGTGTATACCATGTGTCAATTTTGGTTAAGAAACGTATCTTAATTAAGAGACGTATCTGCTTCTCTTTCCTTCTTTTCTTTGATTTTATTAATATTTTAATCAGATACCCCGATAGAACTGCTCGAACGCACTCAGAGTAACAGAAAACAGAATAAATATCACTTGGCAAATCTGAAATTCTCCGCCACCGTCGCATATCTCCGGTTAATTCTCTAATCAGCTACCGGCGAAAAATTGTTTCTCACCGGAAATGAGTGAGAATATGACGTCTTCTTCTTCGGATTCCTTGCCGTGAATTTGAATCCCATCGTTCCCGGTGATTCTCCGGTAGTAGAAATATTTGAACTAATTGTTTTTTTTTATTAATTATGATTATTATTATTTTAATAATGTGGTTCAAATGCTTGGGATCCATAGTAATCGGCTTTCTCATTACTTGCTTATAAATTTTCCCGTTTAATTTATTAATTTCCTCCTTAAATTCTGCAACTTTTATAGGGTTTTTGCCTTGTAGCATCGTGGGAGTTCCTAAAAAACTTGAGAAGAGAAATCTCCATGTGCATTCTAAGCTTGTGGTTTAAGTATGTTGAATCTTTAGGTAATTTCCCAAGGATTAAACTAATCCCTAGGTGAACTGCAAGATACATAAAGATAAAGTTAAAAAGTTCAGGACTTCACCTCTGCAACTAGATTTTGAGTATTTTGCTTCTCATTCGAAATCTCTTTTTCTTTTCTTTTTTTTTTGGTAAGAAAGATAAAAGAAGATGGTGTTAGTTTGTATTCTTGTTGTATCCAGTTCAAATGTGTAGATGTAATTACATATTTTTCAAGATTTGTTTGATTTTGTGTTTGTACAGAGCTTGAAGAATGGGGAAGACGAATGTATTATCGAAGATTAGAGCTTTCAATGGTATCAATAGACCTATCTATGTATTGGCTGGTTTAGCTTTTCTTATCTCAGTTGCTACATTAGCTAAATTCAATTACATCACACCATTGCGCTTCTCTGATCGGTTCTGTAACTATCACGGAAGCTTTGACGGCGACAACTATAACATCGGGAGCCAAATGAGAAAGACGATCGAAACCGCCATTTTTAAAATCCACCAAGAAATGGATGATCTCAAGGCTTTAGAAGCTAATGCTTCTGTTTCATCAGCTTCTAGATCCATGTTTAGGCATGTAGCTTTTCTTGCGGATGTTCTTTCCCTGGTTCAGTCAGTTCATATGGAATTGCCTTCGTTAGAAGAGAGATTCGTAGCGGATCATCCACTGAAGCAGCGGAACGGTGACCCTGGGGAGCATTTTATGAGAGAAGAGATTAAGAAGTACATAAAGATCAAACCAAACCGGCTTGGGAAGCAGAATTTCATGGGAGCTAATGGAACATTCACCTCGATCGGGCACGCTTGTTTCGCGATGAAGAAAGATCTTGAAGAATACATGGACTACGATGTAGGGGAAGTCTGCAATGACGATTGGAGATTAGCTCAGAAGCTTATGGTTCACGGATGTGATCCGTTGCCTAGAAGACGGTGCTTCTCCCGTGCCCCGCAGTTATATTACAAACCGTTTCCGATCAGTGAGTCTTTATGGAAGCTTCCGGATAATCGGAATGTGAGATGGGGACAGTATAAGTGCAAGAACTTTGCTTGCCTTGCTAGTAACACAACAGCTCGTAAAGGGTTCTTCAAATGCACTGATTGCTTCAACCTCACTCACCACGAATCGCCAAGATGGGTTAACCGAGGCGAAATCGATCCTGAGACAAACCAAACCGCGGATTTCTCGATACAAGAAGTACTCGAGATTAAACCGGGAGAGATTAGAATCGGATTGGATTTCAGCATTGGCACAGGAACATTTGCAGCTAGGATGATAGAGCGGAATGTCACCATTGTATCAGCAACAATCAACCTCGGAGCTCCATTCAACGAGATGATCGCTCTACGAGGTTTAGTCCCGTTATATCTAACCGTGAACACACGGTTACCGTTCTTCGACAGCACACTTGATATGATTCACACAACGAGGTTTCTAGATGGATGGATCGATCTAATACTTCTTGATTTCGTGCTGTTTGATTGGGACAGGGTTTTAAGACCAGGTGGATTGTTGTGGATCGATGGTTTCTTTTGTCTAAAAGAGGATTTGAGTGATTATACTGAAGCGTTTAAAGCTTTGAGGTATAGGAGACATAAGTGGGTTGTGGTGCCAAAGAAAGATAAAGATGATAAAGAAGTTTTCTTCTCTGCTGTGTTAGAGAAACCTCCAAGACCCTTTAGATGATTTTATCATTGTATTATTGTCTTTGTAATATTCTTCTATATATAAAAAAATGTCTCAAAATAAAAGATGATATATTTTAGTTATATGATCCAATTTGCTTGTATAAATTCATAGGAACAAAAAATTTATTTACTTGACATTTTCACTACTCAGAATTCAGAAATAAGAATCGTATGATACGACGTAGTTTAATAAAATAATCTCCTCCGAACCACTAGGTTAGGAATACTCAACGAACAACTAGGTCCGGACCGGTAAATGCGCGGTATATAAACGACTTTGGCTCTTTATTTCTCGATTTCGTTACGTTGATAAAAACGGAGAATGGAGAAGGAGCAGCTAGAGATCGTGGGACCAATGGAGGAGCCATTGATGTCAAACATCGTACCAGAGGAGATCAACGACCTGGATTCGCTTTCTTCATCAGATAGTGATTGCGAGAAACCAGATTCCCCTGTTCCCATCAATGCTCCGATCTATCGTATGTTTGGAAGAGAACGACCAATCCACATGGTTCTCGGCGGAGGTAAACGTACGGAACACTCCCTACACTCAATTCCATTTTCATTGATCTCAACCGCATTTAGGGTTTGGATGATGATTATTAGATTGCGTGTGACATTCGTGAATTTATTTAGATATAGAGATTAATGAAGATTGATTGATTATGTGACCTAATCACCTAGTGGTTGGGTAATTTGTTGAAGCTGCTGATGTGTTGCTATGGAGAGACAAGAAGGTCACTGCAGGATTACTCAGTGTAGTGACTGTGATCTGGCTTTTGTTTGGATTTGGTGGTTGTCCTCTTCTCACTTGTCTTTGTCGTGGCTCCATTCTTTTTCTGCTTCTCTCATTCCTCTGGTCCAATGCCCTCAACAAGTAAAGCTTTTTTTGGACCTTGAAATATGTTTAAGTAAAACGTGATTCTTTGTTTTCTAATTTGAACATTTTCAAATATCATTTATTTATAGATCTCCAGAGAACATAATAGAGATTTACATCCCTGAGAAGCCATTACTCCTAGCTGCTTCTGCTTTGACCTTTGAGCTTAACTGTGCTTTTGCAACCTTAAGGAGCATTGCGTTAGAGAGAGACATCAAGAGCTTTGTAATGGTACTTGTTTAGTTGCTCTATGTCTTTATTTTAGACAAGATCTCTGAAATGATTTGTTGATTTGTTTTTTTTTGGTTCTGAAACAAAGGCACTCATAGGACTCTGGCTTGTATCGATCATAGGAAACTGGTTCAGCTTCTTGTCGTTGCTCTACATCTGTAAGTATACACAACTTGGTTCTCATACTCTTGTTTATCTATCTAAGGATTATGTCTTGGCCAAATAATATACTACGTACTAAACCAAACAGGTTTTGTTCTACTTCACACGGTGCCAATGCTTTATGAAAAGTATGAAGATGAGATTGATCCCATCGCTGAGAAGGCTGTAATTGAGATGAAGAAGCATTACAAAGTTTTTGAAGCCAAGGTTTTAAGTAAGATCCCTCATTAGCGAAACAACTCAAAATTGAAATAGATTTTATTTAGTAACTTTAGTTCATTTATTTTATTCTTTCTTGGGGTCCAAAAATCGTTTCGAGTCATTCCTCTGTTCATGTGATTTTGGTTACTTCCTACTCAAGCCATCTAAACTTTTGTGGATACAAAATGGTATGGACCTTTAAAATAATTTCCAAAAGGCTTGCCCGATTTTCTTACATAGCTATAGATGTTTCCATATAAATCTCAGCCTATGTTTTTTTTATGATAAAAACATTCCATTAAAATATCGAAGTACAAAGAGTATTACAAATTATTACGTAAACAGGTTTAAAGAGTATTACAAATTATTAAATAAACAGATTTATGTGCCATATACTGAAAACAAAAATATTAGAGAAAACGAAATTGAACGATGCTTTTTTTCGAAATAAACTTTACACACTAATAACTATTATATATATAATGTTATTTTTTTTTTCTATTTGTCTCACTTAATTACGATGTGTATGGCAGATTGACATTACTTCTTTTGCTTTCCAAATCGTACAAGAAAAGTTCATTGCATCCGTTAAATCTCACCTATTATAGATTGCTTTTACCAAGAAAGTTACAAAATGATTTTAGCAAATGCATTACGCCGAATTTATATAAAAAAAAAAAAAAACAACCCAACTGATACTAAACAGATCGACATTGCTTCTTTTGCTTTCCAAATCGTACAAAAAAAGTTCATTGCATCCGTTAAATCTCACCTATTATAGATTGCTTTTACCAAGAAAGTTACAAAATGATTTTAGCAAATGCATTACGCCGGATTTATAAAAAAAAAATAAAAAACAACCCAACTGATACTAAACAGATCCAACATTACAACAAATAATGCATACTTTTTCAGGCCTTCTTTCAATATTGTAAGCCCATTTGACACCGACAGACCCAAACGATACAACCTGATTTTAAAAAAAATTGAAAAAAAAAATGCTAAATTGCAGTAAAAATTCTCTTCCCAATCTCCATTTTTTGGTTCTGTTTTGAGATCTCCCTCCACGCCGTATCACCAGATCTACACTTCCACTAAAAATTTCCCAGAATTCCAAAATTCTTCTCTGTATATTTATTATATCTCACTTTCGAATTCGAATTCGAATCCGTAAAAACTCTTGTGAATTAAAACGAAACCATTCTCCTCAAATTTTAATCCTCTCGAAAGCTACAAAAAATGGCGCAGCAACAACAGTTCCTTCACCAACGTCCAATCCAAAACCCATTCACAAACCCATTCGCTTCCTCTCCTCTTTCTTATTCTTCAATCTCAAATCGTCCAATCTCTCTTCTCAGCCGCAACGGTCTCCTTCTCCTTCTCGCTCTCCTCGTTATCCTCGGTGTATTCTTACCCTGGGCAGGATCTCCCTTATTCCCGTTTCCAAACAGAACCTCTTCTTTGCAATCCAAATGGCGCGACTATTCCCTCGCTCAAGCTGTTAAATTCACAGCTAAGAACGGCACTGTGATCGTCTGCGCCGTCAGCTATCCTTACTTGCCTTTTCTCAACAATTGGTTGATTAGTGTCTCTAGACAGAAGCATCAAGATAAAGTTCTCGTCATCGCTGAGGATTACGCTACTCTCTACAAGGTTAACGACAAGTGGCCTGGTCACGCCGTTCTCATTCCTCCGGCTCTCGATTCTACCGCACACAAATTCGGTTCCCAGGTATTTTCTCTGCTCAAAGTTTTCATCTTTTCGATCTAATTTCATTTACTTAGCTAGAGAGTGAATACTTAGTTTTCATCATACTGACTCACTTAGATCTTGATTAGCTAGTGTCACTGAGGATTTGATTTTGAGCTGTGTTTTGGTACATTCATGGCTGATCCTATGAATAACTAAAGATGGTGAACTTGTGGATGTAGTAGCAGGATCAAAATTGAATTTTTATGTATCCTCTGTTTCCGTGTATGATAAATGTATGCTAAGAGCTTTTGTTGCAATGGAATTGATAGTTTTTAACTAATTTTCTGGCATTGGATTAGGGTTTCTTCAATTTCACGGCTCGGAGGCCGCAACATCTCTTGCAAATATTGGAGCTAGGTTACAATGTTATGTACAACGATGTTGATATGGTTTGGTTGCAAGATCCGTTTCAGTATTTGGAAGGAAGTCACGATGCATACTTCATGGATGATATGACTGCTGTATGTAAATTCACACATCTCCTTCATCGTCGGCATTGACTTAGTGTATTTATTATCTTCTTGATTATGGTGCCCAGATTAAGCCTTTGGATCACTCTCATGATTTGCCACCTCCGGGGAAAAAGGGGAGGACTTATATATGTAGCTGTATGATTTTCTTGCGTCCCACTAATGGCGCAAAACTTCTCATGAAGAAATGGATCGAGGAACTTCAAGACCAACCTTGGTCCAGAGCTAAGAAAGCAAATGATCAGCCTGGTTTTAACTGGGCACTTAACAAAACAGCTCATCAGGTATCTTCCTTCATCCTACTTCCATAGTGAAACAGTAACTTTTCTGTAAAATCTCAAAAGACTGAACCTTTTGGTAATCTTTTAAAATCCTACTACCTACAAATGTTCAGTTAGGGTTTTGTTTCAAATAGACTCTTAGATCATTTGTTTGCCATTTTCTGTTGTGCAGGTGGATCTCTACTTGCTTTCTCAGGCAGCTTTCCCAACAGGAGGATTGTATTTCAAGAACGCAACATGGGTTAAGGAGACAAAGGGAAAACATGTCATAATCCACAATAACTACATTGTAGGTTTCGACAAGAAGATCAAACGTTTCCGTGACTTTGGTCTATGGCTAGTCGATGATCATGCTCAAGAGTCTCCATTAGGGAAATTACAGTAAATTCTTATGGCGAAAAAGATTGTTTGTTGGTCACTCTATATATCTGTCTTTTTGTTGTTATTGGAATTTTCAGGCTGCGCAAAGGAAGAAAGATCCAATGAGTCAATTTTTTATACCTTTTTTTGGTCTTTTTTTTTATTTATGTGAAGAGGTTAGAGGTGTTTTAAGATGGCTAATTCAATATGACTTTTGAGTTTACTAGAATTGGCATCGAGTCTGACAACTCTATTTCTATGGTTACTAGTTACTACTACTTACTTCCTTCAAGTCATTATTGATTAAATGGGGAATTAACAAAACGGTGTCATATAAATATAAATATATTAAATTGTAAAATTTGGTACGACTCAAAACTGTGTCATGTAACAAAACCTTACGGGATTGGCTACGGTTGATAAATTGTAAATCTATTTCTAGATAAATGAAAAACCTTTAAAAGGCTAATATAATTTGACACAAATATGAAATATTCAATCTGATTTTTTATAACGAGTATAGCAAATTCTGGTTAAGAAAAAGTTGGACGAGTTTATATAATCCAAAACTATACTGACAGCTAGCATATGATGAGGGTCCACTTGATTTTTCTTTATTTTTTTATTTTTTATTTTCCCGCGAGGGTCCACTTTATAATTATATATGCATTTATTTAAATTATAGTTGGATGTTTATTTCCACACTTTACAACATGTGACTAATTTTACTATTTAGACTTTTTGGAGGATGCTGCTTATGTAAGATTTACCGCAAATGAAAAACATAAATGGAATTATCAGAATCGGAGCTAGTAATAGGTTCTTTACGTCCAATGCTGGTCACTAGACCTTTTTCATTAGTGTGTGTTACTAAAACGATTTATTTTCCTGATCTGATATTATTTTATGCATTTATTTGTTGATTTGTTCTAACAATTTATGTATATGAATATAGTCAAATCGGATTTCACAAAAGTAATGGCTTCTATTTAAATCGGTATATTAAATTATGCGTGTAACATAAGGAAAAAAAAAAACATAATAATTGTAAAATATTGAAAAATTCCCTGTAACAGCACAATCTCAAGTTTTTTTTACAGAAATAGCACTGAAAAATTATTAGACATGAATAGCATTCTTAAGATAAATTGCATTAATAAAAAATTAAAACTATAATTGCACTTACAGTGCCGGCGATACAAAATCTCATTCTTCCGTCACCGCTCACGGCAAATCAAACGAGACACTTGGCTTGTCTCCATCTTCGTTCTTCTTCAAATCATGCTCTTCGTTGTAACTATGGGCGTCAACGACTGTTCCATAAAATCTCACGGCCACTGCGCCGGTAAACTCCTTGGCCGATTCTCTTTCCAGCCGAATCTTTGAGATTCCGATGCTCGGTTCCTCCGCTTCTACGTGAGTAGCTCTCTCCGATGGATTTCGTTTTTGGTCTCTTCTCGTATTTGTTTCCAGAATCGAGATCTAATTGAATCTGGTGCTTCATTTTGCGTGTGCTCATCTTTAGTATCAGTAACGATTGATGAGTTTTAGCTGATTCATAGAGTCTTAATCTTTGATAACAGCTGGAAAATCCTTTAGTGATGAATTTTGGATGCTTCACTTTTCGTGTGTTTATCTTTAGTATCAGCAAAGATAGTCTCCACGATTGATGAGTTTCAGCTGATTTATAGACTCTCAATCTTTGATAACAGCGACAAGTTCTTATTTCCAATTATGTGTTGTTCTAGAGTGTTTACTTGTGTGGATCTTGGTGCTACATTATGTTTGATTAAGCAATCGAGTTAAAGTTACAAGTACAATTGCTGCTTCTTTTGAGAGGTATACGTTTCAGAAAATTGAGAGAAACAATGGTAATTTGAGTTACCAAATGATTGAGTATAAGCTATGGACTTCTTATTTTTCTTGTGAATTTGCAGGTTAGAGCATATGGGAGATCTTTTTGGAATACTCTGACAAAGAATAATGAGATTTGACGTATTTTGACATCTCCAAAACTGTGAGCATATGGGAGGTCTTTCTTGTGAATTTATGAAGTTGGGTCTGGTTTGGGGTTTAATAGAGATGCGTTAAGCGTTAAGGATGCTGGAGTTATTGCTGGGCTAAATGTTGCCAGGATCATCAATGAACCCACTGCTGCTGCTATTGCCTATGGTCTTGATAAGAAGGGTGGTGAGAAGAACATCCTTCTTCACAAATGGAGTGTTCGAGCTTCTCTCCTACAAATGGTGACATTCACTTGGGAGGTAATATACTTGTGACCACGAATGAATATTTTGAATTAATTGTTCAATAACAGATCAGATCATGTTAAGTATTGCTTTATTGTGATGTTGGTATTAACGTTTTGTTCTCTTGATCTGTGCAGGTGAGGACTTTGACCACATGATCATGGAGTGTCATTTAGGAAGTCTTTCAAAACTTTTAGGAAGTCTTTATAAACTTTTAGGAAGTCTTTCCTAATCTTTTTTGAATTTTTAGGAACAATCCTTAAAAATTTAGGAAGAATGTCATCCTAAATTGTATGCTAATTTTTATAAATTTAGGAAGTCTTTCAGAACTTTTAGGAAGTCTTTATAAACTTTTAGGAAGACTTTCCTAATCTTTTTTGAATTTTTAGGAACAATCTTTAAAAATTTAGGAATGTCATCCTAAAGTGTATGTTAATTTCTATAAATTTCGGAAGTCGTTCAAAACTTTTAGAAAGACTTTCCTAATATTTTTTGAATTTTTTGGAACAATCCTTAAAAATTTAGGAATGTTATGTTAATTTCTATAAATTTAGGAAGTCTTTCAAAATTTTTAGGAAGTCTTTCCTAATTTATTTTGAATTTTTAGCAACAATTGTTACAACTTTTAGATCGATTTTAGTTCAAATCCAAATTGAATATATATAGTGAATTGGAAAAGAAACCATTTTAAACTTGATTTGCATAGAACAATAAAATATTAGAAAAATGATTAACAAGACATTTGTAAAACAAGATGAAGAAATGTGTTACGATAGCAAGCAGCCATTGAAGTTCGGTTTACAATTGGTTAAGTCTCGGTTCATCAAGTTTGCTTTTTCTGGAGATGCTTTTTTCTTAACTCTCTAACAAAAACGGGAGATTGAGTGACCAAATACCATATTATTATGAACTCAATAGAACCCACAACATCATTCTCAGCTTCAAACCAACAACATATATGACACAAATATCTAAACATAGTTGAGCCTAGATAGAGCAAATACAAAACCGGCTTAAGAGGAACCCACACCTTACATAATTTTGTTTTTAAGGCTTAGGTGTAGGAGTCGGTCTTCAAAGGATGTGATGACTCTTTCTGTCAACAGTAACCATAAATTCGGCTTGATATTCTACAAGTGGTCCATCCGGCTTCTCCCTCAACACAAATGGAACATATGACTTTGATCTCGGTGAAGCGAGATAATAACCTCTCACAACTTCAAAGAACTCCACATTACACACCTTAAACCACAACAAACAATCATCAATGAATCAAACTAAGCTACCCAACTAAACTTGAATGATAGATAGAACAAACCCAAACAGGAAGCATAGAACCGAGAGATAATGGGGAAAAACAAACCGAGAAGGCGACACCATCAAAGGATCCACGCTGCAGTCCGCTGGAACCAAATAGACACCAAGCCGAAGAATCAAGGACGACCACGCAGCTCCCACGAAACTATAAGTAGCCGAGAAGCCCAATGAAAAGCCACGACTTGAACCACTTCAATTCCTTAACGGGAGCCACTATAGAGCTTCGACTAGTCACCACCGAGTCCAAAAACGGCGAGAAACAAGGCGTCATATCAGATCGAGAAAAACCCCAATCTTCAAACAGAATACATAGCCTCCAAATGTTGATCGAAACCTCTGTTGACTGTACAGTATGCTGCAAAAGTGAAGAAAGCTATAAACGCAAATAGGAATCCGGCGGCGACATCAAAAGCACACCCACCGCCGGATTCAACCGGAACACGCAAACGAAGGCAGATCGGAGGAGTGCTTCGTTTCATCTAAGGAGAGAGAAAAAATGTACGAGTGTTTATTAGAAATAAGAGTAATTTAGTCTTTTTCTTTTTTAATGAATGCTAAAATTGGAACTTTCGAAAAGGTGATCTAAATTGTCAAGAAAACATAAAGAGAAATTCCATGTAATAGCACTAAATCTAGTTTATAAGACAATTATGGTATCAGTTTCTAAATGTGACAACAATAGCATTTTCCAATAGGCAATTGACTAAACTAACCTTTCTTATTGTTTCAGAAAATAAAGAATTCGATAAGAAAAAGAAAAGAAACCGAAAAAAGAACAAAAAGGAAATCGAAAAAAAGAAAATATCTCGACAGAGACAAAAGTTTCTTTCGCCGGAAGTGCTTCCCGATGGGCATGAATTGTTGCCAGAGATTTGTCATCTTCTTCGGTGAGTGATTTGTTATCTATTGAAGTGTCTTGTTCTTCGATTTAGATTCTTTATAGTCTATTGAAATCGGAACAAACTCTTTCGCATTGTTGCTTGATCGCATTGTTGCTTGATCGCATTGTTTCCAGTTCGACGTAATATTTCGTAGTTAATTGATTTATTGGTGTTTGTTTACTATTTTATGATCTTAGGATTAGATCTAGTGTAATGATAATCACGATCTTAAGATGTTTGTTTAGAGATTCAATTTTCTGGATAATGTGGTGAAGAAATTAGGTTGGTGATTTGTGAGATTAATTAGTTTTGGATTGGGAGATTCATGTTTCACCATAATTGACGATGTTGAATTTTTGCGATATTCAGGATGTTTATTTGCGTTTTCAACTGCGAAAGAAGAAGCTACAAAATTAGGAACAGTTATAGGAATAGATCTTGGAACAACTTACTCTTGTGTTGGTGTTTATAAGAATGGTCATGTTGAAATCATAGCTAATGACCAAGGAAACTGTATTTCACCTTCATGGGTTGGTTTCACTGTTCCAGGTTAGCTTGCTTGTTAATTTTGGTTCATTTTATGCTGTGGAGAGATATATATTTATTTGTGTAGTTTGATTGATTTTTAATTTGGTTTTGACTATGTGCAGCTTACTTCAACGATGCCCAGAGACAGGCTACTAAGGATGCTGGAGTTATATGGGCTCAATGTGGCCAGAATCATCGATGAACCCACTGCTGCTGCTATTGCCTATGGTCTTGATAAGAAGGGTGGTGAGAAGAACATCCTTCTCTTTGACCTTGGTGGTGGTGTCAGTGTCTTGACCATTGATAAGAAGGATGGTGACACTCACTTGGGAGGTACTTTACTTGTGACCACAAATGAATATTTTGAATTACATAACAGATCATATAATGTTAAACATTGAGGGATTGCTTTATTGTGATGTTGGTACTAACCTTTTGTTCTCTTGATCTGTGCAGGTGAGGACTTTGACCACAAGATCATGGAGTACTTCATCAAGAAGCACCAGAAGGACATTAGCAAGGACAACATAACAAGGCTCTTGGAAAGCTCCTAAGGGAATGTGAGAGAGCAAAGAGAGCTCTTAGTAGCCAGCACCAGTCCGTGTTGAGATTGAGTCCCTCTTTGATGGTGTTGATTTCTCTGAGCCACTCACCAGAGCTCGTTTTGATCAAATAAAAATTTAGGAAGTCTTTCCAAACTTTTAGGAAGACTCCTTTTAAAAAAAAAAATTTTTAGAAACAATTCTTATAAATTTAGGAACTCCATCCGAAATGATTTGTTAATCGAACACTTGATCAAATAAAAATTTACAAGTCTTTCTAAAAATTTAGGGAAGACTTTCTAAACTTTTAGGAAGACTTTCCTACTTTTGTTTTTTTTTTTAAATTTTTAAAAGTAATTCTTATAAATTTAGGAACTTCATCCTAAATTGTATGTTAATCTACTACTTGATCAAATAAAATTTTAAGAAGTCTTTCTAAACTTTTAAGGAAGTCTTTCCTAATTTTTAAAAAAATTTTAGGAACAATTTTTATAAATTTAGGAATTTTATCATAAATCATATGTTAATCTACTACTTGATCAAATAAAAATTTAGGAAATTTTTCGAGTTTTTTCTAGTTTTTTTAGAAAGTTTTTTCTAGTGTTTTTTTTTTTTAAAATTTAGGAACAATTCTTATAAATTTAGGTACGTCCTCCTAAAGTGTATGTTAATCTACTACTTGATCAAATAAAAATTTAGGAGATCTTTCTAGACTTTTAGAAAATCTTTCATATTTTTATTTTTATTTTTAGAAAAAAATCTTATAAATTTTGGAACATCATTCTATGTTAATTTCTATATTTTCATGAATTCTTTCCTAAATATGTTGTCTTAGATTGTTTTGATATCATACCTTTTTGTTTTGCTTATATTGATTGAATGGATGGCGGTTTGCAGACTATACATCTCTGAGAATGTCTCTATCTATCTAAACATAAAACATGAATATTTTTAGGAAGTTTTATTATATATTCAGGAAGTCCTTCCTAAATACTTGATAAGTCTTACCTTTTTTATGAATAACTTCCTAAAGTATAGAAATTTAGGAATTATCTCTAAAAGTAGTATGAATTTTCCTAAATATTTACTTAAGTGTAGTTGTTGTTTAATTTGCCAAGATGGCTTGTTTATCACAGTTTGTGAACAATTACTCCTTTATGGAGAGTAAGAATCTATAAATAGTTTGACAAAAAAAGGGAATTATCTCTATAGTAGTATGAATTTTCCTAAATATTTAGAATTGTTTAGGAAAACTAAGATTTTTTCTTGAATTATTAAGAAGGATTCATAAAATTTTAGGAAAGCCTTTCAAAATTATATGTTAATATACTACTTCATCACAAATTTTTTTAGGAAGTCTTACCTTTAATTTATGAATACTTTTCAAAAGTTTAGAAATTTAGGAATTATCTCTAAAAGTAGTATGAATCTTTCCTAAATATCTAGAACTGTTTATTAAATCTAGGGAAATGATGAATTTTTCTTGAATTATTAAGAAGGATTCATACAAATTTATTCGAAATCATATGTTAATCTACTATTTGATCAAATAAAAATTTAGGATATCTTTCTGAACTTTTAGGAAGACTTTCCTAATTTTTTTTGAAATTTTAGGAACACTTCTTATAAATTTAGGAACGTCTTCCTAAATCGTATGTTAATACAGTATTACTACTTGATCAAATAAAAATTTAGGATATCTTTCTGAACTTTTAGGAAGACTTTCCTAAAAAAATTTGAAATTTTAGGAACACTTCTTATAAATTTAGGAACGTCTTCCTAAATCGTATGTTAATATTACTACTTGATCAAATAAAAGAATATCAACACCTTAAGTGAAGAATTAGGATTAATGAATAGGCATTTTAATGGATTTGCTTTTAGTTAAGGGAAAAAATGTGTAACGACATATGACAAATTATGATAATGTTATCATATTCGACAAATGACAATGCAAAATTCAATTACTAACCAAATAGCTTTAGGTGAAAGTATGAATTATCCCAGTGATTTATATTTAATTCAACAAAAATATAAATTGCATGTCCCTAATATATTGGCAAACACATAAGAAGAAACTAGTTTGTGTTTTATACTATGCAACTGTTCTCATTTTGACACTTTCTAAGATCTGGTGATGTGCGAGAGTTCAATACAATGCCTAAGAAAGAATGATCCTTTTACATTTTCTTTGAAGAATGATTTGGGAGAATGAATACATTATTAAGATTCCGCAATGTGTAAGGTTGTTACAAGGAATTTGTCAAACCAATCTGATGATTCTTTGATCATGAAACTTGTGACCTCATGTCTGACTCCATCTTTTGCTACTAACTGCTCTCTCGGAAAACCAAAATGTCTTTGTTAATTGCTCTATCTTTGTGCAATATAAACTATTAAGAATTTAGATCAGTTTGATTTTACCTTGAAATTTCCAGGAGAAACAGTTTCCTTATACGTCTTCTTAGCTCTCTTTAAAGGTTCTTCTAGTCCACCAATAGGATAGTGAGGATCCTTCGCGCCTGCACATGAAAATCCGGCAAAACCTGTAAGTGTTTCAGTAGATAATGAGCATACATAGATATATAGATTGTGCTCACCGTTGAGGATGTAAAGAGGCCGTGGAGCAATCACTGGCACTGAGTAAGGCGCATCAAAATGAGAAGCTAGGCCAGGAGCTATTCTGTTCCACACCTGTTGAGTACAATAGATACAAATTAATCATTTGAATCTACAATCCGAATTTGTAGTCATTTTTTTACTTATTTACCTTCTCCACTAGTTCTTTGTCGTTTTCTTTCCCTCATCAATCCTTGCTTCTGAAACCATAAAGAGAAAAGCAAAGGAATTAAAAATCCTCTATAAAAAAATACTCTTTTTGTTGGGTACTAAACTTCCAGAGACAAAACCAACTTCACTACTTAGAATCGTGTGCTGCACTCTCTTTGAGCACAATTTCCTTCAATCTCCTACTCTTTCTTTTTATTTTTTGCCTTTTTGCTTCTTCCTATCCAAAGATGTTAAACCTGCACCTAATCCTGCAGGACCCTGGCTCTCTGTTTTCCCATTCTCAGAAATGGTGCTCGATGAAGGCATTTGATGTTCATGTGTTAGGACCGCAAAAATCTGGATATAGAAAACTGCGAATAAAGAATAGAATTACGAAATAAAAAGATTAAACGATTTTAGAAAACCGAAAGAAGTGGAGTCGAGATTTGATCTCTTTCCTTAATTTTTAAAATCGCCCGTAGTGTGACGGTTTAGATGCGATTCAGAATCCCAGGATACAACCACTAGGAGACCGTATTCTCTACACTAGAATTACGGAATATGCGAACAAAATAAAACGCTATACTCTCGAGACACTTACTATTTTAAAGAGAGAAAGTGGAGGAGAGAGTGCTGGAATTTTTTCTCTTGCTATCAAAAGATTTCGTAAAAAAAAAACTGATTATCAAATGAGGAGGACGAAGGCTTTATATATTAGCCTAAGCGTGAATCAGTTTCCACAAATGTAGCTAGTGTATTATTGGTCAATTAAGAAATAATTGCCACACTAAATGGAGAATCAAATTTGAACGACTCGAGCCTTGATAATAATTGACTTGTTAACGTCAAATATTAAAAGCTGATTTACGTTCAAAATGGCCACAAAATCTGCTAATAATAATTAACTTAATAATGTTAAAATATTTGATCAGATTTAAACACTAATAAATATATGAATTTAATTCAAAATATTTATATGAATTCAGCCCAAATAAAAAGTTAATTGGGTGTGTGGTCCATTATCTCTAATGCACATTTTTGTGGGACAAATGCATATAAATGCATTTGGTCAATCCGAGTTGACTTTTTAAGCTTTCAAGCTACCCACTTTAAATCCTCATTTCTTATTCAATTTTAGTCCAATTTTGACAAATGAATACACTAAGTTATAGTGTTTATTTCAAGGAATCCAACTTATTTATTTTCAGATTAATTCGACGACCGTATGTCATCTGAAAAATTATCAGAAAATTATTTGGTTCCATTTGTCATAAAATGGGTTCCAACAATCCCCCACATGAATAGAAATTACTCTAAACGGAAGAAGACTCGACTGACTCGACTGACTAGACAGACTAGAAAGACTCACTAGACTAGCCTAGACTTAGGACTTTTCGAGAGTATAAACGAAAATTTACTGTATCTGAGATGGTGGCATTTTTCATCCTTGAACCACTCATTGTTAATATCTGTCGGGTTTACTCGGCCAGGAGGTGAACATGATGTCTTGAACCACCCGGATTTTTATGTAAACCGAGACAACAGCTATAACCCAGCTTATTTTCTCGTAGAACTTTGTTCTCTATTGTGTTCATTGTGGCCTTGAACTTGCCTGGTTATTCGTGAGTGAACTTAGAGAATATAGCCTTAACTTCATTCTCCTAGAAACGGCCTCATTTCACACTCACTAGGTGATCGCCACTAGTCTTTGCTTTAAGAAGTATCCTGTAATACTCCACATACAAAGCTATGGACGCGAATCATTAAAAGCTAATGCTTATCCTTGTTTATATACAGGAAGCACTGTATATCATCTTGGGAGCTGAGTAGTGACATAAAGTCTATCAGTGCTTGTAATAGAGTTTGTTTGATTTAGTTGTCCCTTTGAACCTACTTCTTGGGATCTCCAGTCACGTAAGTAGGGTTTCCATCAAACATCCTCTTTGGTTATAGGCAATAAACCCATTCCCTTTGATGATTTCAAAACTTGATCACGAGCCAAACCTTTAGTAAATGGATCCGCAAGGTTGTCGGCTGATTTGATGTAATCAATCATAATTACACCACTTGAGATCAAGTGTCTAATGGTTTTATGACGTCTTCTGATGTGACGAGATTTACCATTATAGAGAGTATTCAGTGCCCGGGAGATAGCCGATTGACTATCACAGTGTACACGTAATGCCGGTACTGGTTTCTCCCACATTGGAATATCTTCCAAGAAGTTTCGAAGCCATTCTGCTTCTTCTGCGGCTTTTTCTAGAGCTATGAACTCTGACTCCATGGTTGATCTAGCCAACAAAGTTTGTTTGGAAGATTTCCATGATACCGCTGCACCTCCTAAAGTAAAGACGTATCCACTTGTGGACGTCGAGTTCTTGGAGTCAGATATCCAGTTAGCATCACTGTATCCTTCCAGAACTGCGGGTTCTTTACCGTAGTGTAAGCCATAAGTTTTTGTATATTGTAAGTAATTTAATACTCTTGTTATGCCTTTCCAGTGTTTATGACCTGGATTGCTCGTGTAGCGACTTAGTACATTTACCGCGTGCGCTAGATCGGGTCTTGTGCAATTAGTTAAGTACATTAGACTCCCGATTACACGAGCATATTCAACTTGAGAAACTGGTTCACCCAAGTGTTTCGTCAAGTGTAGTTGAGAATCAACAGGAGTTTTTGCAGTCCCGGTTACGTAGTTCTTGAATCTATCAAGAATCTTTTCAGCATAATGAGTTTGAGACAAGGTGATTCCGTCAGAAGTTCTAGTGAGTTTAATTCCTAGGATTACATCTGCGAGACCCATGTCTTTCATATCGAACTGGCCATTTAGCATGTTCTTAGTTTGTTGGATTATGTCTTTATTGCTGCCAATAATGAGCATGTCATCCACGTATAAGCACAACAACACATACCCGCTAGGAGTAACTTTGATGTAAATGCACTTATCACATTCATTAATGCGGAAACCATTTGACATCATTACATTATCAAATTTTTCATGCCATTGTTTTGGAGCTTGTTTCAGTCCATATAACGACTTCACAAGTCTACAGATTTTGTGTTCTTGTCCTGGGACGACAAACCCTTCAGGTTGTTTCATGTAAATCTCCTCTTCTAAATCACCATTTAGAAAAGCAGTTTTAACATCCATTTGATGGATTTCTAGGTCTCTTATTGCGGCAATTCCTGTCAGCATTCTGATCGAAGTTATTCTTGTCACCGGAGAATAGGTGTCAAAGAAATCCATACCTTCTTTTTGTCGGAAACCTTGCGCCACAAGCCTAGCCTTGTATTTATCAATTAAGCCATCGGTTTTCAACTTGGTTTTGAAAATCCATTTACACCCTAGTGCTTTAAACCCTTGGGGTAGATCGGTTATTTCCCATGTATGGTTTTGCATAATAGAGTCAATCTCACTATTAACGGCTTCTTTCCATGAAGATGCGTCTGGTGTAGACATGGCTTCAGTGTACGTTTTTGGCTCATTCTCTGCGAGAAATACCATTATAAAATCGTCACCGTAAGATTTTTCTTTCCGAGCTCTTTTGCTCCGTCGCGGTTCATCTTCAACCTCTTCTGATTCATTATAAGAAGTACCAGAAGTGCTAGCCTCATTTGATGAGTTATGTATCTCTCGTTCCTCACGAGTTCTTTTTAGATTTTGTTTATCCTTACACGGAAACACGTTTTCGAAAAAAGATACATTTCTGGATTCCATAATTGTATTTACATGAATATCCGGTATATCTGATTTATGAACCAGAAACCGGTAAGCACTACTATTGTGTGCATATCCGATGAAAAGACAATCTACGGTTTTAGGTCCTATAGAAACCTTTTTAGGCGGTGGCACTACGACTTTTGCTAGGCACCCCCACACTTTCAGGTATTTGTACGAAGGTACTTTACCCGTCCAGAGTTCATATGGCGTTTTGCCAGTTACTTTGTGCGGTATTTTGTTGAGGATATAATTTGTGGTAAGGAGTGCTTCCCCCCACATGTTTTGGGGTAACCCAGATTCCTGCAACATTGCATTCATCATTTCTTTTAGAGTTCGGTTTTTTCGTTCCTAAACTCCGTTAGATTCTGGTGAATAAGGAGCGGTTGTTTGATGTATAATGCCTTGTTCTTGACAAAAAGCATTAAACGGTCCATCATATTCGCCTCCTCTATCACTTCGAACTATTTTAATAGTTTTCTGAAGTTGATTTTCGACTTCGAGTTTATATTGTCTGAATTTTTCCAAGACTTCGTCTTTACTATGTAATAAATATACATAGCAGTATCTTGTACAATCGTCTATGAAAGTTACAAAATACTTTTTACCGCCTCTAGATTGTACAAAATTTAAATCGCACAAATCTGTGTGGATTAATCCGAGAGGTTCGGTTGTTCTTTCGACTTGAGGAGAAGGTGTTTTTGTCAGTTTTGCTTGAATGCATACTTCACATTTATCTTTAATAAATTTGCATTTCGGAATTAAGTTCAAATTAATTAATCTTTGTAAAGATTTATAATTCACATGCCCTAAACGTTCATGCCAAATATTAAAAGACTCGACCAAGTCAACTGGTTTCTTATTCATTGAACCATCAGAAACAGATACGTCAGATTTTTTAAGGATTGTGTTACATGACATTTTCACAAGTCCTTCCTTAACATATCCCTTACCCAGAAACACCCCATTCTTCCTAAGAGTCAGCTGATCGGACTCAAAACTTGTGGCGAAGCCATGCTTGCTCATCAGAGTTCCGGAGATAAGATTCTTCCTCATGTCGGGCACGTGCCTCACGTTGGTGAGAGTTACCGCATGTCCAGATGTGAACTTCAGCACCACTTTTCCAGTGCCTTCAATCTTGGAGACAGACTTGTTACCCATCTTCATACGGGCATCAGACTTGTTCTTTTGATAGGTGCTAAACATCTCCCTATCAAAACAGATGTGAGCCGTTGCACCGGTATCATAGATCCACCCTTTAGTCTCTTCATCAACCACATTTGCTTCCGTAACCACCGCACAGAGGTCAGTTTCCGTCAAATTGGCTTGAGTGAGTGTGCTGGCCCTTTTGCGACAATCTTCGACCTTGTGACCCCTTATGTGGCAATAGGAACACTTACCAGTGAACTTATTAGGCGCACCTTGCTTCTTGAAGCTAGTGGAGGCTTGAGTTGGAGGCTTGTAAGGCGCCCCTTTGTTAGAATTAGGCACAAATTTTCCTTTGCCCTTCTTCTTGTACTCAGCCACATTCGCATTCTCAACGAAAGCCGGTTCATACCTTCGTTTGAATGACTCATTTTGAAGCCTGGTGACGAGATTCGTCATAGTCAAAGCCTTTTGCTTGTAAGCGAGGTAATTTTTGAAATCACCCCAACCCGGAGGTAGCTTTTCGATGAGACAATTCACATGGAAGGTTTCACAGAGCTTCATTCCCTCATCAGCTATCTCTTGGAGTATCAATTGTAGCTCGTGCACTTGCGCCATGATGGGTTTTGAGTCCACCATTTTGAAGTTCAGAAGTTTCGCCGTAGCGAGTTTTCCCGAGCCTACATTGAAAGACTTGTACTTTCTTTCCAGAAGATCCCAAAGTTCCTTGGAAGTTTTGACCTCACTGTACATGCTGAACAGCTGATCAGCCAGGCGAGCTTGAATGTAGCCTCTGCACAGATAGTCCCCATGGATCCACGACTCGACACAAGCGACTGCGCGAACATCAGTTTCGCCGGGAGCCACAAATGGTTTGACCTCGGTGAGATACTTCTCCAATTTAAGTGTAGTCAGAAAGAAATGCATCTTTTGCTGCCACGACTTGAAGTTGGTGCCATTAAATTTGTCCGGTGTCACAATGGAACTCGAGACATTGGGGATATCAGACGTGACAAGTGGAGCGGTCCCAATTGGAGGCGTAGTCCCACTGTTCTGCCCGTCATTTGAGCCTCCGTTAGTCGGATCAACAATGCCGTTAGTCATCGTTGTTTTTTTGTTTCACAAAAACACAAACAAGTGTAAGATATTGAGAACAGAAATATAAACAATAGCGTTTAAAATATTAAATCGCTAAAATAAATATTAAAAAAAAAACAGTTTATGAATCGCTAATGTGCGTTTTCAAATGTTTTTAATGTATATTTAATTTTCCAAAAAGAACGTATATTTAAAGCACTAATAAAAGTGTTTAAAACCGTTGTATTTTCCGGAAAAATAAACAAATAACGTTTTTAGAATTCGCAATTAAGCGTAATTCAAACGAATATTTTTATTTATTTATTTGTCTCCGAGAAAGGATATAAATAATGTTTTTGAGAATTCGCAATTAAGCGGAATTCAAACTATTATTTCTTCCCGAGAAATAAATAAATAACGTTTTTATAGAATTCGCAATTAAACGTAATTCAAACGATAAGAATTTTTTCCAGATCGTTAAGATCCGATTTTGAGAATTCGTTTCGCGGAACCGCGTAAACCGTTTCGTCAAAATAAGAGAAGCGTGTACGATTTATCACGTTCCGCCAAATCGCTAAAAAGCAACCGCAGAAGCGTTTAGATCGATTTAAAATCCGAATAAAAAATCGTTTAGGGATTTTAAATTAATTTGAAATTAAAATAAATCCCAGAAACGTTTTGAAAATCCGTAAAAATCGAAATAAATCGTATATAAATTTAAAAAACGTTTATAAAATCCGTAAGAAAATTAAAACGTTTTTAAATGAAAAAATTTCGTAAAACCAGAATTTTTTGCAATTCTCAATCCGTTTTAAGCGATAAGCAGAAAGCGGATTTTAAGAATTAAGAATGTTAGGACCGCAAAAATCCGGATATAGAAAACTGCGAATAAAGAATAGAATTACGAAATAAAAAGATTAAACGATTTTAGAAAACCGAAAGAAGTGGAGTCGAGATTTGATCTCTTTCCTTAATTCTTAAAATCGCCCGTAGTGTGACGGTTTAGATGCGATTCAGAATCCCAGGATAAAACCACTAGGAGACTGTATTCTCTACACTAGAATTACGGAATATGCGAACAAAATAAAACGCTATACTCTCGAGACACTTACTATTTTAAAGAGAGAAAGTGGAGGAGAGAGTGCTGGAATTTTTTCTCTTGCTATCAAAAGATTTCGTAAGAAAAAAACTGATTATCAAATGAGGAGGACGAAGGCTTTATATATTAGCCTAAGCGTGAATCAGTTTCCACAAATGTAGCTAGTGTATTATTGGTCAATTAAGAAATAATTGCCACACTAAATGGAGAATCAAATTTGAACGACTCGAGCCTTGATAATAATTGACTTGTTAACGTCAAATATTAAAAGCTGATTTACGTTCAAAATGGCCACAAAATCTGCTAATAATAATTAACTTAATAATGTTAAAATATTTGATCAGATTTAAACACTAATAAATATATGAATTTAATTCAAAATATTTATATGAATTCAGCCCAAATAAAAAGTTAATTGGGTGTGTGGTCCATTATCTCTAATGCACATTTTTGTGGGACAAATGCATATAAATGCATTTTGTCAATCCGAATTGACTTTTTAAGCTTTCAAGCTACCCACTTTAAATCCTCATTTCTTATTCAATTTTAGTCCAATTTTGACAAATGAATACACTAAGTTATAGTGTTTATTTCAAGGAATCCAACTTATTTATTTTCAGATTAATTCGACGACCGTATGTCATCTGAAAAATTATCAGAAAATTATTTGGTTCCATTTGTCATAAAATGGGTTCCAACATCATGAACCATAGCCTTTACAGTTCCGGAGCTCGATCTGGCTCATATCGGTAATCATAAAACAGAGAGCAAGGGTCTGCAGGGTCAGAAAAACGCAAATTAAACTTGTGTAACTAAGAAACTAAATCAATTTCAGCTCTAATCTCTCATCAAACAAAGAAATAAGCTCTCTCAAACCCTGGAATCAATTTGATGTTGAAGAATATAGGGGAAATTAAGAGAATTACTTCAACTAGGATCGATTTTAGCTGGAGAAGTAGATGTTTTCGTTGGTGGATCTTCGAGTTGGAGACGAAGATTCAAAATTTAGCTGGAGACGAAGAAATCTTGAGATGGTCATATTTTCGTGAAACCTAGAATCCTGAAAAATGCTATTCATGGAATTTTGTTCTGATTTGTTTTAAGGATAAGATTGTCTTTTACTCTGTTAATGAATGCTATATGTGACCAAATGGAGAGTGTGAGCTTTTTTTGGCCAAAAAACTGCATTTAGAGCCATTTATGAGAATTGTCCAAACATAAATTAATGCTATTTAAGAGAATTGCCCAAAAAGAAAAGGACGCATCTAGTTCTAGTCTAGTTTGTTTTTTCTCTTCTTTTAAATATTTGGAAGAGGAAAAAAAAAAAACTTTATTTGGATTTAATCAAAAATTACGTTAAGAACCGATTCTTAGGGTGACGTGGCAGCAATGGATTGGTTGCATCACTGTGTAACAATTTATTTTTTTTTGCGAGAAACTTTTCTCTTCCTCGTTTATTCCGCACAAACTCTCTCTCTCGTTCTCGACTCTTCTTCGCCATCGCCGATGTCCAATCTCTTCCGATTGGTGAATCGATTAAACGGCGGCGATGTCTCTCAGACCAAGCGCGAAGCCGGAGAAACGACGCTAGGGAGTCATGGCTGCTATGGCTTTCGGCTCAGCCACGGCAGAACCCATCAGATTCAGCGAAGAAAGTATGTGATTCTTTCTTCTTCTTACGATTTTGCCTTTAGTTTTGTAATTTTCCCTTCCGATTTGATCAAATCAGCTAATTGATTTCTTTGATTTCACGGGTTCTTGGGTTTCTAGAGTTTCAAATCAGCTAAACGAACAAGTGAAGCGAGTTGAGACCAATGATCAAAACAGGTAAATATACCCATTACTGATGTCAGTAGTATCATCGGTGTTCTTGGGTTTCTAGGGTTCGTAGGTGTATGTTTTCAGTTAGGCATGTGGTTATTTAACAAAGCATGAAAACTTAGCTCAATACTGTCTGTTTGCTGGTTGTTTGTGTTCCAAAAGTGGGAAATTTGATCTTTCTTGTTTCCTCATAAAGAATCATTTTAGCTTATGTTTTTGGTTTAGTTTCGTAGACTTTGTTGTTTTAATATTTTTGTTGCTTGGTGGCATATAATGATCCCTAAGTTCATTGGGTCAGCCTAGGGAGACCATGAGAAAATGAATTCTTCCATGTATTTAGCGTATCTCTATATTAGTGAAGCCCTCTAGCTATATCTTTATGTGTTGTTTTTCCTGAATTATGTTTTTGTGAACATCTTATAAATCCATATTCTACTGTGCCAGTACTTTCGGCTGTCCAATGTCCTGATGTTAAGAATCAGCTGGTTCTGGCAACTCAGCAGAATTCTCGGTTCTTTATCGGCTTCAGGATGTTGTAGAATAGGTACTTCAATCTAATTTGTCTGTTATGTTTAAAAAGGACGCAGAGATAATCCTGTGGTACTTTGTAGGTGCTTTTATGTTGAGAGTAAATAATACTCTTTCTTGACCTGCAGTTGGATATGGAAACAAGGACTTCTATACGGGATAACATATTCCGGTTGGCTGGCAACGCAGCTCAGAGACATCACACTAGTGATTCAGCCCACAGTAACAAGACTAGACAGGATTAATCATTAATTAGTTAAGCAGATATATGCATATTAATTAATTAATCAATATTGTACACATCGTATTTAGGTGATGTAAACTACATGCATACACTTTTGTTATTGTGGCCGTAAGATGCAAAATTGTTTGAGCATTGCTTAGGGGGAGGTATTTTATATGGAAAACTGTCTATTTGTTGGTCTTTCTTCAGCTTGCTTATTACCTTCCCAATTGGAATCCAGGCAAAACTGTTGTTGGTCTTTGACTTCCTTATCTTTGCAGCTTTTTGCCTCAATTTTCTGCAACGTGTGCCATCATTAACCGTGGATGCTAGATTTAATAAACTGAACCTGCATCAACTAAGAAACAGAGGGACGGATAGAAACCAAAAAGGTTGTTCTTTTGCCAATCTTTTATTCTTCTTTTTCTGTTCTCTTTAGAGGTTTACTGAAATAGACAACCTTTGTTCCTATAAGGCTGTAACAGGAGACTCCAACCTGCTTCGTCTGTGTTATTAACATGAGAAATAAACACGTTAGAGATCGAGGATGATATCTCCGAGCCGAAGGTATACAATACAAGATGCAAACTTTGATTATGTTGGTAAAAAGTTAATAGACCAAAATCATGTGATTTGAAGTTGTCAAATTCGATTGTCTACATCATAGTTGAAGACTAAAACATGTTTTGAACTTTCAGATCATATTGAAGTTGTGTAGCATCAGCAGCTAATCTCTGGGCCCTCATAATGGATGTTGGGACTGGATTCACCTCTCAAGTTTATGAATTGTCAACGGTCTTCCTTCACAAGGTAATAATCGCTTGAAGCATATCAATCAATTTTGTAGTAACTCACGATTTTTTTTTCTTTGGCAGGACTGGATTATATGGAACAGTGGGAAAATAACTACTATATCAGTTCTATAGCTGGTGCAGATAACGGGAGCTCGTTAGTTGTTATGTCAAAAAGTTAGTAATCTACAAATATATATGTCACACTTGACTACACAACTAAAACATGTTTTGAAGTTTCAGATCATGTTTTGACAATTTGGAGATTGATACCTTTCTAAGCCTTGCCTTTTTTCTCTTTCTGATCATGTTTGTTTATGTTGATTTTATGACCTTGTTCTTCACTTAAGGTCAGATCACTCTCTCTTGTCTCTCTTTGATTCCCTTGTTTTGTTTTTGGTTTGTTTGTGTAAGAGAGAAAACACAAAGAACATGTTATTTTTTTTGAATTTTGTGGTTTAGCTTTGATCTCATATACACTTGTAAGCTTGTTTTAATGAATGAACTTTGTATTTTCTTTGATAAATGTATGAACTAAAGCATTTTCAATAAGATGCTTTGATATCTATCTATCAAACTAAAAGAGGTACCTAAACTATTCTATCAAATTTTATTTCAATAAGCATCTTTAATGTATTTGATTTGATATCTATCAAATTTTCAATAACGTTGATCATCCTATCGAACATTTATATCAAATCAAATTTTGTTAAAGATGCTCACTTTGTTTTGGAATGGATTTAAGATCTCGGATCACGATGTTCTTACCAAATTTTTGTTTAATTTTAGGTGGATTTTTCAGTGAATGGAGTTCTTATTCTTGCATTTTCATGGATCTTCAAAGCTTTCCTCGAGGTAATACACTCTTAAATCCATTGAGTTATAAAGAAAAAAATCTTCTTTGTTGTTAAAGAATTACACTTGGGACATCGTCTGTGTTATTCGATTTTCTTACAATGTATTCTTAGTGGGACACGCAAAGTAGTCAAAGTTACTCGATCTGGATTGTTTTATCAATAGCTACTCATTTTGACGGTCAAACCACACCTATCACCACTATGATTCCTCGGAGTCACCGGAATAGTTTTACTGGAAGAGAACTATTTTACACGTAATGATGCCATTTAGATTTTGTTACTCGTGCTTCTCTAGCATTATGATGATAGCAATATTTTCAAGAAAGAGATTTGTTAAAGGTTGTGAGTTCCTTTTTACAAGTCGGCAAGATCTTTGTCTGAGTAGTCAGCTGGATCTGTCTTAGCTCAGAGAATGGCTCGTGGTCACAGTGAACCTAATCTTGAAGTGCCCTTGCTTCCTGAGGATGCAACGCCTCCGTCATTGCCTTCTTCCACCAGATCAATGCTATGCGTGGTGAGCAGTGTTTACAAGGCCTTATTTTTATTTCCCACTTCTAAGCAGTTTTCAGTATTAAACTTACACTTAATTTTTTTTTTTAAGGTCTCAATGTTCATGTTTCTTGGAACATTCAACCTGCGCAATTTCCTAAGTGAATCGAGAACTATAGCTTTGGGAGAGAGAGATAGAGTATTTGTTGTTCAAGCAGCAAGAAAGCTTTTGCAGGTACTCATAAGTTGCACACTGTAGCATTTCGAGTTTATGGTCTTCAGTGAATTGAAATTTATCATCCATGATCTTTTATGTTGAAGGAATTTCAGGTTACCCTTTCTTAATTTATAAAAGAACTAAATGTGAATGTAAATTGTGAATTCTATTTTTCTAATTCATATCAGTAGTGGTAACTTAGCAGAACATAGCAATGGAGAAGCATCAAAATTGGAATGTTGATGGGTTGGGAAATGGCAGCCATTTACATGAGTGGAAGGCTCCCGCAAATATGTCTCAATGTAAAAGGCTTTTTAATCTTCTATAACTTAGTCTTTTGATCTATCGTTTAGAATAGTTTTGGCTATATCAAAAGTTCCTTTCCGATATCATTTTTTTGTTGCAGATGAAGAGAGGTCATGTTGAGGTAAGCAAGTGGAACGAACACAGGCTACACTCAAGTAATGTATCTCATTTTGCTGAAAATATGTCATGTTTTCTGAGTGTTTCTAATTTTTAAAGTCTTTCTATTGGTGGATAGTGCCTTACTTAAAGATGATAATTTTTTCTCAGGAAAGTTTGATGAAGAAAGAGGGAAGGATGAACATAATTTGCTAATTACCGTATTCATAAGGCTTCTGCAAATCAGAACAATGGTTCTGATCACAAGAACAATTATGAATATAAGCCAATGCAAGGGTTTACAAAGTTTTCAAAATGCATCACTGTAACGCCCGCGTTCCGAAAAATAGAAATTTCGGAATTATATCCGGGATTTATGGGAAGAATCTCTGGAAATATTTCCGGGAATTTTCGGAGTAATTTGGAAGTTACACCGTATTGTTCCCGTAGGGGTGTTCGGTGTGAATTTGGAAGTTTGGGGTCAATTTGTGAACTTTTGAGAGTTCAAGGACCAGATCCTAAGTAAGTTCTAAACTGATTAAATCAGTTCCACCAACCAATTCCACTCTCTTCTCCACCTGCAGCCTCCATTTCTTTTTCCCCGCTCTAGCCATTAAAGGCTACACACCCCCCCTACAAAGCAGCCTAGTGCCTCCATTTTCTCCACTAAAGTCAGCTGCACCTTCTTTTCATTCTCCTTGCCGACACTTCACTTCAGAGAAAGGAGAAAGAAAGAGAGAGAGAAGAAGTGTGAGAAGAGAGGTTTTGATCAGAATTTTAGAGAAGGAGAGAAGGAGAGAAGGACAGAAGGAGAGTTTGTGAGCTGTGTGTGGTGTGGAGAACAAGTGAGACTGAGACTTGGAGCTGTGCGTGTGGCATGGAGAGTAAGAGAGGAGTGAGCTTGGTGGCTGTGCTGGCGTAGAGAGCCAGAGAGGGAGTTGAGGGTGATTGAAGAGAAGAGGAGAGTGGGGGTGTTGGTGGTTGTTCCGTGAGTGAGAAGAAAAAAGAGGTTCGACCTAGCAAATCGTTTCCAAAGGTAACGAAAATTTTTGGAGTTGTAGTTAAGTCTTATATCTAGATGTACCAATTTGCGGAATTGGATTTGAGTTAATAATCTGAAAGTTATTCACGTTTCCGTGAGGCGCTCTGTTTCAGACGCGAACCGGACCAACGTGGATTCAGAGAACAATCGCGAGTTCGTCTGTGGTCGGATCATCACGAAACTTTGAGGTTAGCTTCATGACATTTAGGGGTTGAGTTTCAATGGTGGGATTGAGATTTCAACGGTTAGATGTGAATTCGTGACTCAATCTTTAAGGCTGATTGTTTCTGTTATTTTCCAATTTTGCAGAATTTTGTCATAAAAGTTTCTGCATTTGGTTAAGGTGAGTGCATGACCATAAGCTTATCTGAGCGGTTTGATTGTTTGATGTGTTTGCATGATTTAGGCCGTATGATCTCATGGTGGATCTAGATCGAGTGTTTCTTGAGATGGTTGATTTATTTCGGTAATTTCGTGTTTTAATACATTGAATAATTATAATCGTTTGTGTGTATAGCTTGTAGATGGGAGGATTGCCTCACTAAGTATTTGTTGAAATACTTATGCATCTCGTTTAAATTGATGCAGAAAAAGAATAGGTGTGACCGTGGAATCAAGACGGAGAAGAGAGGACGATCTAGGCTTGTCGGTCGGGTTTTTATATTAATTAAGTTGTTTCAATTTGAGAATTGAATGAATAACTTGGAGTTTAATAATGAATTATGCGAAAACATTTTATTTATGGAATTAAATAATTAATATGTATGATTAATTAACCGAATGGATAAAAGGGTCGATCGATCTCAAGTTCGGATTCTTGTTATCAAGAACCGTTATAGACAACAGAAATTGTCTATGAAAGCCAAGGTGGCTACACAGACCAACTTTGACTCTCAACTCAAGTCGTCGTATTCTGGAAAGATCAATCGATCAAATATCCTTACGGAGAGATAATTAAAACGTTTGAGTTGAATATTATTTATGGAGTTAAATAATTAAATGAGTAGTTGCATTGTTAAATTAATTGGGGAAAATTAATTATTATTTATGGGAATAATAATTAATAATTTATATGCAAAAAAAAAAAAAAATGAGTGCGGTCGTTTCAATTTGGTATCAGAGCAATTACGGCTCTAGGACGGGATAGAAAAATTAAATTGGGATTAATTTAATTTTTGGGGTACGGTGATGCATGGGCAAACCGTTAGTGAATTGATTATGTGAGTCAATCAATTGTTTGGGTATGGAGTTTTAGATCATCCTCTTCGAGCCTTTAAAGAGATTCCACGGTAAGTTGTTTGGTTTTCTGTTTGGTGTCCGGTTTGGGTTGGTTTAACCAGTAAACCGGAATGAAATAATTTAATTGAAGGTTTTCGGATAGTATTTTAACTCAAAACCATGGATTGGTTGAGTTAGGAGATTAACCATTATTTAATTTTGGGAATTAAATATGGATTAATCTTGATCGGTTAAATCTAAACCGTGGAAGTTTGAGTCTGTGGATTGAGCCGGCTTCTGTGGTTGTTAGGTTTGATCGAGGAATCCACTGTTTGGTTAAGATGGCTAAAAGAGGTAGAGGTCGCGGTCGTGGTACCGGTAGGGGTAGAGGTCGCGGTCGGAGGATCGCGACGGCTCCGGTGGTGGAGGAGAGCGTGACACAGAGTGTTACGATTGAGCAGGACGGGAACTCGTATGAGGATCAAGTTGTGACAGAGGGTGTGGCCGGTGTTGGTGCCGGTATTGCTGGAGGTCCAGCGGGTGCTGCGGGTGTGGCAGCAGGAGTGGCTCCGGTCCCAGAGGGTCCTTTTGCGAACTTCTTGGCCTTGCTGTTGGAGCGGTTACCGGAAAGGGTACCAGTGCAGGCTCCAGTGTTACCACCGGTAGTTGAGGTGCAACCAAGGGTTGTGGTTGCGGAAGAGCGTCCATCATACCTCAAGATGATGGAACAGCTGCAGAGGATTGGCACGAGATTCTTTCAGGGTGGTGCCAAACCTGAAGAGGCAGATGAGTGGAGGATGAGGATGGAACGGAATTTCCGTTCGATTAGGTGTCCAGAGGGATACCAAGTGGATCTCGCTGTCCATTATCTGGAGGGTGACGCACATCTATGGTAGAGAGGTGTTGCGGCCCGGAGGGTCCAAGCAGAGATGTCTTGGGAGGATTTTATAGTGGAGTTTAACTCCAAGTATTTCCCCCAAGAGGCTTTGGACCGGATGGAGAGACGGTTTCTTGGGTTGACTCAAGGGAACCGGTCAGTTCGTGAGTACGAGGCGGAGTTTAACCGTCTCAGGGTGTATGGCGGTCACATCCTGGATGATGAGCAGGTCCAGGTGAGGCGGTTTCTGATGGGTCTTCGGGCCGAGTTGAGGAACCAATGCCTGATGAGATCGTTTGACATGGTTGTGGAACTAGTAGAGAAGGCAGCGTTGCTTGAGGAGGGTCTGAGAGATGTGGGTGTGGTAGTCGGCCCAATTCCTCAAGCAAGGAAGCCTCCACATCAGTCCGGTCCTAGCAAAGACGACAAGCTAGCGCAAGGACATAAGCGGAAGTGGGAGGGTCCTTCCAGGGGTAACCAAGGTGGTCAAGGATGCTCCGGATGCGGAAGCAAGGACCACATGGTTGCGAGTTGCCCCCAGAAGGGTAGAGCGATCGGGGTTACTCGGTTGTGTTACCACTGTAATGAGTCAGGGCATTTAAGACCAAATTGTCCCAGGTTGCAGCAGGGAGTGGTAGCAGCAGCACCGACAGATAAGCGGGCTGCAGTGATACCCCGGGTATACACCATGGTGGAGTCGGGAGAGCTGAGTTCCCAACCGATCACTGGTAAAATTTCTAGACTTACTCGAGTTAAAAATTCTTGTTTGTTCAAGTTATTTGCCTAGTGAAGTTATGTTAGGGTTCTTAGCATATGAGAGTTATGTAGGGACCTTAATCGTGGGAGGGGTTGAATCTCACATTCTGTTTGATTCTGGAGCATCGCATTGTTTCGTTACTCCAGAATTGGCAGAGAGGTGTGGCATCCAGGGCAACCTGGATGAGCACTTTGGGCTTGTTAAGGTCGCTAGGGGAAAGTTTCTAAGCAGTCATGGTCGGGTTAAGAACGTGGACGTTCAGGTGGCCGAGGAGTCTATGCCAGCAGATTTGATCATCTGTTCCGTGGAACTGTATGATGTCATCTTGGGTATGGATTGGCTGGGAAAGTTCAGAGCACATCTGGATTGCCACCGGGGACGTGTCGTGTTTGAAAGGGAGAAAGGGAGGTTGGTTTATCAGGGAGTTAGACCAACACTCGGAAGTCTCGTGATCTCGGCAATGCAAGCTGAGAAAATGATCGAGCGGGGTTGTGAAGCTTATCTGGCGACTATTAATACCCCGGAGACTGTTGGAGAAGTTGCGGTTCAGGATATTCCTGTTGTTCGGGAGTTCGAGGATATTTTTCAGTCGTTGCAAGGGTTACCACCGTCTCGGTCTGACCCTTTCACGATTGAGCTCGAACCAGGCACAAGGCCGATATCTAAGGCTCCGTACAGGATGACTCCAGCAGAAATGACGGAGCTGAAGAAGCAGCTGGAAGAGTTGTTGGATAAGGGTTTTATCCGTCCGAGCAGTTCACCGTGGGGAGCGCCGGTGCTGTTTCTGAAGAAAAAGGATGGGAGTTTCTGGTTGTGTATTGATTACCGGGGGCTTAACCGAGTCACAGTGAAGAATCGGTATCCTCTCCCGCGGATCGATGAACTGTTGGATCAGCTGAGAGGGGCTACTTGGTTCTCCAAGATTGACTTGGCGTCATGATATCATCAAATTCCTATTGATGAGGTGGATATTCGGAAGACGGCTTTCAGGACGAGATATGGACACTACGAGTTTGTAGTGATGCCATTTAGGTTGACGAATGCACCAACAGCATTCATGAGATTAATGAATGAAGTGTTCCAGGAGTATCTGGATGAATCCGTGATCATCTTTATAGATGATATACTGGTGTATTCAAAGAGTCCTGAGGAGCATGAAGGCCATTTGAGGAATGCTCTGGAGAAGTTGCGGGAACATAAGTTATTCGCTAAGTTATCAAGTGCAGCTTCTGGCAACGGGAGATTGGATTCTTGGGTCATATTGTATCTGAGAAGGGGGTTTCGGTGGACCCAGAAAAGATTAAGGCTATCAGAGAATGGCCTAGGCCGAGGAATGCCACTGAGATCAAGAGTTTTCTTGGTCTAGCGGGCTATTATCGAAGATTTGTCAATGGGTTCGCGAGTATGGCTCGGTCCATGACAAAGCTGACGGGAAAGGATGTTCCGTTTGTGTGGTCTCCCGAGTGTGAGGAGAGTTTTACGAACTAGAAGTTGATGTTGACGAGTATACCGGTCTTGGCTTTACCAGAGCCGAGCGAACCTTTAGTGGTGTACACGGACGCTTCAAGATTGGGTCTGGGTTGCATTTTGATGCAACAAGGGAAAGTTATTGCTTATGCTTCCCGTCAGTTGAGGAAGCACGAGAGCAACTATCCAACCCATGACATTGAGATGGCGGCAGTGGTTTTTGCCTTAAAGATTTGGAGATCTTATCTTTATGGCGGGAAGGTTCAGGTGTTTACAGATCATAAAAGTCTAAAGTACATTTTTACGCAGCCCGAATTAAATTTGAGGCAGAGGCGTTGGATGGAGTTAGTGGCGGACTATGATCTGGAGATAGCCTACCACCCCGGAAAGGCAAATTTGGTGGCCGATGCGTTAAGTCGCAAGCGGGTAGCTTCGGCTTGTGAGCAGGACTTGGAGTCCTTGGTGAGCGAGGTTAGCACGTTGAGGTTGTATGCTATATCTCAGGAACCGTTAGGCTTGGAGGCAGCGAATCAGGCGGATCTTTTGAGTAGAGTTCGGATGGCCCAAGAAAAAGAGGAAGGTCTGATTAAAGCTTCCGGGGATGCGGGGTCAGAATATCAGGTCACAGCTAATGGGACTATTCTGGTAAATGGGCGGGTATGTGTACCCAAGGATGAGGATCTGAGACGAGAGATCCTGAGTGAGGCCCATGCGAGTATGTTTTCGATTCATCCAGGAGCAACCAAGATGTACCGGGATTTAAAGAGGTATTATCATTGGGTTGGGATGAAGAAAGATGTGGCTAACTGGGTCGCGGCTTGCGATGTGTGCCAGCTAGTGAAGGCTGAGCATCAGGTTCCGAGCGGGTTGTTGCGGAGTTTACCCATTCCAGAGTGGAAGTGGGATATGATCACGATGGATTTCGTGGTTGGCTTGCCCGTCTCTCGGACCAAGGATGCTATTTGGGTCATTGTTGATCGTTTGACCAAGTCAGCACATTTCTTGGCCATTAAGAAAACCGACGGAGCTGCGGTATTGGCTAGGAAGTATGTCAATGAAATTGTGAGGCTTCATGGAGTACCTGTGAGTATAGTCTCAGACCGTGATTCCAATTTCACTTCGGTGTTTTGGAAGGCTTTTCAGGCTGAGATGGGCACGAAGGTACACATGAGTACGGCCTATCATCCTCAGACGGATGGACAGTCTGAGAGAACCATTCAGACTCTCGAGGACTTGCTGAGGATGTGTGTGCTTGACTGGGGAGGTCATTGGGTTGACCACCTGAACCTGGTAGAGTTTGCTTATAATAATAGCTACCAGGCGAGTATTGGAATGGCTCCATATGAGGGGGTGTATGGGAGGCCATGTCGTACACCATTGTGCTGGACCCAAGTGGGGGAGAGGAGCATGTTTGGTGCAAATTTTGTTCAGGAAACTACGGAGAAGATACGGGTTTTGAAGCTGAACATGAAAGAAGCGCAAGATCGGCAAAAGAGTTATGCCGATAAGAGGAGGAAAGAACTCGAGTTTGAGGTGGGAGATAGGGTGTATCTCAAGATGGCTATGTTGCGAGGTCCTAATAGGTCCATTACGGAGACTAAGTTGAGTCCGAGGTATATGGGACTGATATAGGGAGTTTTTAGGCTCGGGTCTATCAAATAAACCCTTCGTACGTTGTGTACTTGAGGATCGAATCCACAGGGAAACAAGAACAACACAATAGGAATACAAGACACTATCTAATCTAAACGATATAAAAATTGGTTTAGTAAACAAGAAATTAAACAAGATGAAATGACTAACTAAAAGACTAACAAGCTAAAGCATTAGGCTTTAAGGCAATTCCGGATATCAATGGCTAGTGAATAAAATGAGCATGGGTTTCAACACTTTTAAGTACCGTTCTAGAACATGAACGCAAGGTGGATTAACCCACTCTCGTGGCCTTAACCCCTAAACTTGACTATTTGAAAACTAAACTCTCGTTTGATTTCTCCTAACCAAATTAGCATTAACATACAAGTTCACTAAGTTCACAATGATGATCTAGCATCAACTCTCGCAGGCTAGAGATACAAAGCTTAATTCACAAGGTTCAAGCTCTCTATAACATGATTAGTGCTTATAGAACAACCTAAAATCAAGACTAAGTTAATTACTCTTAATCTAGCATTAAGGATACATGAATCAAAGAACCTATGGATTAGAAACCCCAAATATCTATCAATTCAACAAGCCATCAAGATCCTTCAAGAACCCTAAAACCTAAATGTGAAATTACTCACACATAATCAAAGAAACAACAAAATAAACCATAGAAAGCATAATAGTATTGAAATAAACAACAAAAGATACAAGAAAACTTCTCCAAGTGTTTGATGAAGGGAGAAGCTTCAAGATCCAAGAACTCTCTAGAACAGTGTTTTAGGCGTCCAAAAGCTTTAGAAAAAAATCTGATTATGTTTTAGTAGGTTTAGGTGGGATATTTATAGACATAGGTGTAAAATGGAGTAGGCGGCTGGGAGGATCGGTCGATCCACAAGTCGGATCGATCGATCCCCAATTCCCGGACATAATATCTTCAAGGCGGCTGGCATGGCGATCGGTCGATCTGCATGGGGGATCGGTCGATCCTCGGTGTCCGGAGAAACTTTGGGATTTTGTCCGTGGAGCATGGATCGGTCGATCCCGTGGTGGGATCGGTCGATCCTCATCCTAATCCTCCAATTGTTTCATCTTCGCGCTGGATTGACCTGTCTTCAGTAAAATGGGTATAACTTTCCAACCATAAATGGGAATCACTTCAAACCAGTCCCAAATGAAAGCTAACTCCTTTGGCTATCATGTATCCAAATATCATCAAAATTGGTTGATGGAAAGCCTTTCAACGGATGTAAAACGTCTGATGTATCGACAAGATCTTTCATTCCAAAATCTGCATTTTATTGCAAAACAACCTAAAACCTGAAAAAAAACTCAATGGACAACTAAAAGACTCTAAATAAACAATATAAACAAATAAAAGACTCAAAAATACTTATAGAATTAAAAGTAAAATCCTTCAAAACCAAGACATATCAATTCCCCCAGACTTGAATCCTTGCTTGTCCTCAAGCAAGAACAAACAAATGAAATCAAATACAGAAGAAAGGTTTTGAAAAACGGGAGCTCGCTATCTGTAGGAATATCATCTTTAAACTTCTCGTAGCTTTGACACAAGAACCTACTTTACGTACTTGCCCATAAGAAACTTCAACATCCTTTACTCTTAATCCACGATCCAAAGGAATTTTGGAATCCCCATTGTCATCTATTTACATAGATTAAGCAAGAAATATAAAGTGTGGTCTTACCAAGGGAATATCGATCAAAGGACATGTCAACTCTCTCCAAGCCAAGACATTCTTCGTATGGTTCCTTTCCTCTCTCTTTTCTCACTTCCATGGAATCGATTTTCCCTAATTTTCTAGGGTATCATTATATTTTTTTTATCGATCCCTTGCTCTTTTCTTTGGATAGGTTTCAGCGAGACTCCAAAAAATTGCACGTGTTTACGCACTAACCCTCGGTCCCGTCCACTTATATCTGTTTCTTTACACTTTTTTCGAAGGGAAGAGAGAGGGGAAGCATACTTTGTGAAGAGGTGCAGTATCTTGTATGGCTCGAAGAGGTCTCGTCCGGTGTATGTCAAGCCCCTAGGTAAGAAATTAAAGTCCGGTTAGGTTATAATAGGGGTTAGAGACAACGTGAGATGAACCTAATTTCCAATGGAAAGAGACTTTCGGAATGTTGACTCAGCTCATAGTCTTTCCAAATCGGTTATGCGGTCAAGCATAATCAAGAGTCATAAGAGTGTTAATCCAAATACGATAATCCGTAAGAACAAGCTCATAATACCCTACTAATTTTGACTTAACCAAAATTTAACTCGATAAAAACATCTTGGACTAACTCAAAAGAAAATAAAAGAAATCAAAAGAAAATAAAAGAAATGAAAATTTTGACAAACGCAAAAATATAGTAATAATTAGACAAATGTAATAATACAATGGTAGATGTGATACTCATCGATTTCTCAGAAGTCTTTGCTCTAGAAGTGGAGTTTGTTGATTTAAGTGCATTAAGGTTGTCCGATCGGCAACCGCTTTGACTACTCACCAATTTCCTATAAAATCAAAACACACAAAAAGAGAAATCAAACTCAAACAGACCAATAAGCATATATATATAAAAAGGATAGAATTGGGGGAGTCCCCAATGGCTCGTTTAACGTCGCTTAAGCTTGACGGTGTATATTGGTTTAGGTGGGAGTGAAGGTTGAGCTTGGATCACCAGGATCATACTCATCGTAGAACCATCCCCTAAACTCGTTCATCCTAATCTCCTCAAAAGGAGTCTTCCTCGGAGAATCATTGAACCAGTCCCTTAATTCTTTCATCATATTCTTCTCAAAAGGGGTCTTCCTTGGACCACGAAAGCTCAATGGTGTGGTGGGGAGTATGCCAAGATGTTTGTTGAACTGTTGTGTCATTAGAGATTCTTCTTTTTCATTCTCTTCGGAGGCTTCTTCAATGATAGTCTCTTGTTCCTCCATAAGTGTTTCTCCGTATGACTCTTGTTCGGAATCATGTTGTTGCATCTCTTCTATGGTTGAGAGCTCATTTTGGGCTGTGCTCTCGCTTGTGATCTCTATGCACTCAACAACTGAACCATCTTCACAAGGATCTTCAAAAGTTTCCTCAACCGTTCCTTCTTCTTCTTCTTCGATCCATTGTGTAAGTTCGATTTTAATGGACTCCACATGTGTTGGCTCAACAACTTGAGCATCTTGAGACCAACGTCCAAAGTTGGTCTTCATTCTCTCGCCGATTTCTTTTTCGTTTTCCAACAATAACTTCAACATGTTGAAGATCTCTTCCTTATCTGAGATTTGGGAAGAGTATGTTACTTCTTGTTCATGCTCCATGTTCCAAGATTGGTACTCTTGATACTCTTGTTCATGCTCCATGTATCCTACACCATACCCATATTGATACTCTTGAGATGAGTATCCACCATATTCACCTTGGTACTCTTGAGTAGGGTATCCATCAGCATACCCATATTGATACTCTTGGGTAGGGTATCCATCACCATAACCATATTGATACTCTTGAGATGAGTATCCACCATATTCACCTTGGTACTCTTGAGTAGGGTATCCATCAGCATACCCATATTGATACTCTTGGGTAGGGTATCCATCACCATAACCATATTGATACTCTTGAGATGAGTATCCATTAGGAAGATGATATATTATGGTTTTTACGTATTTTAACTAATGTTTTCTTCGATCTTTCGAGTCTTTGCTTCTGTTTTAGAGTATTTTCAGGATAAAACATGTTCAAATGGAGTTTGAAGGCAAATGGATCAAGGAAAGGAGGCAAAAGAGCAAGAAGAGCAGTTTTGAAGCTCAGATCGATCGATCCTAGTTTGGATCGATCGATCCTGCATTAGGAGAATGTGTGTGCTTCTTGGATCGACCAAAACAGGCCAGATCGACCAGCCAGCGACCAGATCGATCGATCCATATCTGGATCGATCGATCCAGCAATACGTGAACATACTGGATCGACCAACACCTTCTGGATCGATCGATCTGGACTAGATCGATCGATCCACACCCAGATCGATCGATCTGGTCCTGCCGACAGTTTACCTTTTTGACTTATGTTTTGTCAAGTTTGGTGTTATATACGGATTTGGGAGTCATTATTGAGAGATCACTTTCATTCTAGAGAGATAAACTCTCATTTCCTGCAGAGAGAGCTTAGAGAAACTTGGTTTGATTTCTATGATCTTTTCTATTTTCATTTGAGACTTGAATCTTTGAGAACTTTTGTAAGCTTTGGGGACAAAATCTGACTCTACAAACTCTTGAGAAGATTTCTGAACCCTCTTGTATTTTCTGTATATTTGCATATGAATTCTTGTTTATATCTTTGTGTTCTTATGATTTCTATGATTTCCATGTTTGAGTAGTCTTTTTGTTGAACCTTGGATTCATAAGGGGGTTTCATGATCCATTGAACTAGACATAGATAGGGGTTTATCTTATAGAATTCTTCATCTATAGTTGTTCTTATTGCTTAGGCTGAATTGATCACTTAGTCTTTGATTCAGGGTTTAATCTATATTCCAAAAGTTTATAGGTTGCTTGATAGAACATAGATGAGCGTTTCGTCCTTAGCCAACGAGAGTTGATGTTAAGGCGATCCGTGAACAAATTGAACCCGCTTGTTAATGCTCGTTTAGGATTTTAGGTTCAAACGAGAGTTTAGACACATAGGTCGCTAGATGAAGTAGTTGATGCCACGAGAGTGGATTGGTTATACATTTATGTTTGAGTTCGAGAATGGTTTCTAAGCATCCCCTGAATAATTGGCTAGTTCAAGATACTTGATCCCCCGATAAGAATCCTTGGTTTAACATCTCTTTTAATCGTTCTTTACATCGTTTTGAATAGCTATCTTTTATGAATTTCCACAACAAACAAATCATATTTCCGTCTTACCTTAATTTCATTCATTAAGAATTGTAGAGTAACTCTTGGTCTCTGTGGATTCGACCCCTAATTACTACATCATATGCTGTGCACTTGCAGTAGTTTATAGGGTTAAAACATTGTTGTATCAAGTTTTTGGCGCCGTTGCCGGGGACCAATTGCGTTACCTTCGAATCTAAGTTTGAAGTTTAGTCTAAGATTTACTAACTCTGTTCTGTTTTTGCTTGCTTGTGTGTTTCAGGTGAATGCAAACGAGAAGCAAAAGCGCTAGCAACGTCCTGCAACTTACCAACGAAGAATTAGCAAGGACAGAACGTACTAACAAAGCTACAAGGAAGAAGTCGAAACAAGTCGTCATGGACGATAACGTCGACAATCGAGCACAAGCTGAGGCTCAAGCTGATCAGGCTGAACAGATCCGCATCATGCGACAACAACTTCGGCAGTTGCAACAGCAGCAAGCGCAGCAAAATCCGCGTGCTATTGGGGATGTAGATACACCCCACACTTTCTACCAAAACAGGGCAGCTATTTGTCCACCGGAGATTGCGAGGCAAGACTTCGAGATCAAGCCTCAGATGATAGCCCTGGTAGAAAGACATGTGTTTCATGGATTACCCGCTGAGAATCCAATGGATCACATCGAGAACTTCGAGGAGATTTGCAGCACCACTAAGTCGAATGGAGTTCCCGCTGATTACCTCAAGTGCAAGCTTTTCCGTCACTCCTTGGCAGACAAGGCACTGAGATGGCTCAAGTCACTACCTCCTGGTTCGTTGAGGTCTTGGGATGAATGCAGAGCTGCATTTTTAGATCACTTCTACACCAAGTCCAAGACTGCTTCGCTGAGAAACAAGATCGCCACTTTCATGCAGCATCCCGGCGAAACTTATTGCGAAGCTTGGGAACGATTCAAGGAGTACCGTAGAGAATGTCCTCACAATGGGTATTCGGATGAGCAAATTCTCAGCATTTTCTATGATGGGGTCGATTGGGATTTTAAGAATGCCCTTAATGCTGCAAGTAATGGGGATTTTATGACGAAGAGCATTGAGGGAGCATATAAACTGATCGAGAACTTGGCAGCTAGTTCTAACAATCGGAACCCCGAGTATGATCGCTCAAAGAAAGTCAACAACATAGACTCACAAAAGATTGATGAACTAAATGCAAAGGTGAGCATGTTGTTGAGATCAAATCAGAGGGGTGTGCAGGCATGTGAAGATGATGCCGATGCGGTGATTTGCCAAGATATCTCAACTGGAGAAAATGAAGAATCACATGAAGTGAACTATGTGACTGGGCAAAACTTCGTGCAAAACAGGGGATTCAACTCAAATTTCAGAAACCACCCGAACTTGTCTTACCGAAGTACAAATGTGGAAAACCCCCAAGATCAGGTTTATCCAAGACAAGGGATTCCTCAAGCGCAACAATATCAAGGAAAACCATTCGTACCAAATGTGGGAGGAGCTGGTCCTTCTCAAGGGTTCTCGGGGCAAACCAACATGTCAAACCAAGGATTTCAGAAGACCTTCCCTCAGAATTATCAAACGAAACAGTTCGTGCCAAACCAAGGGCAGAACAAATTTCAAGGTGGATTTCAGCAGAAGCAGCCATTCAATAACTTCCAAGGGAGTAATCCAGTTGCATTTCAAGCTCCTGCAACTTCTGCAAATGATTCTCAAGATGAGCTCAAGGCTCTTATGCAGCAACTTCTCCTTCAGCAGCAAAAAGGCTCCAATGAGATCAATGCAAAGGTGGATAATATGTACAATGATCTCAACAGCAAATATGAAGCAGTCTCCACTCATATAAAACTGCTCGACACTCAAGTTGCTCAAACGGCTGAGGCGGTGAAGAGACAGCAAGGAGTCCTTCCGGCGAAGGGAGAGCAGAATCCTAGGAACGAGTTTGTTAATGCCATTACACTCAGGAATGGAAGAGTTCTAGAACCTGTGGCGCGGAAAGATAAGAGAGCAGATGTGGTGATTGATCTAGAGGAGAAAGATGAACCAGAAACTGAAAAAGTCGCTGATCCTGTAGAGAAGACTAACGAGATACCACCTGCGCGAGTCTATACCCCGAGAATTCCATATCCTACTCGCCCCAAGAAATCACGTAAGGACTTGGAAGAGGCGAAGTGTAAAGAGATGCTGAGTACTCTTGAGGTGAAGCTACCTCTTGCTGATGCAATACAAATGATGCCTGCGATGAAGAGGTATATGAAGAGTTTGGTGACAAGTAAAGTAACCGGCGAAGAGGACTTTGTCAAGGTTACAAAAGACTGCAGTGCTGTTCTTCAAAACAAGAGTATAAAGAAGCTTGGAGATCCTGGACGTTTTGTCTTGTCAGTACAGATTGGAGCGATGATGTTTGCATGCTCTTTGTGTGATCTAGGCTCGAGTGTCAACTTAATGCCGTACTCTGTGGCTAAGCGACTTGGGTTCACTGATTTCAAGCCAACCAAGATCTCTTTGATATTTGCTGATCGTTCTGTAAGGCTGCCTGTTGGCATTCTAGAGGACCTACATGTGAAGATTGGTAATACACTCATCCCTGCAGATTTTGTGGTTCTAGAGCTGGCTGAAGAACCTAAGGATCCTCTCATTTTGGGAAGACCTTTCCTCTGCACTGCGGGAGCGATGATAGATGTTCGTAATGGACGTATTGATCTCCACCTGGGAGACATTATCATGAAGTTTGAGATGGACAAGTTGCTGAAGAAACCCATGTTAGATGGACAGACATTCATGGTTGATAATTCGCTGGATATCTCTGATGAAGTGGCTGGAGAGTTCTTGATAGACGATCCATTAGAGATTGCTCTGACACAAGCCGAGACTGGATATGGGTACTTAAGCAAGGATACAGCTGGGTACGTCGAGCTTCTGGATTCAAGCCAGACACTTGGCAAGATGGTCGCCTACACGAGCTTGGATGATGCTGCAGAGAAATCTCCAACAACCGCACCTCTTGCCAATCCGTGGAGCGAGCTGAAAGCTCCAAAGGTCGAGCTCAAAACACTTCCAGCTGGGCTAAGGTACGCGTTTCTTGGTCCTAACTCTACTTACCCTGTGATCATCAATGCTGCTCTGAATAATGCTGAAACTGCTCTACTTCTATGCGAACTTAGAAAATACCGTAGAGCGTTAGGATATTCACTTGATGATATCACTGGAATTTCACCCGATCTTTGCATGCATAGGATACATCTAGAGGATGAATCAATGACTTCTATAGAACATCAGAGGCGGTTAAACCCGAATCTCAAAGATGTTGTAAAGAAAGAGATAATGAAACTTCTAGAGGCGGGTATCATATACGCTATTTCAGATAGTACTTGGGTAAGCCCTGTCCATGTTGTGCCAAAGAAAGGTGGTGTAACAGTTGTTAAGAACGACAAGAACGAGTTAATTCCAACTAGAAATGTTACAGGGCATAGGATGTGTATTGATTATAGAAAGTTGAATGCTGCTACTCGCAAAGATCACTTCCCATTGCCTTTTATTGATCAAATGCTTGAGAGATTGGCTAACCATCCTTACTACTATTTTCTAGATGGTTATTCTGGTTTCTTTCAGATTCCGATTCATCCAGATGACCAGGAGAAGACAACATTTACATGTCCTTACGGCACATTTGCTTATCGCAGAATGCCATTTGGTTTATGCAATGCTCCAGCGACATTCCAGCGATGCATGATGTCGATTTTCACTGACATGATCGAGGACATAATGGAGGTTTTTATGGATGATTTTTCTGTTTATGGATCTTCATTCTCTGTTTGTCTTTCTAATTTGTGCAGGGTACTGAAGCGATGCGAGGAGAAGCATCTTGTGCTGAACTGGGAGAAGTGTCAATTTATGGTCAGAGATGGGATTGTCTTAGGACACAAGATTTCATAGGAGGGTATTGAAGTGGATAAAGCAAAGATTGAGGTAATGACGAGCTTGCAACCTCCGAATTCTGTCAGGGGAGTTCGAAGTTTTCTGGGACACGCTGGTTTCTACAGAAGATTCATTAAGGACTTCTCCAAGATTGCTAGACCTTTAACTCAATTGCTATGCAAAGATGTGAAGTTTGAATTCGATAGCGCTTGCTTAGAGGCATTTCACACAATCAAAGGAGCACTCATCAGCGCACCAATTGTCCAGCCACCGGACTGGGAGCTGCCGTTTGAGGTCATGACCGATGCTAGTGATTATGCAGTAGGAGCTATTCTAGGACAGAGGAAGGAGAAGAAACTTCATGTCATCTACTATGCTAGTAGAACCCTCGATGATGCCCAATGCAAGTATGCGACAACTGAGAAAGAACTTCTGGCTATTGTGTTTGCTTTTGAAAAGTTCAAGTCCTATCTTGTGGGGTCTAAGGTTATTGTACACACCGATCATGCTGCTTTGAAGTACCTCCTTACTAAGAAAGATGCCAAACCAAGATTGTTGCGTTGGATATTGTTACTGCAGGAGTATGATCTTGAGATCAAAGACAAGAGAGGAATCGAAAACGGTGCCGCTGATCATTTGTCCAGATTACGTATCGAAGAAGAAGTTCCATTAGATGGTAGTCTCCCGGTGGAGAACGTCTATGCCATCACCATTGGGAACGTCTATGCCATCACCTCCTCCCTTCCTGAAATACCTTGGTTTGGTGACTTCGCAAACTTCTTGGCTGCAGAAAAGGAACCTGAGAATTTTTTCGGATACAGAAAGAAGAAGTTCCTGCGAGAGGTTAGACGTTACTTTTGGGACGAGCCGTATTTGTACAAGCAGTGCTCAGACGGTGTTTTCAGGCGTTGTGTTTCAGAGGAAGAAGTACCCGGTATTCTTTTTCATTGCCATGGCTCGACCTATGCTGGACACTTTGCTACGTTCAAGACAGTGTCCAAAGCTCTACAAGCTGGTTTCTGGTGGCCGACAATGTTCAAAGATGCCAATGCTTTTGTTTCCAGGTGCGATTCTTGTCAACGGCAGGGAAATATAAGCAAGAGGAATGAGATGCCTCAGAATTTTATCCTTGAGGTCGAAGTGTTTGACGTATGGGGAATTGACTTCATGGGTCCTTTTCCATCTTCCTTTGGCAATGAATACATCCTTGTCGCCGTCGATTACGTCTCCAAATGGGTTGAAGAGCTGGCTAGCCCGACTAATGATGCCAAGGTAGTCATAAAGATGTTCAAATCTGTGATCTTTCCAAGATTTGGTGTACCAAGAATTGTGATTAGCGATGGTGGATCTCACTTCATCAACAAACTCTTCACGGGGCTGTTGAAGAAGCATGGAGTCAAGCACAAGGTCGCCACTCCCTATCATCCGCAGACCAGTGGACAAGTGGAGGTATCGAACAGAGAGATCAAGAGCATCCTACAGAAGACGGTGAACACAACGAGGAAGGACTGGTCTCTGAAGCTTGATGACGCTCTTTGGGCGTATAGGACCGCATACAAGACACCGCTGGGCACTACTCCGTTTCATCTTGTATATGGGAAATCGTGTCATCTTCCAGTGGAGCTTGAATACAAAGCCGCATGGGCGGTAAAGTTGCTGAACTTTGATATCAAACCGGCTTCTGAAAGACGGTTGATGCAATTAAACGAGCTGGATGAGATTCGAAACATGGCTTATGAGAATTCACGTATCTACAAGGAACGAACTAAAGCCTACCATGACAAGAAGATCATTCCTCGGGACTTTGCTGCAAATGACCAGGTTCTACTTTTCAATTCCCGTTTAAAACTTTTTCCTGGCAAGTTACGTTCACGATGGTCTGGCCCTTTCACTATCAAGGAAGTCAGACCATATGGAGCTTTTGTTCTAGTGAATGCTGCAGGTGAAGAATTTGTGGTTAATGGTCAACGTCTGAAGCCATACCTCGCAAACACTGTCATCACTGAAGGAGACAACATCCCTCTCAGTGATCCTCCTCTCGCCTAAACGGCGTCTGAGTCAAGCTAACGACTTAAAATAAGCGCTTGGTGGGAGGCAACCCACCGGTAAGTGTATATAACGTTGTTTTCTTTTATTCCGAAAGGATAAAATATCGAACGATCTCAAGTCCGGATTCTTGTTCATCAAGAACCGCTAATAGACAACAGAAATTGTCTATGTAAGCCAAGGTGGCTATACTGACCAACTTCGACTCTCAACTCAAGTCGTCGTATTCTGGAAAGATCAATCGATTTATTATCCTTACGGTTTAGCTTTTAAAATGTGTATATTGTTGAAATGTTAATCATTAATCATGAGTGTTTCAGGTTTTGAAAAAAAAAAAAAAAAAAAAAGGGGGCAGATCGATCGATCCATACAAGGATCGATCGATCCGATCAAAGACAAAAAGCCGTGAATATTCAAGATCGATCGATCCATAACAGGATCGATCGATCCGGTCCAAGGTGAGTGACAAATTCGCGATTTCGGTTAAGTTTTGGTTTACTCCGGTTCGATTTCACTTGATTCAAACCCACCAACACGTTTTTAATCACCCAAACACGATTTCTTTGAATCAAAAATCCAAAAACTTCATCTCTCAAACCCAAAAACGCGAATTTGGTGTTCTTGAGACAAAAGTTTTACAAATCCATAACTTCCTCAATTCTTCATCGATTTAGACGTTTTTTGGGTCTAATTCGCATAGAATTTCAACCTCTATCTGATTCTACCATCAATTGCTTCGATCTACAAAGGTATGAGGCTCTAATTCTTCTTCAAAGGTCCGAAAATTTTGGTGAACAATTTAGGGTTTGGAATTCGAATTTTTAGGTTGTTTGATGATTCTAGGTTGTTTATGTGGGTTCTGTAATGCTTAATACTAAGATTTCGTGGGTTAGATTGGTGGAATTCGTGGATTATAATAGATTAGAAGATTTGTTCTTAAAAAAAAAAAAAAAAAATATTTCTAGAATTGTTGATTTGTTGTTGTTTCATTTGAATTATTTATGAGATTTTGGTTGTGATTTTTTTTGAATTGTGTTGTTGCATATTATCGCTAAACTTGATTTTTCTGTTTGTTTTACAGAGAATGGCTCGAAAAAATGCAGAAGGGAATGTCACAAAGGGAGGTTCACGACAACAGAGCAAAAAGGGAAAGCAGCGAAAGGACAAAGGGGTTGCTACTTCCTCAGCACCCCCTATCGACGACGACATCCCTACTCACACCTCCGCTCCTTGGCCTCGGCCCGATAATACACCTTTCCGAGAAACCAGCATTCCAGAGGTTCCACACATGACAGCCCGCTCACTGCAGCAGACCACGGCATATCAGACCAGAACGCCAGGATCACCATGGGACGTCTGCCACAGTACCTGCTACAATGGGTTGTTGCGAGTAGAGATGGTCCCTACGAGGTTTGTCTGCAGGAAGACATTGCAAAACCTAGGGATCGATGCTGATGTCACAGGGATGCTGGACAACATGGGATTGGGTACACTTCCATTCCGGTCATACCCACTATATCCGGAGCTAGTGAGACAGTTTCTCGCTTCTGCAGAGCTCCGTTTCGATTCCGGAGAACCAAGAGCCAGTGCGGGGTATCTATCATACTTCTCTAGTGGCACACTGTATGAGATCTCGATACCGGAGTTGTGTGATCTTTACAGTCTAGATAGGGACAGGGAGCGCTGTGACTTTCCTACGGCTGCTGAGTTCCCTCATGTGGCTACACTGTGGAGTTTCCTTGCTGGAGGAGACTGTATCACGAGGAAGAACAAGCTCAGCCTGATTAGGAACCCTGCAGTTCGCATTGTGGCGAAGATTTTGGGTCACACTTTGTTCGGGAAAGAGGAGACAGGAACAGTCCGAGAGGATGAGCTGATGTTATTGCATTATGGACTGCCCGCATTTGTCGGTTCTCTCTATGCCTCGTCCCCACCACCGACGTTAGACACCAACCTCGGAGCAGTTTTTGCTGCCATTCTCGTACAGAAGAAGTATCGCGGTCTAAACACAACGAACCAGAAGCTTGAGACAGTCGGGAGTCTTCTCACCCCTATCTTCAGATTCCATGGCATCGACCTCTCGCAGACGGAGCGCATTGACCGGCTGGATCTCATTGACGAGGATTATCTCCGGCGTGCCTTCATCCTCAGGCCTGGCTACAAATACATTTTCAGCGACCGAGAGGGCACTACTTGGACGTGTCAGCTGCCTCAGCCCGCGTTGACTTCTCTACTCTCACTACCGAGTGTTGAGTTCCTGCCTCACCCTGAGCACATGACTAGCTCTGCCCCTGCATCACGGCCAAGGGGAAGCACATCTCGCGCGAGGACAGCACAGCCTCATCTGGAGGACGATACCGTGCCATCCACCACTTCTCAGCAGCATCACACAGGCTTCCCGGGACCAGACATGATGGAGCAGCTACTACCTGACTATTCTGGTGAGTATGATCTGCCTCCAATCTCTGCAGATGCTACAGAGGAGACTCGTTGGCGATGGATGATAGAGGCGCAACAGAAGAACAACACCATGTTGCAGAGGATTTGGGGAGCACTAGCGAAGCTCAGATGTCCTAGGCCACCCTCTTGCTTCAGAGCACCGGAGCCTACAGAGAGGGATTCTGATACCGCCGCCGCGACTGCAGACCCCATTGTTGCTGGACATGGGTTAGCAGAGGATGAGGTTCCTAGCCCTCCGCCACCACGCCATCGACGCAGGAGGAGGATAGGCGAGCAACAGAGCGATACACCGGACATCGACCAAGACGAGTAGTATCACACCACTATCTCTGTATTTGTTTTTTCTATTTTATCTTTTAGCTGTACTTTTATTGTGTTTGTCGTATCTTTCATCGGGATTATTTCCACACCGGGTCGGTGAGGAGTAAGACTGGGGGAGGGTACTTGTTGGACTAATGCTATTTTCTTTGTTTTGTTTTATTTTCTTGAGTCACTTTTATATGTTTTATTGAGTTTTATTGAGTCAAAAAAAAGTCTAAGAAACGAAAATTTTTCATAAAAACCACCACATTTGCAGGAACTTAAGTAACCATTTGATTCAAGCATGGTTGGCATCTGAGACTATTGGAAAAGCCAAAGACTTAATAGTAGACTTGAGACGCCCATATCTCCAGCAGAAATTCACTTACACCTGAGCCAATTTCTGTAAGTTCCTTTTACCTCATCTTTGTGACAGGTGTTCTGGGGCTTGACTCATCGTTCACACTGAACAAAACGACTTCTGTAAACCAACAAAAGCGGTACTCCTGTCCCCACTCTAAAAAAAAAAAAAAAAAAAAAAAAAAAACAACGGATATAAGTCAATGTGGCCGAGGGATAGAGTGCGTAAACCCGTGCATCCTTCGGAGTTCCGCGGAAGCTTATATCCGTAAAAAGATGGATTATGAGTGAGTGACCCGAGGGATAGAGTGCGTAAACCCGTGCATCCTTTGGAGTTTATGAACCCGAAACCCGTCTGCAAAAAGAAAAATTAAATATATATATATATAATAAATAAGTCTGGGGGAGAAAAATAGTACCGATAGATATATGGTCGTTTTGTTCTGGTGTTGTACGTGAAAGAGTCTAGAAGGTCCCGGGCATCAAGATCAGAGCTGAGACCCGGCGATGAAGGTAAAGTGGACTATGCTGAGAGAGTGTGGGTCTTATTAGGAAAACTGTGAACGTCTACGGCGAAGTACATTGGGGTCTAGATCCTTTTGAGGTAAGAATTTGTAGTGGATTACTAAAGTGAATGTGAGTGTGGTGCTCTTGTGACGAATTGAGTTTCTGTTTTCCAAACCTCGACTCTATTCTTGGTAGTTTGCTTGAGGACAAGCAAAAGACTAAGTATGGGGGAGTTGATATATTATGGTTTTTACGTATTTTAACTAATGTTTTCTTCGATCTTTCGAGTCTTTGCTTCTGTTTTAGAGTATTTTCAGGATAAAACATGTTCAAATGGAGTTTGAAGGCAAATGGATCAAGGAAAGGAGGCAAAAGAGCAAGAAGAGCAGTTTTGAAGCTCAGATCGATCGATCCTAGTTTGGATCGATCGATCCTGCATTAGGAGAATGTGTGTGCTTCTTGGATCGACCAAAACAGGCCAGATCGACCAGCCAGCGACCAGATCGATCGATCCATATCTGGATCGATCGATCCAGCAATACGTGAACATACTGGATCGACCAACACCTTCTGGATCGATCGATCTGGACCAGATCGATCGATGCACACCCAGATCGATCGATCTGGTCCTGCCGACAGTTTACCTTTTTGACTTATGTTTTGTCAAGTTTGGTGTTATATACGGATTTGGGAGTCATTATTGAGAGATCACTTTCATTCTAGAGAGATAAACTCTCATTTCCTGCAGAGAGAGCTTAGAGAAACTTGGTTTGATTTCTATGATCTTTTCTATTTTCATTTGAGACTTGAATCTTTGAGAACTTTTGTAAGCTTTGGGGACAAAATCTGACTCTACAAACTCTTGAGAAGATTTCTGAACCCTCTTGTATTTTCTGTATATTTGCATATGAATTCTTGTTTATATCTTTGTGTTCTTATGATTTCTATGATTTCCATGTTTGAGTAGTCTTTTTGTTGAACCTTGGATTCATAAGGGGGTTTCATGATCCATTGAACTAGACATAGATAGGGGTTTATCTTATAGAATTCTTCATCTATAGTTGTTCTTATTGCTTAGGCTGAATTGATCACTTAGTCTTTGATTCAGGGTTTAATCTATATTCCAAAAGTTTATAGGTTGCTTGATAGAACATAGATGAGCGTTTCGTCCTTAGCCAACGAGAGTTGATGTTAAGGCGATCCGTGAACAAATTGAACCCGCTTGTTAATGCTCGTTTAGGATTTTAGGTTCAAACGAGAGTTTAGACACCTAGGTCGCTAGATGAAGTAGTTGATGCCACGAGAGTGGATTGGTTATACATTTATGTTTGAGTTCGAGAATGGTTTCTAAGCATCCCCTGAATAATTGGCTAGTTCAAGATACTTGATCCCCCGATAAGAATCCTTGGTTTAACATCTCTTTTAATCGTTCTTTACATCGTTTTGAATAGCTATCTTTTATGAATTTCCACAACAAACAAATCATATTTCCGTCTTAGCTTAATTTCATTCATTAAGAATTGTAGAGTAACTCTTGGTCTCTGTGGATTCGACCCCTAATTACTACATCATATGCTGTGCACTTGCAGTAGTTTATAGGGTTAAAACATTGTTGTATCAAGTTTTTGATAACACCATATTTTGCATGTTTTTAAGACATATTTCCATAGGTTTTCATTTCCACTTTGTATAGTTTTGAGAGTTTTCCTTGCATTTGAGTCTCATTTTGTTTTAGCTTGAATTTTAGAGTCCTAGGTTGTATATATAGGTTTTTGCATTTGTTTTGAGTCAGTTTAGGTAAATGGAAGACTTGGAGGCTTGGAGTTTGGATGAGGGATCATTTGGAAGAAAATTAAAGAAATGATGTTTCGGAACCAATCCATAGGGTCTGGAAGATCTACTCTTATGAATGCCTTACATTGAGATTCAGCTCCGTAACCCTTCATGGAAGTTATAGGAAATTGAGTTAGCTTTCCAATGGAGGTGGTCTCGAGTGATTTGGGTCAGCGGTGAATGAGCTACACCTAATTTAGTGGGCCGCGGTCTGGTGCAGCGGCATGAAGAACAAGGACGAGAAATAACAAAACTATGTGATCGGTTTGAAACCGATCAAGACAACCGATCGGCAATGCACGATCGGTTTACAACCGATCGGGACAACCGATTGCCGACACTTTTTCTTCATTTTCCTAATCCGACCTAACCCACTATAAATACCCTCTAATGCTGTAAATAATTCAGTTCTGATTTTTAGAAAGATAAAAAACTCTCTCTCTTGTTCTTGGTGTTCTTGATAGTTTTGTTTCTTAGATTTGGTTTATGTTACTTGTTTTATCTTGAATATTTTTATAAATTAATGATCATGTCTTCGTTATCTTTCATTTGTACGGTTTACTTTTATGATTTGAGCATGTGTGAGTAGTTGACTTTTGGGCTGTTGGTATGGTAGATTTAGGGTGTTTTAATGGTTGTTTGTGATATTTGATTATTGGTTTATGTTTATGTTCATGCATAGATTGATTTTAATGCTAGATTTGAGCTTCGCAAGAGAGATTTCTTGATCTTAGATTATCTCAAACCCGGAAGGTGTTTTGGGATAATCCGAGCTATCTTTGCATGCATTTAATAAATCTTAGCCAATGGAAATTGAGTTTTAAGAGTTAAATGATGGCATATGTGAGTTTGTGTGCATTGTTTATGAGTTATTCGGTTGCAATCGGGAGATTAGCTTAATCGGATAATTTGTAAAAGGTTTAGTATCACGGGAGTGGACTAGACTAGTTTAGCGACTCATGTCATAGGATAAATCATAAATTGTTCATTTAATTCATCATTTATCAACCCGTCATTCATCCTTGTCACAGTACCTTACCGATAGCCCATATTTACGTTTTAGGTTGTTAGTCTTTTGTATTCTACTTTCTTTTGCTTTGCTTTGCATTGTTTAGTTTGAATTACATTGTTAGTCGTATTTTAGGAATCAAGAACCATTTTATTTTGCTTAGATTAAGCGAACTTGTGTATTCCTAGTGTGTTGGTTCATTGCTCTCTGTGGATTCGATCCCTAAGTACTCAACGTACAAGGGTTATTTGATAGCCCCGAGACCCGAAAATCTCGCATATCAAATTGGCGCCGTTGCCGGGGAGCAATAGCAATTAGCCATTAGGATTTCATTTTTGCTTGAGACTAAGCTTTCTTTATTTTGTTTTATTTCTTTTGTGATTACTAACTTTCTTTCAAGTGTTTGTTCTTTTTGCAAGGCACAATCACAAGAGAGAAAGCATGGCTTCAGAATTGATTTCAATGTTGAAATTAATTCTAGAAGCTCAACAAAGAGAGATGGCTTGGGACCCTACAAGTCATCATGGTTTTGAAAGCTCATCCGCTTATCAAGAAGGTCTTCCTAATGGATACTCGTCTCAAGAGTATCAATATGAGTATGGTGATGGATACTCTACTCAAGAGTATCAAGGTGAATATGGTGGATACACATCTCAAGAGTATCAATATGGGCATGGTGAAGGATACATGGAGCATGAACAAGAGTATCATGAGTATCAAGAGTATCAATCTTGGAACATGGAGCATGAACAAAAGGCAACATACTCTTCCCAAATCTCAGATAAGGAAGAGATCTTCAACATGTTGAAGTTGGCATTGGAAAAACAAGAAGAATTCAGCGAGAGCATAAAGAATTGGGGCACCAATTTTGGAGGTTGGTCTCAAGATGCTCAAGTTGTTGAGTCAACACATGTGGAGTCCATAAAAATCGAACTTACACAATGGATCGACGAAGAAGAAGAAGGAACGGTTGAGGAAACTTTTGAAGATCCTTGTGAAGATGGTTCAGTTGTTGAGTGCATAGAGACCACAAGAGAGAGCACAACCCAAAATGAGCTCTCAACCATAGAAGAGATGCAACAACATGATTCCAAACAAGAGTCATATGGAGAAACACTTATGGAGGAACAAGAGATTATCATTGAAGAAGCCTCCGAAGAGAATGAAAAAGAAAAATCTCCAATGACACAACAGTTCGACAAGCACCTTGGCATACTCCCCACCACACCATTGAGCTTTCGTGGTCCAAGGAAGATCTCTTTCGAGGTGAATGCTCAAATCAAAGATGAATTCCAACAAGAAGCTGAAGAGTCTATAAAGGAATTTGAATTGCTTCTTGGATGCACGGTTGGCGAGAATCTTGTGATAAAATATGATGAAGAAGAAAGAAAATCGGCGGCAGACACCACCGATCGGTTTGCAACCGATCGGGACAACCGATCGGAGATGCACGATCGGTTTGCAACCGATCAACCAAACCGCTCGGCGTTGCATCCGAAAGTAGACGTGGTAAAAGTAGACGTGGTTGGAAAACAATTTGAGGATCATTGTGAAGGTGTTTTTGTTGTTGAATACATTTGCGACAAACATCTTGGTATAATCTCCACCAATGAAGTGAGCATTCATGAACCGAGGAAGACTCCTTTTGAGGAGATTAGGATGAACGAGTTTAGGGGATGGTTCTACGATGAGTATGATCCCGGTGATCCAAGTTCAACCTTCACTCCCACCCAAACCAATATCCATCGTCAAGCTTAAGCTACGTTAAACGAGCCATTGGGGACTCCCCCAATTCTATCCCTTGTATAATATGTTTATTTGTTTGTTTGAGTGTGATTTGATTTTTGTTTTTGTGTGTTTTGATTGTCTAGGACGTTGGTGAGTAGTCTTAGCAATTTTCGATTGGGCAAACTAAGGGCAATTAATCCATCCAATCCACTCCAAGGTTTCACATTTCACCTTTTGTACATATTTTGTTATTTTGTTTGCATTTTTATTCTCTCTTTGGATTCATCTCACACCGAGACGGTGTGATTTAAGTCCGGGGGAGAGGTCATTGTTATTTAACATTGTGTATTTTGTCTTATTTTCGTTCTTTTGAGTCTCATGCATTCACATATATTGCATAGAAAAAAAAATGAAAAAAAAAAAACGACGAAAATCATATAGTTTTGCATCATTGAATTTGGTTATTTAGGATTGAGTCTAAAAGCATATAGGATTGCATAATGCATAGGAGACAATGATAGAAACCACTAAAAGTTTTGCTTGAACAAATTTTTTAAAACTTGTACACTCTTGCTTTGATCTCTCTACTCTTAACTCATTGTCTTCTAATTGCTTGTTTAATTTAAAATCAACCCCTTTAATATCGGACTTAAATGAATTTAATCTTCTCGCTTATGGGCTTGTGATACAGAACCATGGTTCAAAGAAAACACTCGGGTTATCTTATCCACTTTTGCCATTCTTTAATAACCCGAGTGGCCATTCTCATATTTAGAATGGTTTCCTACCTTTCACCTTACCCATTTTATTTTTGACCACTCGTTGTTTGAGTGAGGCCTTTTTCTTGATAATGCTATTGTGTGTAAAATCTTGTAAGTATCGGAAACGACAAAGGTTAGCTTTCATTTTTAGCTAGTCTAAGTTGTTCAAAGAAAAGGGCTAGCATTAGGATGAGGATCAATGGGAAAATGGTAGTTGGTTTGGGAATTATGATCAAGAAATAAAAAAAATTTTGAGATGGGAAATGAGAGTCAAGGAACCCTTGGTTAAGCAAATTCTAGAGAAATACTTAAAAGAAAGACCCTAGGAAAGGAGAAGAAAAATAATCTCCTTGTTTGAAAAGAGATAGAACAATAAGTTTAGGGTCAAGTAAAAATAAAAATGTTCTCTAGAAGTTTGATGTTTTGGAAAAAGAAAAGGAAGTTCGATTTAGCCAAAAGAAATTTGGAGGTTTAATGTGCTTCAAAGAAGTAATAAGAACAAGAAATGAAATCACCATTCGGGTAGAATGCTTTGCTAGGAGGGTAGAACAATGAGAGCTTAACTTTGTATGCATAAATTGTTTCTAGTCTTCCTTGCTTTTGCATAACATATAGCATTCCATTTTCTTGAGAGTGAGTCACTTAAAAAGAAAATAAATCTCCTTGCACTCATATTTACTTGTGCTAAAAGCCTTTTCTCCCAAACCGATTGGATTTGATCACTTGCCCATTTGTGAGATCACACCTTGAGAAAGAGTAAATAAATGTTAGGGTTGGTTGCAAAGAGAACTTGTAAGCATAAGGCATTGTTGTTAAGAGAAACGATTAGGAGTTGCGATAAGCCTTGAATGAGTTAGAGTGAATTAATTGTTTGTTTTTGCAACTTGTAAACTTTTGGTTTTGAGTCCCCGCTTTCAAACCTCTCTTTCGGTTTGTCTTCTCTTGTTTGCTTGCGGACAAGCAAAAGGCAAGTCCGGGGGAGTTGATAACACCATATTTTGCATGTTTTTAAGACATATTTCCATAGGTTTTCATTTCCACTTTGTATAGTTTTGAGAGTTTTCCTTGCATTTGAGTCTCATTTTGTTTTAGCTTGAATTTTAGAGTCCTAGGTTGTATATATAGGGTTTTGCATTTGTTTTGAGTCAGTTTAGGTAAATGGAAGACTTGGAGGCTTGGAGTTTGGATGAGGGATCATTTGGAAGAAAATTAAAGAAATGATGTTTCGGAACCAATCCATAGGGTCTGGAAGATCTACTCTTATGAATGCCTTACATTGAGATTCAGCTCCGTAACCCTTCATGGAAGTTATAGGAAATTGAGTTAGCTTTCCAATGGAGGTGGTCTCGAGTGATTTGGGTCAGCGGTGAATGAGCTACACCTAATTTAGTGGGCCGCGGTCTGGTGCAGCGGCATGAAGAACAAGGACGAGAAATAACAAAACTATGTGATCGGTTTGAAACCGATCAAGACAACCGATCGGCAATGCACGATCGGTTTACAACCGATCGGGACAACCGATTGCCGACACTTTTTCTTCATTTTCCTAATCCGACCTAACCCACTATAAATACCCTCTAATGCTGTAAATAATTCAGTTCTGATTTTTAGAAAGATAAAAAACTCTCTCTCTTGTTCTTGGTGTTCTTGATAGTTTTGTTTCTTAGATTTGGTTTATGTTACTTGTTTTATCTTGAATATTTTTATAAATTAATGATCATGTCTTCGTTATCTTTCATTTGTACGGTTTACTTTTATGATTTGAGCATGTGTGAGTAGTTGACTTTTGGGCTGTTGGTATGGTAGATTTAGGGTGTTTTAATGGTTGTTTGTGATATTTGATTGTTGGTTTATGTTTATGTTCATGCATAGATTGATTTTAATGCTAGATTTGAGCTTCGCAAGAGAGATTTCTTGATCTTAGATTATCTCAAACCCGGAAGGTGTTTTGGGATAATCCGAGCTATCTTTGCATGCATTTAATAAATCTTAGCCAATGGAAATTGAGTTTTAAGAGTTAAATGATGGCATATGTGAGTTTGTGTGCATTGTTTATGAGTTATTCGGTTGCAATCGGGAGATTAGCTTAATCGGATAATTTGTAAAAGGTTTAGTATCACGGGAGTGGACTAGACTAGTTTAGCGACTCATGTCATAGGATAAATCATAAATTGTTCATTTAATTCATCATTTATCAACCCGTCATTCATCCTTGTCACAGTACCTTACCGATAGCCCATATTTACGTTTTAGGTTGTTAGTCTTTTGTATTCTACTTTCTTTTGCTTTGCTTTGCATTGTTTAGTTTGAATTACATTGTTAGTCGTATTTTAGGAATCAAGAACCATTTTATTTTGCTTAGATTAAGCGAACTTGTGTATTCCTAGTGTGTTGGTTCATTGCTCTCTGTGGATTCGATCCCTAAGTACTCAACGTACAAGGGTTATTTGATAGCCCCGAGACCCGAAAATCTCGCATATCAGAAGACCTTCTTGATAAGTGGATGAGCTTTCAAAACCATGATGACTTGTAGGGTCCCAAGCCATCTCTCTTTTTTGAGCTTCTAGAATTAATTTCATCATTGAAATCAATTCTGAAGACATGCTTTCTCTCTTGTGATTGTGCCTTGCAAAAAGAACAAACACTTGAAAAGAAGTTAGTAACCACACAAACAAAAACAAAAACAAAAAGCTTAGTCTCAAATAGAATCTAAATCCTAATGGCTATTGCTAGTTTCCCCGGCAACGGCGCCAATTTGATATAGGGAGTTTTTAGGCTCGGGTCTATCAAATAAACCCTTCGTACGTTGTGTACTTGAGGATCGAATCCACAGGGAAACAAGAACAACACAATAGGAATACAAGACACTATCTAATCTAAACGATATAAAAATTGGTTTAGTAAACAAGAAATTAAACAAGATGAAATGACTAACTAAAAGATTAACAAGCTAAAGCATTAGGCTTTAAGGCAATTCCGGATATCAATGGCTAGTGAATAAAATGAGCATGGGTTTCAACACTTTTAAGTACCGTTCTAGAACATGAACGCAAGGTGAATTAACCCACTCTCGTGGCCTTAACCCCTAAACTTGACTATTTGAAAACTAAACTCTCGTTTGATTTCTCCTAACCAAATTAGCATTAACATACAAGTTCACTAAGTTCACAATGATGATCTAGCATCAACTCTCGCAGGCTAGAGATACAAAGCTTAATTCACAAGGTTCAAGCTCTCTATAACATGATTAGTGCTTATAGAACAACCTAAAATCAAGACTAAGTTAATTACTCTTAATCTAGCATTAAGGATACATGAATCAAAGAACCTATGGATTAGAAACCCCAAATATCTATCAATTCAACAAGCCATCAAGATCCTTCAAGAACCCTAAAACCTAAATGTGAAATTACTCACACATAATCAAAGAAACAACAAAATAAACCATAGAAAGCATAATAGTATTGAAATAAACAACAAAAGATACAAGAAAACTTCTCCAAGTGTTTGATGAAGGGAGAAGCTTCAAGATCCAAGAACTCTCTAGAACAGTGTTTTAGGCGTCCAAAAGCTTTAGAAAAAAATCTGATTATGTTTTAGTAGGTTTAGGTGGGATATTTATAGACATAGGTGTAAAATGGAGTAGGCGGCTGGGAGGATCGGTCGATCCACAAGTCGGATCGATCGATCCCCAATTCCCGGACATAATATCTTCAAGGCGGCTGGCATGGCGATCGGTCGATCTGCATGGGGGATCGGTCGATCCTCGGTGTCCGGAGAAACTTTGGGATTTTGTCCGTGGAGCATGGATCGGTCGATCCCGTGGTGGGATCGGTCGATCCTCATCCTAATCCTCCAATTGTTTCATCTTCGCGCTGGATTGACCTGTCTTCAGTAAAATGGGTATAACTTTCCAACCATAAATGGGAATCACTTCAAACCAGTCCCAAATGAAAGCTAACTCCTTTGGCTATCATGTATCCAAATATCATCAAAATTGGTTGATGGAAAGCCTTTCAACGGATGTAAAACGTCTGATGTATCGACAAGATCTTTCATTCCAAAATCTGCATTTTATTGCAAAACAACCTAAAACCTGAAAAAAAACTCAATGGACAACTAAAAGACTCTAAATAAACAATATAAACAAATAAAAGACTCAAAAATACTTATAGAATTAAAAGTAAAATCCTTCAAAACCAAGACATATCAGGGACCATTCAGGATTGTTGAGCGGGTTGGACCGGTTGCGTATCGGTTGGAGTTACCCGAGGTTATGCGAGCATTTTACAAGGTTTTCCATGTGTCAATGCTGAAGAAGTGCTTGCATAAGGACGATGAGGTTATAGCTAAGATTTCGTCAGATCTTCAGCTTAATATGACCTTAGAGGCAAGACCGGTAAGGATCCTCGAGAAGAGAATCAAGCAGGATCGTAGGAAGAAAGTTCCGATGATCAGGGTCTTGTGGGATTGTGACGGGGTTGAGGAGGAAACTTGGGAACCAGAGGCGAGGATGAAAGCAAAGTTCAAAAAGTGGTTTGAGAAGCAATCAGATGCTTGAGCTTTCATCGATGGTTCCCTGTTTCGAGTTATTATTGTTGAACATTATGTATTCGTTTTGGTGTAGTAAACGATTAATACATTATGTTTCTCCTCGTGAATAAGATGAGTAGTTCTTATTGTTGATGGCCAGTGTTGCCATGAGTTTAAGTGAACATGAGGTTCTAAAAAGAGTTTTTTTTTTATGGGGAGTTAAAAACTTGAGTTATAATCGGAGAAGGATTATGTGGGTACCCTGAAGGACGGGGTATGTTGAGAGATAACCTGAGTAGTGGTTATGAAAGGATGATATTCCATGTTGGAATGTGTGTGATGCCGGTATTACCTTGCGAGGTCGTATGCGGATCACGGGAGGTCAGTTCAGTCATGAGTGTTTATAGACGTATGGTGGGTCATGGTTGCTCAAAGGACAGTTTAGTCCTGTACAACTCTAGAGAGTATGGATAGTTCCTCTGATACCCAACACTCGTAAGGTGTATAGCCCAGGGTGGGATGGTATGTGATACCGAGAACCCGTAAGGTTATACTACCCAGAGTGGGGTGGTGTGAGTGTGATACCCAGGACTCGGAAGGTATATAGCCCATGATGGAATGGTATGTGATATCGAGAATCCGGAAGGTATATAGCCCATAGTGGAAGGGTATGAGTGTGATACCCAGACTCGGAAGGTATATAGCCCAGGATGGAGTGGTATGTGATATCGAGAATCCGTAAGGTTATATAGCCCAGAGGGGAGGGGTATGAGTGCGATGTCGAGAACTCGTAAGGTTATTGCCCAGAGTAGAGTGGCATGAATTGGATACCAAGAGCTCATAAGGACTGTGTGGCCTGAGAGCGGAGTGGTATTGATACCCATGACTCGTAGGACTTGGTGTCTTAGAGTGGAGGGGTATGAGTTTGAGTTATGAGCAATGACCTATGACCAGAGTCTTAAGCTAGTGACTGAATGTAGATCTCGGAGGTCAATAGTGTTTGATCTCGGGACTGGCTGTGTGGCCAGTAGGGTCAAGTGTGACCACTGTGTTAGGAGATGTATGGTTGAGTTCATTGGATATGGACTGTGGCGTTAGATTCGAGGACGAATTTATGTTAGTGGGGGAGAATTGTAACGCCCGCGTTCCAAAAAATGGAAATTTCGGAATTATATCCGGGATTTATGGGAAGAATCTCTGGAAATATTTCCGGGAATTTTCGGAGTAATTTGGAAGTTACACCGTATTGTTCCCGTAAGGGTGTTCGGTGTGAATTTGGAAGTTTGGGGTCAATTTGTGAACTTTTGAGAGTTCAAGGACCAGATCCTAAGTAAGTTCTAAACTGATTAAATCAGTTCCACCAACCAATTCCACTCTCTTCTCCACCTGCAGCCTCCATTTCTTTTTCCCCGCTCTAGCCATTAAAGGCTACACACCCCCCCTACAAAGCAGCCTAGTGCCTCCATTTTCTCCACTAAAGTCAGCTGCACCTTCTTTTCATTCTCCTTGCCGACACTTCACTTCAGAGAAAGGAGAAAGAAAGAGAGAGAGAAGAAGTGTGAGAAGAGAGGTTTTGATCAGAATTTTAGAGAAGGAGAGAAGGAGAGAAGGAGAGAAGGAGAGTTTGTGAGCTGTGTGTGGTGTGGAGAACAAGTGAGACTGAGACTTGGAGCTGTGCGTGTGGCAAGGAGAGTAAGAGAGAAGTGAGCTTGGTGGCTGTGCTGGCGTAGAGAGCCAGAGAGGGAGTTGAGGGTGATTGAAGAGAAGAGGAGAGTGGGGGTGTTGGTGGTTGTTCCGTGAGTGAGAAGAAAAAAGAGGTTCGACCTAGCAAATCGTTTCCAAAGGTAACGAAAATTTGTGGAGTTGTAGTCAAGTCTTATATCTAGATGTACCAATTTGCGGAATTGGATTGGAGTTAATATTCTGAAAGTTATTCACGTTTCCGTGAGGCACTCTGTTTCAGACGTGAACCGGACCAACGTGGATTCAGAGAACAATCGCGAGTTTGTCTGTGGTCGGATCATCACGAAACTTTGAGGTTAGCTTCAGGACATTTATGGGTTGAGTTTCAACAGTGGGATTGAGATTTCAACGGTTAGATGTGAATTCGTGACTCAATCTTTAAGGCTGATTGTTTCTGTTATTTTCCAATTTTGCAGAATTTTGTCATAAAAGTTTCTGCATTTGGTTAAGGTGAGTGCATGACCATAAGCTTATCTGAGCGGTTTGATTGTTTGATGTGTTTGCATGATTTAGGCCGTATGATCTCATGGTGGATCTAGATCGAGTGTTTCTTGAGATGGTTGATTTATTTCGGTAATTTCGTGTTTTAATACATTGAATAATTATAATTGTTTGTGTGTATAGCTTGTAGATGGGAGGATTGCCTCACTAAGTATTTGTTGAAATACTTATGCATCTCGTTTAAATTGATGCAGAAAAAAAATAGGTGTGACCGTGGAATCAAGGCGGAGAAGAGAGGATGATCTAGGCTTGTCGGTCGGGTTTTTATATTAATTAAGTTGTTTCAATTTGAGAATTGAATGAATAACTTGGAGTTTAATAATGAATTATGCGAAAACATTTTATTTATGGAATTAAATAATTAATATGTATGATTAATTAACCGAATGGATAAAAGGGTCGATCGATCTCAAGTCCGGATTCTTGTTATCAAGAACCGTTATAGACAACAAAAATTGTCTATGAAAGCCAAGGTGGCTATACAGACCAACTTCGACTTTCAACTCAAGTCGTCGTATTCTAGAAAGATCAATCGATCAAATATCCTTACGGATAGATAATTAAAACGTTTATGAGTTGAATGTTATTTATGGAGTTAAATAATTAAATGAGTAGTTGCATTGTTAAATGAATTGGGGAAAATTAATTATTATTTATGGGAATAATACTTAATAATTTATATGCAAAAAAAAAAAAAAAAAAAACGAGTGCGGTCGTTTCAATCACCAATAAGATGCTTATCTGCAATGAAAGGTGTAAGTCTCTTCTATTAACAAAGATTCATTATAGTCTTTGTTTTTTTAACCTCTGGTTGTAGGATCGTTTTGTTAAGAGTAGGCTCATTAGATAAGATATTATTATAGTTTCCCCCAGTTTCCAATTAGTTGGTGTTAATCCCTTTAGTAATCAGCTTTCGTTTCTCTCCTACAGATCCTACATACGTGAGCAGCCTCACCCATTTAATGCATCAGACAATGTTCACCGTCCACTTCCTTGGCATATACAATTAATTACTATAATAGAAAAACCATGTCTGTAAAAAAAATATTGGTTATTTACTTATATAGATTGTCAACACGTATTGATTTATTCGTTTTCTATTTGATACATGGTGATCACAGGAATTCAATAAGATTCTCAAAGATTCTTGCTTTTTCATCATCTTTCATTTTGTGTGTGTTCGATGCATCATTTCTCCATTGTTTTGATGTTTTGTGTCATCTTCCCATTGCTCTTCTGTCATAGGATTCACTGAATTTGGTTTAGGAATCTCATAAAGTTCTTATGAGGATTTAGCTGGAATGGTGAGAGTTATAGACACTAGAATGTGATGGATGAATAATCAGAAATAGTCTAAATAGGTGGCTGAGAGAACATATTAGGGGGTTTTGATCAGTTAGTTAGTTGGGAGCTTTTTGGCTTTGGTCTGGATTCCATTTCCTAATTTGCAATGGTTTAAGTTTTTCTAACCATCTCAATTTTGGCATTTGCTTTTGAAATTGCAGAAGAAAATCTTCCTCTACCCTTAATCAAAGACTAGAAGAATGTATCGGAAACACCCAACTCCAAAGCTTCAATATTACAGGTGTTTTCAAGAATCTATTTCTCTTTACCTGTTTGGAGATTTTTGCTGATGTTTTGTGTAAAACTCAATAGTTTATGTCTTTTAGTACGAATATAAGAAGCAACATTCTGAGATTTCTATTTGTTTATTTTATGCAGCATCGAAATATATGAGATACAATGAAAGTCGAGAGTTATAGACCAGAATCCGAGGTAGATGCTCTTAAACTATGTACTTGAATAAAATCGTATCTCTAACTAAACAGGGTTCGAAACCTCAGATTCTTCTCCGTACGAGTTGTTTATGTAACATGTGTGTTTTCTGTTTGTTTCCTTAACGACATATTAGAATCTACACCTTATAGTCTTAACCACCTCTCCTAAATTAGTTTATTGTTAACCACATCAAATTACTCATAAATTTATAATTAAATTTCGTTGCAGACTGATGTCCTATGTTGCAAAAGCAAACAAATGAGGGAAATCGCGTGGTGTTTGTTTACCGGAACATGGATGTAAATTAGTGATGTTAATATGGGTAAACCCACCCTATTTAAACCCATCCCATTTAAACCCAAACCCATTTAAACCCATTTAAAATTATCTACCATTTAAACCCACCACATTTAAACCCATCCCATTTAAACCCATTTAAATAACACTAACCCATTTAAACCCATTTAAACCCACTAAACTATATATAATAAATAAATTATTCATTATTATTGTTTAAAATTAAATCATTATTATTGTTTAAAAATAAAAAAATTTCCGCCAAAATTGTATAATAAAATTTTCCGCTAAAAGTGCGGAATTTCATTTTCATACTGAAACCAATTTTTTTGCCAAAATTATATTTTGTTAACTTTTTCTATATTTAATTTTAACAAACCATGTTTTACACATTTTTCCGCCAAAACCGCATTTTCACCAAAACAACATTTTTCGTCCAAACCGTGTTTTTTTTCGTATCAAACCATGTTTCTCGGATTTCTCGCCAAAATTGCGGTTTTCCTATATTTACCATAACAAATCACGTTTTCATATTTTCCGTCAAATTCACGTTTTTTTCCGTCAAATTCACGTTTTCCCGTCAAATTCACGTTTTTCCGCCAAATTCACGTTTTCCCGCCAAATTCATGTTTTTCCGCCAAAACCGCATTTTTCGCCAAAATCATGTTTTCCTGCAAAAATCGCGTTTTTCCGCCAAAATCACGTTTTTCCGCCAAAATCACATTTTTCCCGCCAAAATCATGTTTCCCGGCCAAAAATCGCATTTTCCCGCCAAAATCACATTTTCCGCCAAAATCGCGATTCCCACCAAAATCACGTTTTTCCGCCAAAATCACATTTTTCCGCCAAAATCATGTTTTCCCGCAAAAATCACGTTTTCCCGCCAAAATCAATTTTTTCCCGCCAAAAATTATCTTTTTCCGTCAAAATCATGTTTTTCCGCAAAAATATGTTTCTCTGTCAAAATCATGTTTTTCCGCGAAAATCGTGTTTTCTTTTCTATTTTTCTTCGTAACAAAACATACTTTCCCGCATTTTCCGTCAAAATTATGTTTTCGGTATTTTCCGGAATATTTTTTTTTTTTGTTAAATCTATGTTTTCCGTCAAAATCGTGTTTTTCATCAAATTACGGAATTATGTTTTCTCGCCAAACTAATATTCTCCCACCATAATTAATTTTTAATTATAAATGTAGAGACAAAAAAAATTATAAATATAATTTGTTTTATTTAAACATAAATAGGTTTAAATGGGTACCCATTTATTTTTTGTTAAACCTCATTTAATAAATGGGTCTAAATGGATAAACCCATTTAACCCCATATAATTTTTTCTATTAAATGGGTTTAAATAGGTTTAATTTACTTTAACATACCCATTTATTAAATGGGTTTGAAAACCCATATCAACATCACTACCTACATGTTTCATAGAGTCTTATATTTCAGAAAAAGTAAAAGAGGTACCTAAACTATTTAATCCATTCATAACATTTATTGGTATGTTTAATTTACCGCAACAGTCACTAACAACATATGTGGTTCTCAATGATTTTTTTGAGGATTCAGTGTTAGCCCTTTCGTTATTTATATGGGCAAACTTCATATTATGTCAATAATATATGTAACCGAGGATCACTAGCTAATGGAACTGTGAAGGAGTTGGTGGATGGTTAGGAGTTTGGGGAAAAAGAGCAAAGTCTAATTCAGTATCTCTCATTTGAGGAAAGGTGGACTCTTTCAGTTCATAGATTAGCGGCTGAAGGGGAATGGTCATGTGGTCATTGTTCTTCTTGCATATACTCTTAAGGATGGTTATGGGAACTAACTTCTTGAAGATGTCGCCTTCTGCTTATCTCAAAGCATCAAGGTAAGACTAAACATTAACAATAATGAGATGCTTATGCCATAACAGACATTCATTATACTCTTTGTTTTCTTCACCTCTGTTGATGATATATATTCGAGGGTGAGACTCCCAGTGATTACACTTCCAGCTAAGTCTTGATCACGTTTTTAGCTTCTCAAACTTGCTTATGCTAATGTATCTTATTTTTCTGCCTCCAATCAGATTCATAACACATTCCAGTAGTCATCTTTTAATCCCATCTGGATTTTCTTAGTTGATACCCATTCCTCTCTTGACATTGATTCAACCTAGCTTTGTCGGTTCAAAGGCCTTTAATTCCATTATGGTGATTTGGTTACCTCATCCTTTATTTATGGATATCATTTACACAGTTTTCAATATGACATTCCCGATGATAACATGTGTTGACGAATGAACTAGACACACTTATAAACGATATCTCAAAAGCCGAATCAGTCACAAAAGCTGCTAAAAAATGTGTGATAAGGAATGGGAAGTACAGAGTAAACTGCAAGAATAGTTCAGAGCTGCTGATGTTGTTCGCCAGGAAGCATTTCTGCCCCTACAGGAGTTGAAGAAGCAACATTGAGAAAAGGTACTGTGAACGAGCATCTGATATTAGACATAAACTTACAAATGCTTGCATCCGTGTTTAGATTAATTCACTTTTACAAATTTTCATATTGCAGAAAAAATATTTCTTCCAAGTACAGAGATGATTCAAGGGCAGCAAGTGAATTGGCTTTGAAGAAAGACAGAACAACCCTGCAAAGTCTTTGTTCTGACCAGGTATAAGCAAAATCCAAAAATCTACAGTGGTTTTAATCCTTGCATGTCGGTTTTGCACTCATTAATTCATTATAGTTAGTTTTGTTGGGGAAGCCCAACCTTGCTTGAAAGCAAAATGTTCATGTGATAGATTATGTTGAATCCGGTAACACAATTGAGATAAGGCTCACGGTACATACTTAAGTAAACAGAGATAAGGATCTCCAGAAATAAGTAATGTACTTATGTTGTTTCAGAAAAAAATTGAATGGTGTTGGAGCTGATGTGAAATGAAGCTCAACTCCTCCCTTTTACCGAACAGTCTGCAAAACTGATTGTTAATTTTTTTGTAGATATCTCTCTTTAGTGTTTGTGTTGTATTATCTAACTGATTCACAAATTAATAAGTAACATATAAGTGATATTTTATGAGATGACTTCAAATATATAATCTCCAAAGTTATATATCGTTGGTGAACTATTTGGCATTATGATTCTGTTAGTGACCATAACTAATTGACTGTGATAATTAGTTGCAGGAACAAACACATTCAAAGTCCAAAAATGAAACCATGTACATATAACTGTTACATTGGATATGTTGTCGGATGCATACAATTTTATACCATTTTCTTACAAATCATTTCCTCATAAACAACAAGCATTAAAAAAAAACAACAAGCATAAAAAAAATATCAAAAAATAATAATTTTTATAATTTTATTATTCAACTTTAGAATACTACATTATTCTCTGTATTTGTAAGTATAGTTAACAATAAAAAAATTACTTAGGTTCTTATTTCACTAAAAGTTAAAAAGAAGGTGGATATATTACTAAAAAGTTATAGGGCAATTCTCAAAAATAGCACAAAATATAGTTTTTGTGACATATTTAGCACACAATCTCATTTTAGACACAAATAGCATTTTTGTTAATGTTTTAGGGTTTAGGATTAAGGGTTTAGGGTTTAGAAAACCCTAAACCTTTAATCCTAAACCCTAAATCTTACCCCTACCCCCTAAAAACTAAACCCTAAATACTAATATAGTTAACCCAAACAAAAAAAATCAAATTATAAACTTTATAAAATGCTATTTTTGTCCTAAAAAAAATGTGTGCTAATTTTGGAACAAAAACATCATTTGGTGCTATTTGAGGGAATTTCTCAAAGTTATATTACATACGTAATTATAACAGTAATTTTTTTTAAAGAAAATTTGAGAAAAAAATTATAATAAAAAAAAGTATAAATACTTAAACTATATTTAGGACCAAATGAGACATTAAAATTGACATATATTTACATAACAGATTGTAATTTAAATCTAACAAAAACAAAAAATCTTACATATGCTATCAAACACATATTTTAAACTTTTAAAGGCAAAAAATATTTTAAGTTTTTTAAAAATACACACGTGTGTAAAACGGATCATTCCTAGTATAATTTAAATATTTCCTGTCAGTTAAAGGCTAATAACCGAAACTGAACCAAACAGCCAAAATTTCGGTTCGGTTCAGACAAGTCAGTTCTGTTTAAAATCCCATGGCTAAATAAAAGGGAAATTATCCATAACACCACAATTTAGGCTTTGCCATTCGGCAGAAGCCACATCGCCCCCACCACTCCAGAAACGCCACTTATTTAATTGTAAAAAGATGCATTTACCCTTCAAGTCTGACATCATTATTGGCAGCTCTCACGCGCGTGTGAATGGTTTTTGTTCTTTTAGTTTCTCAAGTACACGACATCGACCTCTGTTCATTGATTGACTCGAGTCACCGAAAAATTACCGATCAAATAAACGATGGACAAGACGAGGAGCAAGAGGAAAGCGATAGCGGAGGTCGGGCGGTCGGAGGAAGGTATCTCCGTTAAAAAGTTTGCACGGGCGTCTTCTCTGATGACGCCGGTTACGGAGACACCCTTGAAATCTATCTTCATCTTTATTGCACACGTTGAAGAATTGTATATGTGTTAAAAAAAATTCAGCTTTTAAAGTGTTTCCTTAACGAGACAGATGTGAGGATAAACTTCAGAAATTTAATTTGATTTACCCAATCTCAAGCCATGCAAATAATCGATCTAAAAATGGATGGTACACTCGAGGATCAAGAGGAAAGTCGGCGATTAATTTATTGCTTTTGGTGATGCGATGAACTTTTGGTCGGAGTGGACCAGCCGTTAGAAAGAAACAACAGCTGGTGGGTTTAGGGTTATAATTGGGTTTAGGGTTTATAATTGGGTTTAGGGTTTATAATTGGGTTTAGAGTTTAGGGTTTACAATTGGATTTTTGAATTTATGATAGGAATTGCCTGCAATTCATTTTTTGGTTTGTTTCTTACTTATTACAATTGAATATGGTGACTGTAGATATAGGGATTGTTATAAAATTTAGGCATGCTTCTGTTACGGATTGTTCATGGACTTTTCCTCGTTTGTGTTGTTATTTCTGTTTTGGTGTAATTGATTAATTATAGGCGATTGTTTTTAATCATGTGTACAATTTTGTACCTTCTTTCTTCTCCATTGTTTGATTGTTTTTCAGATTTGTTATATAGGATAATACGGTGTCTCATAATCTTAGTTGGTGTTGCTGTTTATCATGTGTTGCTAATATTTTGATCAGTTTTCCATTTGTTTGCTTTTAGGCCCAACTGTTGCAGTCCCACAAGAGACTTCATCTCCAGGTATGTCGGTTGACAGATTTCTTAGCTTGTTGAAATATATTTACTTGATATTTCTGTTTTGCATATTGGTTATCTTCTATTGTATTTGATGTCTGCTACTTGTCATCTTCTATCTCCTATGATTCAAAGTTACACCTTAGTTGATTATCCAATACAGGTTATGATATGCTTGAATTCGTTACTGAAAATGTCTCTTTTTTTTCTACTTTGATGAGGATGATAAGAAATATAGTTGATCTGATAGGTGATGAAAATGAGTCTTGTGTTGTGGAAGCTGTGATAAATGATTTTATTGACAAGATTCTTAATGACTTGGTGGGGATCTTGTACTCTGAGATGAGAGATGAAAGATTGAAATTCCGTCTTATGGCTTTTGGAGAATTTTATCTTGCACTCATATCATCTAAGAGTAGGTACAAGGTTGAAAACTATGCGGTCTTTTTAGTCTCTCTCCTAATTTGGTTATTCGATATAAATGTGCTCTTTGTTTTTCTAATAGGTTCTTCAGAAAATAGTTGCAGCTGGCATATTATCTGTGATTCTCATACCACAAGCTCAATGCCCTCTTGTTCTAACAATAGCTAGAGAGATTATTAATTGCTTGGTAATTCAACCTCTTTTGAATTTAGCATGCCCGAGTAAGTACTCTACCTATCTATGTCTTTCATAAAGATATATTTGGTATCAAAAACTACCTTCAAGTCCTTTCTTTGTCCAATATGTATAATGCACACTAGCTAGGACCAACTTATGATTTCAGAGTTCCAATTGATAAAATCTAATTAGTAGAAGAACTAATGCAGATAAATATATCTCATGGAAGTTAACTTTCTTGGGTTTCTCCTCGGTGATTGCCATTTACTTCAAACTCTTCCTTCAGTTGTCTAAGGTATAGAGATGCTAAGTTTGTTTCTTTGCTGCCCCAACCGTACAATGAGGTGCTTGAGATCGTTATCAATGTTATTATAGAGGGAAACTTTGAGCAGTTTACAGGGGAAGAGCAGAGTGTTACCTCTGTCATCTGGTTGTCAACCTTCGCTAATCAAACAAAAAACGTCAAACATAGACTATGCCAGACACCCAGAGCTGCACATTCAACAAAAATCTGCCGATTGGGCTCAGATAGTAAATTATACTTAAATTTTGTATTTATATGTTGTAGTTGATTCTCTATGTACAATATTCTCTTTTTCTGAGCAACAAATATTTGTATTACTATTACTTCATGAAACGGAAGATACAGAGTATTTGTGTGCTACGAATTACAACAAATATCCATGATTTATTGTCACCCGAATATATATATATATATTATTTGAAATGTACTTTTGAGGTAACGGAGGCTTCTGAGGTTATAGTTGGGGTTGCAATTATAGTTTTGCCCTGAGTGTGAACATAATCTAACTTTAAAAAAACTGCGATTTTTCCATAATTCTCTAATTTGGGCCGAACGATTTAAAATTAAAACGAATTTGGCCTATTAGGCTTCATAAAAAATTTGGGTTACATTTTTTTTTAAGTCCATCAGGAATTCGGTTTGACCTAGAATTTCCCTATAAATATTTATAGGGAATTACCCTAAGCAAAAAAACCTAATGATCGATAATACTGTTTAAATATAGATACAATTAGCAAAGCACAATACGAAAGACTTGCAAAATACAGCGTTTTGAAGGTATAGATTCTTCATCATGTGCTCTTATTTATTTATCACTTCGATATGTTGATTAATTTTGTAACGCCCGTGTTCCGAAAATTGGAAATTTCGGAATTATATCCGGGATTCATGGAAAGAATCTCTGGAAAATATTTCCGGGAATTTTCGGAGTAATTTGGAAGTTGCACCGTATTGTTCCCGTAGGGGTGTTCGGTGTGAATTTGGAGGTTTGGGGTCTTTTTGTGAACTTTTGAGAGTTCAGGGACCAAACCTTAAATATTTATTATCTGATTAAATCAGCCTTCCACTTTTTCCCCACCCTACGAGCAGCCTATGGATTCTCTTTTTTCTCTATATAAGTCAGTTGCTCCTTCTCCTGAGCATCTGCCGACACTTCAGACACAAAGAGAGAGAGAGAAAGAAAGAGAGAGAGGGAAAAGGCGAGCTGGTGGTTGTGTGTGGGCGTGGAGAGTCAAAGGCGAGCTGGTGGTTGTGTGAGGGCGTAGAGTGCCAAAGGCGAGCTGGTGGTTGTGTGTGGGCGTGGAGAGCCAAAGGCGAGCTGGTGGTTGTGTGTGGGCGTGGAGAGCCAAATGCGAGCTGGTGGTTGTGTGTGGGCGTGGGAGACGAGAGGAGAAGGAAACAGAGGTTGCCGTGAGTTAGGGTAACGTTCTTTCCCTCTTAGTCTGTTTAGTTGTCGTGTTGTTAAGGTTGTCGGTGATGGCGGGGTGTTGGTGATGTCACGGTGAAGAGCGTGAGTGTTGGAGGTTTGATCGTAGAGGCGACCTGGCTGTAGATCGATCGATCTGGTCAGGATTGATCGATCTCGCCTTGTTTTGGTAGACCTGGAGGAAGGAGCGAAAAGGAGTCGTGATCGGTTGTGAACCGACCGTGACAATCGATCGGCGAGGTGATCGTTTTTGGCGACCTGTCTGTAGATCGATCGATCTGGTCAGGATTGATCGATCTCGCCTCGGTCTGGTCGATCTAGCCGGTCTAGTCGGTCTGGTCGATCTGGTCGATCTAGTCGGTCTAGTCGGTCTGGTCGAGCTAGTCGGTCTGGTCGAGCTAGTCGGTCTGGTCGAGCTAGTCGGTCTGGTCGATCTGGTCGGTCTGGTCGGTCTGGTCGACCTGTGTGTGTGTTTTGGTTTCTGTTGTCTTAAGTTATCTTCGTTGATTGTTTTTAGGCGCGCGTTTGGGGGATTGAGGGTTAATTCAATCCGGGGAGTTTTGGGAACTTCTGTGCGTAGCCAAAGGTGAGTGCATGACCGTAAGCTTCTAAGCGATTGAGTTATTTGATGTGTTTGCATGGTTGTAGGCCGTATGATCTCTGGTGGATCTAGATCGAGTGTTTCTTGAGATGGTTGATTTATTGCGGTATTTTCATATTTAAAACGTTGAATAATTTTAATCGTTTGTGTGTATAGCTTGTAGACGGGAGGATTGCCTCACTAAGTATTTGTCGAAATACTTATGCATCTCCTTTGTTGATGCAGGTAAAGATAAAGTGTGATCGTGGAATCAAGGCTATGAGGAGGAGGATGATTAGGACTCGTAGGTCGTGTCGGTTTGTTGTTGGAACTGTTGGTATATTTTAATAAGCGAGTCTTAATGAATGTTGAATTGGATTAATTTGGATTTGTCGTGTATGTGTGATAAATAATATTTATGAATATTTTTAATGCAAAAAAAAAAAAAATGGGTCGGGTCGTTTCATTTTGGTATCAGAGCCTATATGGTTCTAGGATGGCTTAGAAATTGTTTGAGTGTAGAGTCTTAGAATCATCCTCTCCGAGCCTTCAAGTGATTCCACGGTGAGTTGTGTTTTATTGATTTTTGTTTGAGTTGTTTGGGTTTTTTTTAGTATCTGCTCTTGAAAGTGCAGATGGCTAGAGGAGCTAGAGGTCGTGGCCGTGGCCGTGGTAGAGGCCGAGGTCGTGTTCCAGTGGTGGGTTTGGGAGAGGCACAGAGTGCCACGGTTGAGCAAGGCGGAGATTTGCATACGGGTCCGTTGGGGTTTGAGGGTGCGGCTGGTGAAAGTGCCGGTGAGGCTGGAGTTCCAGCGGGTGCTGCGGGTGTGGGAGCAGGTGATGCTCAGGCCCAGGATGCCCGTATTGCGGATCTGTTGACCTTGCTGTTGGAGCGGTATCCAGAGAGGGTAGCGGTACAAGCTCCAGTTGTGCCACCAGTAGTTGAGACGCAGCCGAGAGTTGTGGTTGAGGAGGAGCTCCCATCCTACCATAGGATGATGGAGCAGATGCAGAGGATGGGCACTACGTTCTTCCTGGGTGGTGTCGGTCCTGAGGAGGCTAATATGTGGAGGTCCCGGTTGGAGCGGAACTTCCAGTCATGTAGGTGTCCAGAGGGATACCGAGTTGACTTGGCAGTTCATTACTTGGATGGTGATGCACATCTGTGGTGGACGAGTGTAGTCGCCAGGAGAGGTCAGGTGGAGTTGACTTGGAGAGATTTTATGGAGGAGTTTAACTCCAAATACTTTCCACAGGAGGCAGTAGACCGGTTGGAGGCGAGGTTTTTGAGTCTGACTCAGGGGGACCGGACTGTCCGGGAGTTTGAGACAGAGTTCAATCGGCTTTCCATTTATGCTGGTCGAGTCATGGAGGGGGAGCAGGCCCGAGTGCGACGGTTTATGATAGGCTTGCGGCCTGAGTTGAGGACCCGTTGCCTTGGTAGGTTGTTTAGCACTTTGGGAGAGTTGGTTGAGTTGGCCGCATCTATAGAGGATGGTCTGAGGGAGGAGGTAGTATCGTCTACTTTGAGTTTCCAGGCCAAGAAGATGCAGCAGCAATCAGGGTCGAGTAAGGGGAGTAGGCAGGTGGCAGGACAAAAGAGGAAGTGGGGAGGCACTTCTGGAGGTACTCAGAGTGGTCCAGGATGCTTCGGATGTGGAAGCAAGGATCACAAGATTGCGAGTTGTCCCTCGAGGAGTGCAGGACGTGGAGGCCCTGTGAGGAGTAGCCAGAGTGGCCAGGGATGTTTTGGGTGCGGAAGTATGGATCACAGGGTGGCCAACTGTCCGCAGAAGGGAGAGGTCCTTTCAGATACTCGAGTGTGCTTCCATTGCAAGGAAGTGGGGCATATCAAGCCCAAATGCCCTAAGTTGCAGCAGGGAGGGGTAGCAGTAGCACCGTCGAGTAGGCAGAGTGCGGTGGCACCTCGGGTTTACACCGTCGAGGAGGCAGTTGAGGGGAGTGCTGGACTGCAGATGGTGCCAACCACAGCACCACCGATCAGGCAGATAGCACCTGCGCCTCGGGTGTATTCCATCGCGGAGACGGGAGAGCCGAGCTCCAGGCCGATCACAGGTACTTTTTAGACTTATCTGTGTTAATTTTCTTTCGGATATAAACTTTCTGTCTCCGTGAGGGGTGGTTAAGGTTCTCGGCACATGGGTATGTGCAGGGACCTTATTTGTGGGAGGTGTTGAATCCCATGTGTTATTCGATTTCGGGGCATCGCATTGCTTTGTCACTCCGGAATTGGCCGAGAAGGCTAAATGGCGAGGCGAACCCAATGAACCGTTGGGTTTTGTAAAGGTTGCGGGAGGGAAGTTTCTATCTATTCTTGGTCGAGTTAGAGGCGTGGATGTTCAGGTAGCCGGAGAGTCTATGCCAGCAGATTTGATCATATGCTCAGTGGAGTTGTATGACGTCATTTTGGGCATGGATTGGCTTAGTAAGTACATCGCACATCTGGACTGTCGACGCGGGCGTGTAATATTCGAGAGGAAGAGGCAGAGGTTGGTTTATCAGGGAGTGAGACCAACTTCCGGGAGTCTCGTAATATCGGTCATTCAGGCGGAGAGCATGATCGAGAGGGGTTACGAGGCTTATCTAGTAACCATTGTTACCCCTGAGACTGTTGGAGATCTGGAGGTTAGAGATATTCGGGTTGTTCAGGATTTCCAGGATGTGTTTCAGTCGCTGCAGGGATTGCCGCCATCACGGTCCGATCCTTTCACGATTGAGTTGGAACCCGGAACAACGCCAATATCCAAGGCACCGTATAGGATGGCTCCAGCCGAGATGGCAGAGCTGAAGAAGCAGCTGGAGGAGTTGTTGAGTAAGGGTTTTATCAGGCCGAGTACTTCACCGTGGGGAGCACCGGTGTTGTTTGTAAAGAAGAAGGATGGTAGTTTCCGGTTGTGTATCGATTACCGGGGACTTAACCGAGTCACTGTGAAGAACAAGTATCCTCTTCCGCGGATTGATGAGTTGTTGGATCAGTTGAGAGGGGCTACTTGGTTCTCCAAGATAGACTTGGCTTCTGGATACCATCAGATTCGGATTGGTGAGGAGGATATCCGGAAGACAGCTTTCAGGTCGAGGTATGGGCATTATGAGTTTGTAGTGATGTCTTTTGGGTTGACAAATGCACCAGCCGCGTTCATGAGATTGATGAACAGCGTGTTCCAAGAGTATTTGGATGAATTCGTGATCATTTTTATTGATGATATCTTGGTGTATTCGAAGAATCCTGAGGAGCATGAGGAACACCTGAGAGTTGTCCTGGAAAAGCTGCGAGAGCATAAGTTGTTTGCTAAGTTGAGTAAGTGTAGCTTTTGGCAGAGGGAGATTGGATTTTTGGGTCACATTGTTTCTGAGGAGGGAGTTTCAGTAGACCCAGAGAAGATTCAGGCAATCAGAGAGTGGCCGAGGCCAAGGAATGCCACGGAGATCAGGAGTTTCCTTGGTTTGGCAGGTTATTATCGGAGGTTCGTCAAGGGTTTTGCGAGTATGGCTAAGTCTTTGACAAAGCTGACAGGAAAGGATGTTCCTTTCGTTTGGTCTCCAGAGTGTGAGGAGAGTTTCGCAAACCTGAAGACGATGCTGACGAGTACACCAGTGTTGGCATTGCCCGAGCCGGGTGAGCCTTATGTGGTGTATACGGATGCCTCGAGAGTTGGCCTTGGTTGTGTGTTGATGCAGCAGGGAAAGGTGATTGCCTATGCTTCAAGGCAGTTGAGAAAACATGAGGGCAACTACCCTACCCATGATCTTGAGATGGCTGCGGTGGTGTTTGCCTTAAAGATTTGGAGGTCTTATCTATATGGCGGGAAGGTTCAGGTATTCACAGATCATAAGAGCCTGAAGTATTTGTTCACTCAGCCCGAGTTGAATTTGAGGCAGAGACGTTGGATGGAGTTAGTGGCAGATTATGATCTGGAGATAGCTTACCATCCTGGTAAAGCAAACTTGGTTGCAGATGCCTTGAGTCGCAAGCGAGTATCTTCGGCTAGTGAGCGGGACATGGAGTCCTTGGTGTGCGAGATTAGCACGTTGAGGTTGTGTGCTATATCACATGAACCGTTGGGCTTGGAGGCGACTAATCAGGCAGATATTTTGAGTAGAGTTCGGTTGGCTCAGGAAAAAGATGAAGAGTTGATTAAAGCCTCCAGAGCTGAGGGTTCAGAGTATCATGTCTCAGCTAATGGGACTATTCTTGTGCATGGGCGGGTATGTGTACCCAAGGATGAGGAGTTGAAGCGAGAGATTCTGAAGCAAGTTTTCGATTCACCCAGGAGCGACTAAGATGTACCGTGATCTGAAACGGTATTATCATTGGGTCGGGATGAAAAAGGATGTTGCTAACTGGGTCGCAGAGTACGATGTGTGCCAGTTAGTGAAGGCAGAGCATCAGGTTCCGAGCGGGCTGTTGCGGAGTTTACCCATTCCAGAGTGGAAGTGGGATATGATTACTATGGATTTCGTAGTTGGGTTACCTGTTTCTCGGACCAAGGATGCTATTTGGGTCATTGTTGATCGATTGACCAAGTCGGCGCATTTTCTAGCCATTAAGAAAACCGATGGAGCTAGGGTTCTGGCTAGGAAGTATGTGCAGGAGATAGTGAGACTTCATGGAGTACCGGTGAGTATAGTGTCAGACCGGGACCCTAAGTTCACTTCGAAGTTCTGGAAGGCATTCCAGGAAGAGATGGGCACTAGGGTGCACTTAAGTACGGCATATCACCCTCAGACGGATGGGCAGTCCGAGAGGACCATCCAGACTCTTGAGGATTTGCTGAGGATGTGTGTGCTTGACTGGGGTGGTCATTGGGTGGACCACTTGAGCTTGGCAGAGTTTGCTTACAATAATAGTTACCAGGCAAGCATTGGGATGGCCCCATACAAGGCACTCTATGGGAGGCCCTGTCGTACACCCTTGTGTTGGACCCAGGTGGGGGAGAGGAGTATGTTGGGTGCAGATTTTGTTCAGGAAACTACGGAGAAGATCCGAGTTTTGAAACTGAACATGAAGGAAGCCCAAGATCGGCAAAAGAGTTATGCCGATAAGAGGAGAAAAGACCTCGAGTTTGAGGTGGGAGATAGGGTATATCTCAAGATGGCATTGTTGCGGGGTCCGAACAGATCCATTACTGAGACTAAGTTAAGTCCGAGGTACTTGGGTCCGTTCAAGATTGTTGAGAGAGTTGGCCCGGTCGCATATCGGTTGGAGTTACCGGAGGTTATGCGAGCACTTCACAAGGTCTTCCATGTGTCGATGCTGAAGAAATGCTTACGTAAAGATGATGAGGTATTGGAAGAGATTCCGACAGATCTTCAGCCTAATATGACCGTTGAGGCGAGAACTTTGAGGATTCTCGAGAGAAGGGTCAAAGAGCTTCGTCGGAAGAAGATTCCAATGATGAGGGTGTTATGGGATTGTGATCGTGTGCAGGAGGAGACTTGGGAACCAGAGGCAAGGATGGAAACGAGATTTAAAAAGTGGTTCGAGAAGCAAGCTGAGGCTTGAGTTTCCATCGATGGTTTCTAATTTCACCTTTCGAGTTGTATGTCATGTTGTATACGATGAATGTTATGTGAAATTGAATAAGAGGAGTATTCTTATGGGTTTATGACTTGTGATGTCACGTGAGTAAAAAAAAAAAAAAGTTTATTAGAGTATAAACTGGAAATATCCTTCGAACGAGGATAAATGGAATAACCTGTGTAGTGGTTACATGATAGGTTGATATTCCGGGATGGGAATATGGTTTGTGAGTGTCACCACATGATGTGATGTGTGGACTCTGTGAGATAGATTCGGTCGAACATGCTTATAGATGTTAGACTTGCTTGCTCCAAGGACTGGTGGGTCCTGTACGACTCATGGGAGATGGATTTCTCCAGAGGCGGGAATGAGGATTTCCCCGGATACCCAGAGCTCGAAGGACTTGTGAGTCCTGAGAGTGGGAGTGGTATGAGTGTGATACCTTTAGCTTGAAGGTCTTTGTGACCTGAGAGTGCGAGTGGTATGGTTGTTATACCCAGAGCTCGAAGGACTGACGAGTCCTGAGAGTGGGAGTGGTATAGTTTGGATGCCGTTAGCTTGCAGGACTTTGTGGCCTGTAAGCGAGAGTGGCATGAGGTACCCAGAGCCCAGAGTGCCTTGCACAGAGGGTGGGAGTGGTACGAGTATGAGTTGGGAGCAGTGTATGTCTATAACGTGAGTATAAGCATAGCGGCTGAATAGAGATCTCGGGAGTGGTTGGGTTGTGACTTGGAAATAGAATCGTGCTTCTAGTTAAACTTGTTAAGGGAAAATGAGATAAGTGGTTTGATCGGATGGCTCATGAGCAGTTCTATGCGGTAGATCCGATTCTCGAACGTATGGTACTTGTTTGTTTTATTACGTTCGTCATGAGGAATCGCTAAAAAGAATGGCTAAGTATTAAAAGCTATCTTATCTAACTCTTGTCAAAAGTTCTCTGAAGCAAGTTGACGCTAGAGGGTTCACGGGGTTGTTGGATAGGTAGAGTTGTATGGATGGGTTGACCATGAGAGGGTAGGGATCGCTGCGACGTTGGGGTGTTGAGTTCAGAGCGGATTGAACTGTGTCTAAGGATTCGAGGACGAATCCAGCTTGGTGGGGGAGAATTGTAACGCCCGTGTTCCGAAAATTGGAAATTTCGGAATTATATCCGGGATTCATGGAAAGAATCTCTGGAAAATATTTCTGGGAATTTTCGGAGTAATTTGGAAGTTGCACCGTATTGTTCCCGTAGGGGTGTTCGGTGTGAATTTGGAGGTTTGGGGTCTTTTTGTGAACTTTTGAGAGTTCAGGGACCAAACCTTAAATATTTATTATCTGATTAAATCAGCCTTCCACTTTTTCCCCACCCTACGAGCAGCCTATGGATTCTCTTTTTTCTCTATATAAGTCAGTTGCTCCTTCTCCTGAGCATCTGCCGACACTTCAGACACAAAGAGAGAGAGAGAAAGAAAGAGAGAGAGAGAGGGAAAAGGCGAGCTGGTGGTTGTGTGTGGGCGTGGAGAGTCAAAGGCGAGCTGGTGGTTGTGTGAGGGCGTTGAGTGCCAAAGGCGAGCTGGTGGTTGTGTGTGGGCGTGGAGAGCCAAAGGCGAGCTGGTGGTTGTGTGTGGGCGTGGAGAGCCAAAGGCGAGATGGTGGTTGTGTGTGGGCGTGGGAGACGAGAGGAGAAGGAAACAGAGGTTGCCGTGAGTTAGGGTAACGTTCTTTCCCTCTTAGTCTGTTTAGTTGTCGTGTTGTTAAGGTTTTCGGTGATGGCGGGGTGTTGGTGATGTCACGGTGAAGAGCGTGAGTGTTGGAGGTTTGATCGTAGAGGCGACCTGGCTGTAGATCGATCGATCTGGTCAGGATTGATCGATCTCACCTTGTTTTGGTCGACCTGGAGGAAGGAGCGAAAAGGAGTCGTGATCGGTTGTGAACCGACCGTGACAATCGATCGGCGAGGTGATCGTTTTTGGCGACCTGTCTGTAGATCGATCGATCTGGTCAGGATTGATCGATCTCGCCTCGGTCTGGTCGATCTAGCCGGTCTAGTCGGTCTGGTCGATCTGGTCGATCTAGTCGGTCTAGTCGGTCTGGTCGAGCTAGTCGGTCTGGTCGAGCTAGTCGGTCTGGTCGAGCTAGTCGGTCTGGTCGATCTGGTCGGTCTGGTCGGTCTGGTCGACCTGTGTGTGTGTTTTGGTTTCTGTTGTCTAAAGTTATCTTCGTTGATTGTTTTTAGGCGCGCGTTTGGGGGATTGAGGGTTAATTCAATCCGGGGTGTTTTGGGAACTTCTGTGCGTAGCCAAAGGTGAGTGCATGACCGTAAGCTTCTAAGCGATTGAGTTATTTGATGTGTTTGCATGGTTGTAGGCCGTATGATCTCTGGTGGATCTAGATCGAGTGTTTCTTGAGATGGTTGATTTATTGCGGTATTTTCATATTTAAAACGTTGAATAATTTTAATCGTTTGTGTGTATAGCTTGTAGACGGGAGGATTGCCTCACTAAGTATTTGTCGAAATACTTATGCATCTCCTTTGTTGATGCAGGTAAAGATAAAGTGTGATCGTGGAATCAAGGCTATGAGGAGGAGGATGATTAGGACTCGTAGGTCGTGTCGGTTTGTTGTTGGAACTGTTGGTATATTTTAATAAGCGAGTCTTAATGAATGTTGAATTGGATTAATTTGGATTTGTCGTGTATGTGTGATAAATAATATTTATGAATATTTTTAATGCAAAAAAAAAAAAAAAAAAATGGGTCGGGTCGTTTCAAATTTCCACTGATCCAAAGAAACAATAAGATTTTTGTTAAATGCTGATGAATTGGCTGCTATATGGGTTTGTTTGAGAGAGAATTGTGTGATTCATGATGCCAATGATGCAGAAAATGGTATTTTTACCCTTCTTTCTTAATGTGATACGCACGGTGAGTATTATGTTGTTTTTACCACTTAAGATCTTTGGGTTACGCTTTTGTTTATTGTCGTTGAATATCATCTTCTCGCCATAAGCTAAATACGGGAACTTTTTTTTTTTTTTTTTTTTGATAAGATGTGAATTATATTACCAATTGGAAAGAGTTTAGATACAATAGCTTTAGGGGCAAATAGCTTCAATGGCCCAAAAAAAAATAAAAAGCCAGATGAAACAGAGATAACAAATATTTGTTAGATTAGGCTCGGGCGAACCATTTAGATAGCAGGCGGCTGCACCTTTCCGATGCCGGCGAGCTAGAAGAGTATCCCGGATACTACGATCAATCTGGGTGAAGATAGTAGTCGGGGAAGATGAATGGGAGTTATGTAACCGATTATTCCTCTCGCGAGAGAAAGTAAACGGTTGTATGGACAGCAATCCGCTTTAGAGTAGTGGATGTAGTTAGCGATCTTGATAGTAGCCAAGCGATCAAGGTTGACCAGTCGGCAAAGATGAATGGAGACTCTGTTAGTCTACACAATACAAGGCCCCAGACCTGATTCGAAACGTTACAGTGAAGCAGGAGATGGTCTCTTGTTTCTAGGTGAGAGTTACACAAACAACAGGCTGTAGGGGAATTTGTGTTCCAGACAGCCAATCTAGCTCTGACCTGTAGGCGATCCAGAGTAGCAGTCCAGAAATTAAAACAGTGTTTAGGGACTGAGTGCTTGAACCAGACCGCAGGAGCCCAATGCTTTACGTCCTCAGAAGGCCTGAAGTGGTTCCACGTAGTTTTTGTGGAGAATTGATTGTTCTGATTGATTGTTCGTAGTGAAGGCTCAAGATGTATGTTATTGTTAAACCAAAACTACTAACATGTTTAATCTCTTTTGTAAGCACATATGTTTTTGTTTGAAAACCATATATGGAATTTAAAGTCCAATAGGTTCGTTTCTCTAAAACTCTTTTCAACCAAATCCTCTTTATTATATTTGTCTTCTATTTATGCTTAATATCTCAAATGTCTTCTAACTTGCATTGATGTATATGCAGATGGAAATGGACGGAGTATTTCTGGCGTTCAAGAATCATAATCACCTCATTAAACTAAAGTGAACTCTATCCGAATTATATACACAAGTTTATTATCAGTTGTAAGTAGTGATTTACTCTGTTTATGTCGTTCTTCAAATTATAATTTATAGGTTCAATATAGTTTACTCCAGTTTACGTTTTGACCATTCTTCCAGTGTTGGAAAGCCATGTAACTTGGCTATCGCTATCGCCTTCTTGAGCTTTTGTGGACAGTTTGCTATATAAAGCTATAAAAGCTGCATTAAACTTTTATAAATGCCGATCAAACCTTTAAACTTAATATCCGGATCTCCTTACTTCTTCAAGAATCCTGGTGGGGAAAGCATATGGCCAATGCTTGCAAAAGAAAGTGCAAGGGTTCTTGGTGGGTCGAGGATTTTCTCTAAACAATTTTCGAGGTAATAAGAACACCAAAGATCAATAAGAATAACTCTTTTATTATTAAAGGAAAATCTCTCAAAACCTTAATCTCACAATCTCATAAGTTGTACCACAATTTAGCACATCCTTATATACGGAAACATAACTCCAAAACCCTATTCTAGATAACTCCTAGATAAAAGGAAAACTCTCATATATTTAGATCCTCCTAAATATATATAACTTGTGACACAACTTATTTCAAGCTTACAACAACATTCTCCCCCTTAAGCTTGAACTCATCCTTCTTCACATCATCAACTCCAATAAGTGTTCTCATCTCTTTGAACTTGATTCTACCAAGGGCCTTTGTCAATATATCAGCCTTCTGCAGATTCCCTGAAACATGTTCAACCTCCACTTGACCATTCTCAACACATTCTCGAATGAAATGATATCTCCTATGTATATGTTTGCTGCGACCATGAAAGACGGGATTCTTGGTGAGTGCGATTGCTGATTTGTTATCCACTCGAATTGTCACTCTCGTGCTCTCACATCCAATGACTTCTGCGAAAAGCTCTTGCAGCAAGATCGCTTGTTTTGCTGCTTCAGTGGCCGCCATAAACTCTGCTTCACATGATGACAATGCCACGGTTTCTTGCTTTTGAGAGCACCAAGTAATAGGACATTCATTGAAGTAGAAAACGTGACCAGTTGTGCTTTTTCCATCATCTTCATCAACATTATGACTACTATCACTATAGCCAACCAGACCTCCGCCGTTTGATCGTTTAAAAACAAGACCAAGAGTTTTTGTTCCTTGGAGATACCTTAATACCTGTTTTGATTCTGCTCCTGGATTCTTGTTCCACAACCGTCTTGAAAGTTTTAAACTTTTCAAATGCCTCACTTTTCTTCTGCAGAAGAATTGTCCACATGTAGCGCGAGTAGTCATTGATGATTACAAACACGTAGCGTTTTTGTGCTGGTGTGGATGGTGTGATAGGTCCGCAGAGGTCTCCATGGATCAGCTCAAGTGCTTGAGTCGCTTGATACGTGGTTGCTTGGGGAAACGCTCGACGTGTTTGTTTCCCAAGAAGACATGACACACACGTTTCCTTTTCAATCGACATCTTTGGGACTCCTATCACGAGCTCTTTATTGATCATCATCTTCATGGTCTCAAGATTAACATGTCCCAACCGTGCGTGCCACTTGCTTGATTCACTTATCCCCTTTAAGTGCAAACACTTGATAGTATCGTCGACATCTAAGGATACTTTGTATAATTGATTCTTTGATCTAACGGTCTGTACTAGGAGTTGACTGTTCCGATCAAAGAGATTCAAAATATCCTTTTTCATTCGGACTTCACAACCTGCTTATGTGGCCTGACCTAAGCTAATAATATTGCTCTTTAGACCCAGAATGTAGTAGACGTTATTCAACACTTTCTTCTCACCATCTTTGACTTTAAAACGTATTGAGCCTTTTCCTTTGATATCTATACAAGAGTCGTCACCAAACCTAACTTTTCCCGTAATTGTCTCGTCTAGATCCATGAAGAAAGAGTGATTTCCACTCATATGGTTGCTGGCTCCATTGTCTAGGTACCACACATTACTCTGGTCTAGCTCTGCTTCGAAGACTTTTGGCTTCACATTCTTCTCATTAAGAAACACTACTTCATGCATCATTAAAGTATGGCCTTTTGAGTATCATCATCTTTCTTCTCCTCTATTTCTTGCAATTTAAGCAATCTATCAGGACAGTCGGAAGCAAAGTGTCCTTGTTTATCACAGCGGTAGCATGTAATTCGAGCAAGATACTCTTTATCGCTTAATTGCTTGAAATCTCCACCTTGATAGTTTCTGCTTTTTCCTCGACCTCTTCCCTCCAGCCAGAACGACCCCATCGTCCTCTTCCTCTGTTACCACCGTAACTACTAGAAAATTGTTGTGGTGAGTGTGTATTGGCATACATGAGCTTGTTCGGATCATCACAATGCTCTTCTTCTTCTTTACCAATCCTTTCTTCGTAGACCTTCAGTCGCCCCACAATATCTTCAAAGCTGGTCTTGTTAAGGTCAAGGACTTGCTCAAGAGCAGCAATAATGTGTATGTATCTCTTTGGAGGTAAACTATTGAGAAATTTTTTCACGAGTCTTGGTTCATCAATAGTTTCTCCGAGAGCTGTAGAGTTTGATGAGATCTCTGAAAGTCTTCCCACGAACTCATCTATTGTGTCGGCTTCCTTCATCTTAAGTCTTTCAAATTCCGCTGCTAGGGTTTGTAATCTAGCTTCTCTAACTCTCTCAGCTCCGACATGTCTAGTCTTTATTGCTTCCCATATAGCTTTCGCCGTAACTAGATCACCGACTTGTAGAATCAAGTTCTCCGGAATAGCTTGAAATAGTAAAGCGATCGCCATATTATTCTTTTCTTCGTCTATGATACCAGGATCGATTGTCTCCCACACCTTATGCACCTTAAGCATGACCTTCATCCTTATGGCCCACACCATATAATTTACATTATTCAGCATCGGACATCGTGCAGAAAGAGATCCAATTTCCTTTGAGTTGATCTCTGCGATCCTAGCACCACTACTCTCGATGATTTCCTTCTTGTCGTTGCTCATAGTGGATACGATTTATCTCAACCTTCTTTGTTGAGAATTCTAACCCTTCCTGAAGCTCTGATACCAAATATAGAATAAAGATTATAAGAACACCAAAGATCAATAAGAATAACTCTCTTATTATTAAGGAAAATCTCTTAAAACCTTAATCTCACAATCTCATAAGTTGTACCACAATTTAGCACATCCTTATATAGGGAAACATAACTCCAAAACCCTATTCTAGATAACTCCTAGATAAAAGGAAAACTCCCATATATTTAGATCCTCCTAAATAAATATAACTTGTGACACAAGTTATTTCATGCTTACAACAACACTTTTTACGTGTCTTTCTAACTTTACACCCTTTACTTTGAATCCCCCGTTTTATTTGGTGCAGAGCTTTACACTAAGCCCAAAAAAAATTTAGATTGCTGCAGAAACCAGCAGCTCGGAAGCTTTTGTGACCCTTTGCCTTCTCACAGTTGTTGGGACTTCACTTCTGAATCAAAAGGTAGGCTTCAGCGATACGGTTTTAAATAATTTACCCTTGGAAGTTTAAATTCCTTCTAGGATCCTCACTCTAATGTCCTAACTCAAATTTACACTGAAGCTTGAAGCTTTTCTTGCTGGAACACTTCTACTGGAAACAAATTTCTGAACCCAAAATGAAGCTGATATTAGGCCATTCAGAGGTTTACTTCTTCGTTTCTTCTTTGTACCTACAGGAACTTCCATTGACATGGAGGTTAAGTGTTACTGCATTGCATAAAGATTCAATTGTTTCTGCTGTTAATATTTTACATTCCATGGTCATGCTCATGTGGTTAAAAGGTTTTTCAGGTTCTGTTTCGAGATTGGCCTAATGTCCTCTATTTCTTGGGTGGTCTGATTGTGATTATAACCGAAATTGGTCTTCCAGTTAGCCTCACATTACAATAAAGTGTAAGAAACGGTTTCCTTCTTTCTCAGGGAGGGTAATTCGCATTTGTAGTGTTCTCTCTAGCCAGCAGATTTTTCTCTAACTGCCAATATTACTGCTTAAACATCTCCAAAGCTTTTCATTAGACTGTAATTGTACCAATTATATGCGCAGGCTAGGAGTCCTTCCAAATGAGCTGAACAAGCTGCTCATTATCGTAGTTGTTTTGGCTATGGCGGTAACACCTACGCTTAACCAACTTGGAAGTAGAGCCGCCGACTTTCTTGATGAGAAACTGATCCCAGAGGGTAACTTAAATTTTTATTACTGCTATATGAAAAATAAGATACGAAGATGTTGACAGGATTTGGATTTATGTCTCATGTCTGATGCGGTAAGCTTTCTGAGTTAAGTTTTCAGAGACTCGATGGAGATTCAAGCGCAAGAAGAGGTCAGTACTACTGAAACCAATATTGGTTCAGAAGTCCAGCTCATGAAGCCAATGTAAATGAAAGCATATGATTCAAACGTAGAAACTGCCCAAGTGCAGCTCATGACCAATGCAAGTGAAAGCTTCTGATGAAGAGGCACATTCTGCAGAGATTCTTCAAGACACAGATGGTTTGAGTTAGCCTAAGATAGGTTCTTCTCTGAATATAGATAATATATTTGTTGGTAAAGCTCAGAAAGCTCAAGAGTAAATGCTCAAAAATCTAACAATTTTGGGCTTGATTTCATAACCAAAATAGTCTGCATCTAACTTCTTAACAATACCAACGAGGCAACGAGCTTGGAGACAAGAACATATGTTTCCACTCCACATACGAAAGTAACTAAATTACAAGGAAACTCATACTAACTTCTTAACAATACCAGCGAGTCAACGAGCAACATAACTCTAACTATTCTAACATTGTTATGAACCCATTAGATGGATGCCCATTATAGACCCATGTTCTAGAATATTCTAGCTTGCTCCCCAAGTGTACTTGCTCCACAAGTTACACTTCCTCTCCAAGTCTTGTATCCCTATATATACTCTTTATTATTGATGGAATAAGACACACAATTCTCTCTCACTCTTTCTTATTCATAACACGTTATCAGCACGAAACCCTAACCGTCTGAGCTATAACCCTAGCCGCTTGAGGTAGAACCCTAGCCGTAAAAGAAAATCACAACACGTTGAGCCTTGTTTCACTCTGAGACTTAGTCCTCAAAATCATTGATTCTTGAGTTGTGAAAAAGGCTAGAATCATGGTGTTTTATTAAGTTGAAGAGCACAAAACCCTAGCCACCTCATCAAAGATAAGTTTTTATGTTAATATTTGATTATGTACGAATTATGCACATATTATACGTTTTCAATTCTCTATGTGTATTCGTACGATTTTTGCACGAATAATCTATTATAAATTATGTATTCGTTTTTGTACGATTTATGCACAAACGTTATATTGTTAATATTGATCTATGTTTTATTAAACCGATTTATGCACGAATGATATTTTGTTGATTTTGATTATTTATTGATGATATCGCATGAATCCGATTTTAGCACGAATGATCTGCAAGTGATTGTTTGATTTTCTTAAGATCTGTTTAACCCTTGTTTTACACAGGTAATAGTTTAATTCTTAATCTGGTCATATGGTGATCATGACTTTGCTGCTTTACCAACATATTGCTTTATAATCTTATTTGATAGAAGGTGTTGAAACATATGAAATCACATGTTTATGGTTTATCATGTCTTGATGCCCGTTCCCTTCTCCGTCAATCACAGAGTCTATGATCTTCGTTATTGTCAAGATAAGTATTCATGACTTATATTTATCAACAGATGCTTTTGTTATAATTTGAGATAAATGATTCATGATGTATGTAATTTGTGATGCATCTCAATATATCGGCATGTAGTTTAAAATTATGATTAAGTATGATGAATTGATTATATGATAGAGATTACTTGAATTTTAATCATGAAATTTGATTAACCTAAATTTGCACGGAATTTTTGGTTATAAAATATGCACTGTCTGTCATTATTTTGCTCGAATTTTGCACGAAATCATTTTAACCGAATTTTGCACAGATATGATCTTCGTTATTGCACGTATCATATTTTCAGGATTTTGCAAAAGTATGATTTCGTACGGATTTTGCACGGAATTGATTTCACACAGATTTTACACAGAACTGTCATCATTTGTTATGATTTACCACTGTTTTCTGATGCTTATTTGTTCTCATGTATAACCTGATTTTGCACGAAATATGTACATGATTATCAAATGATCTTGTTTGATGAATTAGATCTTGTTTGATGAATTAAATGGATTGATTGAGAACCTAGTTTGATGGCATGATACTAGTGAACTAGTTAATGATAATGATTGATTGAGCTATTTGATTTATTTAATATTATATTATGATTTTGATTTATTTTGTTTGAGAAACAATGAAGGGTGGAAATTTATGTGTGGCAGAAAGTGCAACTAGTCACACTATTATGGAAATATGAGATATTTTTTAATTTGAAACTGAAAGAGACTAGTGTGAGTACTGTCTTGGGTAGTGCAAATATAATTAAAGGCACATGAAGAGCATATATATTATTGCCTATGAGAACGCAACTTGAAATTGTTGAATGCGTTATAAAGTCTCAGAGAAATCTATTGAGTTTATGGATATCCGCAGAAATGGATATCATATTGAGACTATGAGCGAAGGAAAAGATATACCTTCAGATAATAAGGCTCTAAAATTAATGTGGAAAAACTACTCATATTCTCCACTGGATTGTATTGTACTAAGATTAGTACGATTGAGGCAAATGCTAAAGTAAACTAGAAGTTTACTGAGAACCTCAATGTTTGGCACGACCGGTTAGGCCATACCGGTTTGATGATGATGCGAAAGATAATAATGAATTCATGTGGACATTCACTGAATAACGAAAGGATTCTTCCTAATGATTTTACTTGTGCTGCCTATTAAAAAAGGAAAGGTAATCATAAGGCCTTCACCAGCCAAGATAAATTTTGAATCGTTCAAATTTTTGGATCGGATACAAGGAGTTATTTGTGGACGGTTCATCCACCGTGTTGAACCTTTAGATATGGTTATAACTTACATCGACTAGATGGTCGCATGTATCCTTGTTATTGACCCGCAACTAGGTGTTTGCGAGGCTACTTGGTTAATAAATAATGCTGGTGAATTCCATTGGAATAGGTGTTGAACATCTTGTAGCTCATGTTCATACACAAGATACTAAATGTTGTAGCATTAATTCGCATCAAGCCAACGAATTATTATGAGATCTCCCCATTACAATTGGTTTTTGGTCATGAACCAGATATTTTCCATCTTAAAGTTTTTTGATGTGATATATATGTTATGTTGCTCCACCACAACAATGTAAGATGAGATCTCAAAAGAGGTTGGAAAGTATGTTGGATATAAAACTCCCTTGAAGAGGAGAGTGTTATTTCAGTGAGTTAGTAATACCAACATAAGGGGAGAAAGTAATCAGTTGGAAAAGAAATTGATTGAAAGGAATTATCTTTGATCCTCGTCGAAATAAACAATGAGAACTAAAAGTTCGAAAGATAATTGATATGAAGAGTTTAGCGTACTGATTGCCAGACGCTTACTGACCTGAATAGTGTGATAAAGTCACATATATATTCCAGCTATGCTCCTATTATAATTGATGTCCCAGAAGGACAATATCAACTGCAAGTGAGTCTAAAGATCGCATGAAGAGTTATAGACTTTGGTTCCAAAAGATAAAAATTCTTGGAAAACAAAAAGGAGTAAATAATTTAAATGGCAGAACTGAGGTAGTAAAGAGATTAAAGATCTTCTAGTGAGATACTTGACTTGACAAATAAAGAAATCTAGGTACCTAGTAATGATAATGATAAGAGATTTCAGCTAGTTGAGTCATGTCTAGAATGGAACCAGAAAAGCAAATCGACGTCGATAATATTTGTGCATGCAATGTAGCAGTTGATGTAAAGATGAAAATCGAGGATCATAAATCGCGGTATAAAAGTTTTTGAAAAGTGTACACAAAGTGATGATTGGCCAAAGTGAAAGAAAAAAAAAATCTCTCTTGCAGAGATAAGTTTATGGAGTAGTAGTCCGTACTCATGAATGTGTAAAATTGGTGGGACAGGAGGAACAAAAATTGTGATATTATGAGAGATACATAAAGGTTCTCAGAAAGACTTGGAAATCTCTAGTGGTGGATGTAAATGTGTTTAAGTTCCTAAACAGTCTAACAATAAGAGAAAGATTTTATTTAGTCCTAATATTTAAAAGCAGCCCCACAAGGATTTAATTGGCTGGAAGCAATTATGTAAGATTTAAACTGCTAGAAGCATCCATAAGGGTTTAAGATGCTATACGAATGCATAAGGATTTAAGATGTTGGAAGCAGCCCAAGAAAATGTTTCATTTACCAGAATGTTAGTGTGCAATATATTCTATGTAAAATATATAGAATAATACAATAAGGGCATATGTGCAATCATTTGAACTCATGGAGAGATTTTATATTTAGTGAAATATTTGAAGAAAGAATATGAGATGAAAATATTCTTCTGGAAAATGCAAAATCGGATTTTGCACGAGTTCTGCATGAATATGAGTTTTCATGACATATACATACATTGTATCTGGTGATGCCCGAAATTTGCACGCACCGTGTTTTACACGAATTAGATTATGCTGGTATTGCATAAATTCGAATTATGTACGAATTCTGTATTTTTGTATATATCTGATTATACTCGAATTTTGCACGATTATCTGTCTGCACGATTTTTGCACAGATAAAAGGGAACTTAGATTTGAATATCAGTGAAACTCTTGAAGAGTTATTGCAAGCAGTATGATAAGAATAAGATGAGATAAAGAACCTTGGAAAGATATATTCAGGTTTCTTAAATAGAACATCGAGTGAAAAGAGATGTTATCTCAGAGATCCTTGTAGGATTTTACATAAGAGATGTTTGCATATGTTTGGGCTGGATGTACCATACTTAGACTGCTACTTGAGTAATTTATTAATCTTTTTCATGATTGAAAGATTTGATTTCATATGCCAAGAAGGAAGGCAAAATATTATCTCTTAGAAGAAGAAGATAAAAGTCTGGAAGACTATCTGTAAAAAGAAAATTTGGCTTGAAGTCCAAATAGAGGAGACATAATAGTCTATGTGAAAAGGATGTTATGGACCAGAAGTCCGATAACTCGAGAGATTATATGACATTAGTAAGACTTTGTACCTAATACTCTACTTATAGAAATTCCTAAAAGATTATGTATATGATAAGAAATATACCTTGAAGATGATGCTTCCAGGGGAGAAATATAATTATATGTGTGGTTGTACTCTTTTCCTTTATCATGGCTTTTTGTCCCATTTGGGTTTTTGCATGGAAAGGTTTTTTAACGAGACAACAAAGAACACACAAATGATAGACATCTAAGAGGAATTCAAATGATGAAGGTTTATCATACATTAATGAGATCGCTAGAAGCGAAAAGATAATGATTAAGATGAGTCATCTATTGGACCCATGAACTGCAGAAGTGATATCATTGCATTTTACCTCATATTTACTTTAGCTTTCATTTGTTTTCCTTTGTTTTTCACTTCATTTAGATCGTAAGTGTTTGTTTTAAGAGTTCATTCGCATTCATTAGGTTCTAGGATCATGAAGTAGTGTTTTTGGTCTTTTTGTTGTGTCTTGAGTCTTTTCTAGGTGAATATGAAGCTTGGGACATGAAGGAGAAGGCTCGGGATGATCAAAGGATGCTAGAATCGAGTTTCGGGAACTTTCAGAGATCCTGGCGGTATCCCCTCGCCAAGAATGGACCGCCAGAACCACCGTGGCGGTACCCCCTCGCCAAGAATGGCCCGCCAAGATCAATACCCCGTACTCACCATCTGGAGTGCATTCTAGCGGCCATTACACCGCCATGATTGGCCCGCCAGAATCATCCTGGCGGTACCCCACCGCCACCGAAGGCCCGCCAGAGACGCCGTAGCGACTCCCCCCCCCCCCCCCTCCGCCATAAACCAAAGGGTCTGAAAGATCGTCTCCTAGGAAGCCTTTACCGTACGATTTAGCTCCATCTTCCTTCATCAAAGTTGTAGGAAATTGAGTTAGCTTTCGAATGGAAGTGCTCCCGATTTATTTGGGTAAACGGTTAAGGAGATATGGCCCCCGCACCCCAGACCGCTATCTCAGGACCGCAAAGACGAAAACGAAGGCTCAGCTCTCAGGGGATGATCCTAGCGGCCATTTGGCCGCCACAAATGGACCGCCAGGATTCCATGGCGACACCCCACCGCCAGAACACCACCGCCACACCACCGGCCGACTCCCTTTTACCTTTTTACCTACTCCACTCACCCTCTTTGTATAAATTCGAGTAGAGACGACTTCTGAAAGGGGATAATCAGTTTTTAACCCTTTTGACTCTGAAAATAAGAACTTGTATCACTCTTTTAATCTCAAGATCTTGATCATTCTAGTGAAGTTTCTTTAAATCTTTTCTTATATTTGTGTTCATCATGTTCCTAGCTTCAGTTTGTTCGGTTTATTTTTGTGAATTGATCATGTGTGAGTAGTCTTCTAGAGTTCTTGGGTGAAGTGTGATTAGGGTGATTATAGTTTAGTTCTAGGAGTTTTAGATGCTAATTTATCGGTTATCCTTGCTTATTGAGTGTTCGTAATGCTAGATTAGCCTTGATCAAGTTGATTTAGATCATTAGGAATTTATCGCCCGAAAGGTGCTCGATAAAATTCCCGAGAGAATTTAATAAGCGCTTTTCACATCTTAACCGACTAATCATCGATGCTTAAGGTGAATTGTGGTTAGTTAGACTTGTACGCATTGCTTGTTAACTATGATTCCGCGAACGAGAGTTGATGCCGGATAGTAGTCGACAAAGGGATTAGCGCCATTAACCTGGGTTAATCTTTAGTAGTGATCTAAGGCCTAAGGAGGCTTATGATTGAATGTCTAAGTTTTTCTAGAGCTGATTAGAAATCACCCGAGTCGGTAGCTTCACCCGAGGATTCGCTTGTTTTGAAATTTGATAAAAAGTTTAAGTCTTTCTTTGTTGATCGTTTTAAGTTGTTAAATTTCCTATTGACTGGGTTTTAAACATTGCTTAATGTGTTTTAAAGTATTAGTTTTCCGATTCACTCATATAATTTAGTTTGTATGATTAGCCTTTATAGGTTGCTGAATGTTTTATTTTAAATCGACACTATAAAAACCCATCTTTCGATTATCGCTTAGATTAAATAGGTTCCTGTATTCTTGGTGTGTTATTCTTGTTTTCCCTGTGGATCGATCCCTAAGTACTCAACGTACGAAAGGGTTTATTTGATAAACCCGAGCTTAAAAACCTCGCTTATCAAATTGGCGCCGTTGCCGGGGAAACTAGCAATAGCCATTAGGATTTGGACTCTGTTTGAGACTAAGTCTTATTTTTCGTGTTATCTAATCATTTGCTTGTTTATTCTCTTTCTTATAGGTGCATGAACTTGAGGAGTGGAGGACATCTAAATCTACTTCCTCTGGTTCCAGACATAAGACGTTTAGAAAGAGAGAACACGAGAGCAAGAAGAGACCGAGACAGAACGGATCAACCAGATCAAGTTGAGATGGATGAACGTATGCCACCAGCTGGTGGTGGTGGAGAGCAAGCAGAAGGAGAAGTACGAGGCGTCGGGGTTGGAGTGATCCCTCAACATCCTCCAAGACAACCTAGAGCTATTGGAGCGTTTGATGCACCTAACGCACATGGGCATCGAGCTGGAATTTTTCCACCAGCTGTGGAAAACAATAATTTCGAGATCAAAGCAAGCTTGATCTCAATGGTGCAAGGAAACAAGTTTCATGGGCTGCCTATGGAAGACCCTTTGGATCACTTAGACCAATTCGACCAAGTGTGCGATATGGTGAAGATTAATGGCATCTCCGAAGATGCTTTGAAGCTGAGATTGTTCCCTTTCTCTCTAGGGGACAAAGCAAGACAATGGGAGAAGAATCTACCACAAGGTTCCATTACTTCATGGGACCAATGTAAGAAAGCTTTCTTGACCAAGTTCTTCTCTACAACAAGAACAGCGCGTTTGAGAAACGAGATCTCGAGCTTCACTCAAAAGAATCATGAAAGTTTCAGCGAGGCGTGGGAAAGATTTAAAGGATACACTTCGCAATGCCCACATCATGGGTTTTCCGATGAGTCGCTGCTAAGTACTCTATACCGTGGTGTTCTGCCCAAGTACCGGATGCTTCTCGACACAGCAAGCAACGGGAACTTTCTAGGAAAAGATGTTAATGACGGGATGGAGCTAGTAGAGAACTTGGCTCTGAGCGATGGAAACTATGGAGATGACTATGACCGGTCTTCAAGAGGAGGAAGTGATTATGATGATCACACTAAAAGGCAGATCAAGGCTTTGAATGAAAAGATGGATAAGCTTCTTAACGCCTCACACAAGACTGTTAGTTTTGTTGGAAACACTGATGAGGACCAAGGTTTTAGGCATGAAGGAGAAGAGGATAGTGCACAAGAAATGGTAAATTATGTAGGAAACCAAGGAGGATTTCAAAAGGGATTCAATCCAAACTACCGGAACCATCCTAACTTCTCCTACCGAAACCCTAATGTTGAGAATCCGCAAGACCAAGTCTATCCTAACCAAAACCCGCAAAACCAAGGACTACAACAAAAATTTTATGGGAATTCTAATCAAGCTCAGATCTCAAACTTCCCGCAGCAAGGATATGTTCCAAGAAACAACTTCCAAGGGAACAACTTTCAAAGAAACCAAGGTGGTTTTCAGCCAAAGCAACCGTTCGCGCCACCCGGTTTCACACAGCAAAAGCAGCCGATTAACCAAACATCTCAAGACAATGAGATGAAGAACATGTTCCAGCAAATCATGGAAGGACAAGCCAAAACTTCTTTGGAGATTAGCTCAAGAATAGACGGGGTTAATACAAGGATAGAAGGAATGAATTCGAAGATGGATGGAGCTTACAATGACCTAAATGCAAAGTTTGAGCATTTAGCATCTCAAGTGAGGACATTAGACAACTAAGTTTCTCAAGTATCGTCTTCATCTAAGCGACCAATGGGTTCCTTACCCGGAAAGCCAAAGCCTAACCCGGAAGAATATATCAATGCCATAACATTAAGGAGTGGTAAAGAGCTTCCTTCTAGAGAACTTCCAGCAACAAAAACTGATGAAAGCCCTAAGAATCAAGGAGAAGAAGTCTCCATTGAGATAGAGGATGGAGATAAGAAAGTGGAAGAGGTTGAAGCCGGAGAGAAGAAGGACAAAGGCATTGTTGAAGAGAAGACAAAAAAGAGTTTTGTTCCACCTCCCTATGAGCCCAAGCTCCCTTTCCCAGGCCGTTTCAAGAAGCAACTCATGGAGAAATACAGAGCAATTTTCGATAGTCAAATGGACAAGGTTCAAGTAACTATGCCATTGGTGGATGCTTTCCTCCTAGTTCCCCAATACAACAAGTTTCTTAAGGATGCGATCAAGGATAGAACAAAGGAGTTAGAGGGAATGGTAATACTTACTCATGAGTGCAGTGCCATCATTCAAAAGAAGCTTGTGCCAAAGAAACTTGGAGATCCGGGGAGTTTTACACTTCCCTGCGCTTTAGGACCCCTTGCATTCGACAAATGTCTATGTGATCTCGGAGCAAGTGTAAGCTTGATGCCACTCTCAGTTGCCAAGCGCCTAGGTTTCACAAGCTACAAAGCTTGCAGAATATCACTCGTCCTAGCGGATAGATCGGTGAGACAACCAGTTGGCCTGCTTGAAGACTTACCGATTATGATTGGGAATTTCATAGTACCAACAGACTTTGTGGTTCTAGAGATGGATGAAGAACCCAAAGACCCTCTCATCTTTGGAAGACCGTTTTTGGCTACCGCCGGTGCAATCATAGACGTGAGAAGAGGAAAAATCGACCTTCATTTGGGCAAACACGATGTACTACGATTTGACATCAATGATGTGATGAATAAGCCCACAATTGATGGTCAAGTCTTTTATGTAGAAGTTATGGATGAACTTGCGGATGAGCTATTGGAAGAGTTAGCCTTGGAGGACGAACTCCAAATTGCACTAACCAAGAAGCAAGGAGAGCATGGGTTTCTTTGTGAAGAAAGTGCAACATACACAAGAATTCTTGACTCGCGCGCAACACTTATTGGAGAGAGCTCGTTTTTAGAACTACAAAACAAAGAAACCGTCAACACAGGACATGCCAATGATGCTTTGGATGTAACTCTTAAAAACCAACAAGGAGTTAGCAAGGGTGAGACTGACTTCAAAGATGATTGGAGCGAGCTGAAAGCACCAAAGGTGGACCTCAAACCGCTCCCAATTGGGCTAAGGTACGCTTTCTTAGGTCCCAATGAGTCTTACCAGGTAATAGTCAATGAGAACCTTTGTGAAAGTGAAATGTCAGCCCTCTTGAGAGAGTTGAGAAAATTCCGCAGAGCAATAGGCTATTCTTTAGAAGATATTAAAGGAATTTCTCCCTCTCTATGTACACACCGAATCCATCTAGAAGATGAATCGATGAGCTCTATTGAACATCAAAGACGGTTAAACCCGAATTTGAAAGAAGTGGTTAAGAAGGAGATTCTTAAGCTTCTAGATGCGGGGATAATATATCCCATTTCGGATAGTACATGGGTTTCGCCGGTTCATGTTGTTCCAAAGAAAGGTGGAATTACGGTTATAAAAAACGATAAAGATGAATTAATTCCCACTAGAACAATTACCGGGCATAGGGTATGCATAGACTATAGGAAATTGAACTCGGCAACTCGCAAAGATCACTTTCCTTTACCTTTCATCGATCAAATGTTGGAAAGACTAGCAAACCATTCGTTCTATTGCTTTCTAGATGGATATTCGGGTTTCTTTCAAATCCCTATCCACCCCAATGATCAAGAGAAAACGACCTTTACTTGCCCCTATGGTACCTTCGCATATCGGAGAATGCCCTTTGGGCTTTGTAAAGCACCAGCGACTTTTCAACGATGTGTAATGTCTATTTTCTCGGACTTAATTGAGGACATGGTAGAAGTCTTTATGGATGATTTTTCTGTATATGGCTCTTCGTTTGGTGTTTGTCTTGCTAATTTGTGCAGGGTGCTCCAGCGATGTGAAGACGCCAACCTCGTGCTGAATTGGGAAAAATGCCATTTCATGGTGCAAGAAGGAATTGTCCTCGGCCATAAGATTTCGAAGAAAGGAATTGAGGTAGACAAAGCCAAGATTGAGGTTATGCTGAGCTTAGAACCGCCATCCACGGTAAAAGGAATCAGAAGCTTCTTGGGACATGCCGGTTTTTATAGACGGTTCATTAAAGATTTCTCCAAGATAGCGAGACCCCTCACCAGGCTTCTCTGCAAAGAAGTCGAATTCAAGTTCGATGAAGACTGTCTTGAAGCATTTTTGGAGATCAAAAGAGCTCTCGTGAGTGCCCCAATAGTGCAAGCGCCAGATTGGGATCTTCCTTTTGAGATCATGTGCGACGCTAGTGATTTTGCTGTTGGCGCGGTATTGGGACAGAAGAAGGATAAGAAAACGCATGTGATTTACTATGCGAGCAGAACTCTAGACGATGCACAAACGAAGTATGCAACCACGGAGAAAGAACTCTTAGCGGTAGTGTTTGCATTCGAGAAATTCCGCTCATACCTGGTGGGATCAAAAGTTGTGGTATATACGGATCATGCTGCCCTGAGATATTTGTTGGCAAAGAAAGATGCTAAGCCAAGACTTCTCCGGTGGATACTTCTCTTGCAAGAGTTCGACATGGAAATCAGAGACAAGAAAGGCATTGAAAATGGAGTTGCGGATCACTTGTCTAGGCTAAGAATTGAAGAAACAATTCCAATAAATGATTCCTTACCTGAAGAGCAGATAATGGTGGTTGAAATCTTGAAAGAATGCTACCAAGCTGGAAAGAAATTGGAGGAAGTAAATACTTTGAGCGATCTCGGTCTACCATGGTATACAGATTTTGTGAATTACCTAGCTTGCGGAAGAGAGCCACCAGACTTGGAAGGATATGCCAAGAAGAAGTTTTACAGAGATATCACTCACTTCTATTGGGATGAGCCGTACCTCTACAAGAGATGCTCAGATACTCTATACCGAAGATGTATTCCCGAAGAAGACGTGAATGGAGTATTGTATCATTGCCATGGCTCAGCTTATGGAGGACATTTCGCATCCTTCAAAACAGCAACAAAGGTACTCCAATCCGGGTTTTGGTGGCCAAGCTTATTCAAAGATGCTCACGCTTTCGTCTCCAAATGCGATGCTTGCCAAAGAAAAGGCAACATAAGTAAGAGGGATGAGATGCCGCAAAACCCAATTCTGGAAGTAGAAGTGTTCGATGTATGGGGGATAGATTTTATGGGGCCATTCCCGTCATCTTACGGGAACAAATACATCTTGGTGGCAGTCGATTATGTTTCTAAATGGGTGGAAGCCGTTGCAAGCCCGACTAATGATGCCAAGGTGGTCATTAAACTTTTCAAAACAATCATTTTCCCTAGATTCGGAGTACCAAGAGTGGTGATCAGTGACGGTGGAAGCCATTTCATAAACAAAGTGTTCGAAAGCTTACTCAAGAAACACGGAGTTAAGCACAAGGTTGCCACGCCCTATCATCCTCAAACGAGTGGTCAAGTGGAAGTCTCGAACCGTCAAATCAAGGCAATACTGGAGAAGACTGTGGGTAGTTCGAGAAAAGATTGGGCGAAAAAGTTAGACGATGCTTTATGGGCGTATCGAACCGCATTCAAAACGCCAATTGGAACCACACCGTTCAATTTACTCTACGGGAAGTCGTGTCACCTGCCTGTCGAACTCGAATACAAAGCATTGTGGGCAGTAAAACTACTCAACTTTGATATCAAAACAGCCTCTGAGAGACGCTTGATTCAACTGCATGAGCTTGATGAAGTACGCCTCGATGCATACGAAAGCTCACGGATCTATAAGGAAAGAACAAAAGTGTTTCATGACAAGAAGATCACAATAAAAGATGTCAAAGCTGGAGATCAAGTGCTGCTGTATAATTCTCGGCTGAAACTCTTTCCCGGGAAACTCAAGTCGAGATGGACGGGACCATTCCAAGTCAAAGAGGTACAACCTTATGGAACTTTGACACTTCTGAACAAGAATGGTGATGAATTTACAGTGAATGGGCAGAGGGTTAAGCCATACCTTGCATCAGAGTTCAATGAAGAAAGGATCTCAGTTCCTTTATCAAACCCGAGACCTGTCTAAACGACAACCAAGTCGAGCTAACGACGATAAACAAAGCGCACTTGGGAGGCAATCCCATGGTATCCTTTGTACATATTTGTTCAAATTTCTTCTTTAATTTCTTTTATGTTCTAATTCATGTTATATATATGTTTATATATATATATATATATATATATATATATAAAAAAAAAAAAAAAAAAAAAAAAAAATAATAATAATAATAAAAAAATGTTTATTTGTTTGTTTAAGCGTGATTTTATTTTCGTGTGTTTTGATTTTACAGGGCGCTGATGAGTAGTTAAAAAAGATTCTGGGTGAGCAAGCGGGAATAGAAGAAGGTCGTTCGAGCTATCAACGAGCTCATGCCGAGCAAGAGAGCTTTGGTGAGGATCAATACGACTACCAAGTTCGATATAGCTACCAAGGCGACTACGGGACCAGCCACTTCTATCCCGCTACATACGATTTAGGAGGCTCAACCTTCTTCCGCCATTGACACTCCAAGGTATCACCACCTCTTTTGTATATATTTTTCTCTTTTATTTTTGTTTTTTTTTATTGTCTCAAACTCAATTTATTTTCACACCGAGACGGTGTGAAATAAGCTTGGGGGAGAGACTAACCATTTTAACATTATGTTTTCTTTTGATTTTCTTTATTTGAGTCTTGCATTGTTAATAGATATATTTAAAAAAAAAAAAAAAAAAAAAAAAAATCATGTAGTTGCATTAGCATTTGGCATTTATATATCGAGTCTAGAATCATTTTAGATTTGCATTCATTTGCATTAGGAGCAATGATGATTTTTCCTTGTAGAGTATCATTCTAAAGGATGCAGTGATTTTGAAATTAAGGACTCATCATGTTTTGAACTCGTGTTTCATTGTTCTTGTCTTAGCTGAAACAAGTTGTGAATTAAATCCAACCCTACCAATAAGAACTTTAATTTGATTTATAATTATCATAATCATGCTTTGAAAAATAGACTCATGGATCACCATATACATATTTGGGTCTTCTTTTACCTTTTACCACTCTCTGTTGACCCAAATAGCCATATCCCATTGTTGGAATGGTTTCCGCACCTAGAACATTACGTCTTTTCAAGCCAAATCCTTTAGTGAGAGATTGTGAGGCCTTATTTCTGAGCAAACCTGGCAAAAAGTGTTAAGTTTAGGGCGACAAAGATAGGTTTTCATGTAGACGTAGTTCCATCATCAAGGAACTATTTTTAGGATAGGCTAGATAGGTCGGGAAACTCTGGGACATTTGGTGTGAATAATTAAATAAAAGAAAGGTGAATCAAAAAGAAAATTTTTGGGAAAATGATTAGGGGATTACAAAGTTTTACAAATCATTGGTGTCTAGATCAAGTATAGCCTCTAAGTGTTTAAAGTGAAATGATTAAAAGTCCAAGAGATGGCTAAAGCATCCAATTGATGAGATTAGAGGCGAAATAAGAAAAATATAAAAAGCACTAAACCAATTTGAGAATGGAAAGATTTCCCCTAAGTGAGAATAAATTTGAGTGATGAAGGCAACATTGCCTTTAGAAAAATGGTGGTCTAGGGTGTAATTTCATTGGGTTTAGAAGCTAGAAGTTAAGTGCATTCGAAGCATTGGGTAGATGGAAATTTATCCTTGTATGCATCAGTTGCCTTTTACTTTTAGCATTTTGTCGAAGTTTGTTCGTTCATCGAGAGATCCCTAGCATTTGGAGCACCCCATGCATATGTTGAGATCATCTTTATCTCAAGACCTTGTCCCTTAACCAAATGAGTTTGTTTGATTTGCATGAGCTTGATTCACTATATCGTTTAATGAACGTTAAAGGGTTGGACGCTAAGAATTCTTGTGTAGGTTGAGGCTTGAACTTGAATCATATAGGAATAGACATGATTGACTCCTTTTGACTCCTTGTTGATACTTGTGGATTTGAGCTCCTATTTTATTTTAAATCTCTCTTTCTTCTCTTGTTCTTTATTGTTTGCTTGCGGACAAGCAAAGGATAAGTTTGGGGGAGTTAATATCATTGCATTTTACCTCATATTTACTTTAGCTTTCATTTGTTTTCCTTTGTTTTTCACTTCATTTAGATCGTAAGTGTTTGTTTTAAGAGTTCATTCGCATTCATTAGGTTCTAGGATCATGAAGTAGTGTTTTTGGTCTTTTTGTTGTGTCTTGAGTCTTTTCTAGGTGAATATGAAGCTTGGGACATGAAGGAGAAGGCTCGGGATGATCAAAGTGATATGATCCTCCCTAGAATCGGCACTTTCGAGGGGTAGAATGAAAGAAATGGATAAATGGATAGTGGTGGAGTGAATGGATCACACCAAGGTTGCGGAAGACCTTGGATATTTCCTCAATGACTTTTCCAAGATATGACACACTTGAAAACGCCAAGGTTTGAATCGCGGATATGACACACCTTGATTCGATTTTGATTGAAGGATATTACTCACCAACAATCCAGATTTGTTCTTCAAGAACACAAGAGAAAAATCACTCTCAAATTTTAATAAAAAGAAGTCTGAATCTTATTCTCCTCACAATCAGAAGTTTTAAAGAAAAGATGAAGTAAAAGAAGACAATAAATTAGCACAGAAAATTAAGACATTATTAACTAATTTTCGGATGAACTCTTGGACTTTCCCACGCCAACTTCTCCTCTTCTTTGACTGATTTGAATCAGATAAATATTAATTTGGGCTGAATTTATTCTTCTTTGGGCTTGAAACTTCAGCAAACAAACTCCCAAACTATTGGACTTGGACTTGTACTTGTCTTGTGGACTCTAGTGGACTTGGTGGATTGGAGTGACCCATTTGCCTCATTAAAACCTTCCTTTGGAAAACCCATTGGGAAAAAACCAAAGGCTAGGAAAAAGAGTACAAACGAATCACCCATTTATTAGTCCACTCGAGCAACCAAGACAATTTTATTCTCCATGTTTCCGAGCTGAATTGTAGACGGTTGAACTTGAGTGAGTAATGTGGTGATTGCATTACCGAGCTCCTTAACTCTTGATCTTGTCATCGGTCCACTTGATACTGCTAAAGCATCCTCGGCCTCAAGCTGCTTCCGTGAGCTATCCATGATCACATCATCCCCTCCCTCTTGAAAAGGATTTCTCCTCAAATCTGGGACATCTGCAATAAAAGGGATTAAGTCAGTAACGTTAAAGCTTGAACTCACATTGTACTTACCTTGGAGATCGAGTTGGTAAGCATTGTCGTTGATCCTCTTTGTGACTCGGAATGGACCGTCAATTCTAGGCATTAACTTAGACTTCCTCTCAGCCGGAAATCGCTCCTTCCTTAGATGAATCCAAACGTGGTCTACCTCTTCAAAGATCATCTTGCGCCTGCCCTTGTTAGCTTGTTTGGCGTACAGCTTTGTCTTCTCCTCGATGTTGCGCTTTGCTTTCTCGTGAATCTGTTTAACAAGTTCAGCTTTCTTTTTCCCATCCAAGCTTACTCTTTCACTCAAAGGCAATGGGGTTAGATCCAAAGGAGATAAAGGATTAAAACAGTAAACAATTTCAAAAGGAGAAAACTTGGTGGCTGAATGCACTGATCGATTATAAGCAAATTCAACATGAGGTAAGCATTCTTCCCAAGTTTTTAAGTTCTTTTTAATCAAGGCACGCAGCAAGGTAGACAAAGTTCTATTAACTACTTCAGTTTGACCGTCGGATTGAGGATGACAAGTAGTTGAGAACAGCAACTTAGTACCTAGCTTAGACCAAAGCGTTTTCCAAATATAACTCAAGAACTTTGTGTCCCTATCACTGACTATAGTCCTAGGCATTCCATGCAAACGAACTATTTCTTTAAAGAACAAGTCAGCTATATGAGAAGCATCATCAGTTTTATGACAAGCAAGAAAATGCGCCATTTTTGAGAACCTATCAACAACAACAAAGATTGAGTCTTTTCCAGTCCTAGTTCTAGGTAATCCAAGCACAAAATCCATAGAAATGTCAGTCCAAGGATGATCAGGAATAGGCAAAGGCGTGTACATACCTTGAGACTGTACCTTTGATTTGGCTTGTTTGCACGTGACACATCTCCCACAAATTCTTTCGACGTCTCTTTTCATTTGCGGCCAGTAGAAGTGCTCTTGTATCACTTTTAACGTCTTGGCGATCCCAAAATGCCCCATCAAGCCTCCTCCATGTGCTTCCCTAACTAGCAAATCTCTCACAGAACAATTAGGCAAACATAATCGATTTTCATAAAAAAGAAACCCATCATGCCTAAAATATTTTCCAAAGGCAAACCTTTCACACGATTTAAAAATATCTTGAAAATCAGAATCAGTTTGATAGAGATCTTTAAGGTGTTCAAATCCCAATAGCTTAGCATCCAAAGTAGAAATCAAGGCGTACCTTCGAGATAAGGCATCAGCAACTATATTTTCTTTACCTTGTTTGTACTTGATCACATAGGGAAATGTTTCGATGAATTCTACCCACCTAGCATGCCTCTTGTTGAGCTTTTGCTGACCCTTTTAAATGCTTCAAGGACTCGTGGTCAGTATGAATGACAAACTCCTTAGGCCAGAGGTAGTGCTGCCATGTTTGCAATGCTCGGACAAGCGCGTACAACTCCTTGTCGTAGGTTGGATAGTTTAACGTAGTTCCTCCAAGCTTCTCACTGAAAAAGGCAATTGGCTTCTTCTCTTGCATCAAGACAGCTCCAATACCTACACCAGATGCATCACACTCTATTTCAAAAGTTTTAAGAAAATTCGGTAAAGATAGAAGTGGAGCATTGGTTAGTTTATCCTTTAAGGCTTGGAACGCTTCTTCTTGTGCCTCTTCCCATTTAAATCCGACATTTTTCTTGATCACTTCAGTGAGAGGAGCAGCTATGGTACTGAAGTCCTTCACAAATCTCCGATAGAATCCCGCTAGTCCATGGAAACTTCTCACTTCTCCTACGGTTTTCGGACTGGGCCATTCTCGGACAGCTCGAACCTTTTCTTCGTCCACTTTGATGCCATCTGCACTTATGACAAAACCTAGAAACACAAGGTTATCCGTACAAAAAGTGCATTTCTTTAGATTAGCATAAAGTTCCTCTTTCCTAAGTACCATCAAAACCGCTTCCAAATGATTAACATGCTCTTCTAAATTTTTGCTGTAAACTAAGATATCATCAAAGTAAACAACAACAAAAATTCCAATGAAGCTCCTTAAAACATGATTCATCAATCTCATGAAAGTACTAGGTGCGTTGGTTAATCCAAATGGCATAACTAACCATTCATACAAGCCATGTTTCGTTTTAAACGCAGTTTTCCATTCGTCACCCTCTTTCATCCTAATTTGATGGTATCCACTTTTAAGATCAATTTTCGAAAATATGTTAGAACCATGCAGCTCATCTAACATATCATCTAAACGAGGAATAGGGTGGCGATACTTTACAGTGATATTGTTGATGGCTCGACAATCAATGCACATCCTCCAAGTCCCATCCTTCTTCGGAACAAGCAGCACCGGCACAGCACAAGGGCTCATGCTCTCTCGTATGTATCCTTTGTCCATCAGCTCACTCACTTGCTTTTGAAGCTCCTTAGTCTCTTCCGGGTTGGTTCTGTATGCTGGCCTGTTAGGAAGTGAAGCTCCTGGTACGAAATCAATCTGGTGCTCAATCCCACGCATAGGCGGCAATCCCTTAGGGTTTTCCTCCGGAAAGACGTCTTCAAAATCCTGCAAGATAGAAGAGACTTTACTCGGCAATTCCGGTACGGGGTTAGTAAGGTTCAGCAAAGTTTCCTTGTAAACAAATAAAAGAACGGGTTGTTGAGAGAATAAAGCTCTCTTAACCACATTAGACCTTACAAAGAAATTTGAATGCCTCACGGGTTTACTCTCACAAGCCTTTTTCTTGGTTTTTCTCAAACTCTCGTTTTTGTTTTGAGGTGGCGTGTTTAGGGGTTCTCTCACAATTGTTTTTTCTTGGTGCTTCAGCTTAAGTTGGTCTTGATGAACCTCATGTGGCGCCAAAGGAGCCAGTATCGTCTTTCGGCCATTGAACTCAAAAGAGTACCGATTGGTAAATCCATCATGTAAGACCCTCCTATCGAACTGCCATGGTCTCCCAAGTAGTATATGGCCGGCTTCCATAGGTAAAATATCACATAGAATTTCGTCCTCATACTTGCCTATGGACCAATACTTGGCTGCTCACGTTCATTTTACCAGCATCATTAAGCCATTGAAGCTTAAAAGGTTTCGGATGCTTCTTAACTTCCAGCCCTAACTTCTTCACCATTGTTTCACTAGCCACATTAGTACAGCTTCCACCATCAATAATAAGGCTGCAAACCTTACCTTGTACCAAACATCTCATGTGAAACAAGTTCTCCCGCTGCTCTTGGACAGTATCTTTAATTTGAATACTCAAAGAACGTCTTGTTACCAATAATTCTCCAATGGCTGGTAACTCTATGTCCTCATCCTCGGTTTCACCATCACTTTCAAGCTTTTCCTCCTCAGTTTCAATCTCGCCATTATCCAATAGAATCATAGTTCTCTTGTTGGTGCACTCATTGGCGTAGTGTCCTCTCCCTTGGCGTCTTCAGCATTGGCGTAGGGCTTAGGATCCGGTTTTGGCTTGGTAACGGTCCCATCCTCTCGGCTGTAACTCGTCCTTGTGTTAGCCGCTCCAGCTCCATAGGAAAAATTAGAAGTACTTCTCCTCTTAGTTTGCTGTTCAACCAACACAGCCTTATGAAGCATTTCTTCCAAATCGTTATAAGTTTGAAGCTCCATTCTATCTTGAATATCACGAGCTAAACCACTCAAAAACCTGGCCATTGTTGCCTCAACATCTTCCTCTATATCGGCCTTAAGCATTAGAGACTCCATCTCTTGGTAATAATCCTCCACACTCTTACTTCCTTGAGTTAGACGCCTAAGCTTTTGATGCAACTCCCGATGATAGTGGCTTGGAACAAATCTTTTTCTCATCAGATTTTTCAACTCTTCCCAAGTAACTACAGGCGGTTCTCGGTTACGTCTTCGACTCGTCACAATCTGATCCCACCAATTAATGGCGTAGTCATAAAACTCCGTTGCCGCTACTTGAACTTGCTTTTGCTCCGAATAATTTTGACAATCAAACACGAGCTCAATTTTCTTCTCCCACTCCAAGTAAACATCCGGATCATTTTTCCCATGAAATGGTGGTATCTTCAACTTAAGTCCACTGAGATTGTTTTCATTTCGACCCCTAGCTTCTCTTTCTCGTCTCGGTCTTCTTTCACTTCGATTAGAAGCTTGGCTACCTCTTCTGTAATAATCCAAGTCATCCTCATCAGCTTCTTCTTGAGGTCGGGCTCTTCTTCTTCTAGCAGCAGCATTCGGCAATAGTCTTTGATTAACGGACTCTTGAATCGTATCAATCCTTTCATTGACTGCACCCATCTCTTCTCTCACCATACGCCTCATCTCTACCATATGAGTTTGCATATCCAGAGTGTTATTTCTTCCTCTTCGAGCTTGGTTGGTGTTCTCATCTTCTTCGCTGGAATGATTAGACATATTGATTTTGTTTTCCCTGCACACTTAACAAACGTTAGTAATAAAAAGTCGATCCTCACAAGTGTTTCTCTCCTTTTTATTCACTCAATCACTCAGCACTCAAAATGTTCTCTCTCAGCGATTTTCTCAATGGTTCGTTTGGAACAAAACGGATCAAATCGGATGAACAACTCCAACAACACAAATTCGATCAATTGAATTGAGATAGAAAGGAAAGAGTTAAAAAAATTTTTTTTTTTTTTTTTATAAATAAGAACAGATCAAGGATCAGAAAAAAATAAGGAGATAAAATTAGGAAATAAAACCCCCCTTAAGCAAATTAATTTCGGACTGATTAATATATTATTTTTTTCTTTCTTTTCTCTTTTTTTTTTTTTTTTTTTTCTCTTCCTTTTTTTTTTTTTTTTTTTTTCTGGTCCGATCAAGAGCTCTTTTTTTTTTTTCTATAAGAACTTAGGTAAAACTAGAACCAAAAGAAAAAGGGATCAACAAGGAGTTTTGATCAAAAATAAAAATTAAATCGACTAATTCCCCAAATGATTGATCCGATCAACTAGAAACAAAGGACAAGAGAGAAATGAAAAGTCTAAGATCAAAAGATGATAGATACAAATACCAATCCCGAAAGTGTGCTCTGATACCACTTGATATGATCCTCCCTAGAATCGGCACTTTCGAGGGGTAGAATGAAAGAAATGGATAAATGGATAGTGGTGGAGTGAATGGATCACACCAAGGTTGCGGAAGACCTTGGATATTTCCTCAATGACTTTTCCAAGATATGACACACTTGAAAACGCCAAGGTTTGAATTGCGGATATGACACACCTTGATTCGATTTTGATTGAAGGATATTACTCACCAACAATCCAGATTTGTTCTTCAAGAACACAAGAGAAAAATCACTCTCAAATTTTAATAAAAAGAAGTCTGAATCTTATTCTCCTCACAATCGGAAGTTTTAAAGAAAAGATGAAGTAAAAGAAGACAATAAATTAGCACAGAAAATTAAGACATTATTAACTAATTTTCGGATGAACTCTTGGACTTTCCCACGCCAACTTCTCCTCTTCTTTGACTGATTTGAATCAGATAAATATTAATTTGGGCTGAATTTATTCTTCTTTGGGCTTGAAACTTCAGCAAACAAACTCCCAAACTATTGGACTTGGACTTGTACTTGTCTTGTGGACTCTAGTGGACTTGGTGGATTGGAGTGACCCATTTGCCTCATTAAAACCTTCCTTTGGAAAACCCATTGGGAAAAAACCAAAGGCTAGGAAAAAGAGTACAAACGAATCACCCGTTTATTAGTCCACTCGAGCAACCAAGACAATTTTATTCTCCATGTTTCCGAGCTGAATTGTAGACGGTTGAACTTGAGTGAGTAATGTGGTGATTGCATTACCGAGCTCCTTAACTCTTGATCTTGTCATCGGTCCACTTGATACTGCTAAAGCATCCTCGGCCTCAAGCTGCTTCCGTGAGCTATCCATGATCACATCACAAAGGATGCTAGAATCGAGTTTCGGGAACTTTCAGAGATCCTGGCGGTACCCCCTCGCCAAGAATGGACCGCCAGAACCACCGTGGCGGTACCCCCTCGCCAAGAATGGCCCGCCAAGATCAATACCCCGTACTCACCATCTGGAGTGCATTCTAGCGGCCATTACACCGCCATGATTGGCCCGCCAGAATCATCCTGGCGGTACCCCACCGCCACCAAAGGCCCGCCAGAGACGCCGTAGCGACCCCCCCCCCTCCGCCAAAAACCAAATGGTCTGAAAGATCGTCTCCTAGGAAGCCTTTACCGTACGATTTAGCTCCATCTTCCTTCATCAAAGTTGTAGGAAATTTAGTTAGCTTTCGAATGGAAGTGCTCCCGATTTATTTGGGTAAACGGTTAAGGAGATATGGCCCCCGCACCCCAGACCGCTATCGCAGGACCGCAAAGACGAAAACGAAGGCTCAGCTCTCAGGGGATGATCCTAGCGGCCATTTGGCCGCCACAAATGGACCGCCAGGATGCCATGGCGACACCCCACCGCCAGAACACCACCGCCACACCACCGGCCGACTCCCTTTTACCTTTTTACCTACTCCACTCACCCTCTTTGTATAAATTCGAGTAGAGACGACTTCTGAAAGGGGATAATCAGTTTTTAACCCTTTTGACTCTGAAAATAAGAACTTGTATCACTCTTTTAATCTCAAGATCTTGATCATTCTAGTGAAGTTTCTTTAAATCTTTTCTTATATTTGTGTTCATCATGTTCCTAGCTTCAGTTTGTTCGGTTTATTTTTGTGAATTGATCATGTGTGAGTAGTCTTCTAGAGTTCTTGGGTGAAGTGTGATTAGGGTGATTATAGTTTAGTTCTAGGAGTTTTAGATGCTAAGTTATCGGTTATCCTTGCTTATTGAGTGTTCGTAATGCTAGATTAGCCTTGATCAAGTTGATTTAGATCATTAGGAACTTATCGCCCGAAAGGTGCTCGATAAAATTCCCGAGAGAATTTAATAAGCGCTTTTCACATCTTAACCGACTAATCATCGATGCTTAAGGTGAATTGTGGTTAGTTAGACTTGTACGCATTGCTTGTTAACTATGATTCCGCGAACGAGAGTTGATGCCGGATAGTAGTCGACAAAGGGATTAGCGCCATTAACCTGGGTTAATCTTTAGTAGTGATCTAAGGCCTAAGGAGGCTTATGATTGAATGTCTAAGTTTTTCTAGAGCTGATTAGAAATCACCCGAGTCGGTAGCTTCACCCGAGGATTCGCTTGTTTTGAAATTTGATAAAAAGTTTAAGTCTTTCTTTGTTGATCGTTTTAAGTTGTTAAATTTCCTATTGACTGGGTTTTAAACATTGCTTAATGTGTTTTAAAGTATTAGTTTTCCGATTCACTCATATAATTTAGTTTGTATGATTAGCCTTTATAGGTTGCTGAATGTTTTATTTTAAATCGACACTATAAAAACCCATCTTTCGATTATCGCTTAGATTAAATAGATTCCTGTATTCTTGGTGTGTTATTCTTGTTTTCCCTGTGGATCGATCCCTAAGTACTCAACGTACGAAAGGGTTTATTTGATAAACCCGAGCTTAAAAACCTCGCTTATCAAGAAGACTAACAATGTACGTGGATTGAAGATTCGTTCAAGTGAAGATTTTGCAAGTTTATTTATCAAGACGTTTCAAACTGCTATTTTCAAGAAGTTAGTTCACCAAGATTGGATCGCGTCGTCTCGAAGATTAGTGATGGACTCATCAGGGGGAGTAAATACGTGTTGCACTCTTTTTCCCTTAACTTTGGTTTTTTTCCACTGGTTTTTTCAGGTAAGGTTTTTAATGAGGCAGCATCTTATGCGCATTAGAAATATTTTTACTATAATATCATCCAAGGGGGAGTGTTGTGAACCCATTAGATGGATGCCCATTATAGGCCCATGTTCTAGAATATTCTAGCTTGCTCCCCAAGTTACACTTCCTCTCCAAGTCTTGTATCCCTATATATACTCTTTATTATTGATGGAATAAAACACACAATTCTCTCTCACTCTTTTTTATTCATAACAAACATGTATTAATTAAAGAAATTTTACATATGAGTGGCGCACATAATGTTATAAGGTATAATTTATATTAGATTTTGAAATAAAGTAACTAAACATAAAATACTTTCTAACTGAATTCTCTTATTGATCTTGAAATATTGTCAGTAGCTTATCTTCTAAGCCAAAACATAATATTTAGGGACAATTTTTATTTTGGATCACATAAAATTTTTATTTCCAAATGGAGATCACTAGGACTCCCATTTCGAATTACAATCTGAAAAGGAACTAATTTTGATAGTTTTACCTAATATTTAATCATAAATATCTTATTGTAAAAATTTCTGGTTTATTATTAGTGAAATTTTAAAATATTAATATCATAATACATAATAAATTTGGGTAATATTTTAAATATATTTATAGACAAATACGTTGTAAATAATTTAATAAACAAGAAAAAACTGTTTTACAAACATTAACTACAACCTCACGGTTTTCATTGTAAGCGTTCTCGCAAGAATAAACCTCTTCCCATCTTTGACTAAGAAACATGCTGTAATAAGTTGAGCTCTTAAGCTGATCCTTTGCATCTCTTTTCTTGACAAATATGATCAGCTTAAGAGCTCAACTTATTACAGCATGTTTCTTAGTCAAAGATGGGAAGAGGTTTATTCTTGCGAGAATGCTTACAACGAAAACCGTGAGGTTGTAGTTAATGTTGAAGTGGAACAAGAAGCTGTGAAGCTTGATGGACAAGAAATTGGTGAAAATACAACAAGTGTGGATGAAAATGGGGTTGTTTGGTTTGAAGTTGCAGACAAGAAGATAGGTTTGAGATCTGTGGTTACTGAGAGGATGAAATGGGAAGAGGAGAGATTCGGGTGGAAGAGGCAACCGCAAAGAGCAGTGGTTAAAAAAACTGAGAGATTTGATGGAGGTGGTTCTAATTGGAAGAGCTATAGATGTTATGTGTTGGTGGAGAACTTTGTGTTGAGGAGAATGGATGAGAGTTTAGTCTTGACATTTGAGTTTAGACATGTTGATAAGTTGAGAACCAAGTGGGAATCATGAGACCTTGTGTTTTAAGCATTATTGTGTGTTGATAATGTTTTTATTCAATTTCGTTTAAAAGCTGTTCCTTATTTCCAGAGTTTAATATCTCTTATCTAAAAACATTTTTTTCTGTTTGATGTATTTCCGAAGACTAAGCTTAAAACCACATTTTATATTGAATCAAACTCTCTTGTTACCAAATTTTTGCCATCTATAGTGAGTTTTATATGTTGTGATTGAGAACCCATTAACAAGCTTTAAACAAACAAAAATAAATTAAAAGAAAGAAAACGATCTTACATATTTGCATCTCTTTAACGAAAATGAATCTGAAACTTTTTTCTCACTAAGTTTTCTGAGAAAAGAAAAAAACACAAAAAAGAAACCCAATATTCCAATGTTGTAAAAACTAGAAAATACAAAACAAAACCTCTCAATCTACAACTAAAAGAAAAAGAAAAAAATTAGGATGAACTCTTTTGCTTTTGCATCCCAATTTCTTCCAACCGTTTCCATGTAGCCTCACGTTTTGCTTTTATTTCAGCTTCTTATGATTCATCTTCTCTAAACTTAGCAAGACACTCTATGAACAACTCTGCATCAATGTCATTAAATATCTTCTGCACGTTCAGCGTCAAGCTATGAACAGCTTGGTTCCAATGCTTCTGAGTGTTTCTCTCCAATGCAGGGAAAATTATAGGAAGAATAACTTTACGGTTCTGCATTACTAGATTCTCGATATGATCGTTGTTCCATAAGAACAAAGCTCTTTCTGCAACCTGCAAATAAATTCAAAAGAAGACTCATGAACCTTTTGTTCTTGTATAAAGACTCGAGCTTTAATCACAACTTCGACAAGGTTCTAATTGTTCTAACAGATATCACACATTTCAATCTTGTGAAGAATTGATCACATCATTCATCATTCTCAGAATCAGCAACCAGTAAATGCAATCGGGAATATATATGAAACGCTACAAACAATTACCTGAAAATGGAGACTGTTCAAACACCGATCAACTTGGCGAAACAATGGGACCATACACCTTTGGAATTCAGGTGGCTGAGTTGCTTCTAATACTTCCTCTAGCTCGTTTAGAAACATGACTTCTTTGGAACTATTTGTGACGGGCCATGACTTCAGTAGTCCTCTTATAACCGTATCAGCAAGTTTGCAATCTTTTTCCACAAACTGTGTGATACAATAAGACAACTGCTGATGATACATTTGCAAGCATTTCGGTTTGTGGAGAGGTAATAAAGCTCGAACCAGAAACACTTTGTGCTCTTCTTTAAGTGGCAGAGAAAATCCATTGATGATACTTCCCAAAATCTCTAGAAACTCAGCAATCCCATTGTGTTTCTCAGTCCCGAAAACAAACCGGTAGAAAATGTTGTTAATGGAATTCCTAATGAAAGAGGACGATGAACCATGAATTTACCGTAGACGCGATGTAGAACGGTTTTAAGACAATCCCTTTCTCTAGGATCCTCAGAATCAAATAAATCCAGTAACCGTGTGACAAAAGATTGGTCGACGTATCTCTTAGCCAGCTTGGTATCGGTCTCAGGTGAAGCAATAAGCCGCAAGAAAAGCTCATAGACAAGTTGCAAGTGAGGCCAAGCAGGATCCATAGAAGGCTCTTCTTCCTCCAAGTCTAAGGCATCAATAACTATATTTTCGCGCGGTTGAGGATTCAATGTTCTGAATATGTTAACAGAAACCATTCTAACCGATTCTTGAACAACCGTTTCACTAAACTTTCCATTAGGAGAAGCCACAAAATCCACAAGCTCAAGCAATGTCTGCCGCTTAATCTCCTTTTCCTTAACGTTCTTCGTTGGATCCGCGAAATCAAACATTACACAGCACAAGTTGAGTTTTTTCAAAATACAATCAGGGTCTGGTCCTTTTGACATAAGCCTAGCTCAAGTCCCTAAACAGATCTGATGCCAAACTAATTCTTAACTTTAAATAATATCTGGTCTAAGCATCCTGAGGTTCCTCTCATGGAGATTAAATATTGTACTGAGAAGTTTCTTTAGGAATCTGGTTTAAACCACATCGCCATCCGCTTGCTTATGCGTTTTCATGCAAGTAAACCTCATCCCCTTTATCTCTTTTGCCTCTTAAAACTTAGGCATCTAAATGCTATGAGGAAATTGAATATATATAAAGGTTGAAATGTGGTCATGGCTGATTGTTGTATATATGGTCCCGGTAGGTTCTTATTGGACAATATGCTGTACCAGTTACTCTTCATCACATGACAAGATACGAGCAGAATCAGAGGAAAATCGAACAACTACAAGCTAAGATGAAAAATCTAAGTGAAAGACTAACTGATAGGCCCTGGCTGGACCGATGGATTCTGGAGGAAAAATCGGTTTGGGGAATAGATGCACCAACTTGTGTTGCTTACATGGACACACATGTGAGTAAACCAATATAGATATAATTCATTTCCTTGAGTAAAATGCCGGTCAAGCACACAAAACGTTTTAACACTTTTCTCAACCTATAACAACATGATATTGGTAGGCTGACACTTATAGCTTTACGCAATGGCAAAATCATCGGAAAAATTCTAACGTTCGCTGGCCCTCGTGCATGGACAACCCAAGAAGTAAGCCATGATTTTCTTAGAATCCCCTTCTGTTTTTTTTTTGAAATGTTAACTGAAGCATAGCCTTTTCACTACCCTTTTGTCAGGTTATAACACTATATAACACTATGTGAGAGACTTGCTGGGCAAGATGCAAATGTCACAACAGTTCCAGTTTCCGTATTGAGAGTCACGCGTCAGTTAATTTGGTTTTTCCAGTGGACAAACGAGGTCGCGGATAGACTGGCCTTCACAGAGGTAATAAATTACTCTTGCTCATTGATGTATGTTCAGTGCCTCCTATTACTTGGCATTATACGATGATTGGCTTGTTAAATGCCTTGTGAAATGTTATTGTGAGGTGTTTTCACTATAAGTTTGGTTGCTTGACAAATACTTTTACGAATTTTATGAACCTTTTGTTTCTATTCAGTTGTAGAGCGAGTTACTTAACCAAATCGGATCTGTGGCTGCATCTGGTGGCTTCAAGAGGAAGGATGGGTGGCTGGTTCACGTTCCAGTGCTTGAAGGAGAAAATTATTATGTAGATGAAGATTGAGAGTTTTTTCTGGAGCTTTGTCTCAGTAAGACTTTGAGGTGCCTTTTAAGTTTAGATTCTTTTGAGTATCCAATGCTAACTTTCTCTAGAGCTAGAAGTCAAGGAAGAAACACAAGACCTATTGAATATAACGATATCTCTGCATCATTTAGATGTTTAGATTATCAATCTTTTTCCTTGATTTTGACAAATTCAGGGATGGAGTACTTAGAACCCAAAAGGAAGAGCAATGTCATGGGCACGATTATCTTGGTAGTTTCTATTACAGCTTTATAATCGTTGTTGGTGTCTCTGATTTCCACATTGGTCCGAACAACGGTGATGAATCTGTTACCAAAATTGGAGATTTCTTCAGCAAGTGTCGTATACTCTAAGGCTGGTCTCAAACGTATATACGAGTGGTAAGTAGAGATAAACCTTTTTAAAAATCATAATATTTTTTTTTTTAGATTTGTTCACATGGACTTTTGGAATTGCCTCATTATGATCGTCCAAATAATTTAAGAAAACGTATTGCTTTTGTGTTGCGAGATAAACAGTAAGTCTATCACCTTGGTATTATATTTTCTTAAAATTCTTATTAACAGTTTGGTGGTACAATGGAGAGACTATAAGGTGTATGGCATTGGTTGACGTCACTGTTAAAATCTCTTATAAGATCGAAGAATCTGATGATTTTATATTGGTTGTTGTTTTAAGATGGTGGGGCGTCTATAAACACTATGAATGTTTGGTTTTATATCTACTTTCCTATTTTTGTGTTGATTTGGTTGCCTAATGTTATTTTTTGTTTTTGATAAGTCTACCAATTATTCAGAGTCATGGTAATGTATCTGATATCATGTTTAACTTTATCTGAGTGAAGTAACTGAGCTGCATGACATATAATTGTCCAACCAATTATTATTTTCTCATTTTAGGTTTGATAATTTTAAGTTATTTTTTTGAACTCGTGTTCGCATGTTAAATGCTTTACGATTTTTAAGTATGGATTGATGATTGAAGTGGTTGCTTTAAGTTTTCTTCTATGCAATGAGCGAATGTGTTTAAAGGATATGCTTATGATTTTTAATTTATAAATAGTTATTTTGGTTAATTTCAATTCTAACTAATTATTAAAAAGATCCATTTCAAATAATTTAAACAAAATTAATAGTAAAATGTATATCCTGGCCGCGCAAGGCGCGGATACCTCACCTAGTTTCAATTATTTATGGACAAATATATATTCTGAATTATCTAGTGAAAATATCCATGATTTAATATAGACAGAAATATAGGTAGTGAATAAAAACAAAACATATCAATGATGCTACAACTGTTGACGTCATCAACACCGGTCAACACATCTCCCGTCGAAAGTCACCGTTTATTTTTCAATTTGTTTGATGGGTAGAATTGTCATTAATAGTTAAAAAGTAAGTTATTGTACACTTATTACTGTAGCAAATGGCTTTATTCGAATCTCTCTCTTCATAAATGGCTCTTTTCATAATTTCGACAGAGACTGAATATATCCGAGGGCTTCTTTAGAGAATAGTTTGATCAATAGTCATTAAAATCTTTTTTTCTTTTTTAGTCTGTGTTTTTGAAACGACCCGACCCGTTTTTTTTTTTTTAAACACGATAATTAATGTCCCACAAACAATAACAGTTAATACAAAAATACTAATACACAACCAAACGCACACAAAGGTTTCTAACAATTTAAGCATTACAAATAAGACTCGCTTATTAAACTTAACAACATAAAACAACACACGAGTCCTAATCATCCTCCTCCTCATAGCCTTGATTCCACGATCACACTTTATCTTTACCTGCACCAAACACACACAGAGATGCGTAAGTATTATCATAAATACTTAGTGAGGCGATCCTCCCATCTACGAGCTATACACACAAGCAAGTAGAACCACGCAATGCCCGAACCAACCCGGACACGACACACGATGCTACGAACCAAAAATCACACCAAACACAACTGGATCGATCGATCCAAGCATGGATCGATCGATCCCCCAACAAACAACTTGGGATCGATCTTTCCTAGCCGGGAACGATCGTTCCTAGCCGGGAACGATCGTTCCTGGCCGGGATCGATCGTTCCTACCCGGGAACGATCGTTCCTAGCCCCCTGCAACACACGGATTCGACTTCTACCAAGTCGAATTGAGGACAACAACTTCTAAAACACCACAAACTTGAATCCTAATGGTAATACATCATTACCCAACTCAAGGACACAAGAAACAATCCACAAAACTCTATGAATCTAACCAAATCTATCAAACAAACATAAAAACCGAAATCAAATGCTCTACAAGCTTAGTCCAGCCCATGGTCACGCACTCACCTCGAATTCGGATTGATTGAAGCCACACAAAGCTTCTCCAGGCCAGCAAGAACCTCCACGCTCAAGCCAAAATCTCTGAAACTCCTTTGAAACTTCCCAAAAGCTTCAACTTCACAAACTCTTCCTTCTTCCTTTTAAACTCACGAATCCTTTCCTCCTTTCTCACTTCTTCACTTCCTTAGGCTCTCCCTAACCCTCCTTGATCCTCCAGAAGCAACCCCCAGCGAAAATGAAGAAGGAGGAAGAAGAAACGTGCTTAAAAGGATGAAAAAGTCGACCAACCAACTCTGCCGACAGTCGGGATCGATCGTTCCTAGCCAGGATCGATCGTTCCTAGCTGGGATCGATCGTTCCTAGCCGGGAACGATCGTTCCTCAACACAACCGCAAAAACAGCAATTGCCAACAAGATCGATCGATCCCTATCAGGATCGATCGATCCAGACCAAAGCCACGACCCAGCCAAACAGAATTGACTTTAAAGAAATAGTCTCTCTTACACAGATTTATTCGGATCAAAGACGTTTTGATATATATATATATATCCTATATATATAAATTTTGTCAATAATCCCTTTTTGGGAGACGGGCGTTACAATTCTCCCCCACCAAACTGGATTCGTCCTCGAATCCTTAGACACAGGTCAATCCGCTATGAACTCAACACACCATCGTCGCAACGATCCCTACCCTCTCTTGGTCAACTTGACCATACAACTCTACCTATCCAACAACCCCGCGAACCCTCTAGCGTCAACTTGCTTCAAAGAACTTTTGACAAGAGTTAGATAAGATAGCTTTTAATACTTAGCCATTCTTTTTAGCGATTCCTCATGACGAACGTAATAAAACAAACAAGTACCATACATTCGAGAATCAGATCTACCGCATAGAACTGCTCACGAGCCATCCGATCAAACCACTTATCTCATTTTCCCTTAACAAGTTTAACTAGAAACACGACTCTATTCCCAAGTCACAACCCCCAACCACTCTCGAGATCTCTATTCAGCCGCTATGCTTATACTCACGTCATAGACATACACTGCTCCCAACTCATACTCGTACCACTCCCACCCTCTGTGCAAGGCACTCTGGGCTCTGGGTACCTCATGCCACTCTCACTTACAGGCCACAAAGTCCTGCAAGCTATCGGCATCCAACCTATACCACTCCCACTCTTAGGACTCCTCAGCCCTTCAAGCTCTGGGTATAGCAACCATACCCCTCGCACTCTCAGGTCACAAAGACCTTCAAGCTATGGGTATCATAGTCATACCACTCTCACTCTCAGGACTCACAAGTCCTTCGAGCTCTGGGTATCCGGGGAAATCCTCATCCCCGCCTCTGGAGAAATCCATCTCCCACGAGTCGTACAGGACCCACCAGTCCTTGGAGCAAGCAAGTCTAACATCTATAAGCATGTTCGACCGAAACTATCTCACAGAGTCCACACATCACATCATGTGGTGACACTCACCAACCATATTCCCATCCCGGAATATCAACCAATCCTATAACCACTACACAGGTTATCTTATGGTATATTCACTCACTCAGGGCATTCCATTTATCCTTGATCGAAGAATACTTCCAGTTTATAATCTAATAAACTTTTCTTTACTCACATGACATCACAAGTCATAAACTCATAAGATACTCCTTTTATTCAATTTCACATAATATTCATCGTACACAACAAGACATACAACTCAAAATGTGAAATTAGAAACCATCGATGGAAACTCAAGCCTCAGCTTGCTTCTCGAACCACTTTTTAAATCTCGTTTCCATCCTTGCCTCTGGTTCCCAAGTCTCTTCCTGCACACCATCACAATCCCATAACACCCTCATCATTGGAATCTTCTTCCGACGAAGTTCTTTGACCCTTCTCTCGAGAATCCTCAAGGGTCTCGCCTCAACGGTCATATTAGGCTGAAGATCTGCCGGAATCTCTTCCAAAACCTCGTCATCCTTACGTAAGCATTTCTTCAGCATCGACACATGGAAGACCTTGTGAAGTGCTCGCATAACCTCCGGTAACTCCAACCGATATGCAACCGGGCCAACTCTCTCAATAATCTTGAACGGACCCAAATACCTCGGACTCAACTTAGTCTCAGTAATGGATCTGTTCGGACCCCGCAATAATGCCATCTTGAGATATACCCTATCTCCCACCTCAAACTCGAGGTCTTTTCTCCTCTTATCGGCATAACTCTTTTGCCGATCTTGGGCTTCCTTCAGGTTCAGTTTCAAAACTCGGATCTTCTCCGTAGTTTCCTGAACAAAATCCGCACCCAACATACTCCTCTCCCCCACCTGGGTCCAACACAAGGGTGTACGACATGACCTCCCATAGAGTGCCTCGTATTGGGCCATCCCAATGCTTGCCTGGTAGCTATTATTATAAGCAAACTCTGCCAAGCTCAAGTGGTCCACCCAATGACCACCCCAGTCAAGCACACACATCCTCAGTAAGTCCTCAAGAGTCTGGATGGTCCTTTCGGACTGCCCATCCGTCTGAGGGTGATATGCCGTACTTAAGTGCACCCTAGTGCCCATCTCTTCCTGGAATGCCTTCCAGAACTTCGAAGTGAACTTAGGGTCCCGGTCTGACACTATACTCACCGGTACTCCATGTAGTCTCACTATCTCCTGCACATACTTCCTAGCCAGAACCGTAGCTCCATCGGTTTTCTTAATGGGTAGAAAATGCGCCGACTTGGTCAGTCGATCAACAATGACCCAAATAGCATCCTTGGTCCCAGAAACAGGTAACCCAACTACGAAATCCATCGTAATCATATCCCACTTCCACTCGGGAATGGGTAAACTCCGCAACAGCCCGCTCGGAACCTGATGCTCTGCCTTCACTAACTGGCACACATCGCACTCTGCGACCCAGTTAGCAACATCCTTTTTCATCCCGACCCAATGATAATACCGTTTCAGATCACGGTACATCTTAGTCGCTCCTGGGTGAATCGAAAACTTGCTCGCATGAGCCTCACTCAGAATCTCTCGCTTCAACTTCTCATCCTTAGGTACACATACCCGCCCATGCACAAGAATAGTCCCATTAGCTGAGACATGATACTCTGAACCCTCAGCTCCGGAGGCCTTAATCAACTCTTCATCTTTTTCCTGAGCCAACCGAACTCTACTCAAAATATCTGTCTGATTAGTCGCCTCCAAGCCTAACGGTTCTTGTGATATAGCACACAACCTCAACGTGCTAATCTCGCACACCAAGGACTCCATGTCCCGCTCACTAGCCGAAGCCACCCGCTTGCGACTCAACGCATCTGCAACCAAATTTTCTTTACCAGGATGGTAAGCTATCTCCAGATCATAATCTGCCACTAACTCCATCCAACGTCTCTGCCTCAAATTCAACTCGGGCTGAGTGAACAAATACTTCAGGCTCTTATGATCTGTGAATACCTGAACCTTCCCGCCATATAGATAAGACCTCCAAATCTTTAAGGCAAACACCACCGCAGCCATCTCAAGATCATGGGTAGGGTAGTTGCCCTCATGCTTCCTCAACTGCCTCGAAGCATAGGCAATCACCGTTCCCCGCTGCATCAACACACAACCAAGGCCAACTCTCGAGGCATCCGTATACACCACATAAGGCTCACCCGGCTCGGGCAATGCCAACACTGGTGTACTCGTCAGCATCGTCTTCAGGTTCGCGAAACTCTCCTCACACTCTGGAGACCAAACGAAAGGGACATCCTTTCCTGTCAGCTTTGTCAAAGACTTAGCCATACTCGCAAAACCCTTGACGAACCTCCGATTATAACCTGCCAGACCAAGGAAACTCCTGATCTCCGTGGCATTCCTTGGCCTTGGCCAATCTCTAATGGCCTGAATCTTCTCTGGGTCTACTGAAACTCCCTCCTCAGAAACGATGTGACCCAAAAATCCAATCTCCCTCTGCCAGAAGCTACACTTACTTAACTTAGCAAACAACTTATGCTCTCGTAGCTTTTCCAGGACAACTCTCAGATGTCCCTCATGCTCCTCAGGATTCTTCGAATACACCAAGATATCATCAATAAAAATGATCACGAATTCATCCAAATACTCTTGGAACACGCTGTTCATCAATCTCATGAACGCGGCTGGTGCATTTGTCAACCCAAAAGGCATCACCACAAACTCATAATGCCCATACCTCGACCTGATAGCTGTCTTCCGGATATCCTCCTCACCAATCCGAATCTGATGGTATCCAGAAGCCAAGTCTATCTTGGAGAACCAAGTAGCCCCTCTCAACTGATCCAACAACTCATCAATCCGCGGAAGAGGATACTTGTTCTTCACAGTGACTCGGTTAAGTCCCCGGTAGTCGATACACAACCGGAAACTACCATCCTTCTTCTTTACAAACAACACCGGTGCTCCCCACGGTGAAGTACTCGGCCTGATAAAACCCTTACTCAATAGCTCCTCCAGCTGCTTCTTTAGCTCTGCCATCTCTGCTGGAGCCATCCTATACGGTGCCTTAGATATTGGCGTTGTTCCGGGTTCCAACTCAATCGTGAAAGGATCTGACCGTGACGGCGGCAATCCCTGCAGCGACTGAAACACATCCTGGAAATCCTGAACAACCCGAATATCTCTAACCTCCAGATCTCCAACAGTCTCAGGGGTAACGATGGTCACTAAATAAGCCTCGTAACCCCTCTCGATCATGCTCTCCGCCTGAATGACTGATATTACGAGACTCCCGGAAGTTGGTCTCACTCCCTGATAAACCAACCTCTGCCTCTCCCTCTCGAATATTACACGCCCGCGTCGACAGTCCAGATGTGCGATGTACTTACTAAGCCAATCCATGCCCAAAATGACGTCATACAACTCCACAGAGCATATGATCAAATCTGCTGGCATAGACTCTCCGGCTACCTGAATATCCACGCCTCTAACTCGACTAAGAATAGATAAAAACTTTCCTCCCGCAACCTTTACAAAACCCAACGGCTCATTGGGTTCGCCTCGCAATTTAGCCTTCTCGGCCAATTCCGGAGTGACAAAGCAATGCGATGCCCCGGAATCGAATAACACATGGGATTCAACACCTCCCACAAATAAGGTCCCTGTGATCGGCCTGGAGCTCGGCTCTCCCGTCTCCGCGATGGAATACACCCGAGGCGCAGGTGCTATCTGCCTGATCGGTGGTGCTATGGTTGGCACCATCTGCAGTCCAGCACTCCTCTCAACTGCCTCCTCGACGGTGTAAACCCGAGGTGCCACCGCACTCTGCCTACTCGACGGTGCTACTGCTACCCCTCCCTGCTGCAACTTAGGGCACTTGGGCTTGATATGCCTCACTTCCTTGCAATGGAAGCACACCCGAGTATCTGAAAGGACCTCCCCCTTCTGCGGACAGTTGGCCACCCTGTGATCCATACTTCCGCACCCAAAACATCCCTGGCCACTCTGGCTACTCCTCACAGGGCCTCCACGTCCTGCACTCCTCGAGGGACAACTCGCAATCTTGTGATCCTTGCTTCCACACCCGAAGCATCCTGGACCACTCTGAATACCTCCAGAAGTGCCTCCCCACTTCCTCTTCTGTCCTGCCACCTGCCTACTCCCCTTACTCGACCCTGATTGTTGCTGCATCTTCTTGGCCTGGAAACTCAAAGTAGACGATACCACCTCCTCCCTCAGACCATCCTCTATAGATGCGGCCAACTCAACCAACTCTCCCAAAGTGCCAAACAACCTACCAAGGCAACGGGTCCTCAACTCAGGACGCAAGCCTATCATAAACCGTCGCACTCGGGCCTGCTCCCCCTCCATAACTCGACCAGCATAAATGGAAAGCCGGTTGAACTCTGTCTCAAACTCCCGGACAGTCCGGTCCCCCTGAGTCAGACTCAAAAACCTCGCCTCCAACCGATCTACTGCCTCCTGTGGAAAATATTTGGAGTTAAACTCCTCCACAAAATCTCGCCAAGTCAACTCCACCTGACCTCTCCTGGCGACTACACTCGTCCACCACAGATGTGCATCACCATCCAAGTGATGAACTGCCAAGTCAACTCGGTATCCCTCTGGACACCTACATGATTGGAAGTTCCGCTCCAACCGGGACCTCCACATATTAGCCTCCTCATGACCGACACCACCCAGGAAGAACGTAGTGCCCATCCTCTGCATCTGCTCCATCATCCTATGGTAGGATGGAAGCTCCTCCTCAACCACAACTCTCGGCTGTGCCTCAACTACTGGTGGCACAACTGGAGCTTGTACCGCTACCCTCTCTGGATACCGCTCCAACAGCAAGGTCAACAGTTCCGCAATACGGGCATCCTGGGCCTGAGCATCACCTGCTGCCACACCCGCAGCACCTGCTGGAACTCCAGCCTCACCGGCACTCTCACCGGCCGCACCCTCAGACCCCAACGGACCCGTATGCAAATCTCCGCCTTGCTCAACCGTGGCACTCTGTGCCTCTCCCAAACCCACCACTGGAACACGACCTCGGCCTCTACCACGGCCACGGCCACGACCTCTAGCTCCTCTAGCCATCTCCACTTTCAAAAGCAGATACTAAAAACCCAATACAACTCAAACAAAAGTCAATAAAAACACAACTCACCGTGGAAGAGGATGATTCTAAGACTCTACACTCAAACAATTTCTAACTCGTCCTAGAACCGTATACGCTCTGATACCAAATTGAAACGACCCGACCCGTTTTTTTTTTTAAAACACGATAATTAATGTCCCACAAACAATAACAGTTAATACAAAAATACTAATACACAACCAAACGCACACAAAGGTTTCTAATAATTTAAGCATTACAAATAAGACTCGCTTATTAAACTTAACAACATAAAACAACACACGAGTCCTAATCATCCTCCTCCTCATAGCCTTGATTCCACGATCACACTTTATCTTTACCTGCACCAAACACACACACAGATGCGTAAGTATTATCATAAATACTTAGTGAGGCGATCCTCCCATCTACGAGCTATACACACAAGCAAGTAGAACCACGCAATGCCCGAACCAACCCGGACACGACACACGATGCTACGAACCAAAAATCACACCAAACACAACTGGATCGATATATCCCCCAACAAACAACTTGGGATCGATCGTTCCTAGCCGGGAACGATCGTTCCTGGCCGGGATCGATCGTTCCTACCCGGGAACGATCGTTCCTAGCCCCCTGCAACACATGGATTCGACTTCTACCAAGTCGAATTGAGGACAACAACTTCTAAAACACCACAAACTTGAATCCTAAATGTAATACATCATTACCCAACTCAAGGACACAAGAAACAATCCACAAAACTCTATGAATCTAACCAAATCTATCAAACAAGCATAAAAACCGAAATCAAATGCTCTACAAGCTTAGTCCAGCCCATGGTCACGCACTCACCTCGAATTCGGATTGATTGAAGCCATACAAAGCTTCTCCAGGCCAGCAAGAACCTCCACGCTCAAGCCAAAATCTCTGAAACTCCTTTGAAACTTCCCAAAAGCTTCAACTTCACAAACTCTTCCTTCTTCCTTTTAAACTCACGAATCCTTTCCTCCTTTCTCACTTCTTCACTTCCTTAGGCTCTCCCTAACCCTCCTTGATCCTCCAGAAGCAACCCCCAGCGAAAATGAAGAAGGAGGAAGAAGAAACGTGCTTAAAAGGATGAAAAAGTCGACCAACCAACTCTGCCGACAGTCGGGATCGATCGTTCCTAGCCAGGATCGATCGTTCCTAGCTGGGATCGATCGTTCCTAGCCGGGAACGATCATTCCTCAACACAACCGCAAAAACAGCAATTGCCAACAAGATCGATCGATCCCTATCAGGATCGATCGATCCAGACCAAAGCCACGACCCAGCCAAAAAAATCACCTCGAAAATTGATTTTTGACCCCTTTCTTCACCCCGTCACCTCTCTTCGGGAACTCCATTCCCGAGGCCAACAGAATTGACTTTAAAGAAATAGTCTCTCTTACACAGATTTATTCGGATCAAAGACGTTTTGATATATATATATATATATCCTATATATATAAATTTTGTCAATAATCCCTTTTTGGGAGACGGGCGTTACAGTTTTGCTTTTACTGGACAACAACGAAAGAACCATAATTACATTTTTCTTCTATTCACATTTCACAAACAAGTCTTTACACTTTTAATTATTACCATTGGCATTTTCACTCCCAACTCTGAAAGTGTATTTGTAACTGGTTGTTAGAACAAGCTAATGAAATAGATCAAGAGAGGATACAGAGTTGCTGGAACATATGTGAGCGTGTCTGATACGGGAACCGTGTGTGTGACATAAGTGACGCTACTGAAGAGTTGCTGGAACAGAGGTGAGCTAGCGTATCTGATATGAGAACCGTGTGTCACACAAGTGACATTGCTGAAGAGTGGTTGGAGCAGATGTGACGGTGTCTGCTGAAGAGTTGCTATAAAGAGAATCGTAATGATTAAAGCAAAATAAGGATGTCACGTCTCAGACTTGATGACATGGCTTTGAGGTCTTAGTTGAGAAGACCCAAGAAGAAAGAAAAAGGCCACGTGGGCTTCAAGTTGATGAAGCGAGTTACGTGGACCTTGTTCTAAGTGAAGCCCAACTTCATATGAAGACTTGAAGATTAAGTGGGCTTTAGGGTTTGCTCGTGGAGCGAATAAATAGGCCGAGGTGGTGACAGAAAAAGTTACGCGCCTAGGGTTCTATTGAGAGATGCACATGGAGGTGTGTGGCGTCGTCCCATCAAATAGGATCAAGAGATCTATTGGTGGTATACCTTTGGAGACTGCAGCCGTTGTTGAAGATGGTGGTGCACCGGTGCTGCCGGGTGGTACTCAAGCATGCGTGGCTTGATACTGTTTCCAAATTAAAGGTCCATGTAGAAAAGAGTGGTAGGCATGTTTATGTTGGATACCACATGTAATTGTATTACAATCTTGTTCTAGTGGAAGAGTTTCTGGACTAGGTCCCGGGGATGTAGGTTGTTAACCGAACCCCGTTAACAAATCTCTGTGTTGTCTTCACTATATGCTCATTACACTCGTTATGCATTCTCAACACACAAATGAATAGATCTAGCACACATAGGAAAATTTCAAACTCTTCTGCATATTTCGTCCACAGGCTCTCAAACATTGCGTCACGAGTAGAGATCACTAACTTCGACAAGCAATGTGTTTCCTTGGAGACCATATCAAACCTTTCCGAAAGTTCTATCACTGACTTCTTCAATAGCTCCACCAACAAAGTAGGAACCGATCCTTGTTGTACCGCTGTGTAAAACTTCTTCACACTCGATTCAACAACCTCAAGATCCTTTATAATCGTGAATCTCTCTGATAAAAATGTGTTTTTGATCACCGGGTTAATCGCATCCTCCAGTTCCATGAAAGCTTGTGCCCATGGAAGCTCTTCTATCTCTTTCGGAACAGTTATATAGAAAAGACTCTTGGAAGAACCCGAAAACGCAGCAGCAAACACGCCGAAGATGTATAAAGTCTTGACCTTTACAGCGTATAGAGCTTGCAAGAGAACTTTTCCGTTGGCAGAGTGCTTCTTCTTCGCCTTCTTGGAGAGATGATCCATCGATTCAACAAGCCTACTCAAAACCGTGCTGCAATTTTCGATTCTCGGGTTCTTGGAAGCCATGTGGTGATTCCAACTGTCGAGATGCGATAACTGAAACTCATCCACACAGTTGTTTGTCTCAAGCTTACTAAAAGCAAACTTGAGTAATAGATTGCCATGGTTAAGACGGTCGAGCTCTGAGGTAAATGCGTTGCAAAATTCAAGCAGCTTCAAGCTAATATCGGAGTAGCTATAGATAAAATTTTCATCAAAGTCCGATATAGGAAGCTCAAGATCCGTCACGAGCGTCTTGATACTCTTGTGTGTCTCACAAAGTGATACCATGGCTTGACTCATCCAAGAAACACTAATGATATCATTCTCATCCTTTGGTATAAGCTCTCTGATTGGTACTGTCAAGTCTGTCTCGAAATTGTTCAACAGTAAGAGAAGCTTTGGCGATAAATGTGCATTGTTCTTGGAAAATAGAATCTTGAACGGGTTTCGACAGGGGAAAAAGCGATGTGGAGAATCTTGAGTAAGGTGCATATTAGCTGGAAAAAAACACACAAAGCAGAACAAAGTTAGAAATCTGAAACAATGAACATACCAAATACTTTGTTATGAATCCAAATTTAAAAATTGCTCATTGAGATAAAAGAAGAACACAAAACCAGCTCTTAAAATCCGAATTTGGGTGATTTCACATCCAAATTGACATTAAAACTCACCTACTGAGAGAGATTCTTCGCTTATTTCAATGTTGGGCTCAAAGAACTTCAAAAATCGGAAGAAACGAAAGAGAAAAATAATACCTAATTTAACTTGAACAAAGCGCAAAGAAAGTATAAATAAGAGATGGGTGAGAACCAGAGAGCCAAAATCAACATTAACTTTTTTATACACGAACTAAGATCCGGTGCGTTTTTTAACTTGAACTTACTAATTTTTTTAAAAATCAACATGAACTTTCATATGAGTGCTGAAATCAATTTTGACCAAAATAGTATTAGTCAAACTGCTGAATCAGATGGCACGTGGCATATTTCTGCTGAGTCAGATGCCACGTGACATTTTTCGCTAAGTCATCTGCCACTCAGATTTTTCAAAAAAAAATTTTGAAGTTTTATGCAATGTTGTGGATCTATTTTTTTTTTTTTTTACATTTATATTGGAGAATTGCAAACATCATTAACAGTTTAACCATCTTATCATATTTTTTTATCTTTTATGTAGCCGCAATAATCATAGAATTACGACCATTAAACAGTTATAATATTTAGTTATTATAATATTTTTGTTTGGTTAACTATAAAATTTTGATATGTTCTTAAATTTACTCAAAATTATTCAATATTTAACAAAATTATTTAAAATATATCCAAAAATTAATATAAATAATATATTAAAATAACTTATTATAATATAATATTATCAGTAATTATTTGTTCAAATAGCAATTTTAATTACAAAAATTACTTTTTTGGTAGTAATTTAAACTACATGATCATACCATTACTCTACCCTTCTTTGCTATTATCTGATCTTTATATTCACATGTATACTTTGTGTAGTAGTTTCTAAAACCCGAATTGTCTTTACCTGAGTTTTACTCGCTATTATATGATCAGATAATAGCAAAAAAAGGTAGAGTAAATGTACGATCATATATTTTAAATTACTACCCAAACAAATATTATATTATAATAAGTTGTTTATAATAGATTATTTATAGTAACTTTTGGATATATTTTAAATAATTTTGTTAAATATCGAATAATTTTGAGTAAATTTAAGAACATATAAAAAAGTTATAATTAACCAAACAAAAACATTAGAACTAAACATTAGAACTGTTTAATGATCGTAACCTTATGCTTATTGCTGGTACGTAAATGATAAAATGGTTAAACTGTTAATGATGTTTTCGATTCTCCATTATAAATATAATAAAAAAAATTAAGATCCAAAACACTGCATAAAATTTCAAAAAAAAAAATTTCTTTTTTTTGAAAAATCTACGTGGCAGATGACTCAGCGAAAAAATGTCACGTGACATCTTACTCAGCAGAAATATGTCACGTGCTATCTGACTCAGTAGTTTGACTAATACTATTTTGGTCAAAGTGCACTCATCTGAAAGTTCATGTTGATTGTTTGAAAATTTTGTAAGTTCCAGTTGAAAAACGCACCGGATCTTAGTTCGTGTATAAAAAGACATCGTGAAAAAAGTTCATGTTGATTTTGGCCATTTTCTCGAGTGATCTTACCGAGTAGTATAAATTAGTTAGGGATTCGAAATGTCGAGGAAACGCAAAAAACTTTAAACATGTTCTTTATAGGAATCAAAGAAACTTGCCATGTTCTGCAGAGCAACGCAAACACACAAAGGAAACAACCTTAAGATCTAAAAAGTCCCGCGTCGGTTTTGCTCTTTGCTACTTGTAAAGGAGTGTGGTTAATTTCAGCTACGCGGCAGAGACGAGGAACAAATTTAGGTCAGCTGTACACGTGTACGGTTGTGACGTCTCAGTTTCAGTAGATTATTCACTCGATCGTCATCACTTGTCAGTTTATTGTGCACTCAAAATAAAAAGTGCAAGAATAACCGCTGGATTTTATTCAATCCAAGGGCTAGAAAGTTCTGGTTTTTTCGAGATGACATTTATTTATTTTGGGGGTATATATGTCATTCCTCATTTTTCAAGGTCGAAGCCCATATCACTGGACCGCGTTGGGCATTTTTAAGCCCGTATACAGACTCTTACACTTATATCCAAGCCCATTATCATACGCTTTGAATAATATTTCTTATCAAGAATAAAAAATGGGACTTAATTGAGTATCTAAAATATATTTTATTAATATATTTTTGATATAATTAAATTTGAAATAAAAAATAAAATAGAACCATTTTTATATCATGATATTTGTCATGGAAGTTTCTATATGTGTTAAGTTAATTGTGTTATCAGCTCTGGTCAACGAAACTTGGTAAAGTCAGCATGAATTGAGAAGCGGTACATGTCTATTATTAGTCATCCGGTTCAGGTGATTAGTTATTGGTTTAAGGCTGGTTTAATTCCTCGTGATATAAGAGGTCTTATTAAAAGTCATAAGTCGTTGTTTAGAAAATATCTCTGAGTCGTCTTCTTCCTCGTTTCAAGATTCGCATGTTGTTGAGAGTTCTTGTGTTCTTCGATTGATAGTGGAATCTTGCTGGGAATCGATCCAGCCCCAGGGACGTAGTCATCCATATCGGAGGCGAACCCTGGGTGAACAAATTGCTCTGTGTTCTTACTTTCTTACTTAGAGTTTCATCTAAATCGAATCAGAGAGAAAGTGAGTTTCGATCGAGTGTTAATAGTGAGAGATCGAACTCGTTGAGAGGTTGAATTGCTTATTTCCGTGCAACAATTGGTATCAGAGCTTCGGCTCTTGATTCTGGATGTCAACGATGGTGACGACGCGAGCTGAGGTGGAGCGATTCGATGGCACCGGAGATTTCTCGATCTGGACCATACGAATGATGGCTCACTTTGGCGTTTCTGGATTGAAGGAGGTGATCTTAAATGATAACTTTGAGATCGTGGTTCCTCTTACGAAAGAAGAAGAAAAGAAACCTTCGGATGATGATAAATCTGATTCGGAAGCTCCATCTACAAAGGTAATTCTTGATCCGGTTAAACTGGAGAAGGATGAAAGAGCCAAAGATATGATCATCTTGAATATTAGTGATCAGGTTCTTAGGAAAGTAAAGCATTGTACTACTGCTGCTTCGATGTGGTCTCTTCTTGAGAGATTGTATATGTCTAAGTCTCTGCCTAACAGGATCTTTGTTCAGTCACAGTTCTACACGTTCAAGTGTGATGCATCAAAATCTATTGATGTTAATATGGATGATTTTCTAAAGATTGTAGCTGAGATGAATAGCTTGAATGTGACCGTGAGTGATGAGATACAAGCGATTTTATTCTTGATGAATTCTATTCCATCTAGTTATGATCAACTGAAACACACGCTCAAGTATGGCAAGGACTCATTGTCATTGGAGGAGATAATTTTAGCTGCAAGATCAAGGGAAAGAGAATTATCTGAAAATAGCAGGATGGAGAAAAGTTCTGCTACAGTCCTTTATTCACATGATAGAGGAAGACAAGAAAAGAAAGAGTCAAACGACTCTAGAGGAAAGAACATGAGCAAGTCAAGAACTAAGTCTAAGGTGGTTTGCTGGTACTGTAAGAAGGAATGTCACATTAAGAAAGATTGTTTTGGTCGTAAGAAGAAAATGGATGAGGATAGTGATGGAGAAGCTGCTGTTATGATAGAAGCAGTCAAGGAAGTAGATGGTTTGAATATCTCGGGTGATGATTCAAATGAGAACTGGGTAATAGATTCGGGTTGTACCTATCATATGACTTCTAGAAGAAACTGATTTGTGGATTTTCAAGAGAAAGGATCAAGTAAGATTCTTCTTAGGGATTATCACACAGTGGAGACTCTTGGCATTGGATCTATATGTTTGAATACACATGGAGGTTCAGTTACCATAATGAAAAATGTCAGATATGTTCTAGGCTTGAGAAGAAATTTGATTTCTACAGGAACACTAGATTCTTTGGGTTTCACTCATGTTGGTGGTCAAGGAAAAGTGACATTTTATAAGAATGACAAGATGGCTTTACGAGGAGTTTTGAGAAATGGTCTGTATATTCTTGATGGAGAGACTGTCTTACCAGAAGTTTGTCAAGCTAGTCCAGTATCTCAGGTTTCTTTGTGGCATAGCCGGCTTGGCCATATGGGTTTTCAGAATCTACAACGTCTTGTGCAGAAAGGAATTCTCAAGAAGAAAGACATTGGTAAAGGAGATTTCTGTGAGCATTGTGTATTGGGGAAGGCTAAGAAAGTGAGCTTTGGAGTAGGAAAGCATGAAACAGAACATCCTCTAGATTATGTTCATGCTGACCTATGGGGTTCATCAAATGTCCATCCGTCTATCAACAGAGATCAATACTTTCTACTTTCTACCCATCATCGATGACCATACTAGGAAAGTATGGATCTATTTCCTCAAGACTAAGGGTGAGGCTTTCACAAAGTTTTGTGAATGGAAACAGTTGGTTGAAAATCAGATCGACAAGAAGGTAAAGTGTCTTAGGACTGATAATGGTCTTGAATTTTGTAGTAACATGTTTGCTGAGTTTTGCAGGTTAAATGGAATAGCTAGACACAGGACTTGTAGTACACTCCACAACAAAATGGAGTTGCAGAGAGAATGAACAGGACGATCATGGAAAAGGTTAGATGTCTTCTCAGCGAGTCAGGTTTGGAAGAGAGGTTTTGGGCTGAAGCTGCTGCAGTTTCAGTGTATATCATCAACCGATCTCCTGCATCAGCTATTGACTACAAAATTCCAGAAGAAGTCTGGTTGCATAAAGAACCTGGGTACAAACATTTGAAGAAATTTGGTTCCATTGTTTATGTTCACACGGATCAGGGAAAGCTCAAACCAAGAGCTATCAAAGGTGTGTTCATAGGATATCCTCCTGGCACTAAGGGTTATAAAGTATGGTTGCTTGATGAGGGGAAGCTGGTTATAAGCAGGAATGTCAAGTTTTGTGAATATAAACTTTACAAGGATCTAGAAAAAGGTATTGATAAGTCATCAAGGGAAGTTAGGACTGAAAGCAACGGGTCTGGTAAGGTAATCACTGAGATTTCTACAGTCAGGTTGTCTACAAGTATGGAAAGCTCAAGTCAAGGTGGAGTTACTGATGAGGACTTACCTCAAGGTAGAGAAACTTCAGAATCTGTTGAAGAGACAGAACATTGTTGATTATCTATCTTCAGAATATTGTTGAAGCTCATACAGAACAGCCTACAACTGAAGTTACAAGTCTGGCTAATTATCAATTAGCTAGAGATAGAGTCAGGAGACAGAACATTCAGCCTCCTGATAGTTATGGTGATGAGGAGAATGCTTTTGCATTTGCCTTGGCAGCAGCAGAGATTGTATGTAGAGTGGATGAGCCTGAGAGTTATGCAGAAGCAAAATTGAGCAGACATTGGAAGGAATGGAGTAATGGGTGTGATGGAGAGATGGATTCTCTAATCAAAAATCAAACCTCGGATGTTGTAGATAAGCCTAAAAATTAGAAGATAATCAGTTGTAAGTGGTTGTTCAAGCTTAAGCAAGGTATGATAGATTCTGATCCCCCTAGGTATAAGGCTAGATTAGTGGCTAGAGGATTCACGCAGCGAGAAGGAATTGATTATCAAGAGGTTTTTGCGCCTGTTGTAAAGCATGTCTCAATAAGAATGCTTTTGTCTGTGGTAGTGAATCTGGATTTAGAGCTGGAACAAATGGATGTAAAGACTGCTTTTTTTACATGGAAATTTGGAAGAGACGCTCTATATGTCACATCCTGAAGGATATGAGATAGGAGATCCTGAGAAGAAAGTCTTTTTGCTTAAGAAGTCATTATATGGTTTGAAGCAGAGTCCAAGACAGTGGAACAAACGGTTTGATCAGTTTATGGTCTCAAACAGATTCAAAAGAAGTGAACATGATCCTTGTGTCTATACAAAGCAGGTTTCTGAGAGTACTTATTTGTATTTGTTGCTCTATGTGGACGACATGTTGATAGCTGCAAAAGAAATGACAGATGTTCAGAAGCTTAAGGATCAATTGAGTTCGACTTTTGAAATGAAAGATTTAGGAGCAGCTAAAAGGATTCTGGGAATGGAGATTGTTAGAGACAGAGCACAAGGGGTCTTACATTTGTCTCAAACTGAGTATATGAAGAAAGTGATCAAATCTTTCAAAATGGAAGATGCAAAGATGTCTCAAACTCCTTTAGGTGCTCATTTCAAGCTTGCAGCAGTGAAAGATGCAGGAGAAGAAATAAATATTGAGGTAACTCCTTACTCATCAGCTGTTGGAAGCATCATGTATGCAATGGTGGGAACAAGACCTGACCTTGCATATAGTGTTGGTATGGTCAGTCGGTTTATGAGCAGGCCAGGTCACATGCATTGGGAGGCTGTAAAATGGCTTCTACGGTATATCAAAGGGTCTGTGAATGTTAGAATTTCCTATACTAAGGAGAAGGACATGAAGATTCAAGGGTATTGTGATTCTGATTATGCATCAGACTTAGATAGAAGAAGGTCAATATCAGGGTATGTGTTCACAGTTGCAGGGAATGTGGTTAGTTGGAGATCAAATCTACAACCAGTTGCAGCTTTATCAACAACCGAAGCTGAATATATTGCGTTGACAGAGGCAGTGAAGGAAGCAATATGGTTAAAAGGACTGTTTGAAGATTTTGGTTTCAATCAGAGGTGTGTTAGTGTTTGGTGTGATTATCAGAGTGCTATATGTCTCTCTAAGAATAATGTATATCATGAACGTACTAAGCACATGGCAGTGAAGTATAACTTCATTCGGGACATCATAGCAGAAGGTGATGTTGAGGTTGTGAAGATTCACACGAGCTGTAATCCGGTGGACGTTTTGACTAAGGTTGTGCCGGTGAGTAAGTTTAATGCAGCATTGAACTTACTCAAGATTACAAGAGCTTGAAGGAGCTGAAAGGCTCTGTAGCTGGAGGTTTAGATTCTCAGTAAGAGGGCTCCACAGGAGATCATCGAAGCTTTGAGTTGAACTGAAACAAGGTGGAGTTTGTTAATTGTGTTATCAGCTCTGGTCAACGAAGCTTGGTAAAGTCAGCATGAATTAAGAAGCGGTACAGGTCTATTATTAGTCATCCGGTTCAGGTGGTTAGTCATTGGTTTAAGGCTGGTTTAATTCCTCGTGATATAAGAGGTCTTATTAAAAGTCATAAGTCGTTGTTTAGAAAATATCTCTGAGTCGTCTTCTTCCTCGTTTCAAGATTCTCATGTTGTTGAGAGTTCTTGTGTTCTTCGATTGATAGTGGAATCTTGCTGGGAATCGATCCAGCCCCAGGGACGTAGTCATCCATATCGGAGGCGAACCCTGGGTGAACAAATTGCTCTGTGTTCTTACTTTCTTACTTAGAGTTTCATCTAAATCGAATCAGAGAGAAAGTGAGTTTCGATCGAGTGTTAATAGTGAGAGATCGAACTCGTTGAGAGGTTGAATTGCTTATTTCCGTGCAACAATTGGTATCAGAGCTTCGGCTCTTGATTCTGGATGTCAACGATGGTGACGACGCGAGCTGAGGTGGAGCGATTCGATGGCACCGGAGATTTCTCGATCTGGACCATACGAATGATGGCTCACTTTGGCGTTTCTGGATTGAAGGAGGTGATCTTAAATGATAACTTTGAGATCGTGGTTCCTCTTACGAAAGAAGAAGAAAAGAAACCTTCGGATGATGATAAATCTGATTCGGAAGCTCCATCTACAAAGGTAATTCTTGATCCGGTTAAACTGGAGAAGGATGAAAGAGCCAAAGATATGATCATCTTGAATATTAGTGATCAGGTTCTTAGGAAAGTAAAGCATTGTACTACTGCTGCTTCGATGTGGTCTCTTCTTGAGAGATTGTATATGTCTAAGTCTCTGCCTAACAGGATCTTTGTTCAGTCACAGTTCTACACGTTCAAGTGTGATGCATCAAAATCTATTGATGTTAATATGGATGATTTTCTAAAGATTGTAGCTGAGATGAATAGCTTGAATGTGACCGTGAGTGATGAGATACAAGCGATTTTATTCTTGAATTCTATTCCATCTAGTTATGATCAACTGAAACACACGCTCAAGTATGGCAAGGACTCATTGTCATTAGAGGAGATAATTTCAGCTGCAAGATCAAGGGAAAGAGAATTATCTAAAAATAGCAGGATGGAGAAAAGTTCTGCTACAGTCCTTCATTCACATGATAGAGGAAGACAACAAAAGAAAGAGTCAAACGACTCTAGTGGAAAGAACAGGAGCAAGTCAAGAACTAAGTCTAAGGTGGTTTGCTGGTACTGTAAGAAGGAATGTCACATTAAGAAAGATTGTTTTGCTCGTAAGAAGAAAATGGATGAGGATAGTGATGGAGAAGCTGCTGTTATGATAGAAGCAGTCAAGGAAGTAGATGCTTTGAATATCTCGGGTGAAGATTCAAATGAGAACTGGGTAATAGATTCGGGTTGTACCTATCATATGACTTCTAGAAGAGACTGGTTTGTGGATTTTCAAGAGAAAGGATCAAGTAAGATTCTTCTTGGGGATTATCACACTGTGGAGACTCTTGGCATTGGATCTATACGTTTGAATACACATGAAGGTTCAGTTACCATAATGAAAAATGTCAGATATGTTCCAGGCTTGAGAAGAAATTTGATTTCTACAGGAACACTAGATTCTTTGGGTTTCACTCATGTTGGTGGTCAAGGAAAAGTGACATTTTATAAGAATGACAAGATGGCTTTACGAGGAGTTTTGAGAAATGGTCTGTATATTCTTGATGGAGAGACTGTCTTACCAGAAGTTTGTCAAGCTAGTCCAGTATCTCAGGTTTCTTTGTGGCATAGCCGGCTTGGCTATATGGGTTTTCAGAATCTACAACGTCTTGTGCAGAAAGGAATTCTCAAGAAGAAAGACATTGGTAAAGGATATTTCTGTGAGCATTGTGTATTGGGGAAGGCTAAGAAAGTGAGCTTTGGAGTAGGAAAGCATGAAACAGAACATCCTCTAGATTATGTTCATGCTGACCTATGGGGTTCATCAAATGTCCATTCGTCTATCAACAGAGACCAATACTTTCTATCCATCATCGATGACCATACTAGGAAAGTATGGATCTATTTCCTCAAGACTAAGAATGAGGCTTTCACAAAGTTTTGTGAATGGAAACAGTTGGTTGAAAATCAGATCGACAGGAAGGTAAAGTGTCTTAGGACTGATAATGGTCTTGAATTTTGTAATAACATGTTTGATGAGTTTTGCAGGTTAAATGGAATAGCTAGACACAGGACTTGTACGTACACTCCACAACAAAATGGAGTTGCAGAGAGAATGAACAGGACAATCATGGAAAAGGTTAAATGTCTTCTCAGTGAGTCAGGTTTGGAAGAGAGGTTTTGGGCTGAAGCTGCTGCAGTTTCAGTGTATATCATCAACCGATCTCCTGCATCAGCTATTGACTACAAAATTCCAGAAGAAGTCTGGTTGCATAAAGAACCTGGGTACAAACATTTGAAGAAATTTGGTTCCATTGTTTATGTTCACACGGATCAGGGAAAGCTCAAACCAAGAGCTATCAAAGGTGTGTTCATAGGATATCCTCCTGGCACTAAGGGTTATAAAGTCTGGTTGCTTGATGAGAGGAAGCTGGTTATAAGCAGGAATGTCAAGTTTTGTGAAGATAAACTTTACAAGGATTTAGAAAAAGGTATTGATAAGTCATCAAGGGAAGTTAGGACTGAAAGCAACGGGTCTGGTAAGGTAATCACTGAGATTTCTACAGTCAGGTTGTCTACAAGTATGGAAAGCTCAAGTCAAGGTGGAGTTACTGACGAGGACTTACCTCAAGGTAGAGAAACTTCAGAATCTGTTGAAGAGACAGAGAGTATTGTTGAAGCTCATACAGAACAGCCTACAACTGAAGCTACAAGTCTGGCTAATTATCAATTAGCTAGAGATAGAGTCAGGAGATAGAACATTCAGCCTCCTGATAGTTATGGTGATGAGGAGAATGCTTTTGCATTTGCCTTGGCAGCAGCAGAGATTGTATGTAGAGTGGATGAGCCTGAGAGTTATGCAGAAGCAAAATTGAGCAGACATTGGAAGGAATGGAGTAATGGGTGTGATGAAGAGATGGATTCTCTAATCAAAAATCAAATCTGGGATGTTGTAGATAAGCCTGAAAATCAGAAGCTAATCAGTTGTAAGTGGCGGTTCAAGCTTAAGCAAGGTATGATAGATTCTGATCCTCCTAGGTATAAGGCTAGATTAGTGGCTAGAGGATTCACGCAGCGAGAAGGAATTGATTATCAAGAGGTTTTTGCGCCTGTTGTAAAGCATGTCTCAATAAGAATGCTTTTGTCTGTGGTAGTGAATCTGGATTTAGAGCTGGAACAAATGGATGTAAAGACTGGTTTTTACATGGAAATTTGGAAGAGACGCTCTATATGTCACAGCCTGAAGGATATGAGATAGGAGATCCTGAGAAGAAAGTCTGTTTGCTTAAGAAGTCATTATATGGTTTGAAGCAGAGTCCAAGACAGTGGAACAAACGGTTTGATCAGTTTATGGTCTCAAACGGATTCAAAAGGAGTGAACATGATCCTTGTGTCTATACAAAGCAGGTTTCTGAGAGTACTTATTTGTATTTGTTGCTCTATGTGGACGACATGTTGATAGCTGCAAAAGAAATGACAGATGTTCAGAAGCTTAAGGATCAGTTGAGTTCGACTTTTGAAATGAAAGATTTAGGAGCAGCTAAAAGGATTCTGGGAATGGAGATTGTTAGAGACAGAGCACAAGGGGTCTTACATTTGTCTCAAACTGAGTATCTGAAGAAAGTGATCAAAACTTTCAGAATGGAAGATGCAAAGATGTCTCAAACTCCTTTAGGTGCTCATTTCAAGCTTGCAGCAGTGAAAGATGCAGGAGAAGAAATAAATATTGAGGTAACTCCTTATTCATCAGCTGTTGGAAGCATCATGTATGCAATGGTGGGAACAAGACCTGACCTTGCATATAGTGTTGGTATGGTCAGTCGGTTTATGAGCAGACCAGGTCACATGTATTGGGAGGCTGTAAAATGGCTTCTACGGTATATCAAAGGGTCTGTGAATGTTAGAATTTCCTATACTAAGGAGAAGGACATGAAGATTCAAGGGTATTGTGATTCTGATTATGCATCAGACTTAGATAGAAGAAGGTCAATATCAGGGTATGTGTTCACAGTTGCAGGGAATGTGGTTAGTTGGAGATCAAATCTACAACCAGTTGCAGCTTTATCAACAACCGAAGATGAATATATTGCGTTGACAGAGGCAGTGAAGGAAGCAATATGGTTAAAAGGATTGTTTGAAGATTTTGGTTTCAATCAGAGGTGTGTTAGTGTTTGGTGTGATTATCAGAGTGCTATATGTCTCTCTAAGAATAATGTATATCATGAACGTACTAAGCACATGGCAGTGAAGTATAACTTCATTCGGGACATCATAGCAGAAGGTGATGTTGAGGTTGTGAAGATTCACACGAGCTGTAATCCGGTGGACGTTTTGACTAAGGTTGTGCCGGTGAGTAAGTTTAATGCAGCATTGAACTTACTCAAGATTACAAGAGCTTGAAGGAGCTGAAAGGCTCTGTAGCTGGAGGTTTAGATTCTCAGTAAGAGGGCTCCACAGGAGATCATCGAAGCTTTGAGTTGAACTGAAACAAGGTGGAGTTTGTTAATTGTGTTATCAGCTCTGGTCAACGAAGCTTGGTAAAGTCAGCATGAATTAAGAAGCGGTACAGGTCTATTATTAGTCATCCGGTTCAGGTGGTTAGTCATTGGTTTAAGGCTGGTTTAATTCCTCGTGATATAAGAGGTCTTATTAAAAGTCATAAGTCGTTGTTTAGAAAATATCTCTGAGTCGTCTTCTTCCTCGTTTCAAGATTCTCATTTTGTTGAGAGTTCTTGTGTTCTTCGATTGATAGTGGAATCTTGCTGGGAATCGATCCAGCCCTAGGGAGATAGTCATCCATATCGGAGGCGAACCCTGGGTGAACAAATTGCTCTGTGTTCTTACTTTCTTACTTAGAGTTTCATCTAAATCGAATCAGAGAGAAAGTGAGTTTCGATCGAGTGTTAATAGTGAGAGATTGAACTCGTTGACAGGTTGAATTGCTTATTTCCGTGCAACATGTTAGAACCGATTTTGAAAGAAGAATCGTTTCCTTTCTTTCCACCACTTTCATTTTTTGTTTTCCACTTTTTTACTAATAAAAACTAGGCGAAAAACTCCTAATGGGATTGTTCTAAGAATTCAGCATTCTAACCACTTTTGTCAACAAAAATTTGAGATGTAAACTAGTATAAAATTTTGAAACAGAAATAGTTTGTAAATATTTTTCTTTTATTTATGATTTACTTTTTCCTTCGTTTGTCTAAATATTGGGAAGATTATAATATTCAACAAATACAGTGAAGATATATAGACTTATCTTTAAGAAACTCAATAAAACACATTACCCAAAAAAAAAAAAGAAACTCAATAAAACAAAACCAACGTTAAATCGGTTCGATATAACCCGTCGTAGCATCTCTATCATAGGATCACTTGAATAACTATGACCTCTTATGAGTTACGGAAGGATAATGATAAGATAAAATCCTATTCAATATTTTAATATTTACGCAATGATGAAACAGCTAAGGAATATACAGATTATTGCAGCTTGTTACAATGTCACGACCAATAGCTATTGAAGGTATAAGAACGAAAAAGAATATTACAGTTATTTGATATTATTATCAGTTAAGAGTTTTGAATATTTTATTTCTTGACAGAAATGGTGAGACGGTTCAAATTACGTCACAGAGAATCTCACTTGTTCCAGATAGACAACTTCTCTTTGCTCACAAAGTATCAGTTCGAAAGGGTCGAATCCTCTGTTTTCACTCTCGGTGGTCTCAAATGGTGACTGGTGAGGTGTTTTTTGTTTATCTTGATATGCTTTTGACAAGTGTAACAAAAGAAGACAATGAACACTAATGATAACAAAAGCTCAATCAATCATTTTATGGCCCATTGTATGAAATAGCACATGATCATGTCACCGTCTTCTTAGAGAATCAAGCTCCACTCAATAAAAAGATCCAATTTCAGGTCTTTGTCGTCAGTCAGCTAGAGAGAGAAGGGCACCCCTCAGATGGTATTATTTCTCTCTCGATTTATTTCATACAGATAATACAAAATGTGATGCTTGATGTGTTCATATGTGCAGTAATATGCGAGTTTGAACCATCATTGGTAATGAGACTGAGAGGGATTTCAAGATTGATATCAATTGGTGATCTTGAGAAAAATGGATACCTTATAGGAGATTGTTGTGTGTTTGGTGTGAAGTTTCATGAGTTTGAACGTGGCAAACAAGGAACAGCCGAATGTTTTAGCTTAATAGAGAAGCCTCTCAATCACAAAGTCACTTGGATGATGACTCAGTTCTCTTCTTTCGACCCTTTTCAGTCTCACTATTCCAATGAATTTGTCGTTGGAAACAGGAAATGGTAGGAAAAAAAAAAAACCCTTTACATTTTTACACAGCTTATATATGTATGTATTATATTAAAAAGTAATGCATCAGATTTTGATCAGGAGAATTAAAGTTCATCCAAGAGGGGGTGTACTCTCAATCAAAGCATTCTCAGCGTATCTTTGTGGAGAAGGGTTTATAAAGAATGCCCCAAAGACGAAAACTTTCGCCCAATTCAAGCTGCGTGTACTCTCAATGGATCAAGCTAAGCGGAAACATTATGACCAATTCACCCATCCTTTTCTTGAGAATATATATATTTTGGATGATTTCTTTATTTATTCTTTTGTAGATTCGGGTTGGCTTTGTGCAGAACCTAATGACCGTGGCTTTGCGAATTTCATGAGTCTGCAGGAACTTGATGAACCTTATTTGGTCAAGGATAAGCTTTATGTGGGAGTTGAGTTTGAAGTCATTTCTGTCACTAATTACTGTTAGCTAATTTAGTTTCTTTGGCTTTTATAAGTCTCATCTCCCTCTACTTTGTGGTTTCGTCTCTTCAACTCTTACTTGTCTCTGTATGCCTGTCAAAAATGAGCTAAAATAGCAAACAAGTTATATTATGTATGAATAAATTTTATCAACTTGTATAATAAGGAAAAAAAAACTGTATTTGCTATTTGGAAAAGTAGGATATTACTCGTGTAATTAACAAATAACAAGTGTATTCGCCCATAAGGGAAAATAGGTATCATTGTCAGAAAATAAGGATAAGATTCTCGAAGACTAGAGATCTCCAGGATAAGTAGTTAAACAACAAAAAAAAAAAAAAAAAAAAACCAAAAAAGAAGAATATATTTCAGAATATCTGCACATCTCAACGTTTTTTTTTTTTTTTTTAAGGATGTTATTCAAATTGGGAAAAATGTCATATAAACGTCCAACTTTCAAATTATGGTCATTTTAAACATGAACTTTCATGTAAGGCACTTTAAACATAATATTTTGTTGACTATAGTTTTAATACATTAAATTTTCGTTGACCTGCCCAATCGAGACGCGTCGTTAAAACGGATGACAGAGTTACTAACAGAAGTTAATCTGTCGTTAATACTCTCCGTTAGTGCCAAAACGACACCGTTTTAGGACTAACTTGATATTAAACCCCAAATCGAAAATCCCAATCAAAAACCCCCAATTCATTAACCGTTTATTACAAATTCACGACGACCAATCTAATCGGGAAGAGGATCCCATAACAAGAGAGTAAAGAGAAGCAGATTCGGAAGTAACAGAGTAATCAAAGGATTCACTTCGTTCACCAATTTCTTCCTTCTCAGTCTCTTCCTCGCATACTCTCTCCGCTCCTCTCTTCCCCATTTCCCTTCCTCTACTCCGGCCGCCATAATCGCCGGCGGCGGCTGGTAATACGGACAATTCGACCTCCACGAGGTATCAGGAAGCCCGAATCTCGATACCCTTTTGAGGAATTGAGAAACCCACCATTGACGGAGATGAGATCGCGAAAAGATCGGAGGGTAGTCCCACGAGATGTAACATGGGATTAGTTTTCCGATTAAGAATTGGGAGTGAAGCGATGGTTTCGTTGTTGGGTTTGTGAGGATGTGAGTCACGGCTTGTAATCTCTGTTCCCATGTCGTCTCCTCCATTTGTTGTTTTCTCTTGTGCGTTTAAGCTTTTTGGTTTGTTCGGTTGGATTAGAATCGAGAGGCAGAGAGTGTGAGAGAGTCGTCTTCTGGTTAAGTTAGTAACTGAGAATTAAACCGGTTTTGAATTGGGGATTTTTGATTGGAATTTTCGATTTGGGGTTTAATATCAAGTTAGTCCTAAAACGGTGTCGTTTTGGCACTAACGGAGAGTATTAACGACAGATTAACTTCTGTTAGTAGCTCTGTTATCCGATTTAACGACGCATCTCGATTGGCCAGGTCAACGAAAATTTAATGTATTAAAACTATAGTCAACAAAATATTATGTTTAAAGTGGCCTACATAAAAGTTCATGTTTAAAATGACCATAATTTGAAAGTTGGACGTTTATATGACATTTTTCCCAATTCAAATTACAGACATTATCAAACTTATCAGAGATTCAATAACGAAAACAGAGCAATACAAAACACGCATTTTTGATGAAAGTTTCCATTTTAGGATCTCTCTCTTACTCTCACTGTGAGTCTTGCGGATTGAACTTGACTGTTTCACGATATATAAGCTCCTTAATGTTCTCTTCTGTCAAAGAAGGCTGCTCGAAATCGAAGTTGAACGGCCTCACACACCGGTTCTTCATTTATATCGTGCAACGGTGCCAAATATGGATGGCACAACGCCTCATCAACTACCCCACAAAAAGAAACTTGTTTAGAAAAAACCTGAAAAAAAAACAACAGAGAAGAAGCAGATATATAAATATAACTAACCTGTGATGCGTCTGCTTGGATCAAAGACAAGCATTTTCTCCAACAAATCCACTGCACCAGCCGACATGTTTGGGAATCTAGCAGCAAAGTTCTGTCTCGGGTACTGCGGAAGCTGTCGAACATATCTTCTTGCGTTGTCACTCCTTAAGAATCCCAGGCTTGAATCATCTGGCGATCCTATAAGCTGGTTTTCAAAGATTCATCAACAAATGCAGATGACACTAACAAGCTAGACACTTAAAGTAGTGATTCTATGGATGACACAAATTAGATTAGACTACCTCAGTGATGAGTCTAAGCTGATGAACATAATCTTTACCGGGAAACAATGGCTCTCGTGTCATTGTTTCACCGAGTATACAACCAACAGACCAAATATCTATTGCTGCTGTGTATTCTGAGCAATTAAGGAGCAACTCTGGAGCTCGGTACCAACGTGTAACAACATATTCAGTCATGAAGTCTGTCTCAGATTTGGTCCTTGCAAGCCCGAAATCTCCAAGCTTTAAATCACAATTTGCATTCAGGAGCAAATTGCTGGGTTTTAAATCTCGATGCAATACATTAGCTGAATGAACATACTTGAGCCCACGCAACAACTGATACAGAAAGAACTGCACAAAACACACATAAAAGTTTACACAACCTGATGAAAGAGAACAAACATAAGAATGTGCAGCCCTAATTACATGTCACTTAAAAGTATCAAGCAATACTAAAACTAACTACTATTTGTGATCAACCTTAATTCCTCAGATGCCATAACACAAGAACAGATTTGGATTTCTCTTGTAACTTGTAAACAAGAAACAGAAGAATCATCTGCTACATACATTACAAGCAACATAGAGGTTAATGCATACCCGACAATGATCATCAGTTAAGGGTTGATTTGAGCGTATAATTTGGTGGAGATCAGTGTCCATAAGCTCATAAACAATGTAAACATCATTGAAATTCTCTCTCTGAGGTGGTTTTATTATATCCTTTACAGCAATAACCTGCACAATAAAGATTGAAAAACAATATAAAACTTGACAAGAAATGTTATAAAGGCAAAAATGAGTAAGCAGAGATGATTAGAGCGTGATACATTTTCATGATCCATATGCTTGAGAAGCTTAATCTCCCTCAAAGTTCTTCTAGCGTCGATAATGTTGTCAAAAGCATTACCAATCTTCTTGATAGCTACTTCCTCTCCAGTCTCTGAGTTTGTAGCAGCACTGACGAAAACATTAAAGAATGAGAAAAATGTCAGATCCCAAAAACGAAGCTTTAAGAGAGATTGAAGACAAATAAAAGGGCAAACTCAGTTTCAAAGCACAATTCCAGAAAGGATCTTTGAGAATAGAGTAAACCCTAAGTAACAAAATTGTCAAAAAAAAAAAACCAATTGAAATCAAGAACTCACCAGACGATGCCATAAGCGCCTCTACCAATAGGACGAAGAGGAGGAACATACTTTCTAGAAACTTCAAAGAGATTACCATAGACATTGTACTGAACATAGCTACCACCATGAGTAGGCAATCCTTTAGCACTTTGAATAACCTGAACTACCGAAACAACTCTCCGCCGACATCTCTCAAAATTAAAATCCAACAAAAAAAGAGAATGAAGAACCCTAAAGACACGCACTGAGAAATTGAGGAAGAGAAAGAGAAAGAGAGAGAGGGCTAATTGAGAAGATGATGGGTGGAGAAGGGTGTTGACATTTCATCAAATCAAATGCGTGTTAAAAAGTTTGCATCTTTTTTGAACGACAAATTGGAAAAACCGAGAAAGGCTCTTCTCGGGCGACCCGTGAACCTAAAACCGGGTTTACGTCTTCTTTGCAAGTCAATTTCATTTTTTTATGTATTTTTTTAAAATGTATTTTGTTGGATATCCGATTATTGTTCTATGGGAATGTTCTTGATATCAAACAATAATATTTCAAGAACTTATATAACAACTAGAATTCAAAAGATACAAAAATCTCAACGTTTTCAGATATTAAAACAGGCCTCTTGTTGCCTTATTCACTCACCATCAGAGTAGCATTCTCAAGGGGAGCAACAACATTGGCTTCCTCGTCTTCCATGGCTTCAACCGCCTTCTTGTCTTCCTACCAGAGCGGAAGCTGCTTGAAAAAAATGTATAATTTAGGCAAACAAAAATACAAGTGAGAAAAGACAACTATGCTTGTTTGACTCAAAACTTGGATAGGATGCTTAAATATTACCCCTTTATGTTCTTGAGTAGAGAGATGCATGATGAAATCTTCAAAGCCTGCGCCACCAAATTCATCACACACAGGGCAACCATAAGAGGCAGGTTCAGCCGTTTCACTGCATTTATCATCCTCAAGTTCACCTGGATATGTGGAAAGCAATAGTAGCTAGTTTTGAGCAATAGAATTAGAATTCAACAAGACTGTGAGAGATGAGAGGACAAACACACACCTGCTATAAGAAATTTTTCCCAGAGGCACTTTGTATCAGCATTAGTAGGATCAAATGGAAAGGGGGGAATGGTTTTGTATCCACGCTCATTTAGATAGTGGATAAGGTTAGAGAACTCTCGTGGACAGGATATGACCATTATATTAGCTATAGGTGGAAACTCAAGAGTCACGTCAAGGATAAACGAAACCATGTCTCTGGAACCTGTTTCAGAAACTAAAGAGTTGAGACTCTCTAATCATCCGCATTATTACTCTAGCAAGAGTAATGGATGACAAGATACTAACCGTAGAGGCCGTTCAAAAGAGTTATTCCAGTGGAAAAGACCGCTCTAAGGATCTTCTCATGGACGTTTGATAGTACACCAACGGCAATGATGATAATACGGCCAGAGTAGCCTAAGTTCCTCAAATACCGTTTAATACACGGACCCACCAAACGAGCATCAAAGCCATCAGGAACGGGACACGTGTTTATGTCCCAAAAGACTATTATTGCACCCACAGCTGATGAATCTATCTCGCTACTGAGTGGAGCGGGAGCGTCAACATTGGCATACCCTGGGGGAAACCAGTATGGAATCTGCAAAAAGATAACATGGGTCAAATGAGAAAGGGATTTGACTCAAATCATGGCTAGAATGCCTAATTACCATCTGTATATGTTGTAGACTAGAGAGATGCGTGATGAATTTTTCAAAGCCTTGGCCAGTAAGTTTATGGCACACAGCACAAACCCAGGAGGCAGGTTCAACCGTTTCATCATCCTCAAGTTCCCCTGGAAAAATAACATAGTAGCTAGTTGAGCAACAAGAATTCAACAAGAGTGTGAGAGATGAGGACAAACACACACACACACACCTGACAAAATCATTTTCCAGAGGTAGTCTAAATGAGGTTCATTAGAATCAAATGGAAAAGGGAGAATAAGGTTGCATCCATCCTTTTTTAGACCCTCGATAGTAATAGAGTAGTTTTGTGGACCGGATATGACCATTATATTAGGTGGAGATGGAACGGTATAGAGAACCCTAATCACATCTTTGCGACCTGTTTCAGAGAAACTCAAGACTTGAGAGGCTCTCTCTAATAATCCGGAATAATTAAGGATGACAAAAGATACTAACCGAGGGGGCCTGTATCAAGAGAGATTCCAGTGGAATAGACCGCTTCAAGGATCTTCTCAGGGACGTCTGATAGTACGCCAACGGCCTTGATGGTGATACGACCAGTGTACCCTAACTTCCTCAAATACCGTCTGATACACGGACCCACCTGACGAGCATGATACTCATTCAGAACCGGACACTCCTTTATGTCCCAAACCACCAATATTTCACCCGCAGCTGCTTCCTTCGTTGGCGGATGCATCATTCAAGACTTTAAACCTAAAGAAAATCAAAATCAAATTCAAAACTGGGTCGAGAGAGAGGAACACGCCGTCAGAAATTTACCAGACAGATAAGCAGCGTTGACGAGAGGAACACGGCCGTAATCGTAAGGAGCGAGAAATTTTCCTGGGAGATAAGGAGAGTTGAGATCTCGATATCGATCGACTAGGGTTTCGAATTCCCTAATTGAGGAGGATAAAATACCAACGCTGCGCTATAATAGAGAGGTTGAGAATGGGCTTTGTTTTAAAATACCAACGCTGCGCTATAACAGAGAGGTTAAGAATGGGCTTTGTTTTAATGGGCCTACAGTTTGTATGTAAGATAGCGAGAGATTCGAATCCTCCATTTCCATTGTTTGAGTAAAATTATTATAAGAACTCAAAAGCTTATCTATATATATTATTTGACATGTAGTTTTGAGGCAACGAAGGCCTCTGAGGCTATAGTTGAGGGTTGCAATTATAGTTTAGCCTCTGAGTGTGAACAGAATCTAACTTAATAAAAAGAATATTTTCCAGTGATTTAGCTTAATATTTTAACATATCCGAAAATATTTACTAAATATTGCATTAAACACAATCTGAAGGAAAATTTCTATTAGTTTAATATTAGAAATCTTTAAAATATGTAAATCCTAGATCATGCAACCGCCTCTTCCATTCATATAAATAGTGAGTTTAAGTTTTCATATAACCTAATATCGTTCTCTCTATTAAAAATTATTGTCGTTGTTTAGGGTTTTTGAGTTGTGATGGTTTTGTTGTTTGAGTAGAATGTTTGATTGATTGTTTTGAATAAATAATCTGTTAACATCATCTAATGGTATATTATATTTTTCCAGGTAATCGTTTTGATCTTCACATAAAAAAGGAAAAGATGAAGAGGAGGAAGAAGAAACCGTCTTAACAAAACAAAGAAGAAGAAACGAGGAACAAGGTGATCTATTAGGTTCATGGTCTTTTTAAATTATGTTGACTGGATCGGCCATGTTATTGCACGGTGGCTATTATAATCTCATTAATATTTAGAAAATCAATATAATTATATACTATAATACTCCATAAAATGAACAATAATTATTATACTAGTTATTAGTTAATATTTTTTTTTTACCAAAATTAACATATGCTAACTAATAAAGCTATAACAACAAATTAAAAATTATTTTCTGTAATTTAAACTTATTAGATAAAATATTTTAATAATATACAGTGTTAACTACCAGATATATATGTTCTTTAGAAAAAATTATTTTAGAGTTTTGAAGAATTGAACTAGTATGTTGCCAAATATTTAGTTAATAATCATTTGAATTTACTATATATATTTTTAAAACATAGTAAGTAACTTACTATTTTTTTTAAACATAGTAAGTAACTTAATCAAATATTTCATTAATAATCTGTGTGTTTAACAATAACAAAAAAAAAAAACTCTCTCTCTCTCGTTTAACCTATAGCCGCCGCCAGCCTATTCATGGTCTTTGCTTGGAGACTGACGTCTGGTGGCTCACATAGTGCCGGCGTCGGTCTCCCTCTCTTTGTTTCTTCTTTGTTTCTCCTTTTTATGTTTCACGTATAATTATCAACGGTGGAGAGCTCCTGCAACGGCGACAGATCTAGTTTGATTCGGAGGGAAGATGAACACGCCGATATAACTCGAGGCTTGTGTGGGGACACGTTGGCGCCGGACCAGTTGCGGTCAACGGTGTGACCCTGTTTACAAACGTCTATGTCCTGTTTCATCTTACCTATGTTCCTTCTGCCAGTTCTGAATTTTTCCAGTAAAGGTTGTATCTTCCTCTTTCTTTCTTTGAGAGTTTGTTGGTCTAAGTGTGGATGGAGCTTTTGGCTGGAACTGGTTCTTATCTAGGTTCAAGTTTTGCTGAGTCCGTTTTTGTCTGATCCTTGTTCCTCAGCTTCTTCGCTTCGTAGTGTTACCTTTGGGGTCTCGCCGTTTTCGATTTGTTGTCCTTCTCAGTTTGCTGGGTTCGGCTTCCACGGTGTGGTTCGTATTCGCTCCTTGTCTCTACGTTTCAGATTGGATCGTGTCTGATCTTTGTTTCAGGTATCTTTCGAGACTTCAGAGTCATTGCAGACTTGACCGCATCCGACAGATTGTCTTACGTTTGTGCTTGGGGCTTTTTAGTTGGGTTAGGATACCTTGGTCTCTCAAATTGTGTTACCTTTGATGCGCTATAGAAGGTCTCCGTTATCTTTGGTTGTTTTTGCTAGATTGTGTAATCTCCCTTGAGGAGTTCTCTATACGTTCATTGATAATATATAGCACAAGGCGTTACACAAAGAGGAGATATACTCTCCTATATCTCAGGAACTGAATACAAGGATATACATATATGAAATCAAATATTCTCTAACTAATACCCCCCCCCCCCCCCGCAGTCGCAGCGTCGGTCTTGGAATGACGCCAAGGCTGGACTTGAATTGGTTGAACAAGGAAGTAGGCAGTCCTTTAGTAAAGATGTCGGCATATTGGTGTGTAGCCGGTATGTGAAAGACTCGAACTTCTCCTTTGGCAACCTTTTCTCGGACGAAGTGAATATCGATTTCAACATGCTTTGTGCATTGGTGCTGCACCGGATTTGTGAAGAGGTAAACAGCACTTATGTTATCACAAAACACCAATGTAGCTTGTGTTAACGGACAGTAAAGATCCAGAAGGAGGTTTCGTAACCAACACGTTTCCGAAATAGCATTTGCCACGGCCTTGTATTCTGCCTCCGCACTCTATCGCGAGACCGACTGTTGTCGTTTTGCTGACCAAGAAATAACTGTGTCACCCAAAAATACGCAGTAACCTGAGGTAGATCGTCGTGTGCCGGAGCAGCCAGCCCAGTCGGCATCGGAATAAGCCGTGACCTTAACAGACGGTGATTTTGTGATTTGTAAGCCTTGCCTTGTTGTTCCTTGAAGATACCTTAGAATACGGTGTAGAGCATGAAGATGTGATGCCCGTGGATCATGCATGAATAAAAAAACTTGTTGAACAGTATAGGTTATATCGGGACGAGTGAAGGTAAGATATTGCAAAGCCCCGGCGAGACTCCTATAGAGGGTCGGATCTTGAACCTTCGGACCAGCCTCAGCCGTGAGCTTGGAACACAAGTCTAACGGGGTGGAGATAGGCTTACAGTTTTGCAGACCAGCTCTATGAAGCATATCGGACGCATACTGTTCTTGACACAAGAAAATCCCACTTTCATTAAATTCCACTAAAATGTCGAGGAAATAGCCGAGGCGCCCTTGATCTGACATTGGGAATTCATGTTTGAGAGATGTGATTATGGACTGAAGCAGAGGACTCGTCAACGCCGTTAGCATTATATCGTCCACATAAAGTAATAGATAGGCCATGGCGTTGCCGTTCTTGTAAACAAACAAAGAAGTATCACATTTACTTTGTATAAAGCCAATGTTTTTGATAAAATTCGCAAACCTCACATTCCAAGCCCGTGGTGCTTGCTTCAAACCGTAGATTGCTTTATTGAGAAGGCACACATAGTCTGGATGTTCATTGCTAACAAATCCCGGTGGTTGTTGCATATAAACTGTTTCGGTGAGCTCGCCATGGAGGAAAGCATTCTGGACGTCTAGTTGGTGTATTGGCCAATCCTTATGTACCGTAAAGTTTAAAACCGCTCTGATTGTCGCCGGTTTTACCACTGGACTAAACGTTTCATCGAAGTCTATACCGTGTTCTTGGGATTTGCCGTTTGCAACTAGCCTTGATTTATACCGCGGCAAAGATCCGTCGGCACTAAATTCCAAGTGTTAGTTTCAAGTGTTAGTTTAGGCACTAAATTCCAAGTGTTAGTTTTAATCAAAGCATCATACTCATCAGTCATAGATGGATTCCAATTCGGGTCTAACAAAGCTTGTTTGTATCCTCGCGGAAGAGAAGAAATAGTAGGAGCATTTAAAGAAAAAATTTGTTTTGGTTTTCTTATGCCTTGTTGTGAACGTGTTACCATGCGAGAAGGGGCTGGTACCACGGGTTCAAGAGGAGGAGGTGGGGAATTTATTTGTGGCGGAGACACATTTGTGTCCACCGGAGAAGTAGGCATTGAGGGAGAGACGAGTAAGTTCTTTTGAATGATGCTTGGCTCGGTATCATTTAAGAAGAAATGATATGATGTTTTCGGAAGTGTGTTTATGACTTTGTAAGGAAAAATCGACTCGTCCAATGTGACATGTCGAGAGATATGGATTTTCTTTGTTTTGAGGTCAAGGCATCGATATCCACTATGAAGAAGGGGATATCCGAGGAGAATAGAGGGCGATGACCGAGGTTCGAGTTTGTGTATATCGTTTTGATGTGGATAACACAATGAACCAAAAACTCGAAGGTGAGAGTAGCTTGGATCTTTGTTGTATAGAACCGAGAAAGGAATTTTGTTGTCTATAGAAGAAGACGGCAAGAGGTTTAGAATGTGAACTGTCGTATGAAGAGCTTCTACCCAAAAAGAGGCTGGGAGATTAGCTTGAAATAGGAGAGTCCGAATCGCATTATTAATAGTGCGAATCATGCGTTCGGATCTCCCATTTTGCTGAGAGGTATGAGGGCAAGAGAAGCGAAATTTGATGCTATGAGTGCCAAAGAATTCATGAAATTGAGCATTGTTATACTGGCCTCCATTATCACACTGCAAGGATTGAATATTTGTGTGAAAATTGAGTTTTGACGTAAGAATAAAATTGTAAAATTTTGCCAAATACTTCACTCTTTTTACGAAGTGGGTAGATCCATAAAAATGTGAGTATTGGTCTAAGAAAAGAACATAATAACGAATGCCTGATAGACTTAGCACTGGTGAAGTCCATAAATCGGAATGAATTATTTCAAATGGCGAAGAAGCTTTGGAAGTTGAAGAATAGAAAGGAAGTTTAATGTGTTTACCAAGCTGACAAGCACTACAAGAGGTTGGTAGTAACTTTTTATTACAACATAAATCAAAAGAAGAAATCAAAGTTCGCAGAGAATCGTTACTAGGGTGAGATAGACGACGATGCCATATATCCGAGCTTTGAGTAAGGAAGACGGAAGATGTAGCTTGGTATTTATTTGCTGGAAAAGAAGATAAAACTAGATAGAGGTCTCCAGTGTTATCACTACGGAGAAATGTCTCCTTGGTGCGAAGATCCTTAATAGAAAAGCCAAACGAGTCAAAGTCAATGGAACAAGTGTTATCACGTGTGAAACGTCTAACAGAAATCAGATTTTTAATAATATATGGAGTAACAAGCACACTATGAAGAGAAAGAGGATGAGGATTATTAACAAGCTTTATATTACCCGTAGAAGAAACTGGAATACGATTTCCATTGCCAACTATTACCGATTTTCCGATACTAGGATTAAACTTAGACTGGAAATAGTTACCTTGACTGAAGGTGAGATGGGACGTGGCACCTGAATCCATGTACCATTGATTATCTGTGGGATCCTGCAGAGTTAGGGTGTTGAAAGCTTGCGCAAAATCAGCAGTAGGTTCGAACCTATGACCACCATTTGAGGCGTGAGGCTGGGAGGGGGCAGTGTGAGCTGGGCGTGATCCGAGGACACCAAAAGCTTGAGAACCATGTTGATGGGGCTGAGATGGATAACCAAATGGCGGTGTTGCTTGCCACATTGGATACAGTGGTGGCCAGTATGGACAAGGCCAATTGAGATACGAGGAGGTGGGCGTTGGTGGTCTAGTGTTGTTGTTGCGACCTCTTCCTCATCCTCTATAGTTCTCGCGACCTCATCCTCTTGTATTGAATTGTTGCGGAGGCGGCCTTTGGAAAGCTTGTTGTGGCTGAGCTTCGGACACCGTAAGCACCTGTGATGATGATGAGTGATCGAGATGAGTGGGGTTTGGATCCACGGCCTTCTTAAGACGATTTTCCTCATCCTCTAACATCGCCATAGCATCATCGAAGGACGGAAACGGTTTCTGGTGTTTGATAACATTATCAATGTTATCAAACTTGGCGTTCAAGCCATTGAGAATACCGGAGCGTCGACGTTGTTGAGTGAATCCGAAAGCTTTTTCATTTGTTGACAATAATCGATGACTGTCAAGTCACCAGTTTCCTTTGTGCGAAGCTCGTTATCCAACCGGAGGGCTCGAGCATCTTTGTTATTTCTGAACTGATTCTCAATTTTGAGCCAGAGATCTCTAGATGTAGTACCAGTGGCGAATGATGATTGAAACAGCTTTGGGGAGAGGGTTCCGTAGAGCCATAACTTCACGATGGCATCTCTTTTCTGCCAAGCAATGTCGTTGGGATTTTCAGGGAGAGACGTGCCGTTGATGTGTCCAAGCACATCGAAACAGAGACAGTGGGTGTAGAACAACTCACGCCACGCATCGTAGTTAGCTTCTTCAAGGTCAAGGATAACAGGGATATGGGATTTGATATTCGAAACACCATATACCCTCTCCGGATTTGCAGCGGGAGCATTGGGAGCAGCCATTGATGATGAGAAGAGAGAAAATGAAAAACAGAGAACAGAGAAAAAGAGAAGCGACGATCGAAGAAGAAAGAAGAGAAAAGATTTGAGAACTCCTATTTTTTAGAAATTGTATCTTTGCACTGATACCAAATTTTTTAGAAAAGATTTCATATATGTATCTTCTTGTATTCTCTAACTAATAGTTTTGCACAACTTCCTCGGTAATTTGTTGTCGAAGGTCTGCTGGGAGTGTTGATGGTTTGTGGGATTTGTGTATCGGTTTTCTCGGAATTTGTCATCTCTGCTTTGCTTTAGTTTAAGATTCTAAATTCCCTTTAGTCTTTGGGATTATTAGTTTGTCTTTTGGCTTACTCTCCGAAACGTTAAACTATGGTCTCCGATTTCTCTGTTTAGTGTTTTCTTCGGCTTTTTGTTAGTTTTCTCTTAGTTGTTTTAGTATTTATAGGTGTAAGTTATCCTCTTCACCTAGCTAATCAACCTCTTGACAACAATCAATGTTGTTTGTAATTTGTCTTTATCTATTAAATCGTAACTTTCAGATGAAAAAAAAAAAAGTAAGTAACTTAATCAATAGAAAAAGATAGCATGTTTTTCTTTACATATTGTTGATTTAAGAAAATAGAGGATGTTTTGGGACAATAAACACCAACTTGGGTCGTAAGAAGAGGCTCTTGACACTCTTATAATAATAACAAACAATCAAATATTAGAGGGAGAGATCGTCGTCGTAAGCTAAGAAGATGTTGGAGACGAAGTCTTGAAATCTAGAAGAGTAAATCTTAGGATGGACGGTCGAGATTGAGTTTGAATTATGTTGGATGGATTTGTAACAATGTTCAATGCGTTTCTTCATACCATAGTCTTGAAATGTGTCTACGATCCTTAAATACAGAACCACATCGTACCATTCTTCTTCTCCCGTCGCTCTCTGCACTCGCTGTGCTCTCGCCGGAATCTTCATCCCAAAATTGGTACTTGAGCTGTAACATATCAAATATTATATAAATTATTTTCTATTTTCTTAAAAAGTTTCTGGTTTCTTTTTTTTACCTATTGTGAAAGAGGTCATTGAGTGTTGCTCCTAATTTGCTTTTTCTGTCTATCTGAATTGTATCTGAGCTTGAGTTATTGCTTGTCATTGAGTTCTCACTTTGGACTGAATCTGTTAAGAATCAGAGAAATATAATGTTTGGTTTGTTTGCCTAATTAAGTACTTTGATTAGTACATTGTTATAAAAGATTTACCTTTATCATGAGAGCATGAATACATTGTTACAGAAGATCTATCTGGAGAACTGGAAGCGGTCTTCATCGATTTTAGGCTATCGCTTTTGAACGAGCCTGCGAATTTAATCAATATAAATGTGGTAGTAGTCTTTGCTATATACAACATATAACAGAGATAGAAGAATGTTATTAAGGTTTATTACATGGAGGTGTGAAGCTACCGTAAACTGGGTTTAGTCCATCAAGTGAACCTGTTAAGAGTGATTTGTTCATGATCAGATCAGTTACTCAAAACACTTTCATTAATAAAAACAGAGGAAACATTTACCTTGACATGACTCTTTTGATTGTAAACCAACCAATAAGCTATAATCCATTATACCTTCTTCTTCCAAAAGCTCACAGTCTAATTTTGTTTGCCTATAATATAACATGAAAAACAAAATATATATATATATATAATATAACATGACATGACCCTTTTGTGTGTTTTGCATCATAAACAGAATTAATCAAGATGGTATAGATCAGAAAGGTTACTTGATGATGCGTTGTCTGATCAATGGATTGACGTAGAAACAGAAATCGAGATCTATATCCTTCAACACTGTGGTGTTTCTCAATGCGATTTTCTTGTTAGTTCGACCTTTTGGAGAACCTTTAAGATCATAGAGCTTGTTCATAATGACCGTTGAATGTATCATGTTTGACATGACAGCAAAATATGTCTGTATACAAGAACATAATAATAACTTCGTTTTAAAAGTAACTAATTAATATAATCATTGATTCGTTCATATATAAATCATACTTCACCTTAACACCACCAATAGGCTTCATAGAATGAGCACCATAGATTCTTGAGAATAGTGAAGATCTATAATTATGAAGATGTCTATAGTAACCAGGAAGCATCTCTAGTATCACCTACAAATCACAAACAGATATCTTTGTTTTTTATAAAAAAACTCGATTATTTATTTGAACACACACACAAAAATGTATACATGTTAAGATCGTTTTTGAGTACCTTAACTTCGGATTTTCGAAGAATTTTGATGACAAAACGGTCCTCATTGGGAATATGAAACACATTGCCAATTTTCCCAGAAGAAAGCTTCTTTAGAGTCTCATCATTGCAGATGGAATGCATGTAATCTTCATGTTCAATATCCTCAAGTTCTTGTATAAGTCTACAAATAACAAAAAAAAAAAAAAACATATATAAATGTAAATAAAATAAAAAATTACTTCTTTTTTATAGCAGAAAATAACACAATGTTAATTACCTGAAACCCAATGGACAATAATCCTTCCAATCAAACTCAGTGATTGTGCCAGGTGGCAAATGTTTAATCTGTTTTGAAGAATATCGAATTCGATTTTCCTCTGTGGCTCTCACCTCCACAGCTGATATCTCCCTCGTAAGCTTTGCCATAATTAATTAAACCCTAAATCGATCATAGCAACACGAAATCATCAACTGAAAAAAACCCTAAATACATTTTATTGTCCTACGGATGAAAGATTTACCTGTTTCACTGCAGTTGTTGACAAGGACAAGGCCCAAATAGAGAAGATTGAAGAAGACGAGAGAGTGCATTGTAACGAAAGAGAAATTAGAAGATTTATTTTTTTTATAAAAAAGTGATTTTGTTTTTTCTGGTAGGACTAATCGATGGTTTTAACTAATCTGGCCGTTAAACCAACTATTATCTCCTCAACTTCGTTAACGAACTCCCGCGTTTTGTTTCACTTCTGCATTGCTTTAAAAGCTTTTAACACCATATTTTATATGACCAAAAAAAAAAAATTGATATTATTTCGCTTTTAAAATGAATCTTTGAGCGTTCACAGAAAATGAAAAGCAAATTTGAGGGATAACACACAAAAAAAATGAATATTATGTTTTTCAGCAACAAAACCAAAAGAAAATTAAAAAGCTTCAGAATCTGTTAAGACTCATAACCGCCAAAAAATGCCTAAACGACGGCGTAAGGTTGCGGGAGCTCATAACTGCTGATAGAGGTGCACGTGGCGAATATCTATCGGTAGAAACCAAAGAACATCTGAACCGTGGGAATTCAGATAACCGATCTCAGCCGTCCATCATTTCTCTTCCTGGTAACACACCCGACGATTTCATCAAGAAACAGCACATAAATCCTCCGCCGTCCGATGACGCTCGCACGTGATTCTTTCCCGCCAAATTTCGAACTGCGTTCCAGTCTCTGAGAGGAGACGGCAGGGGAGAAGACGCCGTCGAGTCCGTACCGTGGTCGGAAAAATTAACCGATCCGGAAACCGAATTCTCTTTCGAACTCTCAGCGTCATCAGCGAGACCGTTTTCCGACGAGCTAACCACAGATCTCGATTTTCTCATTCTTCGACTCCGACGGCTCTCTTGAACAGACTTGAAGAAATCAGCCGGGAGTTCAGAAGCGTCGATCACCATAGCCGCAATGTTAAGAACACCGTGGAACTTTCCAGAAGGACGACGGATCTGAAGCGCGACGAGAGACGGAACTTTCACGGCGGCGGTTGGGAGGAAATTACTCACGAGAAAGCGTACAGTTCCGATCAGATGATCACGCAAGTAACCAACAGAATAAATCTCGATGGAAACGCCAGAAGTTTCGCTAGAGAGGAAGTCCGGAGAGACCTGGAAAACGAATTTGTCGTTCCAGATCGGATTCTCAGCGCCGATCCGATCAATCCGAGTCCGGAGCTTGTTGGCGGAATCAACCCAGACAGATGCGTAAGTCTGCAATCGCCGGAGCTTTCCCGTCGGTTCTTTAAGTCCTTGCGCCGAGATGAGATTGATCTCAAGAACGTGCGTCTCCTCCATCTCTCTCTTTCTTTGTCTTTAACAGTGAAGCTCACCGCCGGAGTGTTAAAGCCGTCGGTTAAGTCGAAGAGAGGCGAGAGAGAGATAATGATTGAGACTTGAGACCTTTTATACAGTAATCTTTCCAAAAAAAAAAACAATGAATGAAACAAATCTTATCACCTAGCCAAAAAAAAAAAAAAAAATAAGCACAATTTTAATTTGTTTTTTATGCGTCTACGTTTAACAAAGTGGAGTTTACACTAACAGTTTCGTTCTCCGGTGGCGGTTTTACATATTTTCCGATCACTTTCTGGCGAGCATTTCGACTTCTCATTCTATTCAGTTTATCTCGACTTTTCTTCTTCTTCTCTTCTTTCTCTGCATTCTTCCTTTGCTTCTCTTTCTCTAATGAACCCCGCCACACGATCTCACCAGTCCATGGCCATAGCCAGTGACCCACACGACGGTCTGAGTCTGCTTCTTCGGCAAGATCCTCGTCCATTGTTTTCAGAGTTGCGTAATCGAACCACTTCACCCACATTTGCCCTCGCCGGTTCCTCTGTTTGTGTTGCTCCTGCATCAAACCAGTCCCCGGATCTATGTAGACAATGTGTCTGGCGCTGTGGTAAGCCCATATATTCACCAGAAGCTCTAGCAACCGCGAATAGCAATGCTTGTCCTGTGAGAAATTGAACACAACATTACTCAAATCCAAACCCTAGTGAATTGAACTTTGGCAGAAGGGGGGAAAAGTTTGGTACTTTGGTTAAACTTAGATAGCACCGGCTTGTTCGATGATGTTCTTCATATATCTGTGCATCCAATGAATCTACGAACATCCTATAAAACAAGAGAGAAACACTCTTTTTAAGTATTCTTTTTTGCAATGAGGCTCAGATCGAGACAATCAATGGGTAATAGCAAGCAAGTACCTTGAGAACATGACAAACTCTAAGAAGGATTTTGTTGGCAATGCCCAGCTCTGCATCACAGACCATGTATCCCCATCCTCAGGCATTGGTGGCAATGAGTCCAAATTCTTGATCCCATACATTTTCCTTAAAGTTTCGTTATAAGCAAACCTTGATCCAAGCACATAAATTGTAAAGTGTCAGGTAAATGATCTCAGTCTCAAAACATTGTTATAAACCTTTACTTTGACGATCTCTAGTGTTTTTTTATTACCTGCAATTCCCAGCATTTATGGCATCACAAAACGACCAAAAGGGTTTCTGCAGAGGATTTCTCGGATCTTTGTCCATGCGAACCCAAAAATATAAGGCATCTCCGTGTTTCCGTGTTTGTATAGCATTTAGTAATGCGTTCTCAGCAGTTTTGGATAACGATTCCTGTTTTAGGGGTGCCAAGTTAAATCACAAGTAATATTATAACTGGACATGTCACTCTATTATAGCAGGGAAAGATATGTACCTTCCTGGCAGTTGCTCTCCAGGACTGGAACCCTATCCATGAATTCTTGTGCAAACGATCAATCTTGTTTGAAATTGCAAAAAATGCTCCGAAGTCACCAAGGGCATCGCGATAATATGGGTTGTTGAAAAGCGGAAGACGTGATGATGCATCGATATCATCCATCCTAGGCCTCCGTCCTTTGACTGACTGCAATATGATGCATTCACATCAGTTGAGATTAAGCTTCCCTCTTTTGGACCATCTTATGGTTGAGAAAAATAATATATTGCACATGAGAACTCACCAGGCCGACCCCACGATATAGGGGATATTGATGTAAAAAAGACCAGGTTCCTTCACCAAAATAGGGTTCATATATGCATAAAGGTTGACCAGTTCTTAGCAGCTCCCCTTCATCTCTCTCATGTAGATCATTCTTACTTCGGTCTGCCCTCTTAGCGCTTTTATATACTTCCTCCCATGTCCCATGATACTGCAAGGCTCTGCCTTTCAGCTGCATACCAACACACACACAAAAAAAAATCAATACACATGTGGGAAATAGAGATGAGAACGTCATTTCAAGAACTCCCATCTGAAATGCTTACCTCCTCGTCTTCTCGTCTTTTTTTACTATTCATCATTTGAAGATATCTCTCTTCTTCCCAAATTTCATACACGAATGAATCATCATTAACAGCCCCAAATTTCATAGCCTCTCCTGGGGTATGATTCCAATGTCTCTCAAACTTTGCTAAAAACCCATAGCTTCTTGCTGTTCTATCATCAGGCGATTTATCCAGAAAAGCTTCACACGGATGCCAACTCCACTCTTCTCTTAGTTTTGGAGGAACTTCTTGTACATCCTTAGGAGAAGCAACTTCTGAAGAAAACTTGAGAATATTCTCTAGTAGAGCCACATAACCTTCCATGGTTTCTCGAGCCATCATATTTTTAGCAGTTTTTTTCCCCATCATCGCAATCTTCTGAGCAGAAGGAGATATTTTCCCTTCTGTAATCACTTCAAGCACAATCTCCGATAGAACCTGAAGATTCTTCTTGGGGAAAAGATACCCAGTAACCCTGTCATCGACCTATTTAATATTTACCAATACAGTCAGTAAGCACCACATGGACAGAGAACATGCCACAACACATTTCCATCAAAAAGACGAGCAAAGGAAAAAGGAGCGTACATATTTTCTGATGTTGAAGAGGTCTGGTGCAACTATAGGTTTTCCCAAGGACATGGCCTTCATCAAAATTTCTGGAAAAGACTGCTCCTCAAGAAATGATCCGTATATAACAAGATCAGAACTTTCAAGTATCTTATCAACATTCCCCGCAACGCTTACATGCTTCACAGCATCTTTTGGATATGTCAAGTTCTGGGAAATTGTCTGAGAATTTTCAAAACAAACCAGGAAACAAGGTTAATGATTTTGTAATTTATATCTTTAAAAGCTACAAACCATTTCATCAATAGCAAAGCAGACCTTGCAATACCTCAATAGCTACACTGTAATTGAAAGCTGACTCTCCACCTAAAACTATGATCTTGAGATGGGAATCATGACTTTCTTGGTAATAGCCTGAAAATAGCGGCCGCAGAGCTTGCAGAAGCAAGGCATGTTCCAGCCATTGACCCTTGTACAAGAACTGACTTCCCACAATGGAAATGACCACGTCATCTTTCTGTGGTAACTCCAGATTCTTAGCTTTCCATACTTCTTCAGGAGATCCGGGAATCACATAAAAGTTGCCAGCATCAAACTCAGAGTAGAGAATCTGCATGAAGCAATGAAACAAGATTATTATCCAAAACTTCTCTAAATAACCTATTTCAAAGCAGAAACAAAAAGAATTTATTTTGTGCTTCTAATCATAAACATTACCGGATGAAGATAATTATGGAAGACTACAACTGAGGCTCGGCTGAAAATCTTTTTCCAATCCATGAGGAGTTCGGTCTGCCCTGTTGAGTTGTACTGTCTAGACCGAACAGCAAGAGTTTCTTCATTGATGACCCAAACAAGAGGCAAAGATTTGAAAGGTTCTTGCAAGAAGCTGTCAAAGAATAACAATAAATTAAACAATCAAAAAAATCAGAGAAAAGCTGTGTATATATATATATATATACATTATGTATAATAAATTCTCATTTCTATATACCATGATAAAAAAATGAAAACTAGAACTATGTGATAGATACTCATGCCAAAGAACCGAAAATCTTACCAAGTAAACATACTTCTAGCTCGGAGAGAGTTTACAATAATGCCATCATAGCTTTAAGATAAGAGCAAAGAAAATTATCAATGATCAGAAATCATCACATTGACCAAGTCAAGTCAACTAAGTTTGCACTAAAATAATAGAAGAAAAGAACCCATAATGCATTGGCTCAACCTCAGATCCACATTATCCAATTAAACAGAATCACATGAATACATCAAATTAACCATATCCTCAAGACTAGTTCCGAGCTATGAAACATGCTTCACTAGTTCCCCAACAGTTTTCAAGCAATGCAAATTTAGGCAGGAACATACGATAGCCAATCGATAACACAACTCGATGCATGGTTAGTCTCGAGTATTGTGACTGGAACTCCCATTTTCTGCCAAATACCATTCACTGGACCGTCTTTAAGCGAGTAAACCTACCAAGACAAGTTTGAGGTTTCGTGTTAACACACTTCATATTACTGGTAAACAAAAGAGCAACAAGAAACCTACAAAGAAACAACAAATCTAAACCTCAATTGCATAGCCAATCTCTTGCAGTGCCTTGGAGAGAGATACCATTAACACCTGCTCTGGATCAGCTAACAAATCGGCAAAAACCTAAAGAAGAGAAAACCACAATGCAGCCATCAGATCTCAAGAAGACCAACCAAAATGCATAGAAACAATCCATTACGAATCTTTAAGTAACTGACCAGAGCTAGCTTAGGCTTTCTAAATCCAAAACGCTGCAGAGTAGTATTGAGAGAAGATGATGTGTAATTGAAACCATTAGCTTCTCTTTGGAATTTCATCAGAAGCTTGGTAGGCTCAAATCTAACATCCTCACCGAAATCAAAAAACCCTTTCTCCTTGAAAACAATCAAATCAGGTGGCAAAGTCTCCTTAATACTCCATGGTTTATCCGATTTATCAATCACAAGACCTGGCAAGAACATTTGAAATAGCACAGCGAAGAAGAAGAACACACCGATCGTGCAAATCCATTGGAAGTAATCGATTCTTTTCCATAGCAAGAATCTGGAGAGCCTCGATCTGTTTCTCTGCAAGAATTGGTGTTGTTGTTGTTGTCTTCCTCCTCTCCCGCCGTTATCTCTCTTCGCCGGAATCCCAGATTCCAGAGAACCCATTGTGTATACACTAATTTCTCACATGCAACTCCGGCGAGGATACGAAATCTCAAACAAGAAAATGTAACCTACCACAAGCTATACGAACTCAACCACTCACCTAAAATTTCAATTAGATTCGATGAATCTCAAAACAAAACAGTCGAAGTGCGTGTGGTGATTCAGTAGAAGAACATCAGCAGCACAAGTACAGATGCGTAGATTCTTGTGCGCTTAGTAAAAGCAAAAGAAGAAGAAGAAGAAGGAAAGAGATAACTCTTTCTTTGGCCGTCAATGGCAGAAGAATCAAAGGAGAAATATCTGTGAATTCACAAATCCGATCTTCGCTTTCGACGCTGCGGATTCGAAGGGAACAATAATCTTTGCTTCTCTGTCTTTCTAATTTCACCTTTTTATTTTTGTTTATTTTCTTTCTTTTCCCAATTTTTGATAAAATTTTGGTACGACTCAAAAATATATTATCCTTTCTAAGTATGGGATTTTTATTTTATTTTATTGCCTACCCTAAGGGAATTTCTCTTTTTTTTTTGCTAAAATTAATCTTTAGTTGCTACAATTAATTAGTATTTAGAGACGATTAGGAGACATATAAAATACCCTCGAAACATAGGCGGGAAATCAAATACTACCATCATTAACGTCATTATATCTTCTTCCTTTGTTCTTGGATTATCAGTTCTTTCTCGTTTCTAAAACCTCTGGTTTTGTGAAAAAGATGAAGAAGAGAGGTCGTGAGCAGATGGAGACGTCTCGGGATTACCGTCGAGTTGTAGGGTTATGGGATTACGAGAATGCGAGGGTTCGAAGCGGGTTTAACGTCGCGATGATCGTGCCAACGATCCGAAGCATAATTAAAGAACACCGTAATTGTTACCGTGGACACCTCTCTTTAGAAGCTGTAGTTTCCGACTCGACGGATTCTAGTAAGATCGATCACCGTGTATATCAAGCATTAACAGGAGAACCAACAATAGACGTGACGGATCTGGAAACACGTAAATCTTGATTTCATTACTTCTTTTTGCCTTCTCTTTTTTTCCTATTATTAACTGTTTCTTTCTTTTATGTTTTCAGCTAGACAAGCCCAGGTTTCAGACGATTACATCTATGGCAAGATGAAAGATTTAGAGAACACTGAAGAACCTATACTGCTGGTTTTAATTGCGGGGGATTCTGGATACGTTGAATATCTTATACGACTAAGAAACTCTAGAAGACCCATTCACATCTATTTAATTTGTCCTCCTGGAGCAACTGCAGTTGCTATGGAGGCTTTTGAAGCAGAAGGACGAATGTGCTGGTCAGAATTTCTCCGTAGGTGTGAGCAAGATCAAAGATTTGGCGGCGGATATGGCGGCGGAGGAGGAGGAGGAGGAGGCGGAGGACCCCCTGGCGGCAGTGGAGGAGGAAGAAAAGGAGGCTCTGGCGGACACTCTGGAGACCGAAGCTCAAGACCTTCAAGTTCTAAAGCTAACCGTTCTATACTTTACAAGAGACTTATGACTGGTGCTGGCCTTCTAAAAAAAGCTCTGTTGGAGGATCCAGTTTTAAGTGCATCTCTGTTCAACAAATTCACTCCCGTGAGTATTTCTGTCATGGCCACTTAACAAATCAGCCCGTTTTTGCATTGTTATCATCAGACAACTTACATTTTCCATTCTCTTTGGATATAGCTTCCAGATAGAACTGAGAAACTTGCTTCTTCTCTAAAGTTTCCTCTGAAGAAGCTGTTTGTTGTAGATGGATCTACAAGGTCAAGCCATAGCAATGTGAGTATATCAAAGGCTTGAGATTTCTTCATGCCTATACATTTCTGAAGTAAACATAAGAAGCTCATGTTTCTTTTAACATCCTACAGGCTTACTTGTATGGCTTTTTCAAGAACAAAAGGATTGTTCTTTATGATGCATTGATTCAACAGGTAATGTGACTCTCGACACTTTAATGAGCTATTCTTGCATTCAGATCTCCGGTATTGAAATATTTATATTCTTTTGTGCAGTGCAAGAATGAGGATGGGATTGTGGCAGTTATTGCACACGAGCTTGGACACTGGAAGCTAAATCACATTGCATACTCGTTCATTGCAGTTCAGGTGAGCCTCAACCGACTGTTCAAAAACGTATTTACTCATATCTTCATGTCACCTACGAAATAATGTCTTATGACCACTCTTGATGTTTTTTATTGCAGATCCTTGCACAGTTTGGAGGATACGCTCTTGTCAGAATCTCCACTGATCTCTTCAGGAGTTTTGGATTTGATACACAGCCGGTTCTTATTTTTTTAACATCAGAAACATCGTGAAAATAAACATTTTCTTCGAGCCGAGCTCGCCATTAGAATAGAACCAACTATATCTATCTTTTGACTCTGACATTTGCAGTTTTGTTTTCCTATCTCTTTAATACCATCAGTACTGTTTTGGTCGGATTTAGGTTGCTTGGATATGATCATCTTTGTTTTTTCTAGTAGGTTAAAAAATCTGAAGTATGTGCTTCTTGAAACTAATTGTTTTCAATGCAATGGATCTTAGATAATAGTTTCAGATGCAGATACAGTGTTGGAACAGAGAAGATTGTATAATAATAATATTACAAGACAACCCTCAGAAGAAAAGAAAAGCTGCATTTTATTTCAAATTGAATCTATTCGCTTCCTGCGATCTTCTTCTTCAAGGAATCAATATCCTCAGCCAATTCCTTTCTGCTTGACTGAAACAAGATGATCATCACATTTTTTACTCATTGATGCTTTCTCTATAGGTTATAAAGAATTCGAAATAAGTAAGTTAAAATTGTGTTACCTTGAAAAGAAGGTACCTGTAAACGAACCATCCAGTGTACCCTAGACCAACAAGTTCCATAATTTTCGGAAGCTACAAATTCAAAAAACAAACAAACATCATTTGACTCAAATCCAATTACACTTTCTTGAATCTCAAAAGGGTTTTTAAAAGATTGTTTTACCAAAGGAACAGAGTTGATGGCACCAACAACAATAGAAGATAACCAAACAGCAACAATGGCTCCTCCTCCATATATTATTACAGTCGACTTGTTCTCAAGACCATCCCACTACACCAAAATCCAACAATCATCACTTTTTAAAACAACAAACACACAAAGCCAAGCCAACTCGTTTGTTTTCTTTTTTCTTTTTTCTTTTTACCTTTTCCTTCAAATCTGTGAAGAGTTCGTTGGTGTCAATGGACGTTGAAGTATCTTCTGATGAAGAAGCTCTCGTCTTCATCAATTCAACTTTCTGTAAACCATTCCCTGCAATTAAACCGGAGAATTCACGAAATCAAATTATTTAAAACCACCAATTTTCGGTTTTCAAATTCAACCCACTTGCTGCTTTGATTAAACCGGGTTAATCGACCTTAACCGCTGCATCGCTAAATGTTCAATTCCGGGCCGGAATGTACTAATTTCAAGCATTTTTGCGATAATAGGAGCGATTTCTACGGCATTTATAGATTCCATAGTACCCAGAAAGAGAGATTGATGTACAATAAAAGGGTCACCTGAAACTAGCTTCAACGGAACAGTGAAAGAGGATCGGCCAAAAGAGCGAGGAGGAAGGTAAGGGACGGCGGAGCAGCGGGTTGTGACGGCGGGGACACGTGGTACCATCACTGCTACAGAGGACGAAGCTGCTACTGTTATCGCCATCGAAGCACGCCGAGAATTTCTTCTTCTTCTTCTTCTTCTTCTGTCTACTACTTCTCGTCTTCTTCTCTACTCGATTTTGTTGCTGCTGCGCTTTTTACTAAACAAGATTCGGCTAAGTGACACGTGGCCGTTCGTCGTGCTGTTATTGGTTGCTCCTCTTATCTTTAGAAATCCAACTCAGTGGTGTTTATAGATTTGCTCGCATCCTGTGGAGTTTAAGGCCTAGTTTAGGCCCATTTATATACTGGGCCTCTTAAAGCCTATCTTTTGAGTGAGGAAAAATGGAATAAGCTTTGATTTTTTTGTGTTTAAAGATAGTTACGAGAATAATACGAGATTAACCAAAACGAGGAATTCGAACCAAACTTTAAGTACGTGACGACTATAAAATGTTTCTTTTATAAGTTGACAGAAAAAAAAACTTCTTTATAAAAGAAATTAGTAAGAATTATGGCAAAAGAATTAGATAACAAACCCACTAAAATTGAGTGATGGTACAGCTCTTCCACCCTTATACTTCGCTGGCGCTTTCAACTACTAACCAATACTCCATTTCTCTTTGTTATTTAAGAAAATAGTTGAAATTTTAAAAACTTTAGTTTAACCTTATTTGGTAGCTTATGTTGAATATTATACTCAAGATACGTGTTCATCTAGGAAGAGTTGGCACGAAAATTTTCACTATCTAATTTATATTCTTCAGCAAAATTTTGTATTATATGAGTCCATGTGTGAAACAAAACCATGTAACACAAAAAAAATTCAAGGAATCGATAAGAATATCGTTTAGATAAAAGCCATGTTCAAAAAATCGGTCTAGGCGGCCGATTAATCGGCGCCTAGGCGTTAGGCGGCGGGTTACCGCCGAGATTTTCGTTAATCGCCAATTAAATTTTTTTTTTATTTTTTTATTTTTTTTTTTTTTAACAAAAAAAAAAAAAAAAAAACTTAAAAACTTAGTTTTTAGTGGTTATTAAGTTCAAAATCATAGTTTCTGATGTAGATCTGTTATCAGAGAGGAAAAAACATGAACAAATCATGTCAAAACGAATAAAAACGTGAAAAAAATAGAGGCTTCAAAAATTAGGTTATATTGTCACAGGGAAGAGGAAGAAGACAAGGGTGAATTAGTCTTTTCCATTCATTAAAGCTAAAATCTAAGGGGAAAAACAAAACTGGTGCTCGAACCCATGACATGAGACTCCATACCAACGACTTAAACCACCAGACTAAATTCTATTTACGGTTTTGTTGTACATAATTAATATATATAGATGTTTACATATAAAATTACGTAAAACTAATCCCCGATTAATCCCCATTTAATCTCCGATTATTTGATTAGGCGCTAGGCCCCTATCGACCGCCCGACTAGCGCCTAACGAATTTTAAAACATGGGATAAAAGTAACTTAACTAAAAAAATTAATTTTAATAAATAAAATAAAAAAACAGCGGTAGTAGACTAGTAGTAATGTTATTAATTATTTTATCAACAAATTTATAGAATGGTTGAACAAAATCCAATATTTTGTATAATTGTATGTATGTAAAATCCAAAGAAACATAACGTCATCCTCATGTTACAAACGATAGCCGACATCATCTTTATCATCTCCAATAAAAATTTTGATGAAAGAAAAAGCTCCAACTTCAGTTTTAATTTTGGGTCAATAACCTTATATTCCTTTTTAATACCAAAAAAAACATCCACCATTAATACAGCTCAACCCCAACTTTCTCTCCCTTTTTTTCTTTCAAGTTTGAATATCTAAGTACGGTCTTTTTTCTAAATATTTAAATCAACCATACACATTTCATCAAATTCATATTCATGCAGCTGTTACATTTTATTATATGTCAATGTATATATGTCCCTTACTCGCTTTTGAGTGTGTGTGTGTGTATATGTGCTTATATTATTCCCTCATCACAATCTCAATCTCAATCATGTTTCCAAATCATAATCATGCTTCCACTTTGATTCTCATCTATCTGGATCACAATTCTCTTCATACCCATTGATCTTATAGCTTTTAATTCAAACCTAGATGAAGATCACCAAAACTCATTTGGATCTTCGTCGTCATTCTTGATTTTTTTGTATCTCTGGCAATGGGATCTACAATCACATCAAATCTTGGTTTCATCGTCATCGTCTTCGTCTTCTGCGTCATCTCTAATTTACAATCGATGGTTCATTGCATCAACAACATTCAAGATTTGGACGATCTGATTCGTTCATACGCGTCTCGTGGCAATACAAGAAGACACACAGGCTCCTTGTACGCGATTTCACTTCCGTCGAATCTTTCCGACATCAAAGCATCGGTTGTTACGGTCCGTAACAGTATTTTCTGGAGAAAAGGATCCAACTTTAGTGGAATTACCATTCCTCCCAAGGTTAAAACGACGCCGTACGCTAAGAGAATAGCTTTTGTCTATGACAGTTTCGGTAATTACTCTTCATCGGTTTACTTCCGGTTAGCTGATAATTACTCCTTTGTTTCTCCGGTTATTGGATTCACCGTTTACGACGCGACGAACACGAATGATCTGAAAAAATTGAATCTTTCGATCAAGAGAGACAATCCAATCTTGATCAGATTTGATCCTGACGCTTCCAGTGATCGCAGAAGAGTCAAATGCATCGCCTTCGGAGATAATGGATCGTCCAATTTCAGCAATACAACACGGAATTACCAATGTGCCACTACGGATTCTCATGGACATTACGCGCTTGTGGTTCTAAACCAGAAACACAAACCGGAGTTGGTTCGGAGGAAGAGGTGGTGGTTTGTTTTAACCGCGATCGGAGTCTCGGTTATTGTAGTTGTGGTGATCGTTGTTGTGGTGAAACTAGTGAAGAAGAAGAAGTTAAGAGGGATGGAGAGAGAGTCGGAGAAGAGTGAAATGGTCGGAAATATTTGGATTGGTCGGAGTAGAATGCCGGCGGCGACGATGGTGAGAACTCAGCCATGTTTGGAATATCATGAAGATCTTCCTTCTTCTTCGAATATACCTTGATTTTGTGTAGTTTCTTCTAACAAAAAATTCTGGCTCTGTACAGTAAGTTACATTTTGGTTATTTTCAAAGCTTGTTTTCATTTTGAACTTCTTCCTGTTTTTCTTATGCACGAGTGAACTGTTCGTCGTTTCAAAACAGAGAATATGGAAATGGAACTACAAATTTCCAAATAGTGATATTTCGATTTTTGTTTTAATATTAACTGGTATATATAAATTAGAAAATAAAAATTGTATAACCTCTAAAATAGTTTTGAATAACCGAATCGGAGTACAAAACATAATATTTTCAAGTACTATTTTGATATACAAATCCGCATCTAATCCATCTTTCGTACATAAATCAAAACACATACATTTGAAACATATGTAGATAGATATTGGGTCTAGCCAATTATTTCTGCCAATTTGTCTATCTTTATACGTAGTATTAGATATTTTTATAATGAGTTTGATTTAAAAAGTTATTTAACAATGATGGAGCTCGTATTTGAATAGTAATTGACGCATGAGTTAGTCAAACAGAAATGAACTGTTATATACTCAAGTACTTTGATATAATAATAATATGTAGTATTTGATTGAGTAGTTAGCACATAGCGGATATATAGTAATACTACAAGTAATGTCCTATGTACAAATGATATAAAATACAGCACACCAAGATAGAAGATCAATCGTCACGTACACTTAACAAAAAAGAAAAAGATTAATCCGATATGCACGAAAAAGGTGACGAAGAAATGTCACTAGTTAACTAATTTTAAATCCAATAAATTAAGGAGAATCAAATGATTAGGAGAACAATCGATCTGTGAAGCATATTACACAACTTTAAAAATATACATATATATTATATTATCTATATGATATAATTATCGTTGTCACAATATGCTTAGTTGGTGGAGTTACAAAAATTTCACATTAATAATATTCAGTTTATATCATAAATCCATAATTAAGACGGACAAAGGTTATTAAGAGTGAACGCAGGATATGATATCGAACCGTCGAGGATGGCCTTGGAAATGTGGTGGTTTGCGGCCTCCGTCGCGTGAATTCCGTCCCAACTCACGTAATTGTGTGGATCACGGCAAGCTTTGGCCGTCGTTGAATAATTTCCGATCACTTTGGTGTTGCCACAATATAAATTATGATCGAAATTGTACGGACCTCCACCGTATCCACAACAAGCTCTAAGACCGTGTTTCATACCTTTGATGTATAACCAAACAAAAAAAAAAACAGATTCGATTAACCAAAATACCAAATATAAACCAATCCGGTTATGACATTACATACCGTAGGATTTGGGATGTTGAAAGAGGTCGAGCAATATCTTGTGTGTGTCTAAATAAACTACGGTGGCGTTTGTTAGTTCAGTTCTGGTTTTGGATAATGTCTTTTCTAATAAAACGTTGTAATATTTGACGGCTTTGTTTACAGGAATGAGGCAACCGAATCTGTCTAAATCTGAATCGGTATGAGTGTAACCGGTTAAAATCGACGGGTAACATCCAACCGGTGCTAAATTCAATACCAAAAATGTCCGACCACCTATCCCATAAATCTCCTACATTCAAAAGCAAAATCTTCATAAGCAAAAAAAAAAAAAAAAAAAAGATAACTTAGAGGATATAAACCATTCATAATCTAATTTCAAAGTAGAGGATATGGAACTACAAGTAACAACTGAGTTAAGACTTAAGAGAGTTTGTAATTTTAATAAGAATATTAATATTAATAAAACAGAGTGATGGTTCGAGATTGATAAAATTTTCTAAACTAAAAACGTTATGGTTAGGCACAGTTTGGTACCTTAATTGTTGCAGCAATTTGGCCAATGACTTGTGGAAGATATTGTTTCACACCATCGACTCCGATAGTCCCTAAATTAGATGTGAAGTCGTTTTGACCAATATAAAACGTGTATAGCGATTTTCCAAAGACACTCTTAGACGGTAAAATCTTCAATCCTATACCACAAGGGAAGTTACAGTTTCTTTATTAACTTTATCATTCTATTCATTTATAGTTTAGAGGCGTATATATTACCTGGTCGGTCGACTGAAGAATGTGACTCGTCGACTTTAACCTTGAATTGTTTCATCTGATTCAACTGAATAGCAAGTGAGAAAGGACTGATTCCGGAGACAAATAACGAGGTGTTTGGCAAGAGAACAGTGGAGGCTAACGTCGCAAAGTTTGCGCCGTGTCGAAAATCCGATCCAATAGATTGCAAATATGGGCTTAGGAAAGGCATTCCAAGAGATTTGGCTAAAAGAATTTAACATCACGTTTTATACTATATTAGTGATCATCTTGGGCAAAATATAATATAATACGAGTTCTAATTATATCTTAAATATTTTACTTTTAAGAGTTTTAGATCCTACATTATACAATTTTTTTTTTGTAAATATGTCGAGGGTTCGATGCAAATATACACTTGGCACATATATAAATAGAACTGGTCTTGATAGTGATATCATAAATATTTGAGAGTATTCGTTAGTAGTGGTTTACCTAGAAAATCAATGATGAGACGGCCATCTGAAGCACGACCGGCCGGTTTCTTGAAATAAGTCATTCCCCATGGACCGGATTGAGCTGGAAAAGCAGCCCAAAATCCGCCAGTGTCGGAGTTCGAGTCTCCAAAATTGAAGATTGCTTCGAATTCACATTTCGAACAAGCTTTATTATGCCCACAAAGTATCACAGTACTCAAGAATACAAGAGATAAAGCTATTCTTCTGTTTAGATCAGAAGCCATTTCTCTCATTGAACCAAATGTGTGTCCGTGTGAGCGAGAGTGAAGATGAGATATTTGGCGCTATATGATTCTTGTAATTTTCCAGTCCGTGATTCAATGTACGTGACACAACACATAAGCTTTATCATTATGGTTGTAAATACTAGAAGTCATGGGTTTTGCTATGTCTTCTAATAAAAAAACACATTGTTAAAAAGTTGGGTCTAATAATTCATACAAGGCCCAATAAAAGAAGGTATTGACGTAAAATGGATCGGGTCCAATTGTGTTTACGAGTCAAGTGGCTCCCGCTAAAATTGACCTCAAGAACACGTCACCACCTTGTCGGATTTGTCTGAAATTAATTACAATAAATCATTTTCAAAACAAACTTTTTGATAGTCTTTACCTGTAATTACCACATCAGGCGGATTTGAAATTAAATTATTTGTTAGGAAATTAATTTGTGGAATTGGAATTGAATCTCCAGTATATGAATAATATAAGTAAGATTTATCTGTATCTAAAATCTGAATTTTTTAAACGACATGGATTAATAAATTAACTTTTTGGTAAGCAATTTGTATTGGGTGAAGCCAACGTGGCGAAGATTTGAAGATCGAGAGAAAATAATATGAGCTGGCGTCGAATCCCACGTTGTCCGTAGGGACCACAATGGTATTCCTTATTCAGTGGGACACGTCAGCCTGAAAACCACTAACGGCCGACACAAGGCAGTAGATCGCAGATCAGGGACCACTCTAGTCTTTTGGTAAAAATAATTGTTTTTTACCTTCAACCGTTAGATGAAATGAATATCAGCCGTCGATCGTAATCTAGATGTAACTAATTGGTAAAAAGACTAAAAAAAGGTAAAAAAAAGGTCAAAAAGATGCGGAGTCCACGTTTCGGCATCCGTGGATCCCAAATGATTTATACAATATAGTTTAATTCTGTATATCTTATTAAAAGGAAATAAAATCAGCAACACGTAAGACTACGTAGTCATCTCAAGATGAACGGTGGTGATTATGATGACGTGTACCAATCATTATTTAATTTAAATAATTAAAATGTCCAGCGCAGATCTAGGGTAGCCAGCTCAGCATATGCGATCCCTTTACAAACTCTTCAAGATGCTGACACGTGTACTATGACGTGTGCATCAGCCTCTTCTTGGCGCTCCCTTCTCTCTTTCTTTTTTTTTTCTTCTTCTCTTACCTTCCTCTCTATCTCCCTCCTCCTCTGTACCGAACTCTGGTTCTAGAGAGAGAAACCATTCTGCGAGTATTAGTAAGAGAGAGGTGAGAACACACACACAAAAAAAAAAGCAGCAAACTTCATATTCGAATTTTTTTTCTTTCCTGGGAAGAATTCGGATTCTTTTGCCTGAAACTCGAGGTACGTTTTTGGTTTTTGGTTTCATTACATAGTTTTCTAGAGTAAATTTGTATCAACGCTGTGTTTTCTCGATGAAATTAAAAACAAAATAAAAAATTCGTGGAAAGCTAAGGTAGAATTTAGTTGTGTATTTCTAGTAGTAAAAATCGGAGAAAATTTGAATTCTTTACTTTGATAGTTAATGAGATCTCTCTCATTTTTATCATTTGATGTCCAAAATTGGGAGATCCAAATGTTCACTAGAGTTATGCTTTATAAAGGAATTACTAAAAAGATGTGATCTTGTTTTTATGTTTTGTTTAAGTTAACTCTGTATCGAGCAATGAGTGGCAACGAAGAAGGAAAATCATCAAAGTCTGATAATCCAACGCAAGCTGCTCCTGTAAGTACTGAACCAGTTGTGTGTTAGTCAGTCAGAGCTTTTTGTATGAGAATCAATGGAGTTTTGATATGTTGTTGTTTATAAACAGGAGCAGAGCAATGTTCATGTGTATCATCATGATTGGGCTGCTATGCAGGTGGATTTGCCTTTGACCTTATTGTTTCTTTTTGTATAGATTTTATTTTCATTAACTCGTTTCTAATGGGTTTTGTAGGCATACTATGGTCCTAGAGTTGCTATACCTCAATATTACAACTCTAATGTAGCAGCTGGTCATGCTCCACCCCCTTATATGTGGGCCTCTCCATCGGTACTTGTTGAATTTCATGATATATGCTAAAACTATATATTACATGTAGAGTTTATTTATTTATTTATTCTAAATTGTTGTAGCCAATGATGGGTGCTTATGGGTCACCATATCCAGCATTTTGTCCTCCTGGTGGTGTTTATGCTCATCCTGGTGTTCAAATGGTAATCATCATCTCTTCTTTTGATTGTTCATATCTTCATGCAGGAACCATTTTTTAACTATTTTGTGTGTTTCCCACTTTTACTATTTACAGGGCTCACAACCACAAGGTCCTGTTTCTCAAGCAACAACTGGTGTTGTAAGTCACTGTCTTGTGATGTTTTTTTTTTTTTTTTGTGTGAATGGGAGTTAAACGATACGGTGGATATAATGAATATGAGAATGTTTTCAGGTTACAACTCCTTTGAACATGGATGCTCCAGCTAATAACTCACCTGGAAACACCGACCACGGGTTCATGAAAAAATTGAAAGAATTTGATGGACTTGCAATGTCGATAAGTAATAATAATAAAGCTAGGAGTGCTGAAAATAGCAGCAGTGATCAGAGGTTTGTCAAACTAGCTGAACTCAAAAGAGACACATTGTACTTTATTCTTAGATAGAATCTAACATTGTTTTTGATATCATCAGCTCTGATAATGATGGTTCTAGCAATGGTACTGATGGTAATACCACTGGGGTATGTACTCACCTTTTCTTCTCTGAACTAGACTTTGAATTACTAATCTATTATTATTTACATCCGTCTTTTTTTACCACAGGGAGAACAATCCAAGAAGAAAAGAAGGCGAGAAAGATCACCAACCACCGGTAAAGAACACAACCCAAACCTGCCCAAGTAAATTGTATAATTTAATGTTTATAACTATTTTAAAGCTAATGGCTTATTGTTCTTGGTTAGGTGAAAGACCTTCATCTCAAACTAGTCCTCCTCTTAGAGGTGAAAATGAGAAACCAGATGGAACCATGGTGACTTCTGTTATGCCCACAGCAATGGATTTTCAAAACTCTGCTGGCATGAATGGTATCCCACATCAATGGGTATAGTATTCTTCCTCCACTCTCATTTGAATCCATTTATTCATGAGACATCCTCCTTTTGTTTGTTTATTGGTGTGTGTTTTTATCGGCAGAATGAAAAAGAAGTTAAGCGAGAGAAGAGAAAACAGTCAAACCGAGAATCTGCTAGAAGGTCTAGACTGAGGAAGCAGGTGATTGCTATAAAACTTGATAACTTAAAGAATAATGATGGAAGCTAATAGATTAACTTGTTGGAATGGATTGTGTTGTTCAACATAGGCTGAAACTGAACAACTCTCTGTCAAAGTTGATGCACTAGTAGCTGAGAACATGAGTCTGAGGTCCAAACTAGGCCAACTAAACGATGAGTCTGAGAAACTACGGTTGGAGAACGAAGCTTTATTGGTAACAGTCTACTTCACATTTGGATCAAAATCACAAGTGTATTGCTTATAATAATAACATACGTTATCCCTCTATAGGATCAACTGAAATCGGTGCAAACGCAAGCAACTGGGAAAACAGAGAACCTAATCTCTCGAGTCGATAAGAACAACTCTGTATCAGGTAGTAACAGTATGCAGCATCAACTGTTAAACGCAAGTCCAATAACCGATCCTGTCGCGGCTAGCTGACAAAGTGAAAACCTTGGAGTGTATGATTGTAACTTGAGAGACTTTTGTAAAAGTATTTCTTAGATTTGTAGCTCTCTGCATTGTGAGCAGAAATTGATGTAATGTGGTTAATCAGAACATATTCAGTGTGTGCTGCAACCACTTGATTGATGTTATTAGATAGGTTTAGTTTTATATAAGCGAATGGATTAGAGATAAGGGGAGACGTATTTGATAGTCTTTCGTTTCGTAATCACTTCTTATAATAAAACACTTTTTTCTTGTGTGATTGTTTTTAGTTTTACGTATTATTTAAGATTCTTTTATCATTAATTCTTCTATATCGACGTGCTTCCCTCAACTGGTAAACTTAAGAGTCGTGACGACAGTGTTTGTCTTTGACAGATATAATTACTAACACCTACTCTACTTATACAATTCTGTGTGTCCTGGTCCTTGTTCAATCAATCAGGTCAAAAAGACATCTATAAACTCATAACCAAGTCCAAATATATTGCCGTTGGTATTTAAAAAAATAATTAAAAAAAAAAAAAAAGATTGAGCGGGTTCACATTCCAGAGAGCCAAACAGCAAGCACGGTTGTTGGAGAGTTTCAGTAAGTGGCCAAAGTGTCGGGGGAAATCTATTTATTATTGTTTTTGTTGGTAGGATTTGATACACAGATTTTTATTTTATTAGACGAAATCGTTAACATTTTTTATATATTAAATCATAGTGAAGACTTTTCAAATTTAATCTCAAGTTCATTTTGTAATTATAGTACCTCTAACATACATGGAGAAGGATAGAGTTTATAACAGAAGTTCAACGACCACCACCGGCGACGAAGAAATGGCGGCAGAGAATCTACTTAAACCGGTGCTTCAGAAACCACCAGGCTATCGTGAGCTCCACTCACAACCGGAAACTCCAATGGGATCATCATCATCAACGCTACGTCGCCGGCCAAAACATTCGATTCCAGCGTCATTTTATCCGGCGAAGAAGAAACAATGGAGTCGTTGCCGCGTCTTTTGTTGCTGCGTCTGCATCACCGTCGCGGTCGTTATTCTCCTCCTTATTCTCACCGTATCCGTCTTCTTCCTTTGGTACAGCCTGAGACTTCCCGTCGTACGCCTCGCCTCTTTCCGCGTCAGCAATTTCAACTTTTCCGGAGGAAAATCCGGCGACGGTTTGTCGCAAATGACGGCGGAGGCCACGGCGAGGCTCGAATTTAGAAATCCTAATGGGAAGCTACGTTACTATTACGGGGACGCTGACGTAGCTGTGAGCGTGGGAGATGGCGATTTTGAGACGAGTCTTGGGTCAACGAAAGTCAAAGGGTTTGTGGAGAAGCCGGGGAATCGGACGGTTATGATAGTTCCAGTTAAAGTAAAGAAACAACAGGTGGATGATCCGACGGTTAAGAGGCTTCAAACGGAGATGAAGAGTAAGAAGTTGGTGGTGAAGGTGACAGCTAAGACGAAAGTTGGATTGGCTGTGGGAAGGCGTAAGATTGTTACGGTGGGGGTTAGTCTCATATGCGGTGGCGTGAGATTACAGGCGCTTGATTCACATATGGCTAAATGCAGCATCAAAATGCTTAAATGGTACGGACCCATCAAATCTAAAATTTAAAGTATATATTGAGTCGATTTTATTGTTCATCTTGGAAATTAATATATTAATATATGTATGTATATAATTTTAAATGCAGGATTAGATTGCACTCATAAGTCATGAGTCATGACTCATAACTAATGATGATTGATGGATGTGTGTATTTTGTCGGAATCCAAACGTGTAAGATGTCGCAAAAGTTCAGCTTTACGAAAGATCACTGTATGTATCTATCTATATGTGTTTTTCTTTTCCCTTACTATTTCACTTGCCACTTTTCGTATAATTACGATCCAGTATTCAATCATTTTTAAGTGAGATGAAATAAATATGTATTCATTACTCTTAGCTAAAAAATTATAAATATTTATTCACACATGAAGTTTAATAGTAATATTAAGATATGGGTAAAGTTCGTTATCTGTTTGTTCAACGATCCACATACACACGCACACAAATGCAATAGTACACACATGATACGAATTCGTACACATAATAACGGAATTATTCAACTAAACAGCAAATTACCAATAACAAGAGTGTAATAATTGAATGAGAAAAGAGCAGCCCAAACATGATGTAACACAAACTGCAGCACCAAATGTGTTTGGCCACTGACTTATTTGATCAGCAGAAATGTAGAAACCCAATCTATAAATAGGAAAAAGAAAAAAGAAAAAAGAAAAAAGAAAAAGAGTTTGGCTAAGCTCCTATAGCCTTTATATATCCTTCCCACGGATGTTGAAAGGAGATAAATAAAGCCCCCCTCCCTAAATTGTGAACTTCTCTTCTGTCTCCTCGGCTACAAAAATAGAAGTGTGCTTTCTTTGTTGAAGAAACATATTCAGATATCAACTGACTTCAGTCTGATATCCTAAACTCCACTCCTAAAACGTCTTTCACCCACTCATATGTCACAAATGCAATCGCAATCGATGGTACAACCTGTATAGACCCCACAAAACAACCATTTAACTTTCTTGATAAAAAGAATGTTCATTTAACAAGAAGATAGAGAGGTTTTGTTATGAAACAAACCTTCACTGAATTGGGGACCAAACCCTTGTACAATGCTCCAAAGCCTTCATGACGAACTGTTTTTCTAAATGCATCAATCATACCAGTGTATTCAACCGAAGCCTTGCTTCTCCCTTCGCCTGTAACAACAGAGGAAGCATCTTTCCACCCTACCATTTGCATCCTCCTACGAATCACATCCAGGGGATAAGCAATTGTTTGACCAACTGTTCCAGCTATAGCACCACATGACAGCCTGGTTACAATGCTCAGTTCATTGTTTTCTACTAGACCATAGGGGTTGTCTTTAAGTAGATAGTCCTTTAGAGACTCATAAACCGCAAAGTTTAAGCCCACATACGGAACCTGCATTTATCAAAAGCGTCTCATGAAATCGTAAATTTGTAGTATTATATTCGACTGAGGTAAAAAAAGGAAAAACGAGACTTACAACTCCAATCACTGATGGAAGCCAACCACGGTACAAGGCTCGTGGACCTTCCTCTCGCAGGACAGTAACCAAAGCATGTGCAATACCTCTATATTGATAAGGAGAGTTTGCGGTCTGCGAATATATTCGTATTTGCAGGGTTACAAAGATGACCAATTAGGCTCCAGCAATTACAAAGTTGGGGTACAAAAAGTTACCTGGACAGTTAGCCTTCCACGAACCATATCCATAGGGTATGTTGCCGACATGGCTATTATTCCAGCAGTTGCACCAGCTCCAAGCCGTAAAACAGGAGTAAGTTGGGCATTTTCTGCAAAAACAGCACAAACCCATAAACCATAAAATCTTATAACCAGAGTACTATTGCACCATCGATATGAAAGGCTTGTGATATGAGTACAACATAGCTCCAAAGGCTTCATTTTTAGAAACTTAAACTAAAGGCTATAGTGATAGGTAATACCGTGCACAGATTCTTCAACAGGGAATAATAAAAATCTTATGCTGAAATCAATTTACCATTTCCTGTCTGCTGACGATACATGTACAGTATGCCCCTACAAGAGAGAAAGAGAAAGCAAAGATTAGACACAAATATCAATCGAGTAAAGTCCAGTATGATGCATTATATAAAAAAAAAACAAGAAAAGAGAGTATAAAGAAGTTAAGAGGTCTTACTCTGAAGCTTTCTCATAGCTGAAAAATTTCACAGCTGAATTGGGAACAATACGAGCACAGTTGGTACCATTTCCTTTGAACAGTCCACGAAGGCCCTCGGTTCTCCAAATATACTTCAAACCTTGGACTGTTCCATTATACTTTATGGTATGCGGATTTTGGACCTAGACATAGACAGTGAACAGGCTAAAGTCTCCAATCATTTATATGTTCCAAAACAAAAGAAATCAAGAAAGAGCAAAACCTGAAGTAATATCTTCATCCTTTCCAGAGGTGCAACTGCAGTTCGTGACCTAATAAAAACAGGCATCTACCGGTGAGAAACAAAATGTAACACAAAGACTGATAGATAAAGTTAGTTACTATTGAGAAGTCAATCACAAGACTGGACCTAATCGAGTAAAAATGGCATTTTTTCTGCTCCTCTGCATTTATCAACCATTATAATCCTTGGGACATAAGCCCGTTTCTACATTTGACTGATTCAACACAAATTAAGTGACTGATCGACTACACTTGTTGTCAGTAAGCAGATTAACATCAATAAAGTTGTGATTTTTTTCATGGAAACCTACGAGGATAGCAAAAGATGACACAAATTCTATGAATTCTCAATCTACTTTGGCATTATCGAACAAATTAGAAGAAGCAATGAAATCAACATTTAAAGAGATATTTCATTTGAATTTCTTCAAATTCATTAAAAATAAAAAGTAAAGAACTCACACTCCACCAGCGACACCACCGGCCAAGAGAGACTTGCAGATGCTGAGAACAGCATAACTCGGAGCTTTGACTCCTTCCCTCGCTAACTTCGCTTCCTCCGCCAGATTAACGATCGTCGAAACTGCTGCAGATTCGCTTCTTTTCACATCCTCTGATGCCATCGATCGATACACGATTCAGAAAACTCCCAGAAAAACAAATCGTAATCAATTAAATACGATTACGATCCCTAAATTTATTTCTTCGAAAGTTTTCAGAATCTCGATCTCTCAACGACGACCGAAACCCTAACAGAAATCTCCGTTGTTAAGTTAATCGAGAAGAGAGATCAAATATCTAAGCCCTTTCTCAGTCCCGGCGGCGATAATAAAAGCCAAAAGACAACCTACTACTGATTACGCCTGAACCACGACGACGCCGTTTTAATGGCACCCTTTCCTTGTGGATATTTGCAAATCAAACCCTAAACTAACTAATGTTCTGTAAAGTAGCCATTTTACTACAAAAACTACAAAATCATCCTTCATGGTAAAGTTATCAAGGATTATATGCAACAAAAATGGTTAGTCTAAGGATTATTTTGCAAAGTTTTGTTTTTGTTGTGGTACCAGGTGGTTGTCCTACGCACATCACTGAGCGCGTAAGATATACTCTCCTCATGTACGTACGCCACGTAATGATGGTTACTGGTTAGCGCTTGATTCCATTGCTCAGTATGATCCGTTTGGTCACTTCAAAGTTTTTAGGTAAGTCTCGTACCACATAAATTTTGGGCTTATTTAAAGTAAAATCAATTTCTCATAATTTTATAAACTTTGACAATACACACAAGACACAACACACTACACTCCACATACTTTTTGTTGTTTTAAACACACAGTCGACATACTTTAAGATTAGTTTTGTAGTAGTAATGAAAAAGTTGTATTTAGTATTTACTTATTATTAAATTTATGTTGGGCTTAATATGGAAAGAATGACAATAGATAAATAAGTTTATAATTATTTCCCAAGTATTTTCTTATTTGAAGTATAGCAAGATGCCATAACTTTTCCCAAGATGATATCATGTATTAAAAAAAAAAAAAAATGCAACCATCAACCATGCCATCAATCCTGTTTCTTGTCTTTTCATATTTTGGAGGGGGCGTACCCAAAAAATTGAAACATCACACCCTAAGGAAAATCATATAATATTATTTATTTTTAAAAAGATATACAACTGGATGTGTATAAAAAGTGGATGTTGGACCAGAGATGCTAAGAATCAAATACCGAAAGCCTTATGGTTATTATTCTATGTGAAAATTTGTAGATCACAAATTTAAAAAGTTCACCAGCTCATGTCCACTTCAGTTGTCCAATTATTAACATGTAATAATTTATTTTAATATCTCTGATTTTTAAGCCCATATAATGAGGCCTGTTATGGACCCAAGTAATTCGGGCCGTTCCATAACTTAGGAAACAATTCCGGGCCGAAACAGCTCGTATTTTAGATAATTTCTGGCCATTAATTCCTGTTTCTTATTCTAATTAACCCCAAAAAATTGCTCGTAATTAGTCAACGATTAAGTACCCACGAATTTGTCAAATCTTGTTGGTAAGTAATATGGCAAGTGGACTATAATCTTTTTTTTTTTTTTAAGTGGACTATAAATCTTAAATGATACAGCGACGACTTTACAGCTGTAGCTTTGTCGTTGTCGAGACAAAAAAAAAATAGTCAGAAGGCGTACCTACAAGATCAATTATAGTCGCAATAAATCCAACTATATAATTAAATAGAATTACTCCACTAGAATTAGACGTTTACGAGGTCGAGTCTTTTTAAAAACGTTAGGATTCAGGTTGTTTTGGATATTATTTTCAACGAGTAAGTTGTGTATTTTTATTTTTGTATACAAAGAAAGAAAAAGGAGAAGTTTTGAGAGCACGTCTTGTAAGTTGTAAGTTGTAACATGGATGTCATGGAAGCATTTGTTGATAAAAAAACATGGAAGCATTAACTTGATGTATTAGATATTTTGTTATATAGATATAAAATCTTGCTCAATACGTATTTTATAATTTCATTAGACTTGCTAGTCTATATTCGTACAACCACACACACTCACAAAAAAGTACGTTAAGGTTTGTTGATGACGATAAAAGCTAACGTAAAGATTTTATTTGACTTTTATAAACACTAATAATGGTGAAATTATTATATTGTGTAAACAAATGTTTGAAGATGAAACCGGTAAATTTGTAAATAAAATTTTGAATTTTGTCTACTAGTTGAATATTCTTTGTAAGTTGACTTTTTCAAAAATTGCGACATCTGAGAGTGTATATATTTACATGTCGGGAAAACAGTAATATTTCTAGATTTGTATAAAAATTGAACTATTTGGTCGTCTCGTCTCCTTATCCGTTGGGTCAACGAGACCCGGTCTGCTCAAACGTCAGTCTGATTCTTCTTTCACGCGCTAATTTACAAAGCTACGCGCTCAAGTTCTGCCTCAAATTAAAGAACTTTAAAAGGATATCAAATCAAAACTATCAAAGTTTGATTTTTGCTTCATCGATTCCTTCACCATCTTCCCCTCTGAGTCTTTTTTTTTTTTCTCAAAATCTAATAATCAATCTCTTTGTTTACCTTCCTTTAAGATTCCCGGGAAAGCCAAGGAAAATGCGAGAAAATTAGCATTTTTCCAATTTTGTTTGTGTTTTTTGGCTGCAACCTTCCAGCTCAAGTTTGGTAGTAAGTAAGCAGACATTTAATCCCAAAGAAGCGATTCATCTTAAAACTTCGAGAAGACTTTAAATTCTTCTGAAATTTACAAAGTCTCCTTTTAAAAAAGTTGGTTGCGTAAAAGAGATTAAGATTTTGGTTTATTGATAATCGTGTCATTTATTTTCCACCGGAGCTCATCAAATCCATTTGCTCACCTAACTCGGCGACGCCATTTTTCAAGGTTCGTTTGATTTTTCACCTCTTTAAGCTGTTGATTCTTCGTTTTGAGTAGTGAGAATCGATCATGTTCTCTCAGTGATTGTGCCCATGAAACTCAATTTTGTCTTCCGAGTTGAAAAAAAGAAGTAAAAGTTTCAATTTTTAAGATTTCAGTAGTTTTGTTCCACTGGCTTGATGCTCTCATACTTAGCTGATTCGATGGGAGAAATATGTTTCTTGATTCGAATTTTATCTAAATTTAAGGAATTGATTTGAATTGCAGCTGAAAAAAGAAGAAGCAAAACCCTAGAAACAGTGCTTCTTCGGTAATTGGGGAAGCTGATGAGGTCACATGGTGATGTCTTCGAAGCAGATGGTAGATCAGATGCTGGTTCTTCAAGAAGTGGAGAAGAGACGAGTCTCAAGGAGAAACACTCAAATTCGCGAGCTGGGTCTCAAAGATCTGGGAAAAGCTTGAGAAATGAAGAGCTTGGTGAGCCTAATTACGGATCAGATTCTTCATCTAGGAACACAACCAGCAACCCAATTGAGTATACAGAACAAGAAAGAGCTGAGCTTCTTAGAAGGTTAGATTCTATCAAAGATCATCTCCTTCGTGGTGGTGGTAATCATAATGCTGTTGATAAACCTAAAGAACCAGATCAGAATCAGCCATTCCTCAGACCAATCCATGTCCATGGTCCTAATCCTAATCCTGGACCTTCTTATTACCATCCATATCCAGAGCCATTTCCTTACGCTGGGCCGGTTCATGGAATGTATCCTCAAGCTTATCAAGATCCTTATGGTTTCCAAACCCATAGAAGACCACCTCCAGTTCCAAATCCTAATCAAAATTGGTATCCTCCTCCTGTTCATTACCCTAATCAGATGACTCGTCCATATCCTGGAGGTCAATATGTTGAGATTGGTCCTGATATAGTTGACCCACATTCATTCTTTCCAGCTACACCAAGTAGGTACAGTGATGTGCCTCCGTATAGCCCTGTTTCTTCTCACCATCGTGGCGAGAAACTCACACCACCGTATAGTCCACTTGTTAATAACAGTTCGAGTTTTCCTTCTTCCATGGGCTCTCCGGGTCCTCGAGGTGGTTACGCAAGGTGGCCAAGTGATCTTGATTCTGAAATGGGCGGTGCTTTTGCTCGTGGGTATGTCAAGAAAGCTGTTTCAGATACTGATGCTCGTCGTTGCCATCCTCTTGCTGGTGGTGCTCCTTTTATAGCTTGTCATAGTTGTTTCGAGCTGCTTTACTTGCCTAAGAAGAAGATTTTGGCTCAGGAAAGGCAACATAAGTTGCAATGTGGTGCTTGTTCTGAAGTTATTAGTTTCACAATCGTCGATAAGAAACTCGTTTTCTCTTCTGGTAATGAGGAAACAAACCCCGATCCTCTAGAGGTTGAAGATAGAAGCACAACAAACACAGTGGTGGCAGAGGAAATCTCTTCTGTTGATTTCGACAACTCAGGTAACGATTTTCCTCGTAAGGATGAAGAAGAACCAATACAGGAATTAAGGAATCATCGGGATACTACACAAAGCATCCGGTCTGAATCTCAACACTCAGATGATGAAGAAAGTTCGAGCATTTCTAGTGAACAACAACAGAAGGAGGTCAAATCTGTTCGTCGGCGAGCTAAAGGCTCAAAAGCTCCAGAACCCACTGCTACTGAGAGTGCCAGTCTCCTTGAACTTTTTGAGTATTCTAATGTAAACCGAGCTGCACTCGCTTATGGAATGGCACAGATGGGTTATATCAAGTCGGATAAGCAGGAGTCTTTCATGAAACAGGACTCGCTGAAACCAGAATCAGTAGCTACAGAGACTGAGGTTTCTTACAATGGATACTCTAATACTGAGATCTCCGAAGATTCAAGGTACTCAAACGGAAGAGAAGACACCAACAGACCAAGGAGCAGAAAGGGTATGGAGTCCGGTTCCACAGAGATCACAACAAGGTCCTCTATTGATCAAAACGAAGATGAGATGAAGTTATTAGAGGTTTGGGTTAATGGACATCTTATACCGGAAGATCTGGTTAGCAGTGCTGAGAAATTAGCTGGACCAATCCAAGCTGGAAAGTATTGGTAATGCCATGAACCTCAAAATTCACTTTTTCTCTCTTGTTTATGTTTCCTTTTCGCAGTTTCTTATTTATGTCTCTGATTCAGGTATGACTACCGAGCTGGGTTCTGGGGCGTGATCGACAATCCGTGCCTTGGTATAATACCAGTAAGTCCCTTCACAATGTTCACACAAATTGATTATTGAAATTACTGAAGAAAATGGATGGCTTACCGGTTGTTGTTGCAGCCATTTATTGAAGAGTTTAGCCATCCAATGCCGGATAACTGCGCAGCAGGAAACACAGATGTGTTTGTGAATGGAAGAGAGCTTAACAAGAGAGATTTGGAGTTACTTGTGCGTCGTGGTCTTCCTCGAGACAAGAACCGTTCTTACATTGTGGATATATCAGGAAGAATCCTTGATGGAGATTCAGGGGAAGAACTGAAGAGCCTTGGCAAATTAGCCCCAACGTAAGCAGAAACTGAACACACCAAGTTTTTTTTTGTTTTTTTTTTATGTTTTAGATTTTTGAGATCAAAACACAGTTAGATTCTGAGCATTTGTTAAAAAATGTTTGATAACTTGAAACAGGATTGAGAAGGTGAAGCATGGATTCGGCATGAGAGTTCCAAGATCATTAGCTTCATGAAAGCTCCCACAAGTAAACACAATACAGCCAAATGATTCTTGCCTCTTGTGTCAATCTTCATATTATTTATTTGTTTTAAACAAAATGTAAAGTGTGATTTTATTTACCACGACATCGGTTAGATTTTGATTCAACGATTGTTTTTGGTTTTTTTTCTTTTTCTTTTTGAAACAATCTTTGGGAAATGTCTGTATGTTTTTTTGTCGCTGCTCTTGTACTTGTTAGTAGACGTGGACGGTAGACCCTATATTATTTTTGTAACTTCCCTCGCTTCGGTACCAGTTGCTCAGTGCTAGCAGAACCGGTTAGGGAGTTATGACTGTATACAATACAAACCGGGTTATCTCGGTATAAGGTTTGTAATATTTTCACTTTTGTCTGGTTCTAAGCAGACCTACTGGTTTGTCATTCTTGGTCCTGATATAGTTTGATTTCGAACTTTATCTGTACCTTTTTCTATTTTTCATCACAGTTGCGACTTATCATCTTTCTTTACGGTTTGCTAATTCGTATTCGTATAGCAGATTAATAGTTAATACACAGCGATGAAGATGCTCTTAGTTTTGCACGTTTCTGGAGTGGGCCCTACATGACTACAGAATATACACTCATGGGCCCAATATCGATGCCAAGCAAGATAGAGAGATCAGAGGATATGTTCTTGCGACCCTTGTGGTCCGTTCGTTTCTTTTTCATGTGTCACAAATTTACAAAATAGAGAAAGAACAAAAATATATATAAAAGAACAAAAAGATAACGAACGAGTAGCAACTAGCAAGCATGAGAAAAACGAGTGAGAAAAATGATCAACTAGCAACCAAACTGTGAGGAATCAGTTCAAAAACTAGTTAGCCATGAGTGAAGTGTTTCATGTCTTTTATTTTTTAGTGTTTATTCTTTTACACAAATATTAAAAATTTAACTCTTATCATTATAAAACTTCCACCAAATATTTAAACAAATTACCTTCGTCATTCTTATAATACAAAAATAAAAAGAAAAAGACTGATCAAGCTAATAAATCGATGAAACCAAATCTCACAATGATTGAATAACCTAATATATCAAAATGTGTGGAGCTTGCTAGATTCCAAGATTCAAGAAAAGGCTGAGATTGTTGTAAGGAAGGGCTGTGGAGATACGACCAAATATGAGATGAAAGGGGACCAAAAGCAGGGCATGTGCTTCACATAAAAGAGAAAAACCCCTCGACATATTCCTAATAATATTTGATAAAAAATTTAACAAAAAAAAAAAAGGGGACAAGGAGACTAGCCCTGGGCAAAAATATCTCTATCCGGATTCAAATCCGAAAAACATATACAAATATTAAATTTTTGGATCCGCCAGATACGGATAGTGCGAAAATTTTAGCCCGGATATTCGTATCCGGTAAAAAAAAAAATTTATTTTGGGCTTTTAAAATTTAGATTTTTTTTTGTTTTGGGCCTTTAAATTTAGTCTATATTTTTTCATCAAACTCAAATCTAATTTTTTTTTGAAAATTCTCATTTTATGATTATAATAATATTATTTTAAATTATTTTATTAAAAAAAATCAAAAAATCAAAATAATAATTTTCGGGTTTTTTTTTACTAATATCCATAATTTACGGATACGAATAAGAATAGTAGAATCACGGATAATACATATACGTATATCTTAAAAAAGCCAGATATCCTGAAAAAACCATATATCTGTGTATCCGTAAGAGGGCTAAAGAAAACCATATAGAATATGAATATGATAATGTAATCCTATCTTTTTTTTCTTTTCTTTTTTCATCAATAATGTAACCCTCTTGAATCTCCCTAGCCATTATTTTTTGTTTTGTTTTTTTACATGATAGAATTTACTTAGACATAAATATCAAGATCTATTACATAGTATCCAGTATTAATATCATCATTGTGTCATCATTCTAATGCATGTTGTAGACAAAAGAAAAGAAATAAGAGATATCACTTACCCATGGGAACAAATACATTTAAAAACAATATTTAAATTTATTTCTTCAAAATATCCAAACTCAAAAGTATGAGAATACAATATCATCCACTAAAAATCAATTATTAAAAAAAATAAAAAACCATCCAATAAAAATGTTACTTGCAATATCAGTGCTAGTTTAAATATATTGAGGTTTAATTCAGAAAATCATATTATTCCTACATCTTCTCCACAAATATCTTTATCCACAAAGATATTTCATCTTCAACCTTACCCACCTGTCTAAATATAAAACCATTGAATAGCTTCATGCACCAACCACCGAATTCTTCTTCCAATGGAACAACAATTAACCTTCGTATTGCTCGATAGCCCAAAAGGCGCGAAGAATGAAGAAAACGTAGACGATTCTGTTCCCTCCACTCACCGCCTTCGAACCTTCGTCAAGTTCTTCGTTTACTTCTCTCTTGTCGCTCTCGCTTACTATGCCATCATCTCCAGTTTCGCCGTCTCTCCAATTTCCCCAGCATTGCCGGAACCTGCTTCCGGAAACGGTAATCTCTTTTTTTTCGCACTCCAATTCCGAATTGATCTCGAATATGTACAGTATATGGGAAATTATGGAGTTTTAGGGTTTAATTTTGGAAATTTCTAATTTAGGGTTTACAATGTGTATGATTAAATTTCTAATTTTGCAGCATCATTAGCAAAGTGTGATCTCTTCACTGGAGATTGGGTACCTGATCCATCAGGTCCTCTGTACACAAATAACACATGCCGTCACATCCAAGATTTTCAGAACTGTCTATTGAATGGACGGCCAGATGTGAATTATCTCTTCTGGAGATGGAAACCTCGTGATTGTGATCTTCCTAGGTTCAGTCCTTCTCAGTTTCTTGATACAGTCAAGAACAAATGGTGGGCTTTCATCGGTGATTCCATCGCTCGTAACCATGTCCAGTCTCTCATCTGCATTCTCTCCAAGGTAGAAGAAGCAGAGGAGGTTTATCACGATCAGGAGTTCAGATCCAAGACTTGGAGATTCCCTTCTCACAACTTCACTCTTTCAGTCATTTGGTCACCTTTCCTTGTCAAATCCGAAACCTTTAACACCTCCTCCTCCGATATCCATCTTTACCTCGACCAGCTCGATCACAAATGGACTGACCAATTCCTCAATTTCGATTACGTTGTTATCTCTGGAGGCAAATGGTTCCTTAAAACCACTATCTTCCATGAAAACAACACAATCACAGGCTGCCATTACTGCCAAGGTCAAAACAACCTTACCGATCTTGGCTACGATTACTCCTACCGCAAAACCCTATACCTTCTCCGTCACTTCGTCCTTAACTCAACCCATAAACCGTTGCTTCTGTTCCGAACCACCACACCTGACCATTTCGAATACGGTGAGTGGAACACTGGTGGGTATTGCAACAGAACGATGCCGTTTCAAGAGAGCGAGGCCAAAATGAAAACCGTTGATGATGTCATGCGTGCTGTTGAGCTTGATGTGTTTCAGAAATTTGGTAAAGGTTTCGGTTTAGGTTCCAACATTAGACTGTTAGACACGACCGGAATGTCCCTTCTCCGGCCAGACGGGCATCCGGGACCGTTCCGGCATCCGAATCCTTTTGCTGGATTAAAAAGTAAGAGCCATGTTCAGAATGATTGTCTCCATTGGTGCTTACCTGGTCCAATTGATTCATGGAATGATGTGATGGTGGAAACCACACTTAACCGGGAAAAGTATATATGAAGGATTGAAGGGAAACAATACGATTGAACCGGTTGATATATATATACCACGTACGGTGCTTCTTGTAGTTTTATATAGTCATTCGTTTTCCCAGTTGTTCGTAACTTCGTATTCATGCTTGTTCTATATTTTTAAAAATTTGTAATGGCCCTCCTACATAAATAAAACGACGCCAAATTATGGTGGTCGACGTGTTTTTTTTTTTTTTTTTGTGTGTACAAATGACGAATTTTGGTAACAGAAAAATGGCTATTAAAGGCCCAATATCTATTGGGCCTTTAAAAGGTCAAAGGAATTAAACGATATCGTGTTTGGGCTTTGTTAAATAACGTTTTAATGTACGGTAAACAAACACCATGTCATTCTACTTCACCTGACGCAGTTGTCTTGCCGTTTTTTAATAGTCTGTGAGGGGGACGCATGGTTTCGTCGACAGTTCGTCACTAATGACATATGCCATACGATGAACATTCGGTAGGTTAGCATCTTTTGGCAGTTATCTAAACAAATAATGCATATTTCTATAGTATTTATTTAAAACGTCTTCTAATTCTGACTATAAATTAATTTGGCTCAGTCGGTAGCTATAACAACTAAATTAGTTACATAATTATGGTATAACTTGTTGAAACAACTTTTTATTTTCTTATTAACTTAGACTAATCTCTTGAATCTCATAAAAAGTTTAGGTTCTCTTGCTACTAAAGGTGTTTATAGGTGATCAAAACTAATTGAAATTGTACTAAATTTTTTTTTATAGATATGATTATCATTCATCGTTTTTATATTTTGTCAAAATCACGTTTATTGACAAATATTCGTATATCAAATAAATGTATTATATTTATGGATGAAATTATAATAACATATCTGTTTAAAAGTTGTACTGATGCGACAGCTTTATAGACTTTGTTCTTTTGAGTTAGTGCTACCTATGCTCGTTCAAACTGACACCAACATGTTACATTTGTTCTTTTAAAAATAAATAAATAAAAGTTAAATTCCAACCACTAATCTCTCCCTTATACGTGTTTATAAATTGTTGATGCTCAAGTCGAATTGACATTTTTTTTGTATTTAATGGATATATATAACATAATCCTCCACAATAATGGTTTACTATGCTTTTTTTTGTTGATTATGATTTGGCGGGACATATTCAATTTAGTAAATCATTACAAAAATGATGGGCTTTGAGATAATTCCCACTTTCACCTTTTTCACTCAAACAAATGTTAAAGGCTAATCTATGGCTGAATGATTATATGCCTTTTTATCGTCGCCAATCCATGATGAGTGATGACCCAAAATACTTGAAGAAGTCATTTTTTTTTAATTTGTATAGAATAATAAAGTTGGGGCAAAGAAGAGCAACGGAAGAAAACCTAAAAGAAGAGCGAAAGAAAAGTAAAATCATTATAGCTAAAGAAAAGGAGAGGAAAAAAAAAAAAAATCATTGCAGAAGCATTACGTTTGCATTTCATCACTTTCACACGTGCGCTCAATACACTTCACACGCACCTACATTTTGACCCTACAATCACAAAGACTGCTCCTCACATATTTTCGATAATTCCCTCTCCAATTATTGGACATATTTATACCATTATGAGTCACTACTATATAACATTACGATATATCAATCCCAAATTTACCTACATTATGAATATTTCCAAAATTAAATTCTTTTTTTTTTTCTGTTTAAATGGAAAAAATAATATGAATGTTTCCACAGTTAAATGCTATATTTTATATTCATTAGAATAATTAAAAAAAAAATAATACTTAGCTATTTAAATGATTCAATCTAAAAAATAAATGTTGGTCAAGCTATTTCAATGATTCACCTAAATTATGATAATTATAAGTTTAATAGTTTACCAAATAATTTAAATTCAAACATGTTCGCAGCGAGGAACACTTTTATACGAAAGACTAAAAATAAATAAAATAGAATGTCACCTCTCAATGATTCACACGATCTCTCTATATAAAGCCATTACTCAATACCTCATAAATTACAAAGAAAAAAAAGTTAATATCACAAACTTCACAAAAAAAGAAAAGAAAAAAAAACACAAAAGATCTTGAATCGGTGCATCAATGGAGGAACCAAAAGCACCACACGTTGCGATCATACCGAGTCCAGGAATGGGTCACCTCATTCCACTCATCGAGTTCGCTAAACGACTCGTTCACCGTCACAGCTTCATCGTCACCTTCGTAATCGGCGGCGAAGGTCCACCGTCAAAGGCTCAGAGAACCGTCCTCGCTTCTCTCCCTTCTTCAATCTCCTCCGTGTTTCTTCATCCCGCCGATCTCACCGATCTCCCGTCGACGACTCGCATCGAAACTCGGATCTCGCTCACCGTGACTCGTTCAAACCCGGAGCTCCGGAAAGTCTTCGACTCGTTCGCGGCGGAAGGTCGTTTGCCGACGGCGCTCGTCGTCGATTTATTCGGTACGGACGCTTTCGACGTCGCCGCGGAATTCAAAGTGTCACCGTATATTTTCTACCCATCAACCGCCAACGTCTTGTCGTTTTTTCTCCATTTACCAAAACTAGACGAAACGGTGTCGTGTGAGTACACGGAGTTAACCGAACCGATTATGCTTCCCGGATGTGTACCGCTAACCGGGAAAGATGTTCTTGACCCGGCTCAAGACCGGAAAGACGACGCATACAAATGGCTTCTCCATAACACCAAGAGATACAAAGAAGCTGAAGGGATTCTTGTGAATTCTTTCTTCGAGCTTGAGCCAAATGTTTTAAAGGCCTTGCAAGAACCGGGTCTTGATAAACCACCTGTTTATCCGGTTGGACCATTGGTTAACATTGGTCAACAAGAGACCGAAGAGTGTGAATGTTTAAAGTGGTTAGATAACCAACCACTCGGTTCGGTTTTGTATGTGTCTTTCGGTAGTGGTGGTACACTCACAAGTGAGCAGCTCAATGAGCTTGCTCTTGGTCTTGCAGATAGCGAGCAACGGTTTCTTTGGGTCATACGAAGTCCGAGTGGGATTGCTAATTCTTCATATTTCGATTCCCATAGCCAAACCGATCCATTATCATTTTTACCACCTGGCTTTTTGGAGATGACCAAAGGCAGAGGTTTTGTAATCCCTTTTTGGGCTCCACAAGCCCAAGTTTTGGCTCATCCATCCACAGGAGGGTTTTTGACTCATTGCGGATGGAACTCAACTCTAGAAAGTGTAGTAAGTGGTGTTCCACTCATAGCATGGCCATTATACGCAGAGCAGAAGATGAATGCGGTCTTATTGGCCGAAGATGTTCGTGTGGCGCTTAGGCCGCGTGCTGGGGACGATAAGGTAGTAAGAAGAGAAGAGGTGGCTAGAGTGGTTAAAGGATTGATGGAAGGTGAAGAAGGTAAAGGAGTGAGGAATAAGATGAAGGAGATGAAAGAAGGAGCTTGTAGGGTGTTGAAGGATGATGGGTCTTCTACAAAGGCACTTAGTGTTGTGGCCTTAAAGTGGAAAGCTCACCAAAGAGAGTTAGAGCAAAATGGTAACCGTTGAATATCTTATGTCTAATATAATTTGTATAATCAACAATGGAATATGTGCTATCGTGTTTGTGTATGTATGTTTTTACTTTTCTTTGCTGCGTTTATCTCAACTTTTAGTAGTGAATGATGATGTTGGCTTTTGGTTACTTGGTAAACTAAGTTTAAGATGGTGCAATTAAGATCAACATAGAAGATAATGGTGCAGAGTTAAATAAATACTGTTCAAGAAATCGTAAATGTTTTTCATAAAAACCATCACACAGCCAAAGATAATAACCGTTCGTTTTTAAAAAATAAAAAAGTAACCGTTCGTTTCAGTTCAAACACTTGTTTAATAAGTCTCGTCAGTCATCACTTGGTACCAAATATGCGTTATGATTTTTGAAACGTCCGTTTCGATGTTACCGATGATCAAATTCATAAGGGATTAAAACTCAGAAGTGGATGACGAAGAAAATAAGTGTGTGTGGAGTAGGTGAAATAGCGTTAACGACAAAAGTAAAAACATGTGTGGGACCTGAAGACAGCATGTCGTTTTTATGACTTTTAAAACGACATCCACTTTTGTTTTGTAGTTGGTTATTTGCCACTGTCAACGTGTTAAGCGTTAAAGCAGTCGAAATACGCAATTTTACACTTCTAGAAATTGATCATATGTGTCATCAAATGTGAATCCACTTTTATCTTGAGAGAAACATATAAAAAACTAGCAAACTCTTGAATTGGGCCTACGTTTTACGCTCAGCCTTATTTCTTGGAAGGCCCATAAAAGTTATTATTTACTTCACAAAAAAAAAAAAAGAGATCGTCAATTATTTTGGATTTAAGAAAGTGTTCTTATTACAGAGTTGGTAAAATATAATTAGAATAATCCGTGAAACTACATAGATATTTGATTATTTTTTCATGACCCAAAACCTCTCAATTTCTTCAGCTGTTCTTCCTGGGATCCTCCCAGCTATCAGTTCCCACCTTTCATCAAATATAGAAAAAAAGAAAACACGAATTCAACTTTATAGTGTTAAAGAAATTATTTTCTTACAAAACATTCATTAGTTAAGTAAACTAATATTTAATCTGTTAAACGATCAAACCTGTCACCAACAAGCTTATGCATTCTACAGACCAAATCTTCTTCGTCTTCACTCATGTTCACAGCTTCCCATTCAAGACTACTCACTTCTGTTCCACGTCATAAGTTAATTCAAAATATAAAGAAGTTGAAAAACATGGACGAGTTTAAAACGAAGGCGTTTATATTTTCAGCTTACCTTCAGAAGTAGCAACAATATGGGTTGTTTTGGGTTGCTTCGTCCTGCGATGGTTATCCATGTAAACGGCACCGTATTACAAAGAAGAAGAAGAAGAAGAAGAAGAAAAACAAAAATAAGAGAAAGAGAGAGGTCGTTTTTTCAAAGGACGAACACGAACCATCCTTTCTATTTATAGCAACCGAATTAAGTAACCAACTGGTTTGGTCAGTTTCTTTCTATGTTATGGAATCTCAATTTTTTTTTTGTTCTCTCCGGAATCTTAATTTATTAAATCAATATTGTTAGTACTTAATTAGTAGTATCTTTCAACCAATAAAATTCACAAGTAAGCTACCACTTTCATTTACTCCGTTGTAATACTCTAGAAAATAAGTTGAATAAAATAAACTTATAACTGCCGTTAATTAAGATCATTAACAAAGATCATTAGTAATTACTTATATATATAGCTAATTCACCTAAAAATTGATTTTGTTTTTGTCAACAACAACAAAAGTGAATTTTGTTTTTTTGTTTTTTTTTTTTTTAACGTCTCTTTTATTATTATCTCAACCAAGAGTTTATATGATTACAGAGAGATCATTCATATACATACTTTTTTAGAAAAAGGGCGAAAGAACGATACAACGTAAGAAGTGAATTTTGACGATGCTCCTTTTTCAGAAGGCTCTTACTCGCTAACAGATAAGATCTGTTATTTTCCTCCTCCGTACACGAACTCCACCTATTGCGACTCTTGGCTATCATCCGACTATGATATTAACTTCGCAAATTTCAAAACATCAATGCATATGCAGACTTCAAACTCCACATCCAAAGGTTGTCTCTGTAATAATTTGTTTTATCGCCTAGACTTTAACAAAATAACAGAGAAACCGGCAGAACCACCACATATGATAACTTCACCGGAATCAAACTCTACCGAAGAGAGACATAAACTCTACTGAAAAGAGACATAAAATAATTTACAACCAAAAAAAAATCAGACTAGAAAATATGACTCATTTTCCATCCCAATCTATTCTAACGAACTATTATATATGATAAATGTCATACTCTTTAATCCAGAATCCTAAATCTCTAACCGCTTCCAAATCTGAAAATGGTTGATTTTGGTAAAAAAACATCTTACACCATTGGAGATCATACCAACCGAATTTGCACAAAAGTCATTGTGTACTAGTTATGCACGTACCGGATTTCGCACATATTTGGCAGGAACCGGATTTTGCACGGAATTCGTACAAATATAATTTCGCCCGGATTTTGCATGACGCAAAACAACAGTAATGAAGATCAATGAAATTTCTCCAAAGAAAAGAATATACAGTCACGAAACTCGTGCCTTTTCAAAATTTTATCCCAAAAACTAATGTTTTGATTTAGATAAAACCTAACTTATGTAAAGTATAATTAGAAAGAGTACGGCCGACGTCGGAGTCGACGCCGGCTAGCAAACGTTGCAGAAAAAGTGAAAGAGAAAGAGATTGAAGATGAAAGATGATCTTTGAAAGAAAAAATTTGGGAGAGAAAAAACAGTTACTTTTTTCTTGTGAAAATAGTTAACAAAAGTGAATTTTATATTAAAAGAATTCTTGTCAAAAGAAAAGAATGCTTATATTAAACAAAGAAGAATTTTATATTTACTCATTATTGTTAAAAGAATTCCAAATTTTCGCTAACATTTTTTTTTTGTAACCATAATAGATCTTCAACCAAAACCCATACGATTCTTAATCTCCAATGTTTATAGAAAAATGAATTTTGTTTTATTCCATTTAAAACAGCTATAATGGCTGGGAAGAAAAATTCATACAATTTTTATAAACGGTGGGACTCATTCCTTAGCATAAATCCACTTGGCGAATCCTTTACTACTCGAACAAACCATTTGGGGGTTTGGCCACACAATTTTAGTTTCATAAAACAAATTAAAGTCAACATTTTTCCTTTTACCGAAATCCATTAATATGACCGTGATATAAGAAGTGTTATGATATCATCATCATATATTGATCTATAAATCCAACCGAACGTATATATATTAAGTGGAAAAAATAAAAAATTCTAATGGCAACCCTACTGTTCTATGAAACCAAAATGTAACATTAACTGAAATAAAGCAACGCTACAGTTATTATCATTCCTAACTAATTAAGGATTAGGATTAAGGACCACATTCAGATAATTAACGGACACAAAATTTACTATTCTCTTACTCCTCCCAAACTTAAATTCCGAATTTAATGAGAATATATTGTTAGCACTGACAAAAAGTTAAGTTGAAAGTTTGGTAGGGAGAATTAAATATGGTTTTTCAACGGGGATATTCCCATTTTGTTCCCTTCGTGTACTTGTAAATTTATACTTAGTAGACTAGATATTATGCTATATAGCTAGATTTCATTGTATTAATACGACTGTTTAATAAACTGAACCAAAAAAACAGTTGTAACGAACATACGACACGTGGCTTAGCGTTAGGACCACTCTTTTTTGGCTTAAAGCCGGATTAGGACCATTTTTGCATTAATTGACTACGAATTATGTATACCACAACCATTTTCTATCCATCTTGGCATTGATTGACGACGAAGGTATTATTTTTGTTAAATGGTTACGTTGAAGTTATTTAAAAGTCATATCGAACGTTTTGTGTTATATTTTTGTTTGAAAAAATCAAGAACCGGTGAAAGTCACACTTAAAAGGTGATTAATTTAAAACTCTTTAACTTTTTTTTTAAAGATGCCGATTAATGCCCTAGCACTTGAAAAAGAAAACATTGATTCCACAATGGTTTATGCTAAGGATATATCAAACTTTCCATTACGCTTTTAAACCTTTTGGACCAAAAGTTTTGGTACAGAGATTGCAGATTAAGAAAGTGTTATTGGTTTTGTGATTTTTTAAAAATTATAAATTTTAAAAATTTTAGTGTTATTCGATTTTAAATTACAAAGATTATATTAAAGTCATATGTTATTGGTTTAATATTTATAAAAAATTATTAAAAATCTATGCGTTATCGGATTAATAAAAACTTTAACTAACTTTTACATTATACTAAAGTTTATTAAAGTTTAATTTTATTGGTTGATTGATTTTGAAATTTGTTGTTTATTTGAAACAATTTTTATAGACTTTCAAAATATTACATGTTAAAGTGATATTCTCATCGATTTTCGGTGAGAATATGTCAAATGTTTTAAATACTCTCTAAAACTTTTTTAAATTCTGCAATCCTAATAATCATTACAAATATACATAAATCTCAATCCAATAACACATCCTAAGAACAGAAAAATCAACAAAAATCCCCTAATCACAAGTTTCCTTTTTTTCTCCATCATTTGCGATTTTTTCCCTTGAACTTTGATTTTGTCCAGTAAAACCCTTCCGTACCTTCTGAACACGCTAGAAGCTTTGATTAATAAGTAATAACGTCCCTTTTCATCTGTAACTCCCAACTTCTACGTGAAAACTTAGCTAACAAAACATTGTTTCAAGCGACTTCTCTATGAACAAGAAACATAACAACAAATGAACGTAGATCAAATCAGTCAGAGGAAGAGTCAGTCTAAATTTGAAGTTCTAGTTAAGTTTAAATGAAGTTGATAGTTAGTCGGATCATAACAAGACAAGTATGCTTTCTTATAACTTGCTAACATATTTAAGGTCGTAACTCAACGTTCTTAGATAACATATCAATCAGCTAACCAAATACAATGTCCTCCTAATAGACAACCAAAAATTTCCAACTTCAGCTTACCACAGTATCATTCTCAACCAGCTAAGTTTTAATCCAAACCTTTACTACACATTTGGCTAAGGGAATCCAAAGAAAGGGACCTTTAAAAAATAGGAATGGTGACTTCAATGTAATGTTGTCTGAGACTGAGAGTGAATGAAATGTTTTTATTTCGGTGATCAATATATGTCAAGGCAAATTTATTTATTTGACTTTTTGTTGGTCAACTATTATTTGAACTTGCAACTTATGAGAGCAGTGTGTTAATGGCGAAATAAAATGTAAAAACAAGGATATACTTATCTCAAATTCGACACAAGGTAGCATCTAAGTTCGCGAAAATATCGAAGAAAAAAAGAAAAGAAGTTACAAGACTCGACCAATGTTGTTCTTCTTCTGTTTGCAGGATGAAAAAACAGAATAAGTAAAAAGAGAGGCTGCTTATTAAGGTTTTTCAGGGTTGGGATGGCGACGGAGATGCTGGAGGCTTCAAGTCAGGGTACTGCAAAAAGAGTGAAGAAAGACATCAGCTTAAATAAACGATAACAAATAAGAACTTGGTACTAAAGCATAATGATACTTCTTCAAGGATTAATGGAGGTCCTAATTATAACTATAAACCGTTTTAAAAGTTTCCTCCTTTTCCATCAGAAGGAGCCTCTTTATGTTAAATTTTATGTAAAAGAGGTTTTGAGGAGAAAGTAGAAACATCACCGATGCATATGGAGAGAGAGGTCTTGAATAAGATTTTGGTTTGGCTTCTGTTTTGGTTGGTTCTGTGATTACTTGTGCAGCAGCGACTGGCTCTGGCTCTGGCTCAGGTACTGGTTTATCGATGGTGGTGGTGGTGGTTGTAGCTGCCTCTGCTTCTGGCTCAGCAACTGGTTTATCGACAGTGGTGGTTGTAGCTGCTTCTGCTGCTACTGTTGCTGGTGCGGGAAGAGCTTTGCTGCTTGTTGATGGAGGAAGAAGAGCCTTTCCTATATCCTGTTATTCAATGTTGAATTTTACTAAGGTTTCTTCGAATTTCATTACTAAGGTAGAGAGAGATATCTAAATTGGTACTAACCTTTAATTCATCAACAAGTTCTTGAGGAGCAACCTTTGTGTTCAAGAACTCATCCACTTGTTTTAGAGTTTGCTTTCGGTCCTGCACAGAATTCAGAAGAGTCATCAACAAATCGAGACATTTACATTCAAACTGAATTTCGGAGAAAGACGAGAATGGGAAAAACTTGCCTCAGCAAAAAGAAGTTTCTTGCCTGCAAGCTGAACAAGTGCAGCTGAACCTAGCAGTTGGAGTATAGTTTCAATCTGTAGGGATGATGATAAAGATAAGATTAACACCAGAATTTTCTGGAGACGAGAAGATGGAGAAAGAAAGATAAGCCGAAAAACCGACCTCTGAAAATGCTAAAACACTTAATCCAGCAGCAGCAGCTACTCCAAGAGCAACAGACACACCATCAGAAGTCTCCTGTACAATTATGTTTCTTCCCTTTTAAACCATTTCTTACGGAAACTTAAATGAATGTAAAACTGTGTACTTACACCAAAGACATCGCTGATACTATCTGTCAAACTGCTCAAATCAAGACTGAGAGTCTTCTTTGGCTCTATCCAAGGCAAGTCACTTTTCTGCAAACCAGAAGAATAAAAAAACACAATTTTGAATAAGTCGAATTGAAAGCACCTGAAGAAGCAAACATTGTGGGATGAGAAGAAGAGAAACACACACCAACCAGCCTCTAGGTCCCTCTGCACCATCTTTAATCGCGTAAGCAGACTTGAATCCATTAAGAGCCACCAATTCAGCAACAAGCTCGGAGTTTCCATCAAACCTGGCTTCCCATTCAAAGAGTTAGACTGTATAAACATACTGGCAAATGGCAACAATGTCTGAAACCTAAATTCTTCTCAATTACCCTCCAACTGCAACATTGTATCAGATGTACAATAACACTTAGGATTATCATTAGTCAAGTTTCAATTATCTTCTAGAGAACAAACAAAGACTGCTGCAGTGCGAATGAAGGAAAGCTTTAACTATAATTCAGTGATCAGACAATATAAGAAGCTAAAAGCCTATCAATATTTGTAACTTTCATAAAAAAAGAGCAATCATTTTTAGTTTCCGAGAGCCTTACTTGTCCAGAATGAACAATGTGGTGTTCTCAGGATCTTTAAACTTTAAGGAAAGCTTCTTTAGAAAAGCAGGCTTGTCTTCTCCATTATAAACAGTAGAAACCGTTTTTTTACCTAAACCCTTTATATTAGGACTGCCCACTTGTCTGATATCTGCAGTGGCTCTTATGTCAAGTAATTGAGCATTATCATCAGTACCCAACTTGGTATAAGCATTCTTAGCAGATTCAACTCCCCAAGCTTTGGGATCTTTTTTCAGAACCTGAGACAGAACAAATGGAACAGCCAATGCAGCAAATCCACCGGCAATAACCAGAGGATTGTCTGTGACAAAATTGGATATCCCATCAATCAGACCATCTGAATCAAACGATGAAGAAGAGGTCATAGATTGTTGCAGAGCTTCCTCGTACGTCAGGGATTTAGCAGGAGCTGTTGCACTGCTGAGAACAGAGGTTAGAAGAGCCAATCCTCCATTGAAGCTCCTCAAGAAGCTTTCTTGGGAGATTGGTTTCGGTGATCTCGGTGGAAAGAGGTTAGGCAGCGAGAAGGGCTTTCGTGGTTCTGATCTTTTCTCGGATAAAACTGACATAGGACTAAAGCTAGCGGTTTTCAAAGCTTCCATGGCTCTCTCTCTCTCTCACTCTTTCTACACCAAGAATTGCCAAACTTTTCCCAAAGATTAAAGAAGAGGAAGAAGAAGAAGTGGAAGAAAGTGTAAAGACAAGCATTGAGCTGTTTCTAGTACGCTGACGTGGCCTGTGTAATCAATCCTAGCCATGGCTTGCTTGACACGTGGCATATTTGGATGAGATGCCTCTTGATCATGTCTTGGTGTGAGAGGAGAGCATAGTGACTTACTTAGTCCTAAATTGCATGTCAAATGTGTGGCCACAGAACAACGAAGATGCTTCAGTTGAAGCCTCTGTAAATTTACCAAAACGCCCTTTATCCAGAACACAGAACAGACTACAAAAGGTTCCTCAGCATTTTGGTTTTAAGTAAAATAAGAAGATGAAGTGTAAAAACATTAAGAAAACAGAACATGATGCAATGTAAGGAACTTACAAAAGATCAAAGAAATAATCTAAACCTTGTCCGATTTCCCAGATTGAAACGCCGATACCCCAAAGACGAGCATTCTCAAGCCGTAGAAGGATTGACATCAATGTAGGATAGAAAACAACATGCTTCATCTTCTTATTATCTCTATACTTGAAAAGATGCTCGCCGCTCTCTTTATCCCAATTTATAGTTGGCTTGTGTTTCTGGAGTAACGCGAGGTAATCCCTTCCGGTGATTGCTCCTCCGTCTGCTGAATCTTGCCCAAAAGAAAACCGTTTATTCAGTTAGTTTTGAATGAAAAGGCAGGAAGAGAACTAGCTACTTATTTAAGCTTGGATGGTTCGTATACCTCCAGAGATTGCAAAATCGTTGCCGTAAAAGTTGATACCAAGAAGAACTTTTCTGGCTAGGTTTGAGTCTATGTTGTTGGATGAACCAAGGAGGAGCTTGAGGGTGAAATCTATCCACTTGAGAGGAGCATTGGGGCCAGGGTTCTGGGAATTTGAGAAATCATAGGTCATTAGAGAGAACCCGTCAACTGAATCTTTCAAGAACTGAAGATCTTCTGGTCCAAAATCGTACATTTGAAGCTTCTCTGAATGAGGCGGACCAATGACATACATGAACTGCATAGGTTGCTTTTGATTTTTAGGAGAGCTCGTGGAGTGAAGGGCGTCTCCAAGTTGTTTTATGAACTTCAGTGCCTACAAGATTGAATACACAAATCCCTATGTAAGGTTAAAGACTTATTATAACCATGAGGGATTTGATGCTTTTGACACATAAAATAACGGACTGAAGAAGGACATAATACCATTTTCCGCAAGTCCGGGTCATGCAAAACGCCATAAGCTGCCCACCTTGACCAAGACTCTAGCACGATACCATCATATTCCATTTCCCTAGAATTCAAGGCAAAGATGATGTAAAGGGAGCGTTAAAAGTAACAAGCTATTTCAGAGCATGAAACTCACAACAGTCTCAGACTTTGGGAGATCCTTACTTGCACTCTGTAACGATAAGGTCGATAGCTTTTTCCCTTAGTTTCTTTTTCTTAAGCAGCTCCCCGGGAATAGCTTCCAGAACAACTCTTGGTAATATCTACATGATAGTAGAAAAAAATCAGACCATGATAGAATGAAAAAAGTAACCAAGCAGCAGCATTTTGCAGGTGTAGTTGGTTAAACTACCAACGCATTTCCTCTAGATCGGAGCTCTTGGATCCATCCCTTATCAGCATTATGTCTCCCTTCCAAAACCAAGCCAGATCCTTGGCTAAAAATAGAAACCGGAAATGTCACTACCTTTTACAGAAAGCATATTTGGAACTCATTAACTGATATATATACCTCTTCAGGTCGTACCACACCGGTGATAAATGTGTAAACTTGGAGTTGAATATCTTTGCCATATCATAGCCTTTAGAGTTCCTGCACATCATTTTTAGCATATGAATCCAATAAGTACTGCTGTCAAATTGTATACAGATGATTTCAAAATTGCAAATTTTAATATCTCACATCTGAATCTGTTCCCAAAGAAACCTACCATGGAGTAATGTAAGCTAACACTGGATAATCATAATGCCTAGTTGATGAATTCTCTGAGGCTTTGGAATGTTCCTGAAACAAATTCCTAATAAAGATGAGAATTCATCCTAAAGTTTTCAGCTTTATTCAATGGATTCCAACATTAAACGAAACTAAGGAAACTCACCGTGAGGATTTCTTGGAAACTAATATCTGTTTTAATGATTCCTTTGTGACGTATTGATGATTCTGTTTGGATGACTTGATGAGCCAATTTGACTTTGTACACAACTATCGAAACGGCGGGAATCGCGATGAAGAAGATCACGAAAATGGTGATGAGTCTCCGATCTGAGTATGGTTCTCCGACTTGAGATACTGATTCGTCTCCGTCCTTCCGCCGTTTCAAAGTCTCCGCCGCCGATAAACGTCTCTCGCGCCTCCTCGCCATCGAGCTTCTCACCAGTGAAGAAACAGAGACTAGAACGACATCGTTTTGCTAAGGAGATTTGTTTTTTTGTTTGATATAATCTCAGATTTACCCCTGGTTCTGGTTAAATATTACGTGCAAGGCCTATGAGAGGATATATCAGAGAGATACATAGATGAAGCTGGAACCTTTGGAAAAAAAAGAGGAGGGTTTTATGGTTTTATCGTTAAACCCCAATCCAAATCTTCGCGACCAGACATTGATTCTTCTACAGAACCTGTTACTAGATTGAATCGAAGCGATAAGGTGAGCTTTTATTTTATTTCCTAAAGTCGAATTTTTTATTTTTATTTTTGGTAGTACAAGGACTTCGGAGTTTGAACATTTCTTGGGTGAAATTCACAGGCTTTGAGTTTCACAAATGGAGCCGAAGCTTCTGCTTTCTGCTCATAAACCTTTGTTTGTCTCTTGCAACTCTTCATTCAGTGAAAAACCTTATCTCTCTGTTAAATCCCATATGCCTATGTCCACAATTCGAGCTGCGAGGTCTCAGTTTATGGGGGAAGGTTTGATTTTGGGGAACAAATATGGGTTTTGGAGCGCTTCGAGGAAAACTCGTGTTGTTGTTGAGCCTGTTAGAGCTGCTGTGAAGAGAAGGAAAGAGCTTACTTTCGATAACGTTGTTCAAAGGGACAAGAAACTGAAACTAGTTTTGAACATTAGGAAGATTCTTGTGAGTCAACCTGATAGGATGATGTCTCTTAGGGGTTTGGGTAAGTACAGGAGAGATTTGGGTTTGAAGAAACGTCGTCGCTTTATAGCTTTGCTTAGGAAATATCCTGGTGTGTTTGAGATAGTTGAAGAAGGAGCATATTCATTGAGATTCAAGATGACATCAGAGGCTGAAAGGCTTTACCTTGAGGAAATGAGGATTAGGAATGAGCTTGAAGATCTTTTAGTTGTTAAGTTGAGGAAGTTGGTGATGATGTCAATCGACAAGCGGATATTATTGGAGAAAATTTCCCATTTGAGGACTGATTTAGGGCTTCCTTTAGAATTCCGTGACACTATTTGTCAGCGTTACCCGCAATATTTCCGTGTAGTTCCTACACCTAGAGGTCCAGCTTTAGAGTTAACTCATTGGGATCCTGAGCTTGCAGTGTCAGCTGCTGAGTTATCTGAGGAGGATAATAGGACTAGAGAAACAGAAGAGAGGAATTTGATTATTGATAGACCGCCCAAGTTCAATAGGGTCAAGCTTCCAAGGGGTCTCAATCTTTCAAAGAGTGAGACAAGGAAGATATGTCAGTTCCGTGACATGCCGTATATATCGCCATACAAGGATTTCTCCCACTTGAAGTCGGGAACACTCACAAAAGAAAAGCATGCTTGTGGGGTTATTCATGAGCTATTGAGCTTAACTACTGAGAAAAGAACCTTGGTGGATCACTTGACTCATTTCCGCGAGGAATTCAGATTCTCGCAACAACTAAGAGGAATGCTTATAAGGCACCCTGATCTCTTCTATGTTTCTTTAAAAGGAGAAAGAGACTCGGTTTTCTTAAGAGAAGCTTACAGGAACTCGGAATTGATAGATAAAGATCCTCTAACTCTTGTGAAAGAGAAGATGCGGGCACTTGTTTCTGTACCGAGATTCCCAAGGAGAGGAGGACCCAAAAAAGACGAAGAAGGAAGAGAGGAACAGATGGATAGAAGCGATGCAGAAGATGAGGAGGAAGAAGAAAGTGATGCTGAAGAATGGTCTGACGTTGATGGGTACTTGGAAGGTGAAGATGGTGGCAATGATGATGAAGGTGACTGGACTGATGAAGAAGGAGATGAAGATGTGCCTCCTAACTTTGATGATGATGAAGAAGAAGAAGAAGAAGAACGTAGCGTGAAGATTGGATTGAGTCCTTCGAGTAGAAAATCAAGTAGTCCTAGAAAGAAGGAAGAGAAAGTACTTACTCCTGTGTTCCCTGATGGTACTCCAAGGGAAAAATGGTAAATCATTACAGATTAGTTCCATGAAAAATGTTTACTTGTCTTATATCAATTCTTGAAGACGAAACACTAATAGCTCAAGTTTATGTATGTTGTTGCTTTGTTGTAAGAACACTTGAGAATGATGTTTAATCTCTCTCAACTTTTTTGTAGTGTTTAGATGAGCAATTACTTCCTTCTGTAGTATCTTAAACACACATGAAACGCTGCGTTTTGAGTTCATAACGAAATAAAACGGATAGTCTTATCTTGAAATTCTCAATCTCAAGTGAATAAAAATGGAGAACCTTTCGGTAACTTTCCGCCATTGTTACAGCTCCTTGTTTCTTCATCAGTCACAGAAAAGATATCTTATTAATCATTCTCCAGCTTGTTATTCTCTGGAAATCAAGCATGCGTCGTTTGAAACAATACCAATCTCAGTTTCTCTGGAACCGTCGTCTTCAAATTGGGATTTTCATCCGTTGAAGAAGCTGAATGGATGCAAAAATCTGGTTTCTATTAAAGCTACTCATGCTCGGATGGTGAAGTTATTAAATCGGTATGAATTGGAGTTCATTGACAAGTGTTTGATCTCTCGTTACCTTGAATTAGGAGACTTTGGATATGCTAGTACTGTTTTCTTCTTGGGTTTCCCTCGGAATCAAGTTTCATGGAGGGATTTCTTAGAAGAGATCGAACATTTAGAAGTAGAGAAGTGTAGGATTTTAGAGGAATTTGTTAAGTTACAGAACAAAGGAGTAAGTTTTGATGGAGTGGTGCTCGCTATGGTTTTGAGGATTTGTACTGTTCGAATGAATCAGTTTCTGGGTTTCACTATCCATGGCGGTTTGATTAAGAGAGGACTCGATAATTCAGACACACGAGTGGTTTCTGCGTTGATGGGTTTCTATGGAAGATGTGTGAGTTTCGATATTGGTAACAAGATATTCGATGAAATGCCTGAAAGAGATGATCTCGCATGGAACGAGATCATAATGGTGAACTTACGGAGTGGGAATTGGGAAAACGCTGTGAAACTGTTTAGAGAGATGCAGTTTTCTGCTGCAAAAGCTTATGATAGAACAATTGTTAAGCTTTTGCAAGTTTGTAGCAACAAGGGAGGTTTAGCTGAAGGGAGACAGATTCATGGGTATGTTCTGAGACTTGGGTTTGAATCAAACGTATCCATTTGTAACTCCTTGATTGTCATGTACTCAAGGAATGGCAAGCTTGAATCATCCAGGAAAGTTTTTAACTCGATGAAAGACCGGAATTTGTCTTCGTGGAACTCGATTATATCGAGTTATACGAAATTTGGTTATGTAGATGATGCTATGGATCTCCTGGAAGAAATGGAGACATGTGGTCTGAAACCAGACATAGTGACATGGAACTCTCTTTTGTCAGGTTACGCTTTTAAAGGCTTATCCAGAGAAGCCATTGCGATATTAAAGAGAATGAAAATTACTGGTCTGAAGCCAAACACGAGCTCAATAAGTAGTCTTCTTCAAGCTGTTGCTGAACCGGGGCTTCTTAAAGTTGGAAAAGCGATTCACGGATATGTAATAAGAAATCAGCTTTGGTACGATTTGTATGTAGAAACCACATTGATCGACATGTATGTCAAAACTGGCTGCTTGCCGTACGCACGGATAGTTTTTGATACAATGGATGAGAAGAACGTTGTTGCTTGGAATTCGCTCATCTCGGGACTTTCGTACGCTGGTCTGCTGAAGGATGCTGAAGCTTTGATGAGTAAAATGGAGAAGGAAGGGATGAAACCTGATGCTGTTACATGGAACAATCTGGTTTCTGGGTATGCGACTTGGGGGGAAACTAAGAAAGCTTTGGCTGTGATAGGGAAAATGAAGGAGAATGGTGTGGCACCTAACGTGGTTTCATGGACAGCCATTTTGTCGGGATGTTCCAAAAATGGAAACTTCAGAAATGCTCTCAAAGTTTTCATTAAAATGCAGGAAGAAGGTGTCAAGCCGAACTCAGCCACTATATCCAGCTTGCTTAGGATAATAGGTTGCTTGAGTCTACTACACAGTGGCAAAGAAGTTCACAGCTTCTGTTTGAGGAACAATTTGATCCGCGATACATATGTTGCAACTGCACTAGTAGATATGTACGCAAAATCAGGGGATCTGCAAAACGCCACTGAGATTTTCTGGGGCATTAAGAACAAACCGGTAGCTTCTTGGAACTGTATGATCATGGGTTTAGCCATGTTTGGGCGAGGCGCAGAAGGGATTGCGGTTTTCAATGCAATGCTTGAAGCAGGCATGGAACCGGATGCTATTACGTTTACCTCTGTCTTATCTGTCTGTAAGAACTCAGGTCTTGTCAGAGAAGGGTGGAAATACTTTGATCTTATGAGGTCTCATTATGGTGTTACCCCAACTATCGAACACTGTTCATGCATGGTAGATATGCTCGGGAGGTCGGGTTATCTTGATGAAGCCTGGGACTTCATTCAAACAATGCCATTAAAACCTGATGCAACCGTTTGGGGTGCATTTCTTTCAGCTTGTAAGATCCACAAAGACCTTAAACTTGCAGAAGTTGCTTGGAAGTGGCTGCAAGTGCTGGAACCGCACAATTCAGCCAACTACATGACGATGATCAGCTTGTACAGTAATTTAAACAGATGGGAAGATGCTGAACACACACGGGACTTGATGAAAAATCACAGGGTGAGCGTCCAGGATCTTTGGAGCTGGATTCAGATTGATCAAACGGTGCACGTCTTCTATGCAGACGGAAAAGCACATCCTGACGAAGGAGATATATACTTTGAGCTATACAAATTAGTCTCTGAGATGAAGAAATCAGGTTATGTGCCAGACACAAACTGTATACACCAGGACGTGAGTAAATCAGAGAAAGAGAAGCTGCTTATGGGACACACAGAGAAGCTAGCAATGACGTATGGCCTCATCAAGAAGAAAGGCATAGGTCCTATACGAGTGGTCAAAAACACAAATATATGTTCCGATTGCCACACTTTAGCAAAATACATATCGGTTTTGAGAAACCGCGAGATTGTTTTACACGAGGGGTCTCGAGTTCATCATTTTAGAGACGGAAAATGTTCCTGCAATGACGCCTGGTGATAACATAGATACTAACTAGCTCTGTTCTATTTTTATACAAAGGTGCGTAAATACAGACACTGTCCAACAAACACCAGAAAACAAATTACATCAAAACTTTTACCATAGGCTTGAATATAGCCTATGGAGCTGAACTGAACACCAGAGAAGCATGACAATGCGTGTTTCTATACATATACATATGTGACCAGACTAAGTAATTTCTAAATGGAAGATTCTAAACACACTGGATCTCTCTTTCTTTCACTGAGTTTGTATGTGCGACACATTGAGCCATATCTTCAAAGGTTGCTTGTATGATGATTCTTCTCCTCTCCATATCTTCAAAGGGTTGCCGTATGATTAATCTATCTGTGTCCTTTGGAAGTGTCTCAGAATGTGGCGATGGAATTGGAAATGTCCTGAGCAGCCAATCTTTCAGAGACACAAGCCAAGGATTTGAGGTTACACTTGATGAGTGATTCCACAAAGTAACATGTCTCATCTTTGGTGTTGCCTTGAGGAACATCAACAACAAAAGATTCAATCACCATAGTTGCTGACCTCCCATCAATTATCTCAGGATGTACAGTCAAGATCGAAGAGTAATTCTGCAAAAAAAAAAAAAAAAAGGATAATCAAATTTCTCTGAATCTGTAAAAAAAAACTATTGAGAATTTTTAGATTTATTCACCTTAAGTCTATGATCACCACCAATAATGTTGATACCGAGGATGTGTTCATCATCATCAAGCAGTTCCAATCTCTCGGTACTGGTGGTTGCAGGAAGACCAGATTTGACATTTACTTCTCTGAGACTACCGATTTCAGGATCACCATTAACAGTGCATTTGCTTACAAATGGTTTGTATTTCTGCGGCTGATCAAATCTCCGCACAAGTGACCAAACCTGACTCATGTATGTATATAAATAAACCAGAGTTAGCTTCAAACACAAAAAGAGACAAAATTTCAATTTACAATAAACTTTTTTTTTTTTGAAAAAAAAATGAAAAATTAAGCGGTAATCGGCAAACAAAAACAGTAAGATCGGGAACTCTAAATCGGGAAAGAAAATTTCAATGAAAAACGAATCTGCGATGCTTAGAAAATAGAGGGGCGTACGAGATGAACAGGAGCTTGAATGTATTTGAAGAGAACAGAGGTACACTGGTTCTCTTTGCAATGGTGACGATGATGCAACCGTAAGTACTGCGCTGTCACGAGAGCTCCGAATATCTCTGTATCTTCTCCGATGATCTCCATCTCCGATAGACAGATCTCGATAAGAATGTCTAATCTTCTTGTGGATAAGGTAAAGAGTAAATAAAGGGAATAAATAGCTTTTATGATACAAAAAGCTTCATTTTTTTAATATTTGTTTTTTTGTTTTTTGGTTGGTTAGGCTCAAAAATCAACGAACCCACCGACATATTATAAAAGACCAACGGATTTACGATGAACCGACAAATCCTTAAAGAGATTACGTGTCATTGTATTATTGGTTTGTCGTTTTTCCTTTGGATTAGCCATTGACTTTTAGCACTTTAAATCTCTCTTTTCCGACTAAATAATACTCTGTCTATTTTTAATTAATTATCCTTTAAGATTGTTTCATATATATTAAAAAAACATATAATTTTTTTTAATTTCTATTAATGTTTATTTTATTTTATTTTATTAATCAAAACATTAAAAAAATTAGAAATTTTATCAAATATATGTATTGAAACACAAAACGATAAATAATATAAAATAAGTTTTAAAGTTCAAAACGACAATTAATATATAAGGGAGACAAAATGCTAATCAGAAGAAAAAAAATTTATAAAATGAGAAAACCGGGTACATCAGCATTATAATTCAGTATACAATTTTCTTAACTTATAAGAAATGAGAAATACCAAAGATAGGCTAAAATGAGAAAACCGGGAACAGCAGCATTATAATTCGTATACAATTTTCTTAACTTATAAGAAATGAAAAATACCAAAGATAGGCTATAACATCATTATAAGTTATCTGAAAAGTAGTAAGTAGTAGATAGAATCTTGGGAGAATCTTATAACGGATATAGCTGATGTCAGCATGAGATCACAATATATACACATTCACACTGCTACAATAATAAGACGAAACGTACAAGAAATGATGTCAGCATGAAATCAAGGGAACCGAAATTATTTTCATATCACCGAGTCAAAATCGCATATCAAGTTATCAACGAGCTTACCAATTTTTTAGGTTTTTCTATACACTCTTGAAAAACTACATATATGTGATCAAACAATTTGCCAGCAAAAATCATTATCCTAAAAAAACAAAAAAAACGAAACTCTGTTTTGACGAGTGTGTGTGACTGCCTCTCTACCGATTACACGTTCCACATCACTGTCTTCATCACCGCAAACGCCTTGGCCATATTGGCTTTCGCTTTCTCCATCGTGACATCAGCTTCTTGCACCATCTCAGCCGCCTTCGTAGCCGTTTCTCCCGCTTTCATGGCCATGGCCGTTGCTTTTTCCATCATTGTTTCAACCTCCTCCACCATTTTTGCTGCCTTTTCCGCTATACCTCCCGCTTCATCCACCATTGCCGATGCCTTGTCGACCATTGCTGACACCTCCTTCACAATGGCTATAGAGAGACATCACCAGAGCGTTTTGTAAGAGTGTGTGTTTTTGGTTTTAAAACATCAGAATTGGTTTCTACAAACCTCTAGCTTTCTCTTGTTCTTCAGCTATTCTTTTCTTGACCTCCACGGCTGTGTTGAAAACCCCAAGAGTTGGCTCGTCACACACAAAACACTTATGATTCTCCATGTGATGCTGCATCATGAAACAAACAACAACAAGAGAACTCTGTTTTCAGAAACTAGCAAACCAGTCACGAAACTCGATAAAAATATTGCTGTAAAGAACATAAAAACCTTTAGAGCACACTTTTCGCAGAAGTAATGGTAACAATTGGTGATAACAGGATCCAAGAATGGTTGTTTGCAAATGGAACAATCTAAGGGCAATATTGTTGGTTCAAAGTCAGTTTCAAGCTTTCTCGATGTTTGTTTTGCGACCTTCTTTAGTTTCTCTAATCTGAAGCTTTCGTTTTCCGAATCTTCTTCATCTTCGCCTGCATCCAGCATTCTTTTCTTTAAGCTTTTAGTCATCTCACCTTGTTGAGACTTAGATTCTTGCTCAGCAAGTTTAGATTCTTGCACAGAGGTTTTAGGTTCACTAGAATCTGACATTCTATATCTGCTTTACAAATACGGCATCAGGATTAGTTCTCTGAATCCCAACATCTACCACTAGTTCACGTAAAGAACCCTAGTTCATATGAACTCAAATTCCAGTAAAAGAGACGCAGAACATACGCAATAACGCAATTATGGGAAATATATAATCGAAAACCTCATAAAAGAGTATTTCTAGTACTAAAACGAAAAAAATATATTATTTAGATGAATCTATAGAATTTCAGGATAAACTATTTTTATTGAAAATGGCGGTAAAATCACCGAAATAACAAAAAAAAACACGAACGAACAGAGAGAAGTAGAAATGAAATTAAAGAAAGGAAGAGATAACTAACCTGACCGTAAGAAGAAACCAGTGATTATTGGAAAATTACGACGGGAATTAGAACAACGACGGTGAAGGCTGACGACGTTTTCCGATCGCGAGAGCCGAGAGCGATGCTGAGAAAAACAAAGACGAAGAAGAACAGTTTATAAATAGTGGGAACAGTTAGTTAGGCCGGTGAGTTAAATTTGAATATTGAATTGGGTTTATGGGCTTTATATGGAATAGGCCCATTAATAGTTGACTCAGTCTTCTTTTTAATTAATGGAAAAAGTTTTTTTTATTTATTTTCCCTCTCTTTTGTCTTATTTCCAGGTTCGAAGAAACTGCAATGGGTCTCCTCCATTTACCAGCGCCATGCCAAGCTTGACGATCAAAACTTATTTGACTACGCGAGAAAAATTCAGAGAATTAAGTTTCCAATTTCAGTTCGTCGGAAAAAAATATTATTGTATAATTTTCTTAATCGCTGCTCAGTTACTTCAACGTTCTGGTAAGTTTCGGAGATAAGAGCGATATGAATGTTTGGTTTATAGTTTCCGTTTATTCTTCTTCTTCTTCGTCTGATTCTGTAACTGTCTTCTTCGGGATGACAAATTAAGATAATAAATCTATATGTTACTTTATTATCACTCTCGTCGTCAGTTATATTTCTTCAATTCCCAGATTTTTTTTTGCTAAAATTCCCAGATTTTTTATTGGGCAGAAATATTTGAAAGTTTAGCTATAATCGGAACCCTAATTTTGATTTTTTGACTTATGATTCAGGATCCGTTGAAGAAAAACGAGGCCTGAGTTATGGCTCTTGGCAGCGACAGTCGTGTAAGGTTCGTTTGCTTGCTTCAGTCTCGTCTGTTATTAGAACCAATTCATTGATAAAGGTTGAGATTTTTCACTGATTTTTAAATGATTCTCAGAAAATTATGGTTTGGTGATGATTTTGTTTAGGTTCAGCGATTGGATTTCAGAGAGATCATTATCTACAGAGTATGGTTACGGAACATCACTAAACACAGTTTTGAAGAATGTTCGTAGAGGATTTGAGAAAAGTTCTAATAAAATCAGGACTTTTAAGAAACCACTAAGTTTTGGTTTACATAAGAATGAGCAGAAGAGAGATTCTAGCACAACACAGAAGAACATTATAAACCCACAAGGCTCCTTTTTGCAGAACTGGAACAAAATATTTCTATTTGCTTCAGTGATTGCTTTGGCGATTGATCCATTGTTTTTCTATATTCCCATTGTTGATGGAGAAAGACACTGTCTTAATTTGCACTCCAACTTGGAGATTGCAGCTAGTGTGCTTCGAACATTTATAGATGCCTTCTACATTATTCATATTGTGTTTCAGTTTAGAACAGCTTATATCTCTCCTTCTTCTCGGGTTTTCGGAAGAGGCGAGTTGGTAGAGGATCCTAAATCAATAGCCATAAAGTATCTATCATCGTACTTCATCATCGATGTTCTTTCTATCCTTCCACTTCCACAGGTAAGTAGACTACTTGTGTGATCCCTTAAGTTGCTAATGGTTCCTTGATGGTTCAATAATATTCTCTTTGTTTCTTCTGCAGCTTGTAGTCTTAGCTGTTATCCCCAATGTGAACAAGCCTGTCTCTTTGATCACTAAGGACTACCTGATTACAGTCATATTTACTCAATACATTCCCAGGATTCTTCGTATCTATCCACTTTACAGTGAGGTGACAAGAACATCTGGCATAGTTACTGAAACAGCTTGGGCTGGTGCTGCTTGGAACCTATCTCTCTATATGTTAGCCAGTCATGTGAGTTCCAAAATTCATCAGATAACATAATCTTTACTATTGTACATGCGTCCCAAGTGTTGATTGATTGATCTAAGTTTATCTGATAACTAACTTCTCTAGGTGTTTGGAGCCTTATGGTACTTAATATCAGTAGAACGAGAAGACAGATGCTGGCGTGAAGCTTGCGAGAAGAGACCAGAGGGATGTGATTTTAGATTTCTCTACTGCGATGAAAACATAAATGTTACAAACGATTTCCTGAAGACTTCGTGCCCGTTTACCAACCCTGATGATATAACAAATTCAACAGACTTCAACTTTGGCATCTTTACTGATGCTTTAAAGAGTGGGATTGTTGAATCAGATGATTTCTGGAAGAAATTCTTCTACTGCTTCTGGTGGGGTCTGCGTAATCTAAGGTTTGTAACTCTCTCTCTCTGTAGTTGAACAATTCCATGTCAAGCCCGTTTTAGTATGAAATTTAAGAGTCATGTGACACACTTTATGGCTGGCTAAGATGTGATGAGCAGTGCCTCTCTACTTGCATATGTGGCCAGATATATAACAGTGACTAATCTGATCACTTTCTTTTGTCTCGTTGCAGTGCACTGGGACAAAATCTCAATACGAGCAAATTCGTAGGAGAAATCATATTTGCTGTATCAATGTGCATATCTGGACTAGTCTTGTTCGCACTGCTTATCGGCAATATGCAGGTAAATCCCACTCCTTTCACTGCCATGCTTTCAACAGACACTTAAGCCACAAAAGGAAGATAAAACAGAGATGTTTCCACTTTCCATTACAGAAATACTTGGAATCGACAACAGTTCGGGAAGAGGAAATGAGAGTTAGAAAAAGAGATGCAGAGCAATGGATGTCTCATCGGATGTTACCTGATGACCTGAGGAAACGTATCAGAAGATATGAACAATACAAATGGCAAGAAACTAGAGGAGTCGAAGAAGAAAACCTTCTGCGTAATCTCCCTAAAGACCTCAGGAGAGACATCAAACGCCATTTTTGCCTCGATCTCCTAAAGAAAGTAAGTGCTTCCAGCTTCTCTCCTTGATCCTCAATTGATATTATAAAGAAATAATCGTTGATCGAATCAATTATAGGTGCCTCTGTTCGAGATAATGGATGAGCAATTGCTAGATGCCGTGTGTGACAAGCTAAGACCTGTGCTCTATACTGAAAACAGCTATGCAATTAGAGAAGGAGATCCAGTGGAAGAGATGTTGTTTGTTATGAGAGGAAAATTGATGAGCGCCACCACAAACGGTGGCCGGACTGGCTTCTTTAACGCCGTGTACCTCAACGCCAGCGACTTTTGCGGCGAAGATCTTCTCACATGGGCACTGGATCCTCAGTCTTCGTCTCATTTTCCCATCTCAACGAGAACAGTTCAAGCTTTAACTGAAGTAGAAGCATTTGCTCTTGCAGCAGAAGATCTCAAGCTCGTCGCCTCGCAATTTAGACGACTCCACAGCAAACAGCTTCAACATACTTTCAGGTTTGGTCTATTTTAGTTGACCGGTCTCTGCTTCTCTCTGATTTACTTCCGGTTCTGTTTGGTTTAATTCAGTTTAAATGTCAGGTTTTATTCGGTACAATGGAGAACATGGGGCGCGTCTTTCATACAAGCCGCGTGGCGGAGACATTGCCGGAGGAAACTGGCGAGGTCATTAACCGAAGAAGAAGATCGATTCCCAAAACGCGAACGCGAAACCGCGTCTTCGTCGAGCCTGGTAGCCACGTTATACGCGTCGCGGTTCGCTTCAAACGCGCTGCGCAATCTGCGTCACAACAACCTTCCACTACTCCCTCCTAAACCCTCCGAGCCTGATTTCAGCGCCAATCATATTCAAAACTCTTAAAAATTCTCTGCCACCTGTCCAGTTACCACTTGTACATTTATTTTATTTTTTTTCATACTAAACTAAAGGTAAAAATACTAAAATTACAGAAATTCAAGTTTTAAATCCTCCTACAATAATAATAAAAAAAGTTGGTTATATGGATTAGATTACTAAATAATTTATTTATGAACATGTTATTTTAAAAATTTAACACACAAATTCGATAAGATCGATCATGTTATTTATGTGATGATAAGTTTGCCTCGTATCTAGTCTATATAATTGTGAATCTTATTTTACTGAATAATGCGTTTTTTTATTTGATAACAAATTTAATGAAATATGCAAACCATATATATAATTTTTTTCTGTCAACCATATACAAATTTGATTAACAATCCAAATATGCACAGCAATTACAGTACTAATCATACCCAAAAAAAAAAAAATCATTAAAACAACAAAAATGAGATTGGCCGATTTATTAAGAATCGGACAATATAAAAGCCCTTTTAATCAATCATAAACCCAAAAGAGTATAAGTCTCATTCGATAGCCCAACAAGTAGAGAGAGGGACTTTTTAGGGCTTCGTCTTTTTTAATTTCCCCCTTTCTATCTCTTCTTCATCATCCTCCAAAGCTTATCGAATCGAGATCGATGGCGGATCAGAGTTCCAAGCCGTTGCAGTTTTTCGTAAGACTACTTGACGGAAAATCAATAACCCTAAATTTTTCCTCTCCGTTAGCCTATGGCGAGCAGATCAAGCAACGGATCTTCGAGCAGACGAAGATTCCGACGCTTCTACAGCGTTTGATATGCGGAGGATATCAGATCTCCGACGGATCATCAATTTCTCAGCATGACGCAACCGTTAATCTTGTCCTTTCTCTCCGTGGAGGTAAAGGAGGTTTCGGATCGTTACTTCGTGGTGCGGCTACGAAAGCTGGGCAGAAGAAGACAAACAACTTCGATGCGTGTAGGGATATGAGTGGAAGGAGATTGAGACATGTAAACGCTGAGAAGAGGCTAGAGGAGTGGAAGGAAGGAGAAGAAGAGAGGAAGCTTGAGAAATTGGCGCATGAGTTTCTGAAGAAGCAAGCGAAGAAAGTGAAACAAGGCGTTGGAAATGGAGCTACTCAGAAGTATGTGAAGAAGTATAGAGAAGAATCTGATAAGTGTATTGAAGCTGTTGAGTTGGCTTTGAAAGAATCTTTTCAGAATGGGAAGAGGAAAGGGAAGATGATTGCAGAATCTGATAAATCCAAACGACTTAAGATTTGGTATCAAATCTCTTTTTAGCTTTTGATTAAGTTTAGTGATTGCAAAAAGTTGTTCTTTTTTTATGAACTTGTGATGCTAATGCTAATTTTGTTTACTTGGGTTCTTTATATCTTTGTTGCTTGCCTTTGATGATGTATTGATGTTTTTTTGTTCAGGAAGGGAAAGAGAGTTGTTGAAGATAGTGACAGTGATGATGATAGCAGCGATGAGGAAGATGAAGAGAAATCTGTTGTTATAAACAACGGTAGCCAAGTTGTTTCAGATAAAGATACTGATGAAAGCTCGGGCTCAGTTGTGGCTGTTGATGCTTCTGGTAAAGCTTCTTGCAACAGCGGTTCAGAGGAAGAGAAAGACAGTGTAGTGCACCAAAGTTCAGAAGATATCACCAATGTTCAAGTGATAATCGAAGAGAAGATGGATGATTCACCTGTTGCTGTTGCTGATGCAATGGGTCAAACTGAAAAGGAGGAGGGGTCAAGTGGAGACGCAGGAAAGAATCTGGTCGAAGTAGCTTGTGAAATGTCAGTTACGTCTGTAGCTGTTAATAATAATGGCAGTAATTCTGAAGTAAAGACAGGAGGAGCTGCGGGAGAAACAGAGTCGGTTGATGCAGTATGTTGCAAACCTGTTGAACCCCTTAACTTTGATGATTTCAGTTCAGCAACAGATATGGAGGTATGTATGGATTTTTCATACACCAATTCAACAAAACCAATATGATGATGTCTTTGAACACAAATATAGTAGAAACTCGAATTACTATGTACATTATGTTACATCAACCACTACTGAACCTTTGTATCTGTGTGTTTGGTTTCAGGTTATGGGGATGGAGAGATTGAAAGCTGAGCTTCAGTCACGTGGATTGAAATGCGGAGGGACACTGCAGGAGCGGGCTGCAAGGCTGTTCTTACTTAAATCAACGCCACTCGATAAGCTCCCAAAGAAATTGCTCGCCAAGAAATGAGAAACGATGTGCAACTCCAAAAAATTTACAATCCTTTTGAAGTTCTTCTCTACTTGTAGTACAATAAGACAACCTACATGTGTAATATCATCAGCTGTAATATTTCACTAATCCACCAAGATTATCACTTTTGGCAGTCACCTCTACAAAATTAGAGTTCATGTTTTTTGTTTTTCTTGTAACACGATTTGATACGCGAAACACTTTGGCTTGTGACACTACTCCATCCGTATTTAAACAATAGTTAAAGTTACAAAACAGAGTGAGGCTTTTGACTGACAAATATTATGAGAGCACAAGGAAGGCCTCTTGCTTATTGTTGTTAAAGGCTTATTTTCAGAAAGATCTTGTCTGAAACAAAGTATGTAAAGTAACACGTTGATTTGCACAATGCAAGTTTATAAGCTTATCTCACATTTTCTCCGACTCTACTATTTTAAAGTGGAGGAAGAATCTTATTTTTAACGTTACAATAAGTAAATGGGATGGAATAGTTTTAAGGTTCCAAAAAAAAAAAAAAAAAAAAAAAAAGGTTCCAATAATGTTACGTGGGAGTTTTTCCTGTGACAAATCAAAAAGAGGATTGGTTAGATTTAATCTTTGAGGAAAAACAAAGTCGTACAATGTGGAGCTTGATGTCTAATTCGAAGTACAAACCTTGACCTTGGCTTCTGTTAGGCATCACTGCGTCATGGACTTTTGCATTATATCTTTTGCTTCTATTATGGCTGAGCTTGCAGCATACAGCGCTATTTTCTTAAGCTACAATACAGTGAGAAGACAAGTGAAAAGAGGTTAAGGTGAGCTTCAAAAATGCTTTAGTTCCAATATAATTCAGATATTATGAGACCATAGAGTACCTCCAATTTATCTTCGCTTGATCTGTGGTCTTTTGGTAATCTCCGGAACTCTTGTGTTAGCCTAAGGCATTCTTCAACGCTTTCAGGAGCCACAAAGTCTAGTGCCACCTTTATGCAAGACTGGTAACAGTCCGATTTTCAAGATCATTAACATTTCAAATCCAGATGAATGAATGAAGATGCATGCAACTTCTTGATTCCTAAACATGATGTTTCGAAGAAAAGGGAATTTTACTGGTTGCTGACCTGTCTATTCCTCACTTGGTGAGGACAACCTGCAGGTATGAAAACAGCTTCACCAAGGTGTTGCTCAAAGGTCCATGGTTCTATATCTTCATATGAAAAAAACATATATCAGCCATAGTAAAGAAGATAAACAAGCATGTAAAGCTGCACAGGTTTTAGTACAGACCATAATCTTACCAAATTCCTCCTTCAGTTGTTTCTTCTGGCTTTCACTCAAGAACATAGTCTGGTCATGAATTGGGTGATCTACCTGAAATTAAACAGTCCAAAAAAAAAATTCAGATTTCTCATGCATTATTTACTAATTCAACATGAATCATTTACAAGAGATGTAAGTGATGATACATACGAATTCCACGGGTTGGTTATTGAAGTGACGAAACTCATGCCAGTGCCTTTCCAAATACTGAATAAGTTTTGGAACATCCTCTCTTCTAAATATATCCCAGACAGCACCACCATGCACAACCTTTGGCCTCTCATTGCCATCATTTTCCTTTGGAGTATCCAGTTTCTGCTCTGGTATGGATTTCACAGTTGTTCTTACAGGTTGTGGAGGATCATCCTCTGTATCCAGAGGGGCAGTTGAAAGAAGTGTTGGCATCATTAGTCCATTCTCTACCAAGGCATCATCTTCTTTTTGGTATTTTGGAGATAATCTCTCTGTCTCCAAACTTATGTCATTATGATTCTCATCAGCTAATGATTCATTTGTCAGCGTTTCATTCTCCTGAGGAATTAACTCCGCATCTGCCTTTGGCACTAACTCCATAGCAGTAATGCAAGATGGTGAACCCAAAGGCCCTTCCAAAAGATCAGTTCTTTCAATGTTAGTACAGTCACCTGAGATTAAGCCATACTGACCAGTAATATGTGTATTATACAAAAGAATGGGAGATAACTCTTATCAAAGTTCTTGCAATACCTTTTGAAACAAATTCTTGTGAGCTGGACGGTCTCGAGCTGCTATTTGATTGTTCTTCCAAAAGACCATTGCATTTCTTTAAACCTTCCATATTCTTTATAGGGTCAATCAAGATGATTTTATCTTCATCCACTCCTTTCGGTGACTTGTTTACAAGTTCACTGGCTTCTTTCCCTTGACCACCGTATTGTTTATGCAACTTGGTTTCTGCATATCTTTTCTGTTGTAGTTTTATGTCTCGGTATTCCTTGGGAGGTATTTCTACTTTAGTTGTGTGTGTCAGCACATTGACCTAACTCAAAAATTCATAGAACAATTAATCTCCAAACTATAAGTGAATGATACAGAAGCTCAGTTTCAGTATGCTACTCTTTAATCAATATAAGCTCACCTTAGATTGTACAATTCCATGGGTTTATGCCTATGAACAATTAAGAAAGTATGAGAAAGAATCGCTGCACGTACCGCGTCAGAAATATCACAATGTAGCTTTGTTACAGAGTCACCTCTACAAAGCTCATCAGGGAAACCATACGCAATGTATGTTTTAGGTCCAAGATCTGGCTTCAAGGATTTTTCTGGAAGTCTCGTAGCGAGATTTAGGATACCAGACTTTGGGTCAGTGTAATCAAAGAAAGGCAATGCAGCAATAAACTCATCATTATGCCTCGGAAGGCGCTTTTCAAATAAAGTTGATGGAGGCCAATCCTTCAATTTCAACATTTCTGGCCAACGATCCTGATGCACGCGGCCTTTTAAGTAGCCATCAAAAAACTGATGAATATTTATTTCAACCTACAAGAGAAAGTGATGGTAATGAGTATACTTCTTAGGAAACATTTACATCAGAAATATTAAAAACACATAGAATTTGGTTGACTGACCTCACACCAGTCCAAGCAATCCAACGCTTTCACTTTTTTAGTCTCTTCTTCTTGTTTTTTAAGCTTTGGATCCATTTCCCTACAAGCCCTCCACATCACCATTGGTTCCCAACTTAGTCCAGAAGTCTTCTCTAGAACATTTCTGACTATCACAGGTTCTGCCCTCATCCAATGCGACTGAAAATGAGCAATATCGTCTTCAGCCAGATCAACAGCATTTGGGGAGTACAAGAAATTATCATGCGAATTCTTCCTAAAAGCCGCCTGCCTTCTTATAGAATCAGAATTGGTAATGCATGAGGAACATTCATGAGCAGTATCCACATCTGGTACCCTAAACTGCAGAGTAACTTCCTCAGCATTTGTTATCAAATTTTCAACCCAATCTTTTTTCCATAAGCGTCTTAACTCCAGTGTTGAAGTACCACAACCACCACACTCTTTTGGAGGGCATGGAATGCTACCGTCTGGATTAAGCTTCCAATTATAGAAATGCAAAGGCACATAAGCTTTGGAATCTTTTCCTTGGCCTTCTTGGATTCCCCATTCTAATCCTGTCCCTTCTGCATTTTTATTCCCATCTCTCTCTTGACCGTGGAAACCCTCTCTTAGTTCCTTGCAGCAAGAAAGACATATCTCACATGCACAATCTGGGTTCGGACAGCTTCTGTTAAAATTGGCAATGGATGTGCGGCAGAGATCACTGTCGTACAGGGATGAAGAGATCGTAAGCAAACATAAGAGTAATGTGTAAAAACAATACTATTGAATCAAGGATGAGATGCAATCAAATGAAACGGATTGAGAGACATGCTATATTCAACATGCAAGGTCTTCATTTGTTCTGGAAATAGTGAGAACTAATGTGAGAAAGTAGTGATTTTAGTAAACTAGTTAAATGTCCACCTCTACGACCTTCCCCAGAGTTCGATAAAGTAGTGCCTGTATTGTAGGGTTGAACTAATGTGCAATACACCCTATAGCAGATCCCAAAGGTACCCCCAAAAGTATCCAAACAAGGTATAAAAGCATTTTGCTTCACATGTGAAAAGCTGATTTTAGTTCAAATGAAAATTCAAGAAAAAAAGAATCTACATAAAAATATCATAATCACATACCAATCAAATCAACCTAATCAGTTCTTTTTATTGTTCCTCTGATTTAGCAATTAGATTGCTACCAGACTCGAAGATTGAATGTCGAGAATGGCCTTTGAAGCCGAAGTAATGGATCTTTCTTGAGAGGTAGTCCTTTGTGGGAATATTTTATACTTTTTATCTATATGTTAGATCTCCAAAACAGTTACTTCTCCTCCCTGAATTAGTTCCAAACTCCAAAATTATGGAGCTTTGTTGTTATACTGCATCGAATGGAGGGTTGGACCCTCAAAACTTATGAAAGACACCAAGACCTTCATATGGTTCAGAGTGCGTTGGATAAAATAAACTATCATTCTGCCAGTGTCATCAATCTAATGGGGGTGAAAACCATCAAAGTATCGTATGTTCTCCCGAACCGTCGAAGAGACTGCTTTTTCTGCCTCAGCAGCCGTTGGAGGGACGATTCATTCCACGCCACCTCCCATTAACACCGGATCATTAGGTGCTCGGTCTCGGTTATCAAGACTTTTGAACCTGAATTAGGTTTGAGAGCAACCACCTTGAAGGACATCGTGGACTCCAGTTCAGGTATTGGTTGTTCTTCTCTATCGCGTCCATCCGAGCCATCCATGCCGACATCCTTGTCATTACTTTGCGGAATTTACCACAGATTGAACTAATTGGATAGAGTACATAACCAATCAAAGAAGATAAGATAGTTTTCTTGATAAAACGAAAGGAATACAAGATTTCCCCCACAAGGATTAATCCTCGCCCCAGAGATACTTGAAAGTATCCCAGCAAGGTGTAGAAACCTTTCCCCTCAGCTAAACCGATAATTATGAAAACAACTCCATGCCCATTGAAGCTTATTTAAAGTCAATTGAAAATACAATAAAAGGTCAAATGAAACTACTTAATAAGATCACAAGTTAGTTATTACCTACCAATCAAACCACTCTACTTAACCATTAGAATGATGTCACACATCTCCTAGTGAAAATGGTGATAATCGCTACATAAAATAATCTCTTCCTACCGCCTATTTGCAAAGGATACAAGAAACAGAATGAAAATTCAATAACGTTTGCTTTCTACCAAGAAGAAAGATCAAATAAGCAGTAAATAGAGGTTTGCCAAGAAGCCTTCAAGTACTAAAATATTTACCAGAATATGCGTTCACTTGGGTCAAGCTTGCACCTAGTAATATCAGATTCCGTCACAGGGACTCCTAGAATAAAACAGGTTTGTGAGTGGAATATAGAAAGAAAGAAGAAATAAGAGGATAGCACAAGTGACAATACCTCTAATTTTTGTTTCAATCTCTAGTTCACGGTTCTGCTCTGCATAAATATCCCTAAGAACTGGAAGAACTTTAACTAATAGGTACTGCAACTGCTTGAGCTTGACATTCATGTCTATTTCACTTCGAGGCTGAGAATCAGAAAAATCAAAATCAGAAAAAGAAGGAGACATTTCAACTAAGTAGATTCTCAGAAAAAAAACAGAATCCCTCTTACCTTCCCATCCAAAGGCAACCGCAAACAAGCTCTGCAATTGCAATTCTTCGTACAGAAAGGACAAGCAGCTCTAATTTCCTCACACGTTCTTTCTGGATACCTACACAGATTCAAGATAATTCTAATGACTGCAACCAGAAGCTAGTACAACGCCGTACGTAATACTAATGTGCAAAGTACTCACCATCTCTTGATGCAGTCAAAGCAATATCGGTTCTTGATACACTTTGAGCAGAAGATAAGATCACTCTCACTCGTTAAGTTCTTACATTGATGACATGTCAAACCCACATACTTCTGGGTTCCATCAGACTTATCCTGGAAAAAAAAAAAAAAACATATTTTCAAAACATTTCCTCTTTCAAATCCCAAACAAAATGTTCTCCAAAACAATAAAAAAATGAAAATCAGAAATTAAATTTAAAGATTAAACCGGATGCATCCAGTTTTATCACACAATTTTTTTTTTTTTTTTTTTTTAAGTTAAAACAGAGTAAAATTCTAATAATTATTGAAAGATAAACCCTACTTAATCCATAAATCAATGTATTTAAACATGAAGAAACTGGTGAATGAAGTGAAGCAGTTTCATACATTTAATGACAAAAAAAAAAAAAAAATTATGATCATACTTAAGCAGAAAGGATCAAACCTTCTCTGGCGTAGACACGTCTCTTTGAATAGATCGATTCGAAACCCACCTGCCATCACATTTTATTCTTCCTCTTCCTCTTCCCCTTCCCCTTCCCCTTCCTCTGATCACAGTATCTTTATCTTTCTTCCTCGTCTTACGCCCATTTTCAGATCCCACGTCGTCGGAATCTTCTGATCTACTTCGCTTATCCATTTACTAAACGGACCTGCAAGATCGGCGACGACCACCAGAGATTCTTAATTCACGGATCTATCGCCGTTGCTGCTTGTGCGGGGATGGTATCAGACGGCGTTGCCAAGGTAAACGAGAGTGACGTGGCAACAATCCCAGAGTGATCTCCTGAGGGTTACCTCGTAATCTGTACGTTATTTTATCAATATCATAACAGACGTTTCCTTAAGTTTTGACTATTTTACCGTTTTACTTCTTATTTTGGCATAACCAATTTTTATCTTACCAAATTTAACCCAATCTTCTTAAAGAAACTTGCCACAATTAAAGAAAGTTATAACCAAGTAAGTGCTTCTACACATTTTCAATGGGTTCGACAATTCATGGCCCAATTTACATTTTAACAGCTAAGGGTTGATCTATATGGGCCATATAAATCACGATACTATTATTTAGCTCAAGTGTGACATTTGGGTATGGTCTAGCGTTTAGGATTATTGGAGTCTCAAGTTGAATTCGAGGAAATTTTTTGGCCTTTAATCTCTATCAACTAAAAGATTTGTAGTGGACTTGTTCAAATATGGGCCCACCAACTGGGCCTTATCATTATATATAATTCATTTGTTAAGAGCACCGTCAATAGCAAATGGTTCTATGGTCTAGCGGTTAGGACATTGGACTCTGAATCCAGTAACCCGAGTTCAATTCTCGGTAGAACCTCTTTTTTTTTTTCTCCTCTCCGGCCAAACTTTTCCCCGGCGATTTATGAGGAGCCCTAATTCTAACAAAAAGCTCTCTACACGATGTTAAAATCTCCATTGACGTCTCTCTATTTTCTTTCTCTTTGGTTTTTTTTTTTTTTTTTGGAAATGGAGAATTCGTTGCTTGATTCTGGTGAAACTATGGAGATGGTTTCTATTCAGAAAATCGAAGAAACAGTGAAGAGCATACTCAGAGAAGCCAACATGGATCAAATGACTGAGTTCAAGCTCCGAATTGACGCTTCGGCTAAACTCAATCTCGACTTATCAGGGCCGAATCACAAGAAGCTAATCAGAGATGTCCTTGAAGTCTTTTTGCTATCGAATCCGGGAGACGAGATTGCCCACGGTGATGCACCCGTGCCGGAAACGGTTGCTCCGGCGAAGAAAGATACAGATCCCGCTGCTGGTGAAGATGAACGCTTTATTTGTAAGGTTGCGACTTTCTCTATTGTCTATGTGTTGATTCACTGTATCATCAAGGTTTTTGAATTTTCAGTGGTTACTGTATAAACTTAGGCTAATAATCACTTTTGATTATAGTTATCGGAGAAGCGAAATGCGACTATTCAAAAATACAGAGGCCAAGCTTTTCTATCGATTGGTTCTCAAGAAAATGAAAAGGCTTTTAGAGGTAATTTGAACACATTTGTTGTCTTTTGTCTTTGATTGTGATTTGTGAAGATATAAGCTTTTCATGTTTCTTTTGTATCAGGAGTACATTTGTCAACTAACCAATGGTCCATGATCAAGAAGAATTTCTCATCGATAGATGAAGGTATTAAGCAGTGCCAATCTAAATTAAAGTAAGAATGTTACTTTGCTCAAGTCTTTAAAGATTCATGTTCCCTGTTATTGCGTCTAGTGTTTTTATCTTGCTGTTAAACGTTATGCAGATCTGAATCAACACAAAATGGAGATACTTCTGAGACTATGGATAACAACAGTACTCACGGTTTCTCTCTTATCGAGACTTCACGATTTGATGGAAGGAGTTATCAGTTCTGGGCATCACAGATGGAAATTTTTTTGAAGCAGTTGAATCTGACTTATGTACTCTTTGAACCTTGTCCTGCTACTGGTACCTCTCAAGGCCTTGAAACCAACCCCAGAGAAATAACTCGACCTGATGCTGCGGAAAAAAATTGGTTAAGAGATGATTACCTGTGCCATAATCACTTGTTGAACTCCTTGTCAGATCATCTATACCGTCAATACTCGAAGAAATTCAAGCATGCTAAAGAATTGTGGGATGAGTTAAAATGGGTCTACCTATTAAAGGAATCCAATTCGAAGAGGTCACAAGTTAGAAAGTATATTGAATTCAAAATGGTTGAAGAGAGACCGATTCTTGAGCAAGTCCAAAACTTTAACAAGATTGCGGATTCCATAGTGAGCGCTGGTATGTTTCTTGATGAGACATTTCATGTGAGTACCATCATTTCCAAGTTTCCCCCGTCGTGGAGAGGCTTCTGCACCAGGTTGATGGAAGAGGAGTTTTTACCTGTCTGGATGCTGATGGAGCGAGTTAAAGCTGAGGAAGAGCTCCTCAGAAATGGAGCACAAAGGGTAACATATAGACCAGCCACAGGCACTTCTCAGATGGAAAGGATACCAAATCTCGTAACAACGCATAGAGGATCACAGAGCATAGGTTGGAAAAGGAAAGAACCCGAAAGAGACGGAAGAGTCATCATTGCATGTGACAACTGTGGGAGGAAAGGACATCTAGCAAAGAATTGTTGGGGTAAGAAATCTGATGAGAGAGCTTCCGGTAAACCAAATCGGGTTGCTTCTTCAGTCGCTGCAACTGTAGATTCAGAGACTCAACCAACAACCAAATCGGGCTGATTGATGATTGCTGAAAGGAAAATGTATATATCTCAGGATTGAATTGAATGGAAGATGAGAGAATCAAGATCCATTCTAAGCCTCATCTGTAACATCTTGAATCATCAGCTAACCAAACCCTTCACATATATACTTTTAAAGTTAGCTCAATCTTTTGAATACTGATGATTCAGAATTCAGAAGCAGTTCTTCATGATCTTGTTCTGAGCTTATCCATCTGTCTGGTCTGATGATATTAGATTTGTGATTCTTTAGTTCCGGACACTCAGATTGTATTAAAGGAAAACACAGAGATGGTGGAAATAGTTCAGTTTTGGCCTGATTTTATGTAAAAGGAACTTTATGAATGAGAATGGATAGGTTTTGTCAAAATTATTTCTAAAATTCTATTTGGAGGAAACAAGAAAACAAAAACCTAGAAGAAGAAGGAACCATTCAAAACATGTTTTTCAATTACAAAATACAACTCTTGATTACTACTCAATAAACCGACACCAACTGAGATCACACACGCTTAACAAATCTCTTACAACACAACCAGAGATTGTAACACTGTTTAAAGACGTAACGTGATTGTCTCTTGACGATGATTCTCAGGATTCTGGTGGATTCAGAAATTTAGTATTCGTATTCGTATCCATTTTCTCCGAATATCCGTTTCTCGAATATGAATCCGAATATCCGCCGGATACAAATATTTCTTTTCATGTTTCGTCTATATATAATCTTGTTTTCATTTCACATAATCTAGAGGGATTAGTTTTCGTCTGACTTGTAATTTTCATAATTTTTATATCTAGAAATAATATTTAAAAGTTGCAAAAAGGAATGTAATATCGCCTTTTCATTTGGTTTGTTTCACAAATTGGAAGGTATCAAATTCAGAATGTGCAGAAATCAACAGTTAAAATTTCTGACTCTTTTTTCTTTAATTTGAAATAATTCCTGTGTTATTATTCTTTGAGAAATTTTCTTGATTAATCAAAGTTCTTTTTCTCCCTTTCTGTGCTTCCTTTGTTCTATAATTCAAATGGGATTCCTCTTTTATTTGTCTTGATTCCACATCAGTTCTCTCTTTTTTTTTGAAATTGAAAAGTGGAGAGATAATAACGAGAGTGGACACAGAAGAAAGTTCCAAAATAAAGTGGCTCATAGTCTGAGGATAAATTCTTTAATGTTCTTTGGAATCTTCGTTTTATTTTATTTATTATACTTTGTTTCTTCTATGTGCTCGTTCAAATCGAGTCCATTACATTACAAAACTGTCTTTTGGGCCTTTGTGCTGCCTTAATTTTCTTTTGTTATTTACCGTTTTCTTTGTCAGAACAACAATATCTATGCAACTAAAGAGTTTTTTTTTTTTTTTTTTTTTTTAGTTAACATCTAGTATAATGGGTTTTACAGTTTCACTAGTTTTAGTTGTTTATACAGAAATGTTGTCTTGATTGAATCAAGGTTCCTTTCTCATAAAAAGAAAACAAAAATTGCACAGTTTAATAGTAAGCTAGCTAAAGGTCTTGTTTTATTGGGTGTGGTATGCAACTAACGTGAAAGCATGCATGCATTTATCATCCATATGTATAAATATACTAATGAACAAAGTATTACTATAATTTTGCAATTGATTTGTTATCCATTGCTTTTGCTACATTCATGGTCCTTTTTTTTTTTATGTGCAATCAATAATAATGCCTAAATTAATTAGTTAGCCAGCTTGCAGATTGCAAATGGACTGCAAAATTTCCCCACTTCATAACTATGTGATATCAAATCATTTCATTATGACGAGCGAACTCTTGACACCTATCCTTGTCAGTAGTCTGCTTTATTTGGCTGTTTCTTTCATTTGGAAAGGTCAATGAAGCTTTACTCATTTGGATATTGATTAGTATTTACATTTATGTTTCCACTGCTTTGGAGATAAGTCAATTACCTTGACAATTAACTAATTCCCAATCGACCCAATTATCTACTATACACCTTTGTTTATTATATATTATCTAATAGTCTAAAATCTCAAGCTTTGTTGGTGAATTTTAAGCATTGTTTACTTATTAATTGGACCCCATTGTGATCTTGTTCGGTGTCACATTAGATTACATATATCGTCATCGAGTAGTTTTATACTAACATTTCGATAGACATATATCCCATGTTAATAACCAAATAAATGGGTAAAGTTTCCAAGTGGCTCTTGTTTCTTAAGGTACTTTGCTTTCATGATCTCTTCTCATAAATAGTCTCTTTTGTTGTGTCTCAATTTGAGTTGGTTCCTTTTTCTTTTCTTTATTGTAAACATGTTACGTTGTTGTTTCTTTGCCACGCCGGATTTGAATTAAAGGCTGACCAAAACATCCTAACCCGACTTTTGCTAAAGCTTAGCTATGTCACTTTCCGGCGACTTTTCTTTTTTTCTTCTTTGTTGAACCAAAAACAAATTTCTAGAATGTAAAAATTTCTATATTTTTTTTTTTTCAAAACAAATACCACATAGGTGAACTATACAGTGGACATGTAAAACCATTAATTAGTGATAAGATAAGATGATGAGACCAGTAGAAGTTGAAATATCGTAAGACATTTGTTTTGTTTATCTGAAACATTTAGTCAGTAACCTTTATTTTTTTTTTTTAATGTTTTCTTTTCAACTTGTTTTTTCTTTTTGGCTTTCAACTTGCTTCTTTCTGATAAAAGACACATATAATCTTTATCGTCTTTAATTTTGAAAATGCTACAGTAGTTTTTGAATTAACATTTCTTTTTCGTGTCCCTTTAATGTGCTCCCTGACTCCCAAATCTACACGAAACACAAGAAATAGAGAAAAAAACCTCAGATAAAGACAGAGCATAAAACACTTGTAGATATAAAAGACACACACACCTCACAGAAGAGAGAGAGAGATCCAACTTCCACATACAAACCATGGAAGCTGAAAAAGAAATAGATCAAGAAGAAAACTTGACAGTAATGAAACTTCCGGTGTTACCACTTAAACCCAACAGTCACAGCCACTCTTTGTCATCACCCATTCACAGTTCTATAGCAGCTTCAGTTCCTTTTAGCTGGGAAGAAGAGCCTGGCAAGCCCAAGCAACACTCTTCTTCTTCTTCATCTTCTTCATCTTCCTCCTCCTTTTCCTCTCCATTAACTTCTTATTCTTCATCTTCTCCTGAAACTCACAAGTCCTTGGAGTTACCACCTAGGCTACACTCGCTTGAAAAAGATGGAGGATCAGTTACTAAACTGCACTCTCCCATCACTGTATTTGACGGACCTTATAGCATGACGAGATCAAGGAGGTTGGATTCACCTTCTTTCAGGATGATGGTGAAAGGTAGTGCTGACTGTTATGGGTCTTTCAGGAGTGACATCTATGGTGACTTAGAGGATGTGGAAGAGGATTGTAAGCAGCAGAACATGAGTAGTGGCTCTTTAGCTCTTGTGAAGAAGAGAAGGAGATTAGGGTTTTTTGGGTTTAGGAGGAGGAAAGCATTGAAGGGAAAAACAGAGTTTGGTAGAGGTAGTTATGTGTTTCCATCTTCCGTGGACAGAGAGAGTGAATACAGCAGGAAAGAAGAAGAAGAAGAAGAAGGAGAAGACAAAAGCTTTGGCTATGGTGTTGGTGATGGTATTAGTTGCAGCCAAAGCAGCAGGTTTTGTGAAGTGAAGATCACAAAAGTTAGCAGAACAGGGAGCTTCTCTACTCTGCCTGCACCACCTGCTTCTTCAAGTTCAAAGTCTCACTTCTGGGTAAGTCCTCTGTTTTTTATGTTCTGCTTCCATTAGTACACTTTTTTTTTTTTTTTGGAACTCTTTCTACATAGAGTTAAAATATAATCATAGATTTTAAGAAAATATATTTAAAAAATCATGAAACAGAATTCTTTGTGTGTGTGTGTATACATTTATATTATATCCTAAAAGTGGATGAAGAATATGTTTGCAATTAACATAGTTTGTGGTTGGATCAGACGAATGTGTATGCAGGACTAAAGCAAGTGGTTCCATGGAAGAACAAGAATACTAAAGGTTGAGATTCTGCCATATCCAAGACTTGAAAGATAAAAACCCAAAACCTAAGAAAGCTCCTCTCATTTCTACAAGTCTCTTCAACCTTTGTTTATGATTTATTTCAATCTTTCCAAGAAAATGACATGGCCATGAAAAACCAGCGTGAAGCCCAGTTTTTTCACGCTTGTTGTTGTTGTTGTTATTGTTCTGTTTGTCTTGTTTTGAATGTTTTGGAAACTTTTGTAAAGAGAACAAAAAAAAAAAAGGAGAATCTTACGATGTAACATGGATTCATGATCATGGTCCAAAGGATATACATCATGTGTGTGCTTCTTTGGATTAAAAAAAAAAAAAAAGAAAAGAAAAGCAAGAACCTTATACATATATGTAACCGTCTTGATCAAATTTGCTTCCATAAAGGCTCTTTTACTTGAAGATTAGGATTCTCAAATCAGAAGAAGACCCATGAACCGAAACCATACAACATTGATTCCGGTAAGGATAAATAAAAACCATACTTGTATAAGTCCTAACAAATCGAAATAGTCATCAGTCATCACCAAAGCGATAGCGTAATGGCGAGTTGGCGACTTGTTGCCTTGTAGCCTTGTAGCCTTGTAGGTTATAGAAAGCATGTGAACAGCTGGTTTTTATTTAACACGTGTCGTTTAGAGGTAGATAGATGATGAGAATGAGTGGACCCCACTGTGTTCTCGGCTACCCTTTGAAATTGAGAAGGCCCCCAAATAAGCAGGCTACCGTTATCACACTTTCATATTTTGGGCTACTTAAAAGTTAAACATGAGGCCCATTGAGGCCCATTGAGGCCCATATTCGTTGATTTTTTATGTGCCAATGGAAAAATATCCAAAATTTTCAGCCTAATTCATTAACGTCCCTTTTTTTTCAATCAAGATTTTAGTATACTACAACTGAAATTTAATGATATTAAGGTCATATGATCAATTATTTGATATTAGATATCATAATTTATTTATCGAATTGCTATTTTTCTATTTAATTAGATGTATGTATTACACTAATTTTGTGGCCTCGGTTGACAAAACCAGTATGTAATGCTAGATATATCAACTACTTTAAGAGGATAAACTTATATTAAAAAGAAGAAAAAGAGAATAAAAAGATAGTCAAAACAAACACACCACTAAAATGCCCATAAAAGTGAAACCCAACACTTCTAAACTTTAGCCTCAAAACATTCTCTCTCTCTAAGTCATCTCTTTGAAAATCAGGTCAGTTCATCTTCTTCCCTTTTTAATCTATCTTCTTGTTTCTTCTGCAATTACTTTCTCTTTATATAAAAAAAAAGATGTAATGTTTTATTTTTTCTTTTTTGTGTTTATTAGGTTTTCTTTTTTACTTTCCAAAGATTTACATCTTTCCACCTTCTAATTTCTTTGAAATTTTGTTCCCTTTTTAAAAAGATGTCTGGCTTTTTAGAGATCAGCTCCTACCACCTTTTTATTAGTTTCTTGCTCGTTCCATACTTTAGAAAGTGATTATTTGTTCCCACTCTCTCAAATCCTTTATTGATTGATCTAGATCGTTCTTATATTATACATAGATCCATGTATAATCTCTTTAGTTTTTACTTTTTAGTTCATGGACTTTAACTTCTTATATGGTCTTTCCATAAAGTTTTATTATGTGTGCTACTTTTTATAAGATCCACTTTTGTTATATATCATGCTTTTATGTACTAAATTCAGTGGGTTGATCATGTACATATATACTTACCACAGGAATTATAAACTGTAATTGGAGCTCACATCATGGACCAACATCCGTATCATCATCATAATCATGATCATGATCAATACCAACATCAAATGACTATTACTAACGATAATCCCTATAACACCATCATCACAAGACAACCACCACCAACGACAATGGATTCAACAACAGCAACCACGATGATAATGGATGATGAGAAGAAGATGATGATGACGACGATGACCACTAGGCCACAAGAACCAAGAAACTGTCCAAGATGCAACTCAAGCAACACCAAGTTTTGTTATTACAACAACTACAGCTTAGCACAGCCTAGGTACTTGTGTAAGTCTTGTAGGAGATATTGGACTGAAGGTGGCTCTCTCCGTAACGTCCCCGTAGGCGGAGGTTCTAGAAAGAATAAGAAGCTTCCATTACTACTTCCTAATTCCTCTACTCCTTCTTCCACCAAGAATCTCCCAGATCTCAACCCTCCTTTTGCCTTCACATCATCACCATCATCATCAAACCCTAGCAAGACCCATCAAAACAATAATGACCTCAGCCTTTCCTTCTCATCCCCTATGCAAGACAAACGAGCTCAAGGGCATTACGGTCATTTCACCGAGCAAGTTGTGGCGGGAGGGCAAAACTGCCTTTTCCCAGCTCCTATGGGAATGATTCAGTTTCGTCAAGAGTATGATCATGACCACGGCAACAAAACAAATCTTGGGTTTTCATTAGATAGGAAGGAGGAAGAGATTGGTAATCATGATAAGTTCGTTAATGGAGGAGGAAGTAAGATGATGTTTCCTTATGGACATCATGATGACCATCATCATCATCACCATGAGAGACACGATGATGGTAATAAGAAGAGAGAAGGTGGTTCAAACAATGAGCTATGGAGTGGAATCATCCTAGGTGGTGATAGTGGTGGACCGACATGGTGATATGAATATTGTCAAAAGGACAAGAAATAAAGACAAAAACAAATAGTTACTAGCAACAAATATGTGATTAGATTTGGAATTTTCAGACCCGGAAGAGTCGCCTTGGGAGGAGCATGATGATTCTTCTTTCCACTTTTTAAAATTCCTCTGTTCACTTTCTTTGTCTTTTTCTGATGGAGCCACTTATTTGGCCTTTAGTTTGTTTCTTTAGGACCTTTTGACACATAAATGTCTAATGCCTATTATTGTATATATATATATATATAGTCTTATGTCATATCACATTTTATTTTGGGGTAGATGAGAACTACATAATTAAGTTTGGGAACTAAAGTAAATTTCTGATGCTAATCTCATGCACGTAAAATAACCTAAAGTAACCGAGCTTGTAGACCTATCTTGGTTTGTGCTAGTGATATCGTTAGGTCATCATCGAATTCAAATTCGAAGTTGTTGATTAAAAAGATCTCACATTAAATTTAGTGAGCCATATATATGTTTCTTAATGCTCAATGGTTGCAATAAAATTTTGAGATGAAAATTTATGTAATTTTGCAAACATTCATATCATATGGTCTGGAAAAATTTGGCAACAATAAAGAAAAACTCCAAATACTATCTTCTTGATAAAAATATATATTGTAAAATCTTGCTACAAGTAAAAACCTTCACAACACAACTGTATTCAGTAGAAATAAATCTATTATTTTGTCTTGTCCGTGAAAAAAAAAAAGAGCATAAACTAATATGTAGGCAAATTATCTACATATATCTTTAAAAGTCTATATAAGGATGAATGTGTAATTTCTAGATCTACGTACATGGCTCCGATGAGTATTTATTAGAATGTTGATTCATTTCAGTTTATGAGAGATTTATCTCGAAAGCGAAGTCTTATTAGGAAAGTAATTAAGGAGACCAACTGTCCATTAACAATATTGCGTATTGAATACAACACAACCTGTAATATAAATTATTAAAAACTGCAAAAAATGTAACATAGTATTCCTCCTATATTAATTTTTGTAATAAAAAAAGACAAGACAATGAACCTGCTCCAACTAAAGACTATTCCAATCACAAATCGTTTTCTCAAATACCCACTGAGATTCTATTTCTATTTGCTTTAATTTGTGGTTTTATTCTCACGAGAAGACCAAAGAAGACCCTTGTCTCTTTGCAATTTGCGTTTTCAACCAAATAGAGAGACACACGCGTAAACAAATGAGCAGTAATTTTAAGTTTTAATATTGTACTTGCGCAATTTTTTTTATTTTTTAAAAGAATGGTACAAATAATTAAATGTACAATTACGAAATCAGCAATCATCTTGTACCTATGTGTATTAATTAGGAGAGGGTTGTAGACCTTTTTGGTGAACATTATGTTAATGTTGATTTCACGGAATTGAATATGAATGACACAAACTAATAATACAAACTATTTTGATGGCTTTGTAATTCAGGTAGCTAATAAGAGAATGATTGAGAGCTGCACCCGGGTCCAGGATAGGGCAAACGGCGTCATTTACAAAATACGTCCAGTAAGTCCACTAAGAACAGCTTACTGGACTATTAGTAACACGTTCAAGGCCCGTTTCGTTCAGTAGGCCCAAATAGTGCAGTTTAGAAAAATCATAGACCAGCAAGGCAGCAATGTTGGATATATTTGAGCCTAAAAGGTAGGCCACATGGCCTTTATTATAATAATAATTCGACTGGCCCAAAGTGGTATGCATTGGTGCCACGTGGTCATATCTTCTTGGATAGCTAGCTTGTAGTGCATTAAGTGAGATTAGCGAACGACCCGAGCATTAATGAAAGGAAAAAAAAGTCGATTTTTCTCTATGAGATTATTTTTGAAAGCGTTAAAAATTCATTCAGGTAAAAGTAAAACTTGTTATAAAATCATCAATGAAATTTATTTAATTTATATAAAGTTTGTTTTTTACTTCTATGTTAAAATGGTACTGAATTTATACATTTTAAAGCAAAAAAAAACAAAAAACAAAACAATAATAATATGGGAGAGAAAAAAGAAGTATAACGAGATATATATGACGAACGGATATTATGCCACTTTGTTCCAATAAACCGTTGTGTCAGCAATATCCGAAATAATCCATGAGAAGTTGAGAACAGAAGTGCAAGAGCTAATTATTTATTAGTATCCAATCCATTAATCACATTCAGAATATTTCTTTCTGCTGAAGCATAACATCATTACTGAAGAGCAACCTCGTTAGAGAGGTTCTTAATTGAGTATCTAAACAATATTTTATTAATATATTTTTTGATAAAATTAAATTTTAAATAAAAAAAAACAAAATAGAACCACTTATATCATGATATTTGTCATTAAAGTTTTTATATGTGCTACAACCGATTCTTCTTAAAAAATCGTTTTTCTCTCTCTCCACCATTTTTTTTTAATAATAATAGAAACTAGGTGAAAAACCTCAATGGGGTTGCTCTTAAGTATTGTTTTCATTTTGTGTACTGCAGATGTCTATTCAATTCGGTGAAAAAAATAAATAAATTATGCTTATTTTTTCTTTAACCCGATCATTTGAGCTAAAATCCGACTAATCTATACGTAGATAAATTCATTAGGGTACGTATAAACACACCATATTAAACATCCATCAACGTTTGTATATGCCGATGTTTTAAGATTTTGTTTGTTTGGCGGAATATACCAAAAAATCTGTATAAACAAATCTATTTCAATCATGACCTAACTCCAACACGATATATTTTAAAACAAATTCGATAAGACAAAAGAAGTTAAACCGCTCTTATCACATCACCAAGGAAAGGTGATAAGCTGAAGGGCACTTCATATATATTCACAAGACCCAATAGGGTAACCCGAAGTAGCTAAAGTGGTACAATATTTTCTTCTTTGTATTCTTCAATTAATTTCTGACCACACAGATAAGAATTAAAAAAACATAAATAAAAATCTTGATTAGTGATAATATATATAAGTATGCCCACTTAGGGCAAGATAATATTTTGATAGGGAGCCCAACAAATTAAATTAGGTCTCTTATAATTTTGGGATCACTTAGTGACCTAAATTAAAGTTAGGTTATGTCATCTTTTTCTTCTAATTGGTCTGATTATATAACTTATACCTCTCAAGAATTGTAACTTTTTATATGCACAGTATATATTAAAATGTAGTGAGTCAAACGTGCTACTTTCATATATCTTTGATATCACTTGGTGCATGTAATTTTAATTCGAATATAATCGCATTAAAAACAAATAAATAAGTCAAATAAGACAAATAAAGTTATTTCGTTCGTGATACAGTGAATTCTCTAATAAAAGAAAGGAATCTGCGAAGGGCTTTACTTGCTTACGACCATCCACTTTTCATGTGTTTTACTTAACGTGAACTCGTGTATGTAGGTACGCATGCAATAAATCACGCACACGCACACGCACACGCACATTTATCTATATATTTTTTTCTGGTTCACACATTTATATGTTTGATAATTAATACGTATCACTTAGCGGCGAGTGCATGTAATAATAGTCTCTCTTTTTTTTCAAATTGATTATATATTTAATACTTTCGTGTAACGGTGCTAAGGTGGCTAAATGAAACCCTTTAACAAAAAAGGTGCATGGCTAAGTGAAAGAGTGATTTGAAATGAAAAAAAAACTTAATACCGTAAGAGCCACTCATGCAAAATATTGTCGAAGAAATTAGTTTTGAGATAATTAACCTTTTGGCTGATGGAATTTAAGTAATGGGCTACTCATTAATAAAGGAAACCTATATTACAAGTTAGGGTTGATACTACGTAAATTTTTGAATAACTATATTTGAATTAAAATCTATTATATCTTGTGATATTGAATTATTATTTAAAATTTATAAGAAACAGCGATGAATACATGCAGTACCGGTTCTAGATACAAACGAGGCAAAATATAGTAAATATATTTTCGGCCAATATTTTTTAAAAAGTGTCACTAGCTGAATTGGTTTCTTACTCATTTTCTGTGTATTGAGGTGATGGGTTCGTTCCCACAAAATATTTTTGACTTGTAGTCCATTAATTTCCAGGGCTGGTCGTGAACATACATTGCAGTGAACCGCTTCGATGAAATAAAAACCAATTTAAAAAAAAAGAAAAAAAAAAACTTACGTTGCAATGAAATGGATGGATGTACGAAGGTGTCAACATCAGTACTTGTGCGATGACGACTTTGTAGCACAAAATGTGAATTAATCATTTAACTTTTCAATTGGGCCACTTCATCTTTTTGTTTGCATATCAAGTGGGAGAAATAATATATATTAGCAAATAATATTAGTGCACCACTTAAAATCACTCCAAGAACTTTGAAAATTGTTAATACCCTTATAGTCTCTATATATGTAACACCCGAAATTGCATTGCTCATCCAACAAAACCCAACAAATTACAGAGCAAAACATTCATTTTGATCGAAATTTTAGGTTTGGGTTTAGTAATATGGCATCAAAAGAAGAAGCAGGAAAGCTAGAGTGGAGGATAAGTGTAGACAATGGGACAACAGAGAGATTAGTTCCTAAATCAGGACTAAGTAAAAGGATCTTTCTTTGGCTAAAGAGTTTGGTAATGAAGGTACTGGTGGTGGAGCAAATCGCAAAGTTTATGAGGAAGGCTTGGAGGATTGGGGCAGATGATCCGGCCAAAGTGGTTCATTGTCTGAAAGTAGGACTTGCACTTTCATTAGTCTCAATCTTCTATTATATGAGACCTTTGTATGATGGTGTTGGAGGAAATGCTATGTGGGCTATCATGACCGTTGTCGTCGTCTTCGAGTCCAATGTCGGTACGTAAACCAAACCCACATTCGAAAGCTTGAAACTTTCTTCTTATTTTTTAGTGAGTGAAATTGACCTATACGTATGTGTATATGTCATATGTATCTCCATGTACAACAGGAGCAACATTCTCAAAATGTGTAAACAGAGTAGTGGCAACTATATTAGCTGGATCTTTAGGCATTGCGGTTCATTGGGTTGCACTTCAGTCGGGAAAAGCTGAGGTTTTTGTGATTGGATGCTCTGTTTTTCTCTTTGGTAATGGCCAAAAACCCTTAAAAGGATCAATCTTTATTGTAAATAATCCTGAAAAGGATCGATCTTTACTAAATTTCTCTTGTGGGTTTAACTCTTGCAGCTTTCGCAGCTACTTACTCGCGGTTTGTGCCGTCATTCAAAGCCAGATTCGACTATGGAGCAATTATCTTTATCCTAACATTTAGCCTTGTCTCAGTAGGCGGTTACCGAGTAGATAAGCTGGTTGATTTGGCTCAGCAAAGAGTATCAACTATTGCTATTGGAACATCTATCTGCATTATCATCACTGTCTTTTTCTGTCCCATCTGGGCAGGATCTCAGCTTCACCGTCTTGTTCAAGGTAACCTCGAAAAACTTGCGGATTCATTAGACGGCTGTGTAGCAGAGTACTTCAAGGTGAAAGAAGTCTCGACAAATCAGAACGAAGATGAAGAAACTAACATGAAATTGCAAGGATTTAAATGTGTGCTAAACTCTAAGGGAACAGAGGAAGCCATGGTAATTTAACAGATTATCAATGGGATTAATTACTTTTTTCGATACGCAGCCGCTCATTCGCTTTTCGATTCTTTTCCTTTGTTAATCTCTCAGGCGAATCTAGCAAGATGGGAACCTGCACATGGAAACTTTAACTTCCGGCATCCATGGAAGCTATACGTAAAGATAGGGGCTGCTATGCGCAGATGTGCTTATTGCCTTGAGAATCTCAGTATCTGCATCAACTATGAAACAGAGGTAACCTTTTAAAACTTGATTATAGTGTTGAAGAAGATTAATTCTCAGAGGTTGTGAAACTAAGACTAATAATATTTTCTGCTTCTACAGGCGCCGGATCAGGTCAAGAATCATTTCGGAGAAGCTTGTATGAAACTGAGCTCAGCTTCTTCAAAAATCATAAGAGAATTAGCGGATATGATGAAGAACACGAGAAAATCATCAAAGATGGATTTCCTGGTGTTTGATATGAACTCTGCAATACAAGAGCTCCAAGAAACCTTAAAAACTGTTCCAGTTGAAACAAACAAACCTGTAGAAGAAGTTCCATCTGAAGAGGACAACAAAGGAGACAGTGAAGACAGAGCCATGTCGATGAGTCTACATGAAGTCCTTCCGGTTTCCACTTTGGTTTCGTTGTTAATCGAAAACGCAGCTAGAATTCAAACAACCGTCGAAGCAGTTGATGAACTGGCAAATCTTGCAGATTTCAAACAAGATTCAAAAAAGAAAACCGGAGACAACAACACGAAACAACCACCACAAAGTTCCTAAATCACTTTCAATTACACATCAAAAACTCAACAGACATGAAGATTTTAAACCAGAGTTTTCATGTATATATAAGCCTTCTAGTATATAAGTTTCCGACATTCCGTAACCGAAGTTTTCTTTGGCATGGTTTTGAGGCTGAAAAACAAGTTATTGAACTAAATCTTGATAAGTTTGGAATCCACAACGAATCTAGAGAATCCTTACATTGTCATCATAGCAAGCAAGAAATGAGATAAAATCATAACTAAACATTGGCCAATCTTATGTACTTCTCCATGGACATAACCGAATCTATGTTCACCTGGAAATGCTGGTGTCAAAAGCTTTCCTTTTTTTCTTGAGGGTTTTAATGCCGAGGTTCAGAGCCAAATCCTCAACAGGAACCTTGATCACATCATTTCTAACACCGATATCAGTAGCATACCTGCTCATACAATACATCCCAGCAGTGACCGTTGCTACACCAACAGGATTTGGAATCAACAATGTGAGAGGTGAAGAGAGGAGTGCAGCTAGAGGAGCGCCTAGAATGGAACTGGCTTGACCGCTTCTTCCAACCCCGTTCTTATCGAGAATGAGCAATCCTGACTTGCAGTAGAGAGCAAAATCTTCACAGTTGTTTTGGAAGACGTCGTAGTTACCAAATCCGTTTTGGAGAAGGTGCATTGCTCTGTGGATGACGGTTTGAAGCGGGTCAGATGGAGCGGTTGTGCAAGTGCCACCACGGAATCTGGTGAGGAAAATAGATGAGCTGACTCCATATTCGAAACGGTAGAGAGAACCCTTCTTGAGGAAGCAGTCAAGGCAAGAAAGAACTACTCCACTCTTTGGTTGTTTGTATCCACAGTCAGGAAATGTAGAGCAAGGAGCTTCTGAGGAATCATTAAGCTCTGAAACTGAAGAAGACGAAGAAGAAGAAGAAGAAGAGGAAGCGAGTGTGGGAGATATCAAGCTGTGCTCAGGTTTGAAATGAACAACCTTGCAACCACCAACAAATACGCCTGCAATTGTGGAAAATAACAAAATGGTTTCTTTAGTTGAAATGTCAACAAAAGCAATCAAAATCTATTTGCTACCATGATTGACTGTAAAAGGGTAAGTCAACATCACTAAGATTTAATGAAACCAGAGAATACAACAGACACTTTGAAGTAACGTTTCAATAAAGTCAATAACTTTGGCATGAGCCATGAGGCAAAAACCCCAATAACCATACAGAGATATCAATTTCACCAATTAAGATGGTTTTGACAAAATCAAAGACTCAATCGCCCAATAGTGAAACCAAAATGATAGTTTTTTTTCTGCAAGAAGAAGACTCAATGATTCACACACACAAATGCATCAAAATCCAAATTGATGATGAAATCAAACAATACAAAAAAAAAAAAAAAAAAAAAAAAAAAAAGAATCAAAGTACCGTGGTGAGAATAAGCAAAGACGGCTCGGTAAGTGTAGATGTGATCACCAGGTTTAAGCTCGTCTCTCTCGACCTTATTCGTAAGCAGACCCATTGCTTCCTCTCTAAAAGCTTTTTCTCCTTTTGCTTCTGGAAATTGCAGATTCTGACGTCAGCGACGGAGATATACAATTGGGCAATCAAACCGGAGCTGTTGAACTAAACCACGTTACGGAATCTTTTGACGCCGTTAAGTGTTTAATGACGACGTTCTGGGGAGGGTAACATGGTAAATTTACCATGTCACGGATAGAGGCTTTTGTAAAGACGACGCCATTTACGTATCCAGGAATCTTATCCTTCCTTTCTTGGTCTGATGATACAAGTATTATTAAAGTTGATCTTTTAACATTGGACTCTTATTGGGCTTTAAAAGTCCATTATACGGCCCAAACAACGAATGGCACATTGGCACTTCTCACTCTATCAGTGCTATAAATATTTTGGCTGCAACCTGATGTGATGTTATTAAACTAATTGCCATCTACTTAATCAAAAATAAATATGCTTATAGTTATGAAATAAATTTTCTAATCGGCACAAAGAGGAGTTTATATATATTATCAGTAAATCGTGTAAAATTTTAATAATTATAAAGCTATCTTTCTTGGTTAATGAGTTAATTAGATGTGAATATATAATAAGATAAACAAACATGAAAAGCGTAGTGGAGCGAAAGCAGGCAATAATGGAAGAAACTTCGAGGAACCTCGCTTTTGTCGTAACAAAAAAATCGGGTATAAATACATAAATATCCAAAAATATGCAGCACTCGCACTGACAGATATTTGAAGAAGAAATAAATATTTATTGCTACTGCGATTATAAAAACAGAAAGGAACTTTTGGGTTTGTTTCATTGGTCATTAAAGTCTTAACTCATTGACTTGTCTTTTATTATCTGCAATAGCCAATAAGAGAACACTTAACCCGTATTTAATTCAGTTTAAATAATAATTAGAGAGAAAAGGAATATCCAATAATCTCGCTATCCAAGAGAAAAAATACGACTAAACGAGCCGTACGGGAAAGGGAAAGTCAAACATGTAATAATGGTTTTAAATAAAGGGTAGTATGGTCTTTCCAAGACAAATAGAAATATGGTAACGTTTCAGTTTTCTTTATGAAACAGCCAATCGGATTGGACCACACCACCACTATTACCAAACCTTCGCTTTTCTGTAAAGCAAAAACCACAGAGAAGCACAAAGCAAAATATTCAAAACAAGCAATTAAAAAAAAAAAAAAAAAAAAAAGAGTTACACAACAAACCACGACTTGTCCAAATCACTACTTGTCCTTTTTCCGAACGCGAATCGAACTTTGGAAATAAAATTCTCTTTTCCTTTTTAAAATTCTTGGGACTTCTGCTTTGTCTCCAAGCAAACTTTTGGTCAAATCATTATTTATTTTGAATGGAGTTTCTTTCATATTTGAACCTTCAATGACGAAATCTCTTATAATGGGTGTTTCCTGGAATCTAGGTAAGAGTTGTTATCGTTTATTTAATACTCTGTTTTCGGATTTTTTTCATGCTTTGTCTCTGAGGCTCTCTCACTTTCACTCAGTTCTTGTTTTTGGTTTTTGGGTTTGTATTATTCTCAATTTTTGATCAATAAATATTCAGATCTCCTTTATTTAATTTGATATTTTTCTTTTGTTTTAAATAATAGACATCAAACCGTCAATAAAAACTGCAACTTTATTTGTTGTATAACTGAAATTTCATTGCTTGATTGAAAATTTCCGCAGGAGTTTGATAAACGGTTTCACAGAGGACCAAAAAAAAAAAAAAAACGTTTTGGAGTGAGTTGAAAGTAAAGATTTTGTTGAATCAATGGAGGAGGAGAAGTCGTTCTCGGCGTGGTCATGGTCCGTTGAGCAATGTCTGAAAGAGTACAAGACAAATCTAGACAAGGGTTTAAGCAGCGAAGATGTCCAAATCCGCCGTCAAAAATACGGTTACAACGAGCTCGCCAAGGAGAAAGGCAAGCCCTTATGGCATCTTGTATTAGAACAATTCGACGATACGCTTGTGAAGATTCTCCTCGGGGCTGCGTTTATATCTTTCATTTTAGCCTTTTTAGGCGAAAGCGAGGAACATGGCTCAGGTTCAGGGTTCGAGGCCTTTGTTGAGCCATTTGTGATTGTTTTGATCCTGATTTTAAACGCTATAGTTGGTGTGTGGCAAGAGAGCAATGCAGAGAAAGCACTTGAGGCTCTTAAAGAGATGCAATGTGAATCTGCAAAGGTTTTGAGAGATGGAACTGTGTTGCCGAATTTGCCTGCTAGAGAGCTTGTTCCAGGGGATATAGTGGAGTTGCATGTAGGAGATAAAGTCCCTGCTGATATGAGAGTTTCCGGCTTGAAAACATCGACTTTGAGAGTCGAGCAAAGCTCGTTAACCGGAGAGGCAATGCCGGTTTTGAAAGGAGCCAATCTCGTAGTCACGGATGATTGTGAATTGCAAGGGAAAGAGAATATGGTTTTCGCGGGAACAACGGTTGCTAACGGAAGCTGCGTTTGCGTTGTGGCAAGTATCGGTATGGATACGGAAATCGGGAAAATCCAGAAGCAGATTCACGAGGCTTCGCTTGAAGAGAGCGAGACTCCATTAAAGAAGAAGCTAGACGAGTTTGGGAGTAGATTGACTACAGCTATCTGCATTGTCTGTGTTCTTGTGTGGATTATAAACTACAAGAACTTTGTGTCTTGGGATGTTGTGGATGGCTATAAACCTGTTAATTTCAGGTTTTCATTCCAGAAATGCACTTACTACTTCAAAATCGCGGTTGCTCTAGCCGTTGCAGCGATTCCCGAGGGTTTGCCCGCGGTGATTACAACATGTTTAGCTTTAGGGACGAGGAAAATGGCGCAGAAGAATGCGATAGTGAGAAAGCTTCCGAGTGTAGAGACACTTGGTTGTACAACTGTGATCTGTTCTGACAAAACCGGAACTTTAACAACAAACCAGATGTCTGCAACCGAATTCTTCACATTAGGCGGTAAAACAACGACTACTCGAGTCTTTTCAGTTGATGGTACGACTTATGATCCTAAAGATGGTGGTATTGTGGATTGGGGATGCTACAATATGGATGTTAACTTACAAGCTGTTGCTGAGATATGTTCAATTTGTAATGATGCTGGAGTGTTCTATGAAGGGAAGTTGTTTAGGGCAACAGGTTTGCCTACAGAAGCAGCTTTGAAGGTTCTTGTTGAAAAAATGGGTATTCCGGAGAAGAAGAACGGTGAAATTATCCAAGAAGTTGCAAACTTTTCAGACAATGGTAGCTCAGTGAAGCTAGGTAAGTTTTAGAACGTTTTCACACCATTACATTGTCTGATTGGTAAGCCGTAGAGTTATAGAATGGTTGAATAATTCCATTCTTGTCTGTTGTTGATTGATTGATACTTCTCCATTTTCTCCATTCTTGCTGACACCAGCTTGTTGCGATTGGTGGAACAAAAGATCGAAAAGGGTAGCGACATTGGAGTTTGATCGCGTCCGTAAGTCCATGAGTGTTATCGTGCGCGAACCAAATGGACAAAACCGGCTTCTCGTTAAGGTAAAAACACCATCTTTTTCTTCACTTGTTCATTGGTTAAAAACGTTTTGTGAATCTTCCCTTTTCGTTTTTTTTCTTTGTAGGGTGCAGCTGAGAGTATACTTGATAGAAGTTCATATGCACAGCTTGCTGATGGATCTCTTGTCCCATTAGATGAATCTTCCAGAGAAGTAATCCTCAAGAAACATTCTGAAATGACTTCAAAAGGATTAAGATGTTTAGGATTGGCTTACAAAGACGAATTAGGAGAGTTTTCGGATTACTCTTCTGAAGAACATCCTTCACACAAGAAGCTTTTAGACCCTTCTTGTTATTCGAACATCGAAACAAATCTAACCTTCGTTGGAGTTGTTGGTCTTAGAGATCCTCCGCGTGAAGAAGTTGGAAGAGCAATTGAAGATTGCAGAGATGCTGGGATTAGAGTAATGGTGATAACTGGAGATAACAAATCTACGGCTGAAGCTATTTGTTGTGAGATTAGTTTGTTTTCGGAGAACGAAGATCTTTCGCAGAGTAGCTTCACCGGTAAAGAGTTTATGTCTTTTCCGGCTTCACGGAGATCCGAAATTCTGTCAAAATCTGGAGGGAAAGTGTTCTCTCGAGCTGAGCCAAGGCATAAACAAGAAATTGTGAGGATGCTTAAGGAAATGGGAGAAATCGTTGCGATGACTGGTGATGGTGTGAATGATGCTCCTGCTTTGAAACTCGCTGACATTGGAATCGCCATGGGAATCACTGGAACTGAGGTAAATAAATTAACTAACTTAACCGTAAAACAATTTTCCAAAAACTACAAAATCATCCCTGAACTTTGGTTTGATCTATTTTAACACCCTTAATTCTTTTTGGTTTAAAGACTCAAGCTTTACACACATTCTAATAAATGAAAGACTCAAGGTTTTGTTAACTGGAGAGTTTCTGAACATCTTCAGGTTGCAAAAGAAGCTTCGGATATGGTTCTTGCAGATGATAATTTCAGTACTATTGTCTCAGCTGTAGCAGAGGGTCGGTCCATTTATAACAATATGAAAGCTTTTATAAGGTAACAAAAAAAAAAGCCTTCTATTAGTTCATTTTTATACCAATTATTTCTGTGTAATTTTAGTGTTCTTGTTGGAAATAAATGATTTCATTTCAAGGTATATGATATCATCAAACGTTGGGGAAGTAATCTCCATCTTCTTAACCGCGGCATTGGGAATACCGGAATGTATGATACCGGTTCAGCTTCTTTGGGTTAATCTGGTAACTGATGGCCCTCCTGCGACAGCGTTAGGCTTCAATCCAGCTGATATTGACATCATGAAGAAACCACCGCGTAAAAGCGATGATTGCCTTATCGATTCGTGGGTTCTTATTCGATATCTAGTGATTGGTTCTTATGTTGGAGTTGCGACTGTTGGAATCTTTGCCTTGTGGTACACGCAAGCTTCTTTCCTCGGGATCAGTCTAATCTCAGACGGACACACATTGGTCAGCTTCACTCAGCTTCAGAACTGGTCAGAGTGTTCTTCTTGGGGAACCAATTTCACAGCGACTCCTTACACAATCGCTGGTGGTTTCAGGACAATCACGTTTGAGAACAATCCTTGCGATTACTTCACTTTAGGGAAAGTGAAGCCGATGACTTTATCACTCTCTGTTCTTGTGGCTATTGAGATGTTCAACTCATTGAACGCTTTGTCTGAAGACAACAGTCTCTTAACAATGCCACCTTGGAGAAACCCTTGGCTCCTTGTGGCTATGACTCTCTCCTTTGGGCTTCACTGTGTCATCCTCTATGTTCCTTTCTTAGCTAATGTGTTTGGGATTGTGCCCTTGAGTTTCAGGGAATGGATTGTGGTCATTCTTGTTTCTTTCCCTGTGATTCTAATCGATGAAGCTCTTAAGTTCATTGGGAGATGCAGAAGGACAAGAATCAGGAAGAAGATCAAGACTATGTAAAGTCTGGTGAACACAATAGACAGTAACTTATTTTTTTTACAATCTTTTGTTTGATCAAAAAAAGAACCCCAACCAAAGATAGTAGTAACCTTGTTGTTTTTTAATTCTTTGTGGAAGAAAAAAAGAAGTCAAACTTTGGTATTCATATAATCTTTGCTTACAATCTTTTGTTACATCAAGAAACCCAAACAAACAATTTAGTACAGATTCTCTCAAATTCCATTACAACCTCATCCAAAGACAGTAGTGTAATCTTTTGTTTTGTTTTTTTAATTCTTCATGAAAAAAATAAAATAAAAACTTTGGATTTTGATATAATCTCTATGCAATCTTTTATTTCATCAAGAAACCCAGACAAGTTTTGTTGTACCAACAACGACTAATTCATCACAGATTCTCTCAAACTCCGTTAAAACATCAACCAGAATCCCTGATTTACCTCTTGCAATCAACATCTTGACCAAGCCCTTCAAATGTTTACCAAATCTACCTCTCTCAACAACATCATTGACTAAGACCTTGTTCCTCTTCTTTTCTTCTCCAACAAGAAACTCCATCAATCTTCTGACATCTTCTTGAGTCCGACCAAGACTGTTCTTCGATTGACAAACGCTAACGAGCGCTGCAGCAAATCCCGAGGCTGCTTTCCCGTGCAACGGAGGAGGAGTAGAAGCTCTCGAGGGTTTTGTGTATGGAAGAGGAAACGAGATTGCTTTGAGGAAATTAGGGTTTTTGTTGTGTGAGTATGAAGAAGGAGAAGATGATGTTGGTTTTGAAAGATTATTAGACGTAGCAGAAGCAGTGGCGTTTACGGTGGCTTTAAAACGGCGGGAGATGGATCTTAACGGTGGCTGCGGCGGTGGAGGGAGAGAAGGGAGGTTGAAGGACGAAACCGATGCTGAGAGAGTATCCATGGAAGACGATAGAATGAGAAAAAATGAAGGCCTTTTAGATATTATCCACCCGGAAATGATTGATTATAAATATATCATTTTCTGTTTTTTTTTATATATTATAATTAAATAAAAATTGTTGACAAGAAATATTTTAGGTCTCTTAGGTAACGTACATAATTGAAAAATACTGAATTTAGACCCGAATTTTTTGTTCGAACTTATAAATGACAGTATGACACTTAACTACTATAATTTTCGAGGGAAAGAAAACTTACGTTTTTAAAATCCACTATCAGTGGAGTTTTTGCCTAATAGTATCGTTTTTGTTACCGTTAATATTAGCGGTGTTAACTTAAAAGTTTAAATTAACAACAAATAATTAGTATAATTAAAGTTTTGCTTGTATATTTTTAAATCTAAGTTGATTTTGAACTTAAAACCACCTTAAAGGTATTTATTTATTTTTCCAACTATTTTTATTTATAAGCGCAAATATTGAATGGGCCTAGTCTTGTAACAAATGGGCCAATTTTTTTAACAAATGGGCCAATTTTGTATATCGGAAAACACGTGATTTATGAAAAAGGACGTAAAAAGTGAATCCAATACTTTTCTTTCTGTTAGTGATATACCTATCTCAATAAGGTCTATTTCGTGTAGGCTAAAGTTGTCTCCTTTCGTTATTCATATATGATTTTTAAGTTTTTAACAAAACATATGAGATGCAACTGAACATATTCAACAACCAAACATATAATAAAAGTCAAGAATAATGTTCAATAATCGACAATCTCGTCGGAGATTCCGACTCGGGAACTTAGCTAGACTTGTCCATTTACGGCAAAGCGTCAGCCACCAGCCGCCACCGCCACCGCCACCGCCACCACCAAAGGCTCTTCAAGAAACTTTGTCTCAATCGCCACCACAGTCACCACTATTTCAACGGCCTCCAACTCAATTTTCATCACCGATACCTTCACCATCAACACTCCCACATGTACCACCGAAATCGAATTCATCACCACCGTCGCCGTTATCACTAAAATCAAAGAAAGAGCCTCAATCGCAGCCAACACTACCACTGACGTCAAAACATGAGGAAACACATAGGAATCTACTTGTCCAATCACCACCTCAGTCGCCGCCACAATCCGTTGAATCTCAGCCGCAATCTCTAGCATCGGAGCCTCCTCCACCACTTACACCAGCAGCAAAATCGCCATCAACACTAACGGCTACCCAAGAATCTCAGTCCCAACAGTCTCCACCGCTTCCGCCGTTTAAATCTATTGATGAAACTCAGTTCCGACCATTGCCTCCAACATTATTAGAATCTGGTGAATCTCAGCCGCTTTTACCACCACAAGAAGCCAAAACTCCACCGTCTTCGCCGTCAACGTTCAAAGCCAACAAAGAATCCCAATCTCAAACGTCTCCACCACTTCAACCGTCTAAATCCATTGATGAAACTCAACTCCAATCATCGCCGCTTTTACCACCACCAGAAGCCAAATCTCCACCGCCTTTGCCGTCAACGTTAAACGCCAACAAAGAATCCCAATCTCAAACGTCTCCACCGGTTCCGCCGTCTAAATCCATTGATGAAACTCAATTCCAATCATCGCCAATTTTACCACCACAAGAAGCCAAAACCCCACCGTCTTCGCCGTCAACGTTAAACGCCAACAAAGAATCCCAATCTCAAACGTCTCCACCACTTCAACCGTCTAAATCCATTGATGAAACTCAACTCCAATCATCACTGCTTATACCACCACAAGAAACCAAAACTCCACCGTCTTCGCCGTCAACGTTAAAAGCCAACAAAGAATCCCAATCTCAAACATCTCCACCACTTCAACCGTCTAAATCCATTGATGAAACTCAACTCCAATCATCACTGCTTTTACCACCACAAGAAGCAAAAACTCCACCGTCTTCGCCGTCAACGTTAAACGCTAAGAAAGAATTCCAACCGAAAGCTAAAATTCAATCGCCAACGCTGAACGCTACTGAAGAATTTCAATCCCAACCACCTCCACCGCTTCTTCCATCTAAATCCACTGATGAAACCATTTCGAAATCACAGCCAATTTCGCCACCACCAAAAGCGTCATTGTCAGAATCTAATGAATCTCAGCCGCTTTTACCACCGTCTTCGCCATCAACAATAAACGCTAAGGAAAGTTTTCAATCACCACTTGTGTCGTCAAAATCCACTAATGAAACTCGGCTCCAATCATCGCCACCGCCATTGTCAGAAACAGGTGAAACTCAACCGTCTCCCCCGTCAACACTAAACGCTACCTTAAAATCCACGTCCCAACCGCCTCCACCTTTTAAATCCATTAATGAAACTCGGCTCCGATCATCGCCTCTGTTGGAAGCATCGCCATCGTCATCATCAAATTCCGGTGAATCTCAACCGCCTTTACCAACACCAGAAACTAAAATTCCGCAGTCTCCGCCGTCAACGCTAAACGCTACTGAAGAATCTCAATCAACACCACTTCTTCCGTCTAAATCTATTGATGAAACTCAGCCCCAATCACCGCCACCAAAATCTACTGAAGAACCTAAATCAACACCGCCATTGCTATTATTGTCGTCGAAAGCTAAAGAAAACCTCCAATCTCAATCAGCAATGCCACTACCATCACCACCGCCTCTGAAAGAAACATTTCTCCCTCCTTCCTCTTCTCCAGCCACGATCACCGCACCACCGCTTTCATCTCCACTCAAATCTCAAATCATATTGTCAACTAAACCATCATCACCCCAAATAAAACCTAACTCAATCGTATCTCCTTCTCCAAAACTCAAAAACACCGAATCAGATCAATATCACAATCCAGAGAAAAACAGGGCAAGGACAATATGGTCAGAGACAAAAACAGTGCCAATAATTATGATGTTCATTAACAGTAATGTTCAAGGATTCAACACTTCTCTCTCGCTCCATTCATCTTCCATCGATCATGAGCCAGGCGTCCACTTGACGATTGATTATGATCAAACTTGTGATTTTTTTTCTACATAACTGCCACATCTTATAATTATGTATGTATGTTATCACTTCTCGCATATATGAAATGATGATGATTATGTATCAGATTCAGTCACATTACTCCAAAAACAATTTATATAATAACAACATAATTTGGCGCCATAAAAGAGGGCCTTCTGTTTTAAACGTAGACTGTATTTGATTCATGTATAATAAGATGATAATATTGATCCGGCCCATTTAACCTTGATTCTGGGCTTCGTTTTTCATGTAGAGCAATAGATTGTTTTTTTTCTTTTTTCTTTTAACGTTTAAACTTTTTTCTTTTGTTGTGGAATGTTAAATTTTTAACGTTAAACTTTTGTTTTATAACATTAGAATTTCATTAATGTTTTCGAATCTTCGACGGTTCGTGATAAGAAAATCTGTTTGGTACAACTTTTAAGTCTCTGTACGAGTTTTTTTTTTTTTTTTTTTTTTTTTTTTTTTTTAAGAATGTATGACTTTTTTTGCATTACGTTATAGGAGTAATGTTATGTTATTTTTGTCTGGGACCATTCGTGTAAATGTAAATTGTATTGTACGAGTATATATTAAAAGAAAAGGGAGCTATAGCATTGTCTTTATTGACCATGACACATAAAATCGCATTTATAACGCATTTATAACTCATATTGGGCCGCCAGCATATACTGTATCGTCATTACTCAAAAACATTATATGAATTCTATTTACAAATATATACTAATTTCCTTTTTTAAAGCAACATTATATTAATCCAATTTTTAAAAATTACGTTAATCACTCCTATCTGTATTATTTGTTATTTCACATTTATCAACAACACAACTATCAGTTTTACCCCATTAAAAAAACACAATTATCAAAAGAAATACTAATATTATATTTACATATACAGCTTTTGGTCAAATTGGTACAGTAAATATGTTTAAACGAAAAGTCAAATCAGAATACAAATTCCCACGACGTGATTTTTTCTTTGGGGCCATGCTCCCATAATGTGCAATATACATTATACATAGTTCACTTCTTTTCTTTATTTTGTTTTTTTTTTTTAATATACATAGTTCACTTTTTAAAACAGAAAATATTACGATTTTAGATTGACGTAAGAAAACAAAAAGATTAAACCTACGTCATTCAAATTCCCAGCCTATTAATTTTTTTACCAAATTTTTTTGGATAAATTGTATACTTTCTCGGTTTCATATTAATTGTTATTTTAGAATTTAAAACTTGTTTTATATTATTTATTGTGTTATGTTTTCAATGCAAATATTTAATAAATTTTTTATTTTTATCTATATTATTTTAATGTTTTAAGTAATAAAATAAAATTAAAATATGAAAAAAATTTAAACAAAAACTAATATGAAATGGAAAGAATACTAATTATTAATATCCAAAAAACGATACAATTACTAGAGCCAGAAAAAGGTATTCACTAAAACTAATAAGGAAATATAATAGGGGAAAAGTGGTGGATGGCATAAGCTTAACAGCATAGAGACAAACATGCCTCAAAACTTGACAGCAAGTCAGCACTGCTTTATTGTATTTATTACTTCCCTAATTACAATGTCACTAAACCGAAGTCGTCGCCAGACTATCTGCATTCACATACGCATCTGTATTTGATTTTGAAATAGTTATATTTGTGAAATACGGAGTATTTATTTAAACAAAAAAACTATTGGGAACATCTATGGCTAAAGACAGTGGCGTGAAATTCCAAGTGTAAAATACCCCATGCCATAAAGAAACAAGAGTAATGTCTTCGCGTTGAACAACTTTTCCAATAATACTTCCAATTAGCTTAGGCCTGATTCTACAAATGATCATATATTTGTGCGCTTATAATCGATGTATATATAGTACTATTAAAGTATCAAATATACATACTCTCTAGTATTTTTCAAAGTATGTATATGTGATATTTGAATTAAAAGGTTTAGTTAATAATACAGAATAATATTATTTCTGTTTCATATTAAGTATTTTTCTAAGTTTTTTCTACACATATTAAGAAAATAATTAAATTTTATGTTTTACTCTTTATTAATTATTTATAAAAATAATTATTAGTCAATACATTATAACAATAAAGATAAAACTAAATTTTTTTATCAAACATTTGTCTTGAAAATTTAAAACGACATATATTATGAAACAAATTTCTACTCCTAGAACTACACGTTTACTATAAAAAAAAATTATATATCGAAAAATAAGATAATATAAAAAATAACAATAAATAATGGTACGATATAGCAATCTAGAAAATGTTAATATAGCAATGAAAGTTTAAATAAAACCTATATATACAGTATTAAGAAGCCAAAATCAAAATATTTTGTTAGCTGGCAATTTTAATAATTAAAAAAAAAAAAAAAAATTATAGTGTGTTTTTTTTTTTGATAAAGTGTTAATTATATTACCAAATGGAACTTGAGTTTAATTACAGGAGCTTTTAGCAAGGAGTTTTTTTGATACAAAAAAATTAAAACATCAAAGAGAACTTGTTAGAGAATGATCTTGAATGAATTCGCTATTAGGAGTGGACTAGCCAACTAGAGAGAAGTCTAGTGCGGCCCTTACGAGTTCGTCTGGCCAGTAACAAATTCCTGATGGTGCGGTCAAGCTGAGCAAACAGAGCATTCGAAGAAATCGAAGAGCTGTTGTATAGCCGGGAGTTACGCTCTCTCCAGAGGGAGTAGACTTCATTGGGTATGCAAACACATTGCTCCAATTATAGTGTGTTTTTATTTCTCAGTTACATATACTCTATGACTTTAAGTGTAAATTGAAATGTGTTTTTTTTTTTTAGGGAAAAAAGAAATCGAAATGAGCGTGCATAACTGATAAAGAATGAACTTGGCTGTGTACCTAAAATGTAAAACAAAAATAAATATGTTTTCTACAATTGGTCATCCTCAATGTAACCCAACTACTACTCTGACGATTTTGTCTTGCCTTCTTTATTTCTCGAGTTCATATAGGATAACCCAATATAAACAAAATGCAAAAAACTGTATCTTAAAAATACACCATAGATAATATATATCGGTCTAATAAAAACCGCATGAATCATCGTTGAACTGTACCGTAATAACCCATATACTATAAGATTTTGCTTTTTTTTTTTAATCTGGAAGAATAACGGTTTAGGTACTATCGAGATTTTATAGATCTTTTCTCTTTTAACAAAGGTTTATATGTATGTTATAATGTTTGATTATCAATTCTTCACGTTAAAATTAAAAAGCATATTAATTAGGATTACAGGTATCAAACGCTTTGCTGACAAAAAAAAAATTGAAGGTTTTGTAATATATTATAACTTCATCAATACCAATAGACAATAGTTTATGAATTTATAATATAGTAATTTATCAACAAAAATTTTATAAAAAATGTTACAATTAATAAAGAATGAATTATATAACTAACCAAAAAATTACTAAAACATAGTACTGTGGTTGATAGCTTCGTAAAAATGTAACTAAAACTCTCGCAGAATATTCAAAAAATTCAGTTTAAAACATGTCGGCTGAGAATGAATAATGTACGTTGGATATTTAGAAATATACAAATAAATAATACAGTACTAGTTTTAAAAAAAACAATAATAAGGCAAAGGTAGGTAGGGTTGTGGAATGACGATTTGTTTCAGTCTTCTTAAAAGCCCATCTCCTCCTTCTCATCATTCCCTCATCATAACATCTTCTCTTTCTCACTCCAATGTCTTCTATCACCTTCTCTCTTTATGCATATATACACCTCTATCACCAGATTTAGAAGCGACTGTGATTATCATGAAAAGGCTATTTCCGTTGTGGGGAATGTTGTATGGATCGAGGATATCATATTCATATATATGCACACACATGCTTATATATGATCGATGTTGCATTATATCATGTCGACTGTGTAATGTAGATATATACATGGTAATGGTATCGTCGGACCAGGCTTCATTCCCCTCAACATGTTAGTTGCCTTCAATCACTCTGGAAACTACAAGACCTTAGATTATTTTCTTTTTGTTTGACAATGTTTATATATATATATATATTGTCCTTGCTTACTGTTTCTATACAGATTGATCTAATAAGTTTATAAGTTTCCCTCCTTTTTTTGCATTCTGATTATTGCTTTATATATAATAAAAATATGTATCCTACAAGTTCACAAAAGCTATTTATAAGTCTAAACCATTTTTAATATTTTCTAACGTGATTATATATATACATATATATTAATAGAGTTAAAGTTACTGTATATATATTGCAATAAGAACATAATCTTAGCATACAAGCGCAATTGATTTTGTTTTTACGTCACAAATTAATTAAACGCTTTTTTTATTATGTATTGCGTTATTAGAAAATATATATGTCACTGGACGCAACATGCTATATACAGTATATATATATATATATATACATAATTAAAATGATCACAAATATTTCAAAATTACCTGATACTTTTACATATATCAACTCGCTGATTACCGAACACATATTTTACATCAAAAAAATCAACGAAAATGATAATCTATACTATTAAAAGGGAAGGACATTTGTATAGAAACCTTTGTTTTGTAAAGAATTACATATTATGCCATTAGAATAAAATCATTGTAAGAAGAAAAAAAAAAAGTTTTTTTGGGCAAATTGGGAAAGTGCAAAATAACAAAACACGCGGATCTTGAAAATGTTGGGGCGGATCTTTTCTGATTTCGGGCGTGGATTTTTAGTAATATTGGGCGGATCTTACAAATGTTGGAGCGGGTCTGATCTGATTTTGGGCATAGATACATGTTATTATTGAGATTGGGTCTACCGAAGCCCAATTGGAAAAATCCAGATTTTTTGGTCCAATCCTCCTGCTTCACAAAAAAAAACTATACGAATCTTCACAAAATCTGCAAATAGCGGTAGAAGGTTATTTCCAAACAATATCTTAATATATATTCTAACAACAATAAATTATTCTTTAATTAGATTCTCTAACAAACATAAAAAACATCTCCAAGAAATCTACAAAATAGTTCAAACAGAAACAAAATCATAAATTTTTTAATTCCAAAATCTATCATTCATACTTGCTAATTAAGATTTTTATTGTTATATATTATTAAAATCGTTAGAATTATTAAATCGTTAGAAACTTATTCAATAATTTTACATTAATTAAAATCGTTAGAAATTTTAAAATATTACGAATAATAATTGAATGTACAACGCATATGTAATATTAAGTTCCTTTGTTTGATTGTTAAAATGGAAAATAGAATACGTAAATTTGATCAATATAAATGGTAAGACAGTCTAGAATTCTCCTAATGTGATCTTAACAATATAGGCTCATCCTCTAAATTTTAGCAACTTTAAAAAAAAAATTGGTTAAAAGTTTATTCAGAAAATATATGAGATTGGAATATCTTGATAAAAGTTTTAGCATATTGCGAAAATTTGGGCATATTCCTCAGCCGACCCTCTTAGCCTATAAATATAGTAGTGGAATGAAGTACTGAAATAACACTCAAACTTCCAGAGCTATTAAAAAGATTTTCACTACTTTCAGAGTGGTTAAAAGGAAACAAATCATATTACCTGGATATCAAATTATAGGCTATGTCATTCACAATTAGAATTTTGGATGATATTTCTTATTTTCAGGTTTCACGCCAAAAACCTCAGTGTCAAGAGAAAGCTGGACTAAATAGTGGTACGCACCCTAGCATTTCAATTGGATTTTGGAGCTTTGTGTTCTTTCCTGCTTTTAAAATTTTAAATTTTGGAGAAGTGCCTAAGTATATATGCAAAATCTCTTAACCAAAATTATAAATCATAATGTAACTAACCTTTCACATATGAATTCTGAATAGCTTATATAACATATACGATTGACACCACCTTCTTATATTTATCTCTATTTGGTTGATACTAACCTTACCTGAAACAAAAGAAACCGATTAGCTTTTAAACTATTTACTGTTACATTTACGATTTTTAGAACTATATGATCAGTTTCTTATCTTTGTATTTATTTCCCTTCATGAACAGTCTTAAATTTCTTGATCTTTGGAGTAAATAATCATGTATAAAGCAAACAAGTACATCATTTTTAGCGAAGATAAGGATAATAAGATTAAGACTGATCTCAAGAATGAGAAGCTTAAGGATGTAGAGCTGATTTAGCTCTTCCTGGATAAACTTTGAGATGTGGGATACAAAATAATCGATTTTCCATAAGAACATTGAAGGAACACATATAACAAATCTAGAAATACGCTAAGTAAAATAACCTTTTAGCCGATGGTGATAGTGATTTAAGGACCTTTTTCCTCTTTCCATAGTAACAAAACATTTTAAACCAAACTTATTAGTTACGAATCCAAGAGACTGTTGTTAAATATATGTATTGCTTGCAAAAGAAGCTGCACAAGTCAAAGGCACGTTTCACAGATTTAGAGCTGATTCAGTTCCTCTTGATAGAATTAACTACAACTAAAAAGAAAAAAAAAAAAAAAAAAAAGAAATCTATCTATTCGAATGCTCTTTATTCCTTTATCTAATCTGCAAAATAATAATTCAGAGCTCAAACAAGACCCAAGATTATAAAATCCATGTTTTGATAATAGAAACATTTATCTACCAAATAAAAATATGAAAAATAAAATTGCATATAAGAAGAACCTTGACTAACCAGCTCTAACATTTTATATTTTAAGTCGTAAAACTTAATTGTGCATTCAGATTGGATAATATGAATGAGAAAAGGATCTTTTGGCATGAATCTGACTAACGCACCTCTAAAAAAACTTTGATCGCCACCAACAGATATGCTAGCAAATAGAAATCAAATCATCTTTTGAACCATCTATTTTGTTCTAAAGCTTCGAAATGAATTTGATAATTGCGAATCAAAATGTTATTAACCTCCTACTCTTAGCTTGGCAAGCCATCGTCTATGAAGTATGGAGAGAACCCAACAATAGGTTACACCGGAATACTCATACAATCATAGGTCTCTTCAATTGATCTTACTATCAGGAATCGAAATTCTGCAATTCGCCGAACGAATCCGACAACAGCAAGCGCCAGCATGCAGATCAAAACTCGGAGCACCGACGTTTCATTTTTTTTTGTTTCTTTCTGAAATTCTCGTGTGGACTTCATTTGGAAATTAAACTCACTACTTACTTGGTTCATTAATATTTTTTGGGCTGTTGGGCCTCTGTCTGTAACTAGAGTATTAATTACTAAAACAAATGTAAACTCTCACCACTTTGGTAATAATGCTTACCTCAGGATAGAAACCTAAATCAACACACAATTAATTGTTGTAGTGTATGGATCCGATTTGTTAATATGTATGAATCCTTGGATTTATAATCTCAGTGATCTAACTACATTTGGAGACGAAAATTATCAAAAGATTAGATTATATTATTTAACTAATGACAGCAGATTATATTATTCATTAAGGATGTATTAACAAATAATGGATAAAAGGGAGAGAAAAAAAACTGTTTAGTATTTGGTTACTGTTCCCGTTTACGTTCCATCCATTCTCAATCGAGTATATAACTTTTGTCATATATCTAAATTGCTTTTCCATATAGGACATGTAAGTAGGCCTGTCAATTTAGTAAAAACCTGCGGGCCCCGCCCAGTTAGATCCGCCGCGGGGCGGATGATGGTTAAATTATTTTTTTCCAAATTGCGGGTCGCGGGTGCGAGTTGGAATATTTTTTAGCGGAGCGGATGCGAGTCATCAAATTTTTTAAAGTGGGTTTGCGGGTACCCGCATTTCAAAAAAATAAAATTAATTAATTAATTATTATTATTTTATTAATTTTAGTATTTAATATTATAAAAATATATATTTTATCCAAATTATTATTTTATTTTATTTTTAAATTATGTATTTATGTTTTGATACAAAAAATTATTAATAAATATTAATTTTACTATAAAAATTTTAAAATTAAATTTTTATTTATATTTAAATATTTGCGGGTTACTCGCGAGTACCCGCAAATTTAAGCGGAGCGGATGCGGGTAGGGTTTTTTTTTTGGCGGATCGTGAGTTGCGGGTTGATGCGGGTCAAAAATTTACGATAACCCCCTGCGGGGCGGGTCGCGGGTTGATCCGCTTGACAGGGCTACATGTAAGGTACCAAACAAAACGGAAATTATGTTCATCCCACGTTTAGAAAATTTTATTGATTAAAAAGATATACCATAACACATTTTACAAACATAATTTTGCAAGAACGTGCGGGTCTGAAAAATACCAAAATCAAATTCAAACCAAATTTTAGAAACCAATCCGAACGAATACCCGAATGTCCACGCCTACTTATATTTATAGTAGTCCATATACCAGAAATTACAATTATATAAAATTACAATTTCCATTTCCATTCTTTCTCATTCTCAATTAAAATGTTTCTCATATCGGCAAATGGCAATGCATTTTCATATGGAACATGAGTTTGAGAACGGAAACAGATACATAACAAAGCAGAACATGAATTAATCCCACGCTTACTAAGAACAAAGTTAAATTTCATCGTAAAAATAAATTTGTCATAAATTTTTTAAAACATTTGGATCCAATTCACAAAATTTTAATCATTCTTGGTTGTTTTACATTCAGTTTGATAGTTCACGAGCTTCCTAAAAATATGACGATCACTAATCCGGTTTACTGTCAATCTCGATCCAACCGTCGGATCAATCCGAGTTTCAAAATACTAATGAAATGATTATTATTTTTAACATTCATAAGCCAGATTGAAACCAAATCGAATACTAAACCAAATAATGAACCATATGATATAAAATGTTATATCATATAAAATGTTATATCATATAAAATGTTAAAAAAACATAACCCCGCACGTACGTGCGGGTCCGATTCTAGTTAAGGTTAATTTACAATCCGATAGTGCGATGTTTAAGAAAAAGTTGCAAGATTCCCCAAAGTGTAAAGGGTATTTTGATCAATGCTTCCTTACTCAAATCATCACTTAGTTAAAAACTTAAAAATTGTGGGTTACTTAACTATTTCTGTAAATAACTTTGGATGTGATCAGGTTACTCAAAACAATGAACCTGAATATATAATGTGATTGTACACAGGTGTATATATATATTGATAGGTGTTATTAATAAGAAAAACAAAAATTAAATAGGGTCACGAGAAATTGAAGCTTTTGACTATGGGGAAAAATAGCAAAATTGATTGAAAAGTCTTGTTGTGTTTGCTTTGTCAAAGCGCTTTTATCTTCAACTCTTGTGTCATACCTTTATTAAGATGTGACACCTTCTCTCAATAATTCAATCGCGGCTCCTGCATAACAGAAAATACACATGTGATAGTATTGGATGTTGCTCATGAACCAATATTAAGTTGTGTTGCTTATCGAGTAATTTGTCAAGGTTAGGGTTTTTTAAGGTTTGGAAAGAAAACAAAATTTAATATCTGAGTGGATTAGTTTGATCCAGTCGTTGGTTTTCCATATATGATCTGCTTTACGTTACTAAAAATAAAAATGTGATTGTTAAATGAGTTTGTAACAACGATATGATTTTTTATTTTTTTTTATCATCGAGGAAAAAAGCCAGTCTAGCAAAAGTAATAGCCCACAAATAATTAACATATTATGTTAAAACTATCGGGCCTACGCTTGACGGCCCATAAATTCATATCTTCTTTTTTTTTTGACAGGCGAAGAAAATATCTTTAAGAAAAATGAAAACTAAAAAGCATTTTGGCATAATTTAATGTCAATTGGGAATTTATCTTTTTAGATTGTAATAATATTCTCCACTAGATATTCCAACCATCTATGAGGTGTGGCTTCTTTGTACAATTATGCGTACTTCCATTTATTTGCTTGTCCCCATTAAAAAGCCAAAGATTTACTTTCGTTTAAAAAAATTTTAAGTTAAAAATTATGTATGAAAAAAAAACATAACTTTTGAAAGTGAAAGGAGAAAAGCTACATTAAAGCTAACTTTTAACAAATCTTTAGACGTATTTAACATCTCCTCCTCTTCTCTATTTTACTCATAAAGCCAAAGAAAAAATAAGATCTGTTAGTTTGTCTCCTCAAAGTGAAAGCAGGAAAACTACATTAAATAGGAGAAATAATCTATATAAAAAAAAAAATAATTCAAAATAAATGGTTTTTAGTAACTTAGTGGTAGTAATTACTATTTTTCTGTTTTCAAAATAATTAATATTTTGTATTTCAGTGCAATGAATCTTTACTTTTCACATCTAATTTATATTTTGATATTATATCGAATACATGAGTTGATAAATTATGAGTTGATAAATTTAAAATACATAAAATATTTATTAAAAACTTCATTTGGTGATATTTGAGGTAATTTCTCTAAATTATATATAGTTTTATAGAATCATAAACAAAAACATAACAAAATAAACTATAAATGATGGAAAATAAATTTTAATATTAAATATAACTTTAATTATTTTCCATCTTTTATAATTAAATTAATTATGTTTTTATAATTGAATAAATTTATACTTTTGGTGTATTTTAGATTTACCAACGATTAGGATTGTCAGTAACAATGTTTAATTTATTACACCGGTAATCACAAAATTACTGGCGAAATTTATAACTGTAATGTGGAAATCATAGTTATAATTTCTCAAACTGGTTCTAATAAATTAATCATCTTTAGAGGTGAAAACAATTTTTATACAAAAATAAATCAAATATTATAATTGACGACCCCAGGAATTTCACTTTAGTCTCATTGTGTCACCATATTATTGAGTTGATTACTTGATTTAAGATTATTAGCGAAAAAAAGATACAACTAAACAAATTAAGTCGTATGAAAAAATACTCTTTAATTTGGTAAAGGCAACATCTGTAAGATTCCCAAAATGTAAATCAAACGCTAGCTTTTGAATATTTTATTAATATGATAATTTCGAAAAATAAAAGGAAAATAGAAAGATTACCCACCAATTCTATCCACTTTTCGCCGGTTTGCACGAATCTAATTTTCGTGCCACTAAACACCACCTTTTTTTTTTTTTGGTTTTGTTTTTGTCTAATGCTTCTATTATTTGATCTTTTGACTGCGTCTTAATGGTGCTATTGATAAAATTAACATTCAGATGAAAGTAATTATTACCTTACTAGTAGTATTATTCCAACTATCACTTTTTATTTCTACTCTATTCATCAATTTTTTATTAGTCTCAATTACTCTGTCTTTACCAATAGCACCCACAATTACTCAGTCGTTGCACGAGTAGATCTCTTATTTACAGTAAAAAAAATTGACAAGACTATCAAGTGTTTCCTATCTTAAGTTCTCACTAAGAAAAATCGAATTTCTATCTTCCACAGTTATTTAGTTTACTATATTTCGAATAATTGATTATGACTTGTAACTTAATGATTTGTGCTAGTGTTATCATTCTGTCACTATTTAAATTTAAGCTTGCATATTGCATATTGTTGACAAAAAATTAAAAGAAAAGGAATTGAATATTTTAAAACTAACGAAGAATGTAAAAACATTCTATGCATTAAACCTTTTACGCATTTTACTTATATATATCTTTTAGTACTAATTAATAAATATACTGTATGTACACGAATACAATCGGAGTCTATGCTATCATGTTAATTACAAATACACATACGATTATGTGTGTCATCATCTCCGTTAATCCAGGGTTTAGCTGGATTATCATTTAAGTCTTAATGATTACAAAAGGGAAAAGGAACAAAAAGAAAGTACATAATACTATATGATATAGGATAAAATTAAAGTTTGTCTGAGTGCTTAAATTTCAAGTAAATTATATTCGATATTCTTTTTAGAAAATTATATCACTAGCGATTCAAATTCGGTCCAACTAAGAAAAAAATAAAGTAAATTATGCGCACCCCAACTTTGCTATATATACAAGAAACATCACCTTGTCTTTAAAACCACAATTAAAGAGACTCATCTTCAAAGCGAATGACCAACATGCGACCTTTTCTTTACCATTCATCTCTTACAACCCTCCAAGAACCCTGGCTATTTTCCTTCACTTTCTAGGGAAAACAAAAACCATTTTCTTTGAGAAAATAAACCAATATGGGAGAGACAGAAACCATGGCAAGAAACTAACTAAGACCATATATATATATATTATCTATAATAATATTCATCAAATGGGTAACGGAGACAAAGTCATGAGCCACTGGAGCTTCCATATCCCACGTCTCCATCATCATCATCATGAGAATGATCATGATAAGGTACCAAAAGGATGTTTGGCAGTGAAGGTAGGACAAGGAGAAGAGCAAGAGAGATTTGTGATCCCCGTTTTGTATTTTAATCATCCTTTGTTTAGACAACTCTTGAAAGAAGCTGAAGAAGAGTTTGGGTTCGCTCAAAAAGGGACAATCACGATCCCTTGTCACGTCGAAGAGTTTAGATATGTTCGAGGGCTGATCGATCGAGAAACCTCTAAATCTCTCGGTAATTATCTCCTTGATCATCATCATCACCATCATCATCACAACCATCTCATCCGGTGTTTTAGGGTTTGATGGTTTTGTTTTGGCTCTTTTTTAAAATCATAGATATAATTATCTCGTGTTGTTGATTGTAAATAAATATATATGGGTTTTCATTTCATCTTTATCGTATTGTGTGGCTTGTTGTTGTTTTTGTTCAAATTTATGTTTCATGATCGATGATGATGTTTCATCACCATCATGTTGATTTATATATGCACGATCATGAAAATCATCATTTTGTGATAATAATAATTTAAACTGCCATGTCGATATATATAAATTCACATACATACCATAAATATAACTTCTAAGTTACGTTTACGTTGATTACGAAATGTGAAAACGAAGCTTCTTTAGGACTTTATGCTAAATAACGAAACTTAAATTTGCCTAAACTAATACTACTCTTAAAGTTAATTACTAGACTAATACCCCCAAAATTTTTTTACTAGACTAATACTAATCTTTTTGTCAAAATACTAAAAAACCAACTATATTTTCATATTAACAAAAATGCCATTATGAATTTAAATCTGAGAAAGAAAAAACTAAATTAAATAACAAATACATATTTAAAATTCTTTTTGAGAAAAAAACTAAATCAGATATTTTAATCCAAAAATCATACCCACGACATTAAACTCTTTTCACGAAAAACCCTAAGTCGCCGTTCAACTCTCCTCATCGCCGCTCAACCGACGTCGTCGTTGCTCAGCCTCGTCTCCATCGCCGGCGACAGACTTCTCTTCTCGTCGCCGCTGCTCAGCGTCGTCCTCAGAGTTCTCTTCTCTCACCGAAACCCTAACTCGCCGTTCAACTCTCCTCATCGCCGTTCAACCGTCATCGTCGCTGCTCAGCCTCGTCGCCGTCGCCGTCGCCGAGTGTCACGTTTACGAGAAGTGCGAATACGAAGTCGTCATGGAGAGAATGCTTGCGATGAAGAAGATTCGTGAAGAAGAAGCTTTGGCTAAACAGAATAAACTACAAGGGAACGGTGTTCCTCTTATCCCTAAAACTGCTAATGCTTAGCCTTCTATTTGATCTCCGATTTCCCTATTCCAGATTCCGGTTAGTCTATAGCATTTGATTTAGGGTTTCGATTTGATATGGTTCTTTTGATTTGATTGAATTGGTTTTGTTTCTCTGCAATAGATTGGATCTTGGTGTTCTTCATTTTTTGCGATTTAGGGTTTCGTTGCAAATGAATGAGATTGTTTATTACTGATTTTGTCCAAAATTGTATATTTTCTTAGCAATTTCAGTCTCTGTGTGTTAACATTGATTACAAATTAGTTTCAATTTCTTAAAGTTTCATTTATACCACAATCACAATTGAATCCTGTTACAGAGAAAAGTCTGGATTTTGTCTTACTTATTGTAAACCATCTTCATGATATCTGAAATTTGGAGTTTCGTTAGATTTTGTTTCATTAGTATTAGTCATTCAAATCTTAATATATTAGTCTTTTGAAACCTTTTAGTTTTATTAAGCTGATAACATGGAGCTTAAGAGTGTTTCACTAATTAACAGAACACAACTTAATTCGTTAGACTATATCTTTATGTTCACACACTTCTTATGCTTGATTGATCTATGTTTTGTGAACTTTGTCAGGCAACTTAAGAGTATCTTTTGAGTACTCTTACATGTCTTCTCGTTCTTTCCTTTTTCATATTGGTTCTAATATTTGTTCATTGTCTCTGCCACTATGATTTGACACCAATGGGTGGTTTGTCTCTTCTCTAAATGTTGTTGTCTAAGATTCTCAACATGTCAATGATTTTGTTTTTCACCTGATTCTTCTGAGTTCTAATTCATACTCTTGAAAATATTTGGACAGGGACTCTCTGGAACTGTGAAGAAGGTGGAGGGCTTTGCTTTTCAATATTTTCTTCTTGCCCGTGATGAAAAATTGTTTATAGAACCAGATCATTTATATATTCTCTTTTCTTATTAATAAGTTCAATAGATTTACATAAATTGTTTATAGAACTAGATCATTTGTATAATAGAAGGTCCCATTGAACGAAAAATATTGAAATACAGTAATTTGACGGTATGTTGTAAATTCGTTGAACCTATACTAAAGTCTAACTGGTAACAGATTTAAGTGGTCATTTATGACGGAATCAACTAAGTAACTAACTAATACAAAAAACTTACTAAATTTAATAACATATTGAAACTAATATCATATAAACATCATAAAAAACTATATATACGATCAGGTACATTTTAACATTATTCCCAATTAATTTTAGTTTTCAAACAAAGTGTTTAAGTTACACATGCTTAATTTGTATCATAAATTCCACCGTTTTTAAATTTTTCAATAGACTCCACATTTTCATCGAGTTAAGTTATTTTTTTTCTTTGTTTTGGTAACATGTTTAGTATTTTACCATTTTAAGTTTTTGACAATATTACAAAAATTTCATGAGTTCAATTACTCAGTCTAAATAGTAGTGTCTTTAAAAATTTCAGCCAGTCGCATTGACAATTCCGCATATTTCACTTTACTAACCCCTAAATATTAGTATTTTCACTAACTATGTTACAACTTTTTTTTTTTTTTTTTTTACAAGTAACTAGATTTGAACCCGCGATAATTGTTTTTTAATTAAAACAACCATTTTTTATTTTCAAACATCTATTTTTAAGATACAAAGATTATCCTCTCCATAGTATAATCTTTGAAGGAGAGAATCATAAAGAGAGATGAGATAGGTGAAAAGCAAATAGAGAAATAATAAGTTGAAATATCATGAAAATGAATAACTTGGAGATGACGGTTATAAACTGAAAGAATGTTTGAGGAAGAAAAAGAAAGAGGCTGTAAAAACCCTAAATATTTCATGGATCAAGTTATGCGTTTTTTAAGAAAAAGTTTCCAATTTTCATCATTGGTTATGTAGAAACTCTACGATATCATTTTAAAAAATCTACGGTATAAAATCTGTGGTAACATAGCTGCAATAAGTCTACCGCAATAACTCTGCAGTCACTATAAATACTATTCTAGTAATAATAATATTTGCGGTAAAGGGAATTGCATCCAATCTTTGACGTTTACAGGAACAATAACTCTGCGATAACACAACAAAAATCTGCGGTAACTAAAATGTTAATCTAGCAATTAAACTTTGGTAATAAAATCTACGGCCACTAGTATGTGAAACAAACCTCTGCTATAACTAAATTTTAAAATCTACGATGAAAATAAAAGTCTGCAAAATAAATCTACAGTAAAAAAATAAATCTGCCGTATAAATTCTAACAACTTTGGAAAATGGGAAAATCTACTGCCTCTGTATGAGTTTCAGAAAATAAATCTACGGAGGCTAAAATATCTACCATGAATTCAAAAATCTACTACAACTAAGGCATATAAATCTACGGTACAAATTAAATCTTCGAAGAAAATCTACGTAATAAAATAAATCTACAAAGTAAATCTGCGGTAAAATTTTAAATCTACCATTCTAAAAAATCTGCGACAACGTCGAATCGTAGATTTATGCTGTAGATTTTTATGTCAGCGAAAAAAATGCTGATGTGGAATTAATTCATAATGGCATTTTCGTAAAGCCTTTTTTTTTTTACTCATGGTCTTAAGGGTATTTTAGTAATCAAAATAACTCATTTAACACTAATTTTTTGTATGTTAAGTTAGTAATTAAAGCAAAAATTAATATTATTCTAGTAAGTCTCCCATAAAGAAAACCATCCTTTAAACCTTTAAATTTATCTGATCACCAATTTTCTTTAATTTTTGTTTATCTACTTAAGTGTGATTTATTCAATCTTTACGATCATGAAGAAACAACTTAATAGTATTTATAAGAAAAAAACTTTAATCACAGACTTGCAGAAGAGGTGAAGCAAAATCTACCATAATGTTTTTTTTTTTTAAAGATTAACGTTTAAATACGTTGATATTCTCTTCTTTAATTTTATATAGAACATACTGGAAGAAAACCAAAATAAGTGAAGAGTTTTGAATGTGGAAAGAAATGGACGAGAGGCTTTCACCCTTTGTATGGCCTGAACGGCAAAACGCAACACTACATTCCTAATTATTTCTAATTCTAGGTTTTCCACATATATTAAAAAAATTGTTGAAATAAAATTTTAACATTGTATTTATTAACTACTATTTTGATAAAAAATAAAAGTAACTAAATAAAAAACATAATAAAAAATATGAAACTAAATATGCATAGAAAATAGAGAAATAGCATCTTTTTGGAAAAAAAAAAGTTTACTAAAAGTAAAATTAAATAAGAATGGAGGGAGTAGTAAATACAGGATTTTTTTTATTTATTTTTAACTTATATATATGCTTCTAACTCTAAGCAATGTTGAAAAAAGCAAAAAAGCAAAAAAAAAAAAAAAAAAAAATTGTTTTCAAGCAATACAAAAAGCCCAGTTTTAGTCCACTACTAAATGCGTTCAGATAGGATCTGTAGGAATGTTTTTCTTCGTGAATTAAAAACATGTTTGTAAGTTTATGGGCCAAAACTGGGCTTTATGTATTGCGTGAAAACATGATTTTTTTTTAATAATACTTGGGTTCACTCATAGGGGTGAACCCATATATTCACCTCCTATAAATGTATCCAATAAGAATGTGCCAAGTAGCATTACAATTAAACTAAAATAATATATTAAAATTAAATTTAAATAAATAAAATAAATTTAACTAAATCATTAAATAAAAATAAAATCTTTTTTTTTTTAAATCGTTTAGGGGATAAGAAATAGGAGTACGAAGAAATCTAAATGGTTTTCTCTCATTCATCCTCTACCAATCGATTCCTTGCTATGAAAGAAACAATTTTCCATAGTTAGAGTTAATACAACTAGATTTTATGGCGGTGGTGAAGAAGGTTCGATGATGGAAGGCTGAGACGGAGTTGATGACGTAGTCGTGTTTGCTTTGGTGAAAGGAAACACTGGCTCCGGTGGAAGTGCAACACAAGGGATAGTGTTGTTTGACATTAGATCAGAAAATGATGAATTTGGTTTTCACACGCGTGTGCAGCTTTTTCACATGGCGGAAGAATAGACACAAACTGCTATGAAATTTTCTTAGAGACTGTACAAATGTCGTATTATTTCTAGAGGCTGGATATCTTTCTTTCACATCTCCTAGGATTTATAACATATGTAGTATTCTTTTATAGCTAAGCTGGAATTTTTCTTTTCTTTTCTTTGGCTATGCTTTGGTTTGTTAAATAGTTCCTCACCTTTGTGCACCAAAACATGTTCGTACGTATTCAACAAGTTAACTATCTTGCTACTTTTCCAGTTAGACCTATGCTTGCAAAACCAATCATAAGTGTAGGTGAGATACTTGATAAATTTAAGGACACTTTCACATGTGAATACAAATACGATGGATAACGTGCACATGATATATTGTGTCTACTTGAATCTAATGAATGATATTCATCAAGCGGAGATTGATGATAAGTGTTACCGTAAATACATTATATGGAGGATGGTAAATTCGAAATATTTAGCAGAAATGGTGAAAGAAACACTGATTAGTACCCAGAAGTTGGGCCTGCCTTGTTATTAAAGTACCATTCCAATGTTAACTTGTTGAAAACCTTTGAAAGATCAAGCCAAATCTTTCTACTAAAAATTTTATTTTTTACTTAAAGGATTTAATTTAATTTGTTTTATTTATTTAAATTTAGTTTTAATATATTATTTCAATTTAATTATAATACTACTTGGCACATTCTTATTGGATAAACTTAGAGGAGGTGAATATAAGGGTTCACCTCTAGGAGTGAACCCAAGTATTTTTTTTTTTTTTTTTCGTCAACATTGCTTGCATATATTTTGTTTGTTTGTCAACACTTAGAATCATATGATTCATATGCTGTATATAAGTTCAGTCCTTTTGTAGGGGAAAACAAGAGGAGAAAGATAAAAAAAAAAAAAAAAAAAAAAAGGAAAGACAAATAAAGAAGAAAACTTTTTATTAGTTTTATAGACTTTGACGTTGGAAAAGAAAAAAATTGCCTTTACAGTATGCAAGCAAATCCACGCCAATATAACAAAAGGGAAAATTTATATACAATATAACTATTTCATAGTAATTTAGACTATATATTCTATACTCACTCTATTCCAAATTAATAGAAGTTTTAGACATTTTTTCTTGTTCTATTTTATTAGATGTTTTGTTAGTTTTTATGCAAACTTTAAGTTTTGATTGGTTAAATAAATTTTAAATAAAACATTAAATGATAATTTTGTAAAGAAAAGTAAGTTTGTTAATATGTGTGCTTTTAGCCAAAACATTTATTAATTTGGAACAGAGAGAATATGTTGCATGTATAACGTCATGAAAATAAATAAAGGTTAGAGATACTTAGATTTTTTTTTATTGAGATAATTTATATATGACTTCACAAGGACATATATTACTCAATTAAAGAAGAAAAAAGTGTGTGTGTTTTTTTTTTTTTTTGGTGTTCAACATCCCACATTGACTAAATTTCTGTGGCAATGGTTCATAGTCGTATTATAAAAAGACCAAAATGATTTCAAATACAAATGAGTAAGAAACTTGACATATCATGCCTCAAATTTTTTAAAAATGTATTCGGTTTTTCCGGTTTTTAGTTGAAATAATTTAAACATCTCACATTGACTAAAATTTGTGGGCAATAGTTCAGTTCATTTTATGTTAAAAAAAATTAAAATAATTTTAAATAAGAGTGAAAAGGAAATTTTTTATGTAAAAAAAAATCAAAATGATTTTAAATACGAATGAAAAAGAACCTTGACTTATGAAACGTCCAAATTTCAAAAAATTTATTCGGTTTAATCTGATTTTTTAGTTGAGATAATTGACGTATATACGGGTCAATTTTTATATTTTATAAACAGAAAAATTCTATAAAAAAAACTTCAAAAGTGGCACATACTTCTACATTAAACCTCCAAAGTGAATTTTTTTCTAATTTAAACCTTCAAAGTGGCGTTTTGTTTCGTTTTTCATTTAAAAAATTGTTGGAGTTAACTTCTCTGTTAACCGAGTAAACTTTTTCAGGATCGAAAATATCGGTGGGAAACAAAATGCCACTTTAATTTGAAGATTTAAACTGAAAATTCTTTTATTTTGACGGTTTAAAGGTGAAATGTAATACCTTGAAGGTTTGATGTAGAAATGTGTGCTACTTTAAATTTTTTTATGGAATTTCCATTTATAAATAATAAATAAACAAAAAATACAAAATTTTATTGAAACAATTGATCCGCAATGTGTACTACTTTAGAGGATTTTAATGAAATTTTGATGTTTATAAATAATAAATAAACAAAAATAAATAAAATTTTTATTAAAATAATTGACCCGCGGTGTACCGCGGGTATAAATCTAGTATAGCTTAAAAATCATGGACAAGAAGTTTGATTTGTTCATGACTTCACAAGGGTCCTTTATAGAAGTCCTCATGTATAACATCGTCATTTTATCCCCACCATATAGATTGAATATAGTAATAAATTACTTTGTTGGTCTTATTTTAGAAAATTTAGCAATGTAAATCCAAAACGATATTTTGTCTATTTAATCAAAGTTGGACCACTAAGACCCATATTATGCAAACAACACTTTCTATATCGTTGTTTGTATACCGTTAACGAAGGAAAACAATTCAGTATCCATGTGACTATATAAGTAATTAACTACTATCCAAATATTTATCACAAGATTAATTTCCGCAAAACACAGAATAAATAATTTGTTATTACATTACGCTGATGATAAATAAAATTGTTTTCTATAAATTTACTAGTATCTTCTTCTCTACTGTATTTGGAATCTTCTTCAACCTTGTCTGGACAATCAATGGATAATCTCACTTTCTCTCCATCTTTGTCTTCTTCGATGCTCTCTGTTACACAGCAAACTCCAGCCATAGTGTCGTCCTCTTCTTCGGCGAATCTACTTCAACAAAAACTCCGGTTTGTTGTTGAAACCTCTCCGGAACGATGGGCTTACGTCATTTTTTGGCAAAAGATGATTAATGATCAATCGGACCGGTCTTACTTGGTTTGCCTTGACGGCTATTTCTGTGGAAACGAAAACAACAAATGCCAAGAAAATGTTCATTTTTTCTTTGCCTCTAATGTTTTTATTTATAATCAAAATATCCAATTTTTTTACTATATTAAGAATAGAAATTTTTTTTTTGACCCTTGATATTTTTTATTGGTTTCTTTCTTAAGCAGACAACTAAAAGCATCGAGTGTGAGCTGATGATGGACGGTGGAGATCTGGAGTGGTTTTATGCCTCATCGTTCTACGGTGAAGATGGGTCGCCGAGAAAGGAATTTTCCGACGAATCTTTGGTTTGGCTAACCGGTCCCGACGAGCTCCGGTTTAGCAACTGTCAGAGGGCTAAATTAGCCAGTTTTCACGGGGTTAACACATTCGTCTCCACACCCATACACAATGGCATTATCGAACTTGGTTCGTGTGACTCGGTTAAACAAAATTGGAACTTTATTCATCGGGTCAAGTTGATATTCGGGTCGGGTAAAGCCCCACAACATAGTAACCAAACCGGTTCTAGTCTTAAACCGGCGGAATCAGATCGTTCGGAAATCGGAAATATGCAATCGGGATGGGAAAGAAAACGGAGGAGGAAAATCGAGAAGATGGGTTTAGCAGCGGTGGCGAAAGGTAACCATCCGCCGGTTCCGTCCCACGTGGAGGCGGAGAGGCAGCGGAGAGAGAAGCTAAACCACAGGTTTTACGCTCTACGCGCCGTCGTACCAAAAGTGTCACGAATGGACAAAGCGTCGCTCTTATCTGACGCCGTTACGTATATCGAAAGTCTTAAATCCAAAATCGATAGTCTCGAAACGCATATCAAGAGCTTGAAGACGACGCTAGAGACAGAAAGATTAGACAACAGCAGCAGCAATACGTCTCCATCTTCCGACGACCAAGTCAAACAGAAAATTTCAGAACCAAACTTTGATTTGGAAGTGCAAGTGAAGATTGTCGGAGACGAAGCCGTGATTAGGGTTCAGACGGAGAATGTGAACCATCCAACCTCCGCACTGATGAGTGCGTTAATGGAAATGGATTGTCGTGTACAACACGCGAACGCGTCGCGCTTGAGTCAGATTATGGTTCAAGACGTTGTTGTGTGGGTTCCAGACGGATTAAGGTCAGTAGATAAGCTTAGGACCACACTGGTCCGAAACCTAAGATCAGTAAGCTAAATTTTGTCAATTACGTAATGAAATAATGATGCTTTATTATTACTGTTATTGTAAGACTTTAATGTAAATTAGTGCGATGATTAAAATGTGTGTTCGTGCTTAAGTTTAGAAATTGGTATCCAATATAAGAAACAAAACGTAACATTGTTATACATAGACCGAAAATGTCCAGACAAATATGATTTTGGTTTATTTATTTATATACTAGTCTAGAAGGATTAATCATGATTACAAAGAGATATCACGTGTTTATATATGATATTTATGAATGCATATATAAATATATTAACTATCACATGCGGTCCCCTTCTTCAATTTAGAAACGATATTACGAGGTTCACAAAAAAAGCTCAACAGCCGATATAATAACAATTTTTGTTTTTTTTTTCGATGTCAAGATGTGAAAGTGAAACACAGTGTCGTGTTGTGTGATGTTTAAATTTATATACAACAGTTTTGGGTGTGGTGGTGTCACTGGTGTGGGGAATGGTTGCACAAATAAGAGAGGGTACGTACAACAATAATGCAGAGAGAAAAGGTGGTAATAAAAGGGTACAATAATTCAATTGCATTGTGTCTTTTATTAAGATTTTGTTGTTTGCTAATCACACATAAATGGTAATAATTAATGCTTAAAATGTTTTGGTACTTAACAAAGAAAGCATTCTGTATCCAATATTTTCACATGGGGACAGTTTGTGTATTTGACGTAATGGAACAAATAGTGGAGTGTTATTTTTTTGTTATTTAATCATGGTTTTTTTTTTTTTTTTTTTTTTTTTTTTTTTTTTTTTGTTATGCTATGTAACAAACTATCAAGTATCAACTGCCTATGTGTATAATTTCTACTTTGAAATTAAATTTCTTGACAGAAAGTCAGAAACAGTCATCTTTCACATGGTCCCTTCTTCAATCATGCAACGATGTAACGAGGTCCACAAAAAAAAAAAAGAACAAGAAAATGTCCACAAGTAACATTGGGGCAGGTTCAGTAAACATAATAATAATGGGTTCTATGCCATATCAATTATCAACAAACATGAAACATACATACTATACATTTATGAAATTTTGAGACCTAGAAATATGCAAGCCATTTCTTTAATTAAAGTATTAGAGCCATAGCCGTGCCAAGGGTCTCAGATACCTAATGCAAAAAAAAAAAACCATTAATTTTTTATTTTTTATATAATAAAATATGTGTTGTGATTAAAATTTAACATACTTTTTATAATAAATTAGTGATAATAAACACTATTTTTTAACCTCTGAAGATCAATTGTGTACAATTTTTAAAACTTATCAAATATAAGTTTATACTATTTTTGTAATCTATTTCTTAATTAACATTAGTTTTAATCTATAAAAATACAAAATTTATAATAAATTTTGTAAAAAAAAAAATTAGAATGAAATAACACTATCTTTTAATATATGAAATAAAATTTTAAACTAAAAAAAACCACATACATAATTACTAATATACTAATAAAAATTTTAAAATTAGGAATGCTAAAATTTGTTTAATATTTTTGGGCCTAAAACAAATGTTTTTTTTACACCCATGTGCAGTGGGAGTCTCTCACTGAGTCTCTCACCCACAAAAAATTATAAAAATTTAAAAAAGTAAGAAAGAGAAAAAAGTGAGTCTCTCAAATGAGAGACTTTAAGAACCTGGTGAGAGACTTCTTTGCCACATGTCCTACCATGATTGGTTTTAAATTTTATTTACAATTTAAATTTTAAATAAAAAATTAAGAAAAGCTATTAAAATAATATTTTTGAGAGCATACACATTGGTTAGAGACTCAAATGAGTCTCTTCCCATTAAAATATTAATACTTTTATGTAGTTTAATTATATATTTAAATTTAAATTTTAAAATAAAATATGAATCAACTAAAGCAAGACAAGTGTTAAATGAGGTTATTAACAAGAGATCATAGTCTCTTCCTTGAGATACCATAATCTCTTAACAAGAGACTCTTACACATTCTCTCTCTCACTTTTTTCATTTTTTTCAATATTTTAATAGAGGATATCTAAACTACATACCCTTGATGGAGATGCTCTGAGAGACTAAGAGAGGTTCTCCCCATTGCACATGCTTTAAGAAGGTTTTTTTATGAGTTTCTTATTATTAAAAAAATAAAATATAATGGTAAAAGACAAGAGAAAATGGAAAGAGTTTCTTTAAATAGAAACTCAACAAAAAAAAATTTAAAAAACTCAATGGACACTTGTCTACATATAAATGGTTCAGACTTGTTTAATAATTTAATTTAATTAAATAATTAAAATAAATTAAAAAAACTATTCGAGAGACTATGTTGAGAAACCCATCGATGTGGGTGCCCTTTTATATTTCTATTTCTACAGTTTTTTTAAATAGTAAGAAGGCTTAAAAAAAAAAAAAAAAAAAAACAATACTGTGGGTCATGTGGTGGGTTTGCGAATTGTGATTTTCATTTGTTGTACCACACGACCTTTCTCAATTCTGTTTTGAACTTTTAAGAAAGTCATATGAGGCCCAATTTGAAATGAAATCTTAAAGCCCGAAGTGGCCCTTTTGGGTAATTTCAAGTTTTTTTTCGAGAAACGTAAATCGCTATTTCTCTTCTTCCCTAAAAAGCTACGAACGATTCTTCTCTATAATTTTCTGCGCCTCTCCGTGTTCGTTCTCGCTTCGTCGTCTGTGAATCGATTCAGGTAAATCACTCCTCTCAAATCGAATGCTTCTGGTGTGATAAAACGATTCACTCAGATCTATCTGATAAATTTGTTGTTGTGATTTGTTTCGATTTTTTTTTTCCGCACTAGATCTATATATATATGAACAATTAGGTTTCAAGGCGGTAGTCCACAGTGAGATTCGTAGATCGTCTTTTAGTTATACAGATGAACAATTAGGTTTCAAGGCGTTAGGTGCTTATGTTTGCGTTATGACTTCATTGGTAAATGATTTTTCTAATTTTATTCAGCAGCTCAATTATGTAATGCTTTATTATGAGATTCGTTGGCTTGATTAGTAGTATTGAATATACCCTTTAAACCTCATTTCAATTATAGCTGTAATCTGATTTATGTAACTACATCAAAATTTAATCAGTTGTTTCTTATGTAAACTTGAATGTGGTGTTTTCGACTTTTTTTTTTTTTTTTAATAATAATATATTAGATTTTGCTGATTCCATATACTTTTGCATCTCGTTGTATGATTTTGTGGATTGATTATGTTTGATCTCTCTGTATACTACAGGTTAAGAATGTCAAGAGCTACATACATAATCGGTGCTCTTGCGGGATCTGCTGTAGTAGCTTACGTGTGTGACAAAGTTATTTCTGATGATAAGCTATTTGGAGGCGAGTTTTTTTTCATATAAAAAAGCATCATAAGTTAGCTAGTAATGATATTACAATGACGCTAAATCGGTTTATTTTTTTTTTTTATAAACTCGCAGGCACTACACCAGGAACTGTTTCTAACAAGGAATGGTGGGCTGCGACTGAAGAGAAACTTCAAGCTTGGCCAAGAACCGCTGGTCCTCCCGTTGTGATGAACCCTATCAGTCGCCAGAATTTCATCGTCAAGTCACGTCCTGAATAACTTTGAGAGACTGGTTTTTACTTGTGGTGCCATTATTCTCATTTATTTGCTCTTTTGTTGGCCTTCTTATGTTTGATCCAAGGATCGGCTAATTTCTCTAGCCTGGTTAATACTAATAATTTGTGTTGATGGATACACATTATTCACAGCCCAAGCTTTCCTGATGCATTGCTTTTTGTAAGGTTGTTGATTCTTACGATAAATGAAGTCTACCCAACAAGACTTGGCCTATATTTTTTTTACATGGATGTGTTTCCGGTTTAGATTGGAAATTTTGAGTTTATTATGTTTGGAATGTTTTTACAGAATTAGTTTTGGTGACCAACTTTTTAACTAGAAAGAGAATGCTTTGGTTTGTTTCATCTGTTGTATGCATTGAAATAAAATTCCAGATGTGTTGTTTTAGATAGAGAAACTCGGTTAAACCGGGAGGTATGAATCATTTAAACCGGTTCATAGACCAAATCGAACCAATGCTACCATACAACAACGTTTAACAACAATACATGTGGTGGTTACGTGACCCATTCCACATCCACCTACGAACTGAAACTCAACTCTCTCAAAACCTAAAGAAAAGAAAATCCTTGGGAAAGACGGAACCTAATTAATATCAACAAAGGCATAATTTCATCTTCATCCCTTTCATTTGCCTTCATGTCTAGTGGCTGACCCACCTTGCCTATCAGGTCCACTCTGCTTCACATTGGTTCCATCCTCTTTACCTCCACTTGGACCCGCTGTTGGTAGAGAAAGGAAGTGAAATATCAGTAACATGACAATACGTTCCAAACCGCTGAAGAAAGGTTAATAAAGAAGAGGTTTAATTACCGTTGTTTGCGCCAAGAACAGTTTCCGGGTGATGCATTGGATGTTGCAGTCCGTTGTTATTATTCAAACCCATTGGTCTAATCCCCATATGACCTTGCATAGCTTGTTGATGTAACTGTAGTTGCTGTGGATCCTGAAGCTGATGCAGGCTCCCAAATTGTATTGGACCTCTTGGAGGGCAAATCGCGGGAGATACTTGTTGAGCCATTCCCACAGCTTGTGGATGTTGCTGCATGAAGTAGCTTGGTGGTGGCTGCATTGCTGACGGATGAGGAGCCATCTACATAAAAGAAACCAGACACAAACAAGAACCGGAATTTTCATTTCTTTTTTACTTGAAATATATTTTTAACTAATCAAAACAGAAACTTACTGCTTGGGGAGTCATGGCTCCTGGTGGTGGCTGAGGTTGAGCATCAGCGATTGCAGCTAGATACATCAAATTCTTTTGAAGAAGAGCTTGATACCTGAGAGAATCAAGAATCTAAGTATTAAATAATTCCATTTTACCATCTGATTGTATGAAGACAAATCCCACACTTACTGAGCACATTCTGCAAGTTTACCGAGGTTTTGATTTTCCAAAATGGCCATTATTAGCTTCTTGTTCTCATCCAGACACTGCAACAAACGATGAAGATAATAATACTTTAGTCAAACTTCTCATCACCATAATCAGATACTAAATCTATTTTTTCACTGCAAGTCTAATTTTCCAATTCAAGTAAATAACTTAAAAGCGGAAAAAGGTAAGACAAATCATACGAAGCTATTGGCTTATCCCACATAAATAGCTCAAACTTCATTACAACAGTTTGAACTACTGAAGAAGCATCATTACACAACCATTTCAAAGCTACCATAAACAAACAAATGACTGGAAAAAAGGTAATAATCTACCTTTTGGATCTGGTCGGTAGTGATGTTGGTGGGCGGAAATGATGGAAGAACCATCGGAATCATCTGTAGAGATTGCTGCATCTTTTAATTCACCAATCAACTGAAAACAGTTAAACCCTAAATTTAAATAAAAAAATATCAAAGTGATAGAATTTTTAAGAGCCCAATGCAAGACAAATGATGCAAATATTTCAACGAATATTTTGGATTATCCTTAAGACTTTTTGATTTGTTTGAATATCGCCGACGAGGTTTCTGGAAATTTAAGACAAATAAATTGTCTTCCCCACCGATTTGTACACGTGGCGTTTTGTCTGATTTTTCGGTCTGCTCTACGATAAAGGAAAGTGGAAACAAAGGGAAAAAAAAAAAAAAAACACATTTGGGCCGTTTAGTTCAGGCCAGTTGATACTAATGGGCCTTTGAAACAAATATACAAAATAATAAAATAATGAAAGCTTCTGGGTAAAGAAGAGGATTACTTCTTTAAAAGTCTAACTAAATCTGCACCGTCGGAGATAGAATCAACCGTCGTCCTCCGAACCAAGCAAACTCCGATCGCTGTGTAATCTTTTCACCGTGGCTTCGGATATTTTACGGCGGTTATTCCCGGCTCGGACCCGAAGACCTGCCCCAATTATCCCTTTGACCCGGCTGGAGATGAACCTTTTCCGGTTCTGCTCCGGTCTGAAAGTTCTCGGCTATTTCATGATCCTTCTCGTCGTCGCCGTCGTTGCTGTATCTTACTACGCCGTCGTCGTTAGTACATGGTGGCCAATTTTGATCAACGGCGACCATAGAGCTCTATCCGTCCTCGCCGCCTTAATCATCTTTGTTTTCCATTTCCTGGTAATTTCAAGTCTTATCATTTCAGATTAGCCGTGAAGCAGTCTTTAAATACATAAGCATTGTTAAAGATCGTGAATTTTTTGAGAAAATGTACAAATATGATTGTGTATGAGATGAAGCTTGGTTGATCCTTTTGCAGCTGATAATGCTGTTGTGGAGCTACTTCACTGTAGTGTTTACGGATCCAGGTTCTGTTCCTGAGCATTTTAGAAGAGAAATAGCTGATGACAGTTTTGAGGCTGGTACTTCCACAGATCAAGGAGCTTTTGGCTCTTTAGGTTACTGTTCTAAATGCCGGAATGTTAAGCCGCCTCGTTGCCATCATTGTTCTGTGTGTAAGGGCGAAATCCGATTTTGTTTATACTTTTGTTTTTGATGAAAGAAAGCTTTACTTGATTCATGTTTCCTTGTGCAGGTCAAAGATGTGTGCTCAAGATGGATCATCACTGTGTTTGGATTGTCAATTGTGTTGGAGCGCGAAATTACAAGTTTTTCCTTCTTTTTCTGGTAAAAAATCTGCTTCTAAGTTGTAATCTTATGGTTCTTGAATTGGGATTACTTGAATTGCTGATTTCTTCACCATTTTTCCGATTTGTAGTTGTATACTTTTCTTGAGACAATGTTGGACGTTGTAGTCTTGCTTCCTAGTTTTATTGAATTCTTCAGCCAAGCTATAAAACATTCTTCTTCTCCCGGTAAACTGGCATCCCTCGTACTGGCGTTTGGTGAGTGTAAACACTTCTTTTTCTCGCCTTCTTTGTCCCAGAAAAAGCTTAGCTTCTTTTTGGGTCTCATTTTCGGTCTTTTATGTTTCTTACAGATTATATCCCCTTGATGCAGTTCTTAATTTAGCGTTCGTTCTCAGCCTTCTTTGTTTCGTAGTCATGCATCTTTCTCTTCTCTCAACCAACACTACTTCAGTTGAGGTAAGTCCATTATGTTTGCTTCTACAGAAAAATCTAAAGCTTGAACAATACGACTCACTCACTTCTCTGAATCATCGTTGTGATTTTTAGGTTCATGAGAAAAATGGAGAAGTTAGATGGAAATATGATCTAGGAAAGAAGAAAAACTTCGAGCAGGTGAGTCATTTTGTTTTCATCATTCCAGGGATCGTTGGTTTAACTAAAAAGAAAACACTCTTTGCTTTTGTTTTCTTCTTGTTAAGGTTTTTGGGAAGAAGAAGGCGTTTTGGCTCCTCCCATTGTATTCTAAAGACGATCTTGAGGACATAACTTCACTACAAGGCCTTGAATTCCCAACTCGTTCTGACATCGACCCGTGATTGAAACCACAAACATCGGTTTCGGACTTCCCTCCAATGTAGATAACTTCTCTTATCAAAGTGAATTCTTATAACACATTGTTGTGATAATGAAGTTGATTTGATTCATTTCTCTGCTTCTGGTTTTCAATCCGTTCACAGTACCATCTGTATCTGTAAAGTATGATATGTTCAGTTTCGCCTATGAATTGATGTTCCTCACTATTGGAGTATTGACTTTGAAATTTAAACCGACAACAGAACAGAAAAAAGTAAAAAAAAAAACTGATGGGTTTGACTGAGAAGAGTATATTATTCAGAAGAGAAAAAAAAAAGTCCAATAATTTAAGACAAGAAGATCAAATAACTCAAACCTATCCCCTTAGCAATCTCCATACCAACCAAACCAGAAACCGTAAGGTTTCGGTTTCACATTTATAACACATGAGAGAGAGCTTTTAAAGTTCTCCAAAGAAACAAACTACAAACAAATTCCAATACACACCTCTCCAGTTCTTTTTTTCTACTTTCTTATTTTCTCTACGTTGCTAGTAGGGTCGGTACCTTCGGCCTCCACGGTTACCATCATGTTCATGACTGTTATCTCGGCCTGACCCTCCACTTGAGCCATTATTCCGGTCAACTCTTCTGGGTCGTGGTGGTGGTGCCGCCATCTGCATACCAGGCTGTTGCCTGCATAATGACCCATCTCGTTTTTTCAATATTACAAGCAAATGTAAATATGAATCAAAAGACAAGGATGGACAAATTTGGTTACAAGAACCGTTGACTTACAGAACATAGCCAACTCGGCCATCGGGAAGAAGCATAGGAACCATTTGCATCCCTGTTGGCATTGCTCCTCTGCCATAGATCATTGGCTGCTCAATGCAAAATTCAAACCAGAAAGTATTATTACACAAAAAAATGACTACTTACAGATGACAAACAGCTCTTTCTTAGAATCATATATACCTGACTAAAACTACCGGCAATACCCAAACCAGCACCCATAGCACCATAAGTAGGCGCAGCAAAACCACTAAACGTGGGATGCACAAAGGGGGCTGGATTAGGTACAGAACCATAAGAATAAGACGGGTCATGTTTCCTTTCAGCCTGGGGTTTAGCAAGTACAACTTCTAGTGGTTGACCTGTAATTTTGCAAGTTTGTGGGATGTGTTACTCAATAACTTAAGACGAAAGAACAAAAACCATTAGAGACAAATTGAAAGCATAATGTTAATGTTACTCAATAGTTGTCTTCTAGATGAATGAAAACACTTACCATTGATTTCATATCTCTCGGTATCTTTGACAGCCTTCAATGCACTAGACCTTTCAGCATAGTGGACAAACCCAAAATCACGTTTCCCACCCTTTCCAGGAGGTGTAACGATTTTAGTCACTTCTCCATGTCTCTGAAAGAGTTCCTTTAGTTGCTCTGTTGAGGTATTCTCTGGAATATTCTTGACATAAAGAGCTTTCACCTGAGTATTTAGCACCAAAGAGATTGTCGAAAAAGTGCTAACTTTGCCAGGAGAGAAGATTTTGTGCAGATTGACTAAACCCTCTATTTAAAGAATACCTGAGCAGCAGCAGCAGAATGCTCAGGAGAGCTTTTCGGGTCTGCCCAAGTCACAGTTGGAGCATTACCCTCAAGCTTAAAATTAGAATCTATCATTTTCTGCCTTGAATAATCAGCACATGCATTGTTATAGTATAATACAAATGCAAAACCACGGTTACGAGTGGAATTTGTTGGGTCCTACAGGCACCAAGAAGATAATCAGTAAGGGAGTAAAGCAAGGCCAAGCATGGAATCATATAAATCAAATCTTCTTACTTTTATGAGCTCGATGTTCTCCACTCCAGGACCAACATCCTCTATGACTTTTCTAAACTCATCCTCAGTCCAGCTCTTTGGGATGTTACCAATAAACAACCTATTCTTAGTTTCGGAAAGAGAGCATCTTATGGTTTTTCCCTGTACAAAAATTAGATATACGTTGTTATAAGTACAAAGTACACTAGCAATGATTGATAAGTTAAGCTCAAGTAAGAGGTTGAGATTGCCTTAAACTCTTTACTGTGCAGCTCCTCAATGGCCTTTTGTGCAACGTCTTTCGTTTTGAAGGCTACAAAAGCATAGCCTTTGCTATCACCAGAGTCCCTATCTTTCATCAGTCTCACCTAAAAGAAAAGAAGTTAAAAGTCAGCTGAAAATAACGAATCAATCATGCAAAATTGGACACAAAGATTACTGCAGTTCCAACCTCAAAGATGTCGCCAATTTCTTCACATAGATCCCTCAGGTCCTCTTCTCCAATATCCCTTGGGAGGCCACCAATAAAAACTTCAGAACCATGAGGAGGAAGTGAAAGAAGATGGGAATACTTTTCCCTTTCTTCCTCATCAACAGGAGAAGCTGATTTCTCTTCATCGTCAGCTGTCTCAATGTCAATATGGTTATCGTCATCTTCGACTAATTCCTCCTGAGGTTCTTCCATATCCGCTCCTTTTGCATGGCCAAAATCCTGCACATCATGTTCTTCCGCATGTTGATTGCCAACGTCATCATCATCATCATCTTCTTCCTCTTCCTCTTCATATTCTTCTACTTGTTCCTCCTCCACTTCATCCTCCATCTCACTGTAGTTACCCTCTTCGAAATCCACACGGTCGTCATTATCTCTAGCGTCAGACATGAGGTTGTTGCAAACAATATCTGGTCATCCAATAACCATATATATAAAGCTTTTTTTAACCAGGAAGATCACTGTGACAAAATACTATAGGAGCATAGCATAAACCAAAAAGCTTATATAATGCTTCTCTTTTTTTTTTTTAAATTTGTTCTTTCTACACTGAATAGGCAGAAATTTGATGCTCAAGTGGAGAAGAGAACGAAATTAAGGCTCTTTTAAGTGGCAGAGATACAGAAGAACTTAAGGTTGATGAAGCAACAATACCATGAAAACAAGTGTTAAGAAAGTAAATGCGATAAATATCAAAACTTTGAAAAAAGAGAAGACTTTTTTGAGTAATTTGATTCCAGATCCAAATTTCAACTTATAAAACAGTCAAATTGTTAACAGAAGGAATTATTAAGCCATACCCGAAGCACCCAATCAAATAAGAGATCTCTCCAAAAAAAAAAAAAAAAAAAACAAATTACTCACCAGCTCAGCTCAGAAATGATCTGAACTTGAAAACAGGCTGAGAAACTAGGGTTTATCCTTTTTTTTTGGGGGGGGGGGGAGGGAACAAAATCGAAGAAGATGAGAGAAAAAAAAAATCAACGAAACAACCAAAACAAATGTATAAGAAAAGTAGAAATGGAGAATTTTATCGGCATACCAGACCGTGTTTGTTTTCGAATCGGATAATATGGGAAATTGGTATTTCAGGTGAATTAGGGATTTCGCTTCGGTTGTGTTGAGGAGATATCCGACGACGATAACTGTTTACTCTACTTCCTCGCCTTTTTCTCCATCTCCGGTGCTCTTTACCACTCCTGGGCTATGATCACATGTTACGCACACATTTCACAACCCTAAAACCCAAAAAAGCCCTTTTTAGTTTCTATTGGGCCCTTAGCTTTGTACTTCTCCCTTTAGGCCCACTTAAGCCATTATTCTCGTCCTGTGTTTCGCTCATCTCTGCCTTACTACTACTCCTCCAATCTCTTTTCGAAGTGTTCTTTTTCAATTGACCTCAAGTAATAAATATAGCACTGATACTAATACACACTAATTAACTTCAAATTTGAGTCAGCTAATTATATTTTAACGTGTTTATAGTATATATATATATATATGTATTTTAGAAGCATTAATCTTAGGTGGATATGGAGTTGTGTGTAACGTCGAAGACAAGACTGATAGTGTTGGGGATCGTGTCACATGGGTGCTGCTGTTCTTTTCTCGCGTATCAACTTCACTTTTGGAAAAAAAAAAAAAAATCTTTTGTTCAAATAGAGTATTGAAAATAAAAAAAAAAGTTTAACATTATTTATACAGAGATCATTCAACGGGTAAAGATAACATTTTCCAATTTTCATTTATAAGCTACAAATCCACACATTTTACACACCAATCTCAAAGCTCATCAACACAAACTAAAAAAGTCATTGTTCTTTTTTTTTTTTTGCCGATAGAAAAAAAGAGGAGGATAAAATCATGACCAATCAATCATCTTAACCATCGCCTATAGTCTCTAGTAGAAGCAGGTGAGATCTCTCCAACACAACTAATAGACTCAGTACAACAAGAAGAGTAATTTGATTGTTGCTCCAATGCACCGAATTGTGAACCTCCTATAGTCTTGAAACTTGGGCTCCTTAAACTCTGACCATCCATTTGTGGAAGCTGTGGAAATGAAAGCCGTTTTCTAGCTGAGTCTTTCTCCGGTGTCAAAGGCCGTTGTCTCGGTGCGCTCTGAGACCGGATTCTAGCCTTTGCGGATTCCGTAGTGGCCATGTAATTTGGCAATGCAGCATTTGTAGTAGTAGTAGTAGTAGTGCTATAACCACTTGTTGATGTGAAACTATAATTCGACCTCAAGCTAGGTGTGTTTGACGTGTGATTGTAAGCTGACCGGTCATCTCTTTGAATCCGCGGGCTAGCCGATCGGATTTGTATGGGTCTCGATTTAGCCGGAGATGGTGTAGCTGATGAAAAATCGTAATGATGGCTGGTTCTTGATGGTGAACTAGGCCTTTGGTTACGTGTTAAATACGGTTCGACTTCCACGGTTTTGTAAACCGGTGGTACTCTCTTATTATCCCACGGTTTTACCTGTTGAACAAAACGATTGTTACTCTCTCGTCTCAAGGCAGTGTCTCGCCTTTGTTGCAACATTGCTTTCACTTGCTCAATCGTGTGTGGTCGCTCATCCCAATCTTCAGCAATGCTGCTTCCTTCTCTTGACTATACAAAAAAAAATCTTAGATATTAGTAATAGCCTAATAGCTGAAAAAGAGCAAGCAACATATAATAGATCTAACCACCATGGATCTTCTATCTGAAATGTCTTGAAGATAACGAGACTCGAGTACACTGTGAGAGTCACTGAAGGCAGATTTGCGAATACCGTCGTGAGACAAGCGTTTACGTTGGTCAAGCACACGAGACTGGACACGAACCAGAGCTTGCATACACCTTAATGTCATCTTCGCTTGCTTCCTCACATTGTGACCTCTCACTAATGCTTGTAACTTCACAAGTCCTTTCAATGCTCTTAATGCTCTTCTTGCCTTAAAAACAAAATTAAACCCAATTTACTGTTTAATTAATTGTATAATTTGAAACAAAATTTGCTCACCAGATAACTTCTGAAACCAGTTTGAATGACAACAGCTGCGTTATCTTGTCTTGCAGTGTAAATATGTCTTGTAAGATTTGGCAATTCCTTGGGAGGATGAGGAGTTTCCGAACCGGTTGTGTCAGAAACGTCTTTTCCGACGCCGGAAATCTTCGCCGGAGACTCGTGATTCGTTGATTTTCGGAATAACCAACGTCTCTTCTCTTTCTTCTGCGGAAACAGAGCATGTGAATTAAGACAAAATAAAAACAGAATGAGTATTTAAACAAGAAGACAAAAAGATGTCGACACTGTAGAAGCAGACGAACCTTGTCTTCATCTTCTTTGTTGTTATGTTCTTTGTTGGTCGGAGATCGGAAGGCTCGTTTGACGGCGGAGAGCCAGGAAGAAGAACCTGTCTTCTTACCCATGGGATTTGGTCGGAATTAAGATTCTCACTCACATTGCAGTAATCATCTTCCTGCTTTTTTTTTTTGGATGAGATGTGGTCTAAATGAGGAAGACTTCTGACTCTGACCGCCTCTTTAACTGCGACCATGACACTGATGACTCTTCCTCTTCATTTACTCTCTCCACTTCATTATTTCGCCCAACTATTAATACTACAACTTTTTTTTTTTTTTTAGTTTCGGTTTCACATCCTAGTAATATGAATATCACATTATTATTATCATGTACCTGTTTACATTTTTTATTCATTCAGTATCGAAGGAAATTTGTTTCGTTTTAACTAAAAAAACCCATGATTTACTTGTTTTGGCCATCTTATTGCTAGTCTCTAGCTTAATTTTTTATAAAATATAAAATAATAAAAATTAATAAAAAATTATAGATTTCTTAACATATATGAGAAACTCATGGACGAATCTCTCATTTGAAATTTTTTTTAAAAAATTTATGTGGAATTTTCACACATTTTAAGAAATCTATAATTTTTTATTTATTTTTATGATTTTATATTTTATAAGAGACTATTTGAGAGACTAAGTGACTAACAATGCACATGCTCTTACTATTTGTTCCAAATATATTTTCTAAAATTTAACTAATTGACAAAAATAGTAATCAAGTTCCAACTACATAATTGTAGAAAATATTTTTTATAATATGGATTGATATATTAACAAAATGATAATCGAGATCCAAATAAAAAAAGAATTATGAGTTGCTGACAAATATATATATATATATATATATATATATATAACGATTGTGCATCATGTTTTCAAATATATTAGAAAAAAAAAGCTGGATATCATTATCATATGTTTATTCAGCTATATTACGTAAACTAAACCAACTATTTTAGTTTATTCAGCTTTCAAGCTGTGCTTATTTGCCAAATCTATAAAAAAAAAAAAAAAAAAAAATTGGTGAAGTCGTCTCGTGCTATCACGTGCATGGGATCCAGATGCGTGATGGACCAGGGTGGTCGTTACCTCCAACCATACACGTGGCCTTTTACGTTTAATAGTCAAATATCTGGTCTAACACTATCTTCATCTGGGCTTCCTTACATCAGAGCCCACTTTGTTTTTTTCCCCAAAACTTTGGTTCCCATAAAGTGTTTTATTTTGTAGATAACCATTTTACTAAAACAACAAAATGGTAAATTTAGTTGGATTTTTTTTATCGTAACGATTAACGAACCTTCTAGGTCATCCAGAAGCTTTGGTCTTATTGACTCCGTATTTCGGTGAAGGTCGTCCGGCGGCTTAGCACCGGCGGAGAAGGTTGTCAGTTAGAGAGAGTTGAATGAACCAAATTCGCTACGAGAAGTTCACATGGAACTCGATCTCGATTCGTTCCTCGTATCGGACTCAGACTCCGAATCCGATTTGGATTCTTCCTCCGTCCCTCACCGTACAATCGACGAAATTCTCAACGCCTCCAGTTCTTCATCTGCATCGTCTTCTCCTCCGTCGAATCGCCGCTTATCAGAAGCACTTACAAACGCTTCCGTCAGACCTGAATCCATTGAATCTGAAATACCTCCGACTCGGGCATCGACGTCTTCTTCTTTGAGGCAATTGCCTTTTGCAGGAGTGCGGTCGAATGTGAAACCAGGCGCGGCGCTTGCGGCGGCTGTGGCTGCTTCTAGATTGGTTCCTACACCACACGCTGCTATCATCAAGTCACGGAGAGCTAGCAGTACGAGTAGCGAGTTGCTTCAGCAGGTTTTAGGCGCTGGGGAATCTGTTTCATATCAAGATGAAGAAGATCAGCAACTACTTTCGTCAAATGGCGTTTCTGTTGATAATGGAGTTTCGGCTGTTGTTAGTCAAGAAGCTAAAGTAATACAACTCCAAGCTAGTGATTTTACTCAGACCTTGGCTGAGTATGAGGCTAACTCTAAGCCTGACTTAGTCACTGCAGAAGAAGTGGTTAACGCTACAACGGATGACGTCATCTTAGTCACTTCTTTGGTGGAGTCTTCAGAGCCTCATCATTTGAATGATTCTGATGGCAATGATGTCAAGGACTCAAGTGTTGGAGATTTGAAGTGTGATATAATTATACCGGAAGAGCCAAGTGTTCCTGATGATGGAAGCTCAATGTCTGGCATTTCAGAGCTTGTAGAAGAGAGGATTGCTGAGTTGGATAAATCAAGCTTAAATAAATCCATCTCTTTTAGGAAGCAGCTTGCCTTGGCTGAAGAGTTTGAGAAGAAACAAGCATATACTGGTTTGCATTGGGAGGAAGGTGCTGCTGCTCAGCCAATGAGACTTGAGGGTGTTAAGATCGGTTCCACGAATTTAGGTTACTTTGATGTTGCTGCTGACAATATCATCAGCCCTACCATTTCGTCCCAGGCCTTTAAGCGAGACCATGGTTCTCCTCTGGTTTTGGCTCTTCACTTTAATTTTGTTGCAGTGGGTACGTCCAAGGGGGTCATCGTCATTATACCAAGTAAATATTCTTCTGATACTGCAGATCAAATGGAATCAAAGGTTGTCTTTTACATCATTACTTATGTCCATTTCTAGGTTACTTGTACAAGATTTTATTATAACTTGTGATAGATATATGCTCAAATTATTAATATTTTTGTTACAACATTTTAGATGATTTGGCTTGGTTTACAAGGAGAAAGGTCCCAGTCCCCGGTTACTTCACTTTGCTTCAATCAGCTAGGAAGCCTCCTGCTAGCAGGTTATGGTGATGGACATGTTACAGTTTGGGACGTGCAGAGAGCGTCGGTAGCAAAAGTGATCACTGAACATACTGCACCAGTAGTATATGCCTTTTTTCTAGGCCGGGATTCTCAGGGTTCTCGCCAATTTAAAGTTATTACAAGTGATACAAAGGGTGTTGTTTTCAAACACACTTTTTCTTGGACTCTGCTGTTGAACATGTACTCAGTAAAAACGCAGGTTAATTTAGTATTATGTACAGTCAGTCATATTTACTAGTGATTTTATGTCTGTTCTCTACTCGTTTCTTGTTCAGCCCTACTAAATTTAAGGAATGGGTTTGTACACCTTATTTTCATTGTATCAGTGTCTTCTTGATGGACAAAAAAATGGAACGGTCCTCTCTGCATCACCTTTGCCTGATGAAATTTTTGGAAGCTCCTTGGTCTCTTCTAAGGGGGGTAACTCTGCTGTTCCATCCAGCAGTATAACTAGCATGATGGGAGGTGTTGTTGGGGTTGATTCGAGTTGGAAGCTTTTTAATGAGGATTCAACTTCGGTGGAAGAAGGTGTTGTCATATTTGTCACCTATCAAACTGGACTAGTGGTAAATATTCCAGATATTTGTTCATATTCAATTTACTGGTTACGCTTCTGGAAATTATCCTCTTCTGTTTCCTTCAGGTAAAGCTCATTCCAAATTTGGAGGTGTATGCACAACTTCCTAGGCCAGAAGGGGTTCGGGAGGGTTCCATGCCATACACTGCCTGGAAATGCTCAATGGGTATTTCTTCTCCCTGTACTACTGTGTACTTCACTTGTATTGATTTACTTAAACTTAATTTAAGTAAATTTTTTTGCAGAAAATTCTTCCAAGGAGGCAGAAGATAGGGTTTCTTTTCTTGTCATTGCCTGGGATCGTAGAGTTCAGGTTGCTAAGTTGGTAAAATCAGACCTTAAGGAATATGCCAAATGGTCACTCGACAGTCCAGCTATTGGTGTGGTTTGGCTGGATGACCAGGTGCGTATACCAATATAAATATATTTCTAAGCAAATCCATTTTCATGAGTTCTCTGATTTTCTCTGCATATTCAGTTACTGGTGATCCCAACCGTGACGGGCCATTTGTATCTGTTCACAAGAGATGGTGTGGTAATTCACCAGACAAACTTTTCTGTGGATAGTTCTTCAGGGAATGACCTGGTTTCCTATCATACATACTTTACGAATGTCTTTGGAAATCCTGAAAAAGCATATCATAACTCTGTGGGTGTCAGAGGGGCTTCAGTATATATTCTTGGGACTGCACATCTTGTTATCTCCAGACTTTTGCCGTGGAAGGAGCGGGTTGATGTGTTAAGGAGAGGAGGTGACTGGATGGGTGCTTTTAACATGGCAATGTCACTTTTTAATGGTCAAGCTCATGGGGTTGTTGACCTCCCTAAAACTGTGGACGCCATAAGGGAAGCCATAGCACCCAGTTTAGCAGAGTTGCTACTTTCCTACGTAGATGAAGTATTTTCTTATATCTCAATTGCATTTTCCAATCAGATTGAAAAAAATGGAGTAACTCATGAGCCAAGCAGTGGAACCAATAAAGTCAATCTTGAGATAGAAGAACAATACAATCGTGTTGGTGGTGTTGCCGTTGAATTCTGTGTTCATATTAACAGGATGGATTTGCTCTTTGATGAGATATTTTCCAGATTTGTGGCTGTACGACAAAGAGGTAGATATTTTACATCTATTGTGTATCCATCAACTTCCTTTTTGGGGATACATTTTAAGGAACAGGGTTCAGTATCATTCCAACTATTTAAATGCTTCGAAGATGTGTACTATGTTAGGTTTGTGACTAGTTCCCTGTAGGGTTTCTAGTTCTGCTTCTCTATTCCTTAAAATCCTTAGAGAGTGTCCACCGATTTTGGAATATCTTATGATGGTATCTCCTTTAGGTTAGTGTTTTTTATGTATGCTGATTTTCGTAATACATACACATACATGTTGTTCTGCGCGTTTGCATTTATGTCTCCATTACTTTTAGTTTAGTTCTTCTACTAACGGTTTAAAGTAATTGTATAGTTTGCTAAATCAAACAGCATAATACTTTTCAGATGGATAGAGTGCAATGCTAATTGTAGTATTTTGATACCTTAAGGTTATCAGGTTAGGTATACACATGCTTTGGAATCTGGTGCCTTTTTTATGCACAGTTTGATTTTGGTTTAAATCGCTTGATGACTATTAATTCCCTTGTGTCTAATGAGACATTATAATATCTCCTTATTTATTGCGGCAACTACTTATGATTTGTCTAGATACATTTTTGGAGCTTTTGGAGCCTTATATTTTAAGGGACATGCTTGGATCTCTTCCTCCAGAGGTATCTTTTGTCAATAATAACATATTTTCTCAAAAATGCCGTTATTTTTTATTTTATGATTTTTCGTTCCATCTCAGATTATGCAAGCGCTGGTAGAACACTATAGTAGGAAAGGATGGCTACGAAGAATTGAGCAGTGTGTTCTTCACATGGATATTTCTTCCTTAGATTTCAATCAGGTTATATTTTGTAGACAATTTCATGTGGCCCATTTGGTCTTTTTTCTTTGATCAATTGATGTGTTGATTTAGTAGTATGGTTGTATTTTGATTTTTCCTCATTGGCATTTAGGTTGTAAGAATTTGCCGGGAGCATGGGCTTTATGCGGCCTTGCTCTATCTCTTCAACAAAGGGTTGGATGATTTCAGGTCACCTCTGGAGGAACTCTTGATTGTCTTAAGGAACAGTGAGAAAAAACGGGGTACAGCTATTGGGTATGTTAGGTTGAGTTGTTCCACTTTGTTCTGGCTTTATAAATCTTTATGTGCAACACTAAAATTGAGAGCCCCCTGCGCTCTTGTTTCAGTTATGTACTAGAGGAAAACATAGAGTTCAAAAGGCCCATTCATTTCCATCTAACATGAAATTAATATGCATTTAGCTAATCGCAATATTATTGTTGTCTAACGAAGGTTTAATTTGCTGTATAACGCAATATGTTTGTTGTCTAAACAAAGGAAGTGACAAGTCTTTTTTTTTTTAACTCTGTTTCCTTTTCAGGTATCGGATGCTTGTTTATCTAAAGTACTGCTTTCTTGGTCTGGCTTTTCCACCAGGTAGGATTCTATTATGGTTTCACTGCAGATTAAGATCTGCAATCGAGAGTATGGTATCCGATGATAACCTATATAAATGTATAGAGGCATTTTCCTTTCAGGATCTTATTTTTAGTTTTATCTGCAGGACATGGAACTCTAAATCCTACACGCTTGCCATCTCTTAGGACCGAGCTGATTCAGTTTCTACTGGAGAAATCAAATGCCCATGATTCTAGTACATGTGTAACATCTCGAAGGATTTACTTGAACCTCTACCATCTGCTAGAGATGGATACTGAAGCCACTTTAGAAGTCCTAAGACATGCATTTGTAGAAAATGAAATGGTGAATCATGAGAGTCATCTGCTGGAGTCCGGTGAAGTAAGTTTAGAGTCCAAAACTGATGGAAGTCTGCATGAAGTTAGATGTAACGATATACTGATCCAGAATCTGATAGATGGTCTAGTTCATGTTCTTGATGGGGGCTTAAGCCAGGCTGATGAATCTGGCGATCCAAATGATTCAAAATCAGATAAAAATTGGCCTTCCAAGGAGGATACAAGTCATCTATTTGAGTTTGTTGCGTATTATGCAGCATGCGGTAGAGTTAGTATTCCCAAGAGCGTATTGGCACAGATTTTAGACTACTTAACATCAGATCATATCCTTCCGACTTATAGCGTGTCTCCTAAGATGAGAGAGAACCAAATACTAAACCTTCTGAAAGCTGTACCGAACACTGATTGGGATGTAACTTATGTATTGCAGCTTTGTGAGAAAGCACATTTTTATCAGGTACCCTCTTGGTAGACATTCATCATTCCTCTATAGCGTGCTTGCAATTTTTACTTTGGGATGTCCCCCTTGATCTCTGTTTATGGTTTCCAATTTCCAGGTTTGTGGCTATATTCATACTATCGGTGGACGATACGTTGCTGCTTTAGATAGCTACATGAAAGAGGCAGATGAACCCATACATTCGTTTTGCTATGTGAACAACATGCTGTCAGAATTGAGTGGAGATGAATTCACTGCCTTTCAATCTGCAGTAATTTCAAGGATTCCCGAGCTCCTTGAACTGAGCAGGTAACTTTAGGGGGATTTTATTCTCCCTCTATTGATAAGGTCTAGTGGACTAATTATATTGAAATTTCTGGCATTTTGCAGAGAGGGAACATTCTACCTGATCATTGATAATCTGAAGGACAACATTAGACACATTCAAGAGCAGCTCCATTCTCATCCAAGAAGCTTGTTCCTTTATCTCAAGACTGTCATTGAGGTTCACTTGTCTGGGAGTCTTGATTTTTCCCGTCTAAGAAAACATGAAGCTGTAGATATTTTGGGTGCAAACATTAGAAGGGATATGCCCAAAGAGGCTGAGGTTTATTTGGAAGGACTAAATGGCTTTCCCAAATTCATCCACGATAATAAAGTCAATGTGACTGATGAAATGATTGAGCTTTACTTGGAGGTAAATCACTTATGAAAACTTGTTGAATTGAATTTCTCTCTGCACTCTCGATACTTGCTTATCTTTTTTAGTCAAATGCATCCGTTAGCTCTTCTATGTCAAATGGTAGCTGTCTAATAGATAAGTTCTCTTGGAAGTCTGCCTCTGGAAACATTATTTTGGTTTTTGTGACTGTAATCACAGAAGCCAGTGAGAAAAATCTTGTCCGCAACAGGTTTTAGGTCTCTGCCAAAGTATCTTTTCACTGTTTCATCGCCATCTTGCAAATGTTATACAGCTCTTTCAATTATTTTCCAGAATTTGCAAGATTGGAAAACCCATTGCTTTTATTACAACAGAAATTTGCTTGTCTGGAAAAAAGTGATATGATTGCTTGCTTGGCTTTTTCTTAATTGCCTCTTTTTAGTGGGTCCTTGGGATTATTTGGCATCATGGAATCGTTTCAACGCTGTTAATTCTGTGTATTTTTTACAGCTATTGTGCAAGTACGAACCAAAGTCAGTCTTGAGATTTCTGGAAACCTTTGACAGCTACAGGGTAGAGCACTGTCTACGTCTCTGCCAGGACTATGGAATTGTAGATGCAGCGGCGTTTCTCTTGGAGAGAGTGGGTGATGCAGCAAGTGCTTTGTCACTTACACTCTCTGGACTCTATACAAAATTTGTTGAGCTTGAAAATGCAGTGGAATGCCTAACGTCAGAATTGAAATTGGGTGCTAGCGAAGGAGCCAGCTTGGAACAATTAGAGTTGAAGGAGGTTCTCGTACATATATTCACAATAAGTATCTGTGCTCTATATGGCGCACTCTTTCTCTCTCTCTCTCATGCTGTTTATGTCCTTCAGGTACATGACATACAGGGTGTTCTGCAAGCCTGTATAGGATTATGTCAACGCAATACTCCTCGTCTTAATCCTGAGGAGTCAGAGATTCTTTGGTTTCGCTTTCTTGACACGTAAGCCTGAATCTCTGGTCACTAATAATCAATTTCACATCATGCCAATAATACACACGTCATAGTTACTTTTAACATATGCAATCAAAATCATGTTGGAGTTAACAAGCCTAAGCGAGCGCTCCTAGCTATTAAGTCAGGCATATGCTGATCATAATCTGTCCCTTCATGCTTCACACAGCTTCTGTAAACCTTTGATGGATTCATGTCGCGAACCGAGGAACGCCGATGAGATAAAGAAAGGTCTGGTACTTGTTAAATCATTGGAAATTCATGTCAGTGAAGCAGACAATGTAATTAACTGGAGGATTCCAAGTTCTGATACAGCGGGTACACACATCCTCAGGAAGATCATCTCTCAATTTATCAAAGAGATTGTTGAAGGAATGATAGGATATGTGCGTCTTCCAACAATCATGTCAAAACTCCTATCTGACAACGGTTCTCAAGAGTTTGGTGATTTTAAACTTACAATATTGGGAATGCTTGGAACATATGGTTTTGAACGGAGAATACTGGTATGTACCTGCCTGCGTCTCTAAAATCATTTGTAATTATGTGCATTGCTCTTCAAATGTATTAAAATTTATTTTCCTTAACCGCGACAGGATACTGCAAAGTCCTTAATTGAAGATGATACATTCTACACCATGAGCTTACTCAAGAAAGGTGCTTCTCACGGGTATGCACCCCGAAGTTTGCTTTGTTGTATATGCAGTTGTCCTCTCACCAAGACATTTTCGGCTCTTCGTGTACGTGTATTCAACTGTGGCCATGCAACACATCTTCAATGTGAACCGTCAGAGAGTGAGGCGTCGTCATCAATTCATGTCTCTTCATCAGGTTGTCCTGTTTGTATGCCCAAGAAGACCACACAAAGTTCGTCTAAAGGTAAATCGTTCTACCTAGATTACGGACTGATAAGCACAGTTGCGTCAAACAATGGGTCTTCACAACAAACTCCACCTTACTCACACGAGAATGAAATGTCCCATCATTCTCATAGCCAGCAAATATCTCGGGTAAGATGTTTATAATTCTAAAACTGAAACCTCACTGCAATCAACTAAAAAGTTTGCAACTCTTTTAATGTTGCAGTTTGAAATACTAACCAATCTTCAGAAAGACCAGAGATTGGTACAGATAGAGAGCTTGCCTCGATTAAGGCTTGCACCTCCGGCTGTGTACCACGAAAAAGTGAGCAGAGCCTCGGGTTTTACCCCAGCTGAGAGTAGCGGTAAAGACTTGAAACCTTTAAAAAATGGACAGAGTAAGAAACTGAAAGCGAAAGGATCGATTTTTCGGCCTAGATTTGGTAAGTTTTTCTTTCTTTTACAAGCCATAAGTTGGTAATTGGACTATATGATTAGGACCCTGACACATTGATGATTGATCCTTAATTTTATGACTGTTTTAAGCCTTAGGAAAGGACAAAACGAGCAGAAGATAAGGAAACGCGCCCTCCTATTTTTGTTTTGTTTTGTTTTGTTTTGTGTAATTAGGGAACCGTAACTTTATTGACTTGATCTTGATGTATATAAACCTAAAGTAATTATTTAACCAATGTTCATAATTCGGTAGGTGTTGGATCAGATGTTCAGCAATAAGAAATAATGTCAAAATGTCTTTTTAGGTGTAGCCAAAACAAAAGGGTGTTTCAGATTCCTTTTACTCCAAAATTTACACTCTTTGACTCAGATGTTCTTCTACTTGACGATTTATTACTTATTCTGTAATTGTTAATTGAAATTTTCACTGATACTATATCTATTAATTTTTTCAGTTATATTTTTTATCTTTCGGTTTAGGTGACATAAATAAAAACCTAGTTAAGTTATTCGGTTTTCATTTTGGTTTTGTTTCAATTTTCATGAAAAATATCATACATAATGCAGATGTAGACAAATTTTATCAGATTTTTTTTGATGTGAAACGCAGTAAAAGCTTAATTTTAATGTTTTATTAATTTGTAAACAGACTTTAGCAATGAAACAATATTGAGCATTGCCATTTACAGTAATAGGCAAGAATGAGCATTGCCATTTACAAATGAAATTCTTTAGCAATGATAGTCACAAAAGCAACCCTTTGATTTTTTAAATCTCATTGATGGGCGGCATGTGCATCTAAAAGGTTTTGCTGCAGGTTTTTCTCCAAACCTCAGTGTGTATGCCAATTCAATGCATCTAGCAGTATCGTCGCATCCGTTGAAATTTGTTCTATTATGATATATTAGACACTTCCGCGCATCTACTCCCTCTGTTTCAAATTAATAGAAGTTTTAAGCATTTTTTCTTATTTCATTTTATTAGATGTTTTGTTAGTGTTTATGCAAACTTATAGAATACGTGTGATTTTAACCAAAACATCTATTAATTTAGAATAGATGAAGTATCATTTTTGGCAATTAGTTATAATAATTAAATTTAAACAATCAAAACTAAAAGGATAATAATATACCTTGCACATGAATCCAAACGAGTGATATGAAAATACAAGAAACCATGAACAAAGTTGCAGACCTCATGACTCAATATAAGTTATATAAAATATACTATGCAGGGGCATATTAATTGTTAATATAATTTGAGATTAAATATTAAGTATATTTTATATAAAGAAAAAAAAAGAAGAAATAACTTTTATATAACTTATATTGAGTCATGAGGTCTGCAACTTTGTTCATGGTTTCTTGTATTTTCATATCACTCGTTTGGATTCATGTGCAAGGTATATTATTATCCTTTTAGTTTTGATTGTTTAAATTTAATTATTATAACTAATTGCCAAAAATGATACTTCATCTATTCTAAATTAATAGATGTTTTGGTTAAAATCACACGTATTCTATAAGTTTGCATAAACACTAACAAAACATCTAATAAAATGAAATAAGAAAAAATGCTTAAAACTTCTATTAATTTGAAACAGAGGGAGTAGATGCGCGGAAGTGTCTAATATATCATAATAGAACAAATTTCAACGGATGCGACGATACTGCTAGATGCATTGAATTGGCATACACACTGAGGTTTGGAGAAAAACCTGCAGCAAAACCTTTTAGATGCACATGCCGCCCATCAATGAGATTTAAAAAATCAAAGGGTTGCTTTTGTGACTATCATTGCTAAAGAATTTCATTTGTAAATGGCAATGCTCATTCTTGCCTATTACTGTAAATGGCAATGCTCAATATTGTTTCATTGCTAAAGTCTGTTTACAAATTAATAAAACATTAAAATTAAGCTTTTACTGCGTTTCACATCAAAAAAAATCTGATAAAATTTGTCTACATCTGCATTATGTATGATATTTTTCATGAAAATTGAAACAAAACCAAAATGAAAACCGAATAACTTAACTAGGTTTTTATTTATGTCACCTAAACCGAAAGATAAAAAATATAACTGAAAAAATTAATAGATATAGTATCAGTGAAAATTTCAATTAACAATTACAGAATAAGTAATAAATCGTCAAGTAGAAGAACATCTGAGTCAAAGAGTGTAAATTTTGGAGTAAAAGGAATCTGAAACACCCTTTTGTTTTGGCTACACCTAAAAAGACATTTTGACATTATTTCTTATTGCTGAACATCTGATCCAACACCTACCGAATTATGAACATTGGTTAAATAATTACTTTAGGTTTATATACATCAAGATCAAGTCAATAAAGTTACGGTTCCCTAATTACACAAAACAAAACAAAACAAAACAAAAATAGGAGGGCGCGTTTCCTTATCTTCTGCTCGTTTTGTCCTTTCCTAAGGCTTAAAACAGTCATAAAATTAAGGATCAATCATCAATGTGTCAGGGTCCTAATCATATAGTCCAATTACCAACTTATGGCTTGTAAAAGAAAGAAAAACTTACCAAATCTAGGCCGAAAAATCGATCCTTTCGCTTTCAGTTTCTTACTCTGTCCATTTTTTAAAGGTTTCAAGTCTTTACCGCTACTCTCAGCTGGGGTAAAACCCGAGGCTCTGCTCACTTTTTCGTGGTACACAGCCGGAGGTGCAAGCCTTAATCGAGGCAAGCTCTCTATCTGTACCAATCTCTGGTCTTTCTGAAGATTGGTTAGTATTTCAAACTGCAACATTAAAAGAGTTGCAAACTTTTTAGTTGATTGCAGTGAGGTTTCAGTTTTAGAATTATAAACATCTTACCCGAGATATTTGCTGGCTATGAGAATGATGGGACATTTCATTCTCGTGTGAGTAAGGTGGAGTTTGTTGTGAAGACCCATTGTTTGACGCAACTGTGCTTATCAGTCCGTAATCTAGGTAGAACGATTTACCTTTAGACGAACTTTGTGTGGTCTTCTTGGGCATACAAACAGGACAACCTCAGGGTTTTAGCTAGGATTCACGTACAGACAGACAGACACACACGCACGTAAAGAAACTATTTACAAATATTAGCGGAAAAAGAAATTACTTATATATATATATATATATATATTTATAAAAAGGAACGACGCCGTATTTAGAAGAAGAAGCGTCGTTGATGATGAATTTTCTTCTCTTTGATAGGATCCAAGCTTGGTTTCCACCTTCTTCCCGAGAATTGCCGGCTAAAAAACTCAGGCCTTCCTTCGGCAACCACCGCATCGTTGGCCGGACTATTGTTCTTGTAACTTTTAGTCGTAAACCAAGGAAGAATCCCTTCATAGTAGCTAAACGACGATGACCTAAATATCATTTTCCGCATCTCCTCCTCCTCCTCTAATGATGATTTGGCGGGAAGCACCAAATAGATTTTCCCCGGCTCGAGTGTTTTGTCCGCAGGCAAAGGAGCCAGCTTTTTCTTTTTGCGGTTGAATTCGACAACCACGTGTTGGGGATTATCCAGCATAAGCTCAGCCACCGTCGTCTCTTCCTCTAAGTTTTCTACTCTTCCGTCGGATAATACAACTTTTCCGGAACCAGAGACGTTACCCATTCACACAGGTGAGAATAGTCCTACATTAACTAAGTAATAAGTCTATGTTACCTTATATATAGGGTCATGAAAATGGTTTGTATTGAGTTCGTTTAACGGTTCCATTTATGAATTATTATTTTATTCATTTACTACAACAAAACAAGATATTATTATTATTATTGTATTGGTGGGTTTGTTGGGTAACGGATGCTTTGATTTCATTTGATCCAACGGTCGAGAAACAGTCTTTTGCTGCTAGCTAGTATATAAACTTAAACTACACTTATTATTATATCCAAAGTGTACAAATCTGTTCAACCACATGTGTATCTCTATTGGGTTAGCTAACTAACTTAGACAAACTCATTTCAATTGGCTTTATTATTGAATTTCAAAGAAAGCTACATACTTGAAGAATCTTCTACACTAGAGTGAAGAACACAACCCATTTCGATTTTGTTTTGTTTTTCCTCCCTTACCTCATCATCAAAGCTAGCCATTGCATTAAACTATCCAATAAGCCCAATTTGAGAGGATCCTATCAGCCCAGCTAGATATCCATATGGTTTTTTTTTTTCTTTTTTGTCCATATCGATTTTTTGTTGTTGCTTACATTTTTACTAACGAGCAGATATTAGTGACGCATTTAATCAAAACTCAATCTATATCTCATCGTACTCTTTTTTTTTTTTTTTTTTTTTTTTTGAACAACAAAAATGTATGTGCATAATGACATTTGCAAGAACCTACCTAAAATGATTAGTCGGCCAAGTTTGAAATATTCATTTTTAGATGTTTCTTTTTAGTAATTGAAAATACCCCAACAAAAATCCAACGTAGAAAGATAAGGTCGCCAAGAAAACTAAGATAAGCACACATGTCAGCGTCCAAGTGTACCGAATTAGCGAAGCTAATAATTAGCACATAATAATCATAATAACTAATGTTGTAATATATGAGATAATCGTCTGATATATATATACCTGGTTTTTCAAAATAGAAAACATCTGAGTATGGATCATCTACCAAACCAAGTATAATCCAAATTGGATATTTGACCTTAATTTTTTTCTTTTTCTTTTAACATGTGTTTGGTTAGAATAATGATAATAGAACGTCCTATGTAATGGTATGTTCATTTGGGTTTATGGGTCTTACTTTATCTTCAATAATGCGCCGAAAAGAAAAGAAAAAACAAAATATATATTTTGGTATGCTAATTGAAAGTGGGACCCACGAGTTTAAATTTCTGGTGTACTCGGGTGCTGACCAGGCGACCGTTGATAAAGCCATCATAGAATTCGTGAGCATTAGGCTTCATATTCAAAATTCGTTCGGATTTCAATTTTTTTCTTTTGTATATATAGTGTGATATAAGTTACATCTATAGTGTTATTGTATACTGATTCAGTTTCTATTTGGTTTTAATCGATGACTTGATTAAACCGGTACAAGTTGGTTCAGTGGCTGATTTTCGGGTTTGGGAATTGCTGAGTAAACCAAGTGAGAGAGGAAGCAGAGTAAAGACTCTAACTGCAGTGGAGGCTTCACTTATTATTAGAATCAGATTTGTTATTAATCCGTTTTCATCGTTTCTTTTCTTCTTCACTTGTTACAGTCTTCTTCTTGAGAGAGAGAGATTGAGTTCGCCACCATTGTTGTAAGCTCGGATTGAGCTCAAACTTCTTCTTGTTTTCTAGTGGATTGCCGAGTTGATTCGGCCCCAGACGTAGGCTTAATCACACCGATCTTGCTGAACTGGGTAAACAAATTGTTTCTTGTGTTTTGTGTGATTCTTTGTAAATTCGTTCATTCTTATTCTGAAATCAAACGAGTGTGAGAGTGAATGTGAGATTGTGAGATTCAGGGAACCAAATTTTGTAGAGATTCCGTAACAAAAGTGGTATCAGAGCTATTGGGGTTTCTTTGAATCAAATCGATCGATGACGACGACATCAAGAGTTGAGATTAAGGTGTTTAATGGTGATAGTGATTTCTCACTATGGAAGATCAGAATCATGGCGCATCTTGGAGTTCTTGGGTTAAAGAAAAGTTTATTTGATTCTTCTTTGACGAAGACGGTGCCGTTGAATAAAAGCGAAGAAAAACAATCGACATCAGAAGAAGCATCAGAGAAAGAGTCTAGTCAAACCAAAGAGATTCCAGATCAAGTGAAGATTGATCAATCAGAACAAGCCAAGAACATTATCATAAATCATATTAGTGATACAGTTCTGAGAAAGGTAAACCACTGTGAGACTGCTGCTGATATGTGGGATCTTTTGAATAAACTGTACATGGAAACCTCACTACCAAATCGGATCTATGTTCAGTCAAAGCTTTATTCATTCAAGATGGTTGAAACTCAGACTATTGATCAAAACGTCGATGATTTCTTGAAGATAATTACTGAGTTAGGTAGCTTAGAGATTCAGATTGATGAAGAAGTACAAGCAATCTTGATTCTAAACTCGCTACCATTGAGTTTTAGTCAATTGAAGCACACTCTTAAGTACAGTAACAAGACACTGTCACTTCAAGGTATTGTGTCATCTGCCAAATCTCTTGAACGAGAAGTAGCTGAGCTTAAAGAGTCTGAGAAGAGCTCATCTACAGTGCTATACACTACAGAGAGGGGAAGACCACCTATGAGGACTCAGCAAAAGGGTTCAAAGTGGAAAGGCAGGAGCAGGTCGAATTCGAAATCGAAACTCACATGCTGGTTCTGTAAAAAGGAAGGACACGTTAAAAAGGATTGTTATGCGAGAAAAAGGAAACAAGAGAATGAAGGTCCGGGAGAGGCTGGTGTCATTACTGAGAAGTTGATATTTTCTGAAGCTCTTAGTGTCAATGATCAGCTAGTTAAAGATTTGTGGGTATTGGACTCTGGATGTACATCACACATGACATCTAGAAGGGACTGGTTCTGTAGTTTTGAAGAGAATGAGAAAACGACGATTCTTCTAGGTGATGATCATTCTGTTGAGTCACAGGGACAAGGATCCATCAGAGTTAACACTCACGGTGGGTCTATTAAAATTCTAAATAATGTCAAGTATGTCCCTAACCTTAGAAGAAACCTTATATCAACTGGAACCCTTGATAGATTGGGATATAATCATGAAGGTGGAGCTGGTAGAGTGAGGTATTTTAAGAACAAAACTACAGCACTATGTGGAAATCTGATCTCTGGATTGTATATTCTGGATGGTGAAACAGTTTTGAGTGAAGTTTGCAATGTGGAAAAGGTAAAAGATGACACAAGTTTGTGGCATAGCAGGCTCGGTCACATGAGTCTGAACAGTATGAAGGTGTTGACTGGTAAAGGATTATTGGATAAGAAGCATGTTAAGGATTTAGCCTTCTGTGAGCACTGTGTAATGGGTAAAGCAAAGAAGTTGAGTTTCAATGTTGGTAAACACAACACAGAGGATGCTCTAGGCTATATACATGCAGATCTATGGGGTTCATCAAACGTGACTCCATCATTATCGGGTAAACAGTATTTCCTGTCAATAATTGATGATAAAACCAGAAAAGTTTGGTTAATGTTTCTAAAGACCAAAGATGAAACTTTTGAGAAGTTCTGTGAGTGGAAGGATCTAGTTGAAAACCAGATAGGGAAGAAGGTTAAGGTTCTAAGAACTGATAATGGCTTGGAGTTTTGTAATTCAAGATTTGATGAATATTGCAAGAAGCATGGTATTGAGAGGCATCGTACATGCACCTATACTCCACAGCAAAACGGAGTTGCTGAAAGGATGAACAGAACTTTAATGGAAAAGGTGAGATGCTTGTTAAATGAATCAGGTCTTGAAGAAGCTTTCTGGGCTGAAGCAGCATCTACTGCAGCATATTTGGTAAACAGATCACCTAGCTCTGCGATTGATCACAATGTCCCTGAAGAGTTATGGCTGGACAGAAAGCCAGGATATAAGCATTTGAGAAAGTTTGGTTCTGTAGCCTATGTGCACCAGAGTCAAGGAAAATTAAAGCCAAGGGCTTTGAAAGGAGTCTTCTTGGGGTATCCACAGGGCACAAAAGGTTATAAAGTTTGGCTGCTGGATGAGAAGAAATGTGTGATTAGTCGTAATGTGGTGTTTAATGAAGAATTAGTCTATAAAGACTTGATGAAGACAGTTGAGAAACAGGTTCAACCAGAGGAAACTGACCAGTCTAAAGAAGTGATTTCTGTGGTGAATAATAAGACTAAGCTGGTTGAAGAAAGTTCTAAGCAAGGTGGAGAAAGTTCTAAGCAAGGTGGAGAAAGTTCTAAAGAAGGTGGAGTTATCCTAGTTGACTCCAGTGAATCTGAGGATGAATATTCAGAAACAGATGAAGCTCCTGTTGCTGGTGAGGATTTGAGTAATTACCAACTTGCAAGAGACAGAGTAAGGAGGGCAACAAAAGCACCAGTCAAGCTCTCAGACTATTCACAATTTGCTTTTGCATTATATACTGCAGAAGACATTGAAAGTGAAGAGCCTCAATGTTTCCATGATGCTAAGAAAGATAAAGATTGGATTAAATGGAATGGAGGCATGACTGAGGAGATGGATTCTTTGATAAAGAATTATACTTGGGATATAGTTGACAGACCTATGAAACAGAAGGTTATTAGTTGCAGGTGGCTCTATAAGAAGAAACCTGGAATTCCTGGTGTAGAGGATGAAAGGTATAAGGCAAGGTTAGTTGCAAGGGGTTTCTCACAAAGGAAAGGAATTGACTATGAAGAAGTGTTTGCTCCAGTGGTTAAACATGTATCAATCAGGATTCTCATGTCTCTAGTAGTTGACAAAGATTTAGAGTTAGAGCAGATGGATGTGAAAACCGCTTTTCTGCATGGTGAACTTGATCGTGAGCTTTACATGGAACAGCCAGAGGGGTTTGAGGTAAATCCGGATAAGGATCAAGTCTGTTTGCTTAAAAAGTCTCTTTATGGCTTGAAACAAGCACCTCGCCAATGGAATAAGAAGTTTAACACTTTCATGATTGATCAGAATTTTACAAGAAGTGGTCATGATTCCTGTGTATATGTTAAAGAGATAAGTCATGAGGATTTCATCTACTTGCTATTGTATGTGGATGACATGTTGCTGGCAGCTAAGGATATGACAGAAATTAACAAGCTGAAGGCTGCTCTGAGTTCAGAGTTTGAGATGAAAGATATGGGACCTGCGAGCCGTATTTTAGGCATTGACATCAAGCGTGATAGAGAACAAGGAGTCTTGTATTTGTCTCAGTCACGGTATCTTGAGAAAGTCTTACACCGATTCAACATGAGTGAAGCAAAAACTGTAAGTACTCCCATTGGTGCACATTTCAAGTTAAGCTCTGTTGAGAATGATGAGGAATGTGTAGATACAGATAAAGTTCCTTATTCAAGTGATGTGGGTAGTGTTATGTATGCAATGATAGGTACTAGACCAGATGTTGCTTATGCTATTGGTCTTGTGAGTAGGTTTATGAGTAAACCTGGAAGCATGCATTGGGAAGCTGTTAAGTGGTTGTTGAGATATTTGAGAGGGTCAGCTGATTTGAATCTGGTTTTTACAAAGAACAAGGATTTTGTTGTGCAAGGGTATTGTGATTCAGATTTTGCTGGAGATCTTGATAGGAGAAGATCTATTAGTGGCTATGTGTTTACTGTGGGTGGAAACACTGTAAGTTGGAAGTCAAGTCTACAACAGATTGTAGCTCTGTCAACGACTGAAGCTGAATATATAGCACTTACAGAAGCAGTGAAGGAAGCTATGTGGATCAGGGGTCTTTTAGAAGACATGGGACTTAAGCCTGAAAGAGCTTCTGTTTGGAGTGATTCACAATCTGCTATATGTTTATCGAAGAATAATGCTTTCCATGAAAGAACAAAGCATGTGGCAACGAAGTATTACTTCATAAGAGATGTGATTGAAGCAGGTGAAGTTGAGGTTAAGAAGATACATACTTCGAGGAATCCAGCAGACATGCTTACAAAAGGCATACCTGTGCATAAGTTTGAAGCAGCTTTAGATCTTCTAAAGTTGCTCAGGTGAGTCAACAAGTGACTTGGCTGAAGGTTAAACTCATGTTAGTGCAGTCCGTTAGTGAAGAAGGAAACTTGAATCAAGGTGGAGTGTTATTGTATACTGATTCAGTTTCTATTTGGTTTTAATCGATGACTTGATTAAACCGGTACAAGTTGGTTCAGTGGCTGATTTTCGGGTTTGGGAATTGCTGAGTAAACCAAGTGAGAGAGGAAGCAGAGTAAAGACTCTAACTGCAGTGGAGGCTTCACTTATTATTAGAATCAGATTTGTTATTAATCCGTTTTCATCGTTTCTTTTCTTCTTCACTTGTTACAGTCTTCTTCTTGAGAGAGAGAGATTGAGTTCGCCACCATTGTTGTAAGCTCGGATTGAGCTCAAACTTCTTCTTGTTTTCTAGTGGATTGCCGAGTTGATTCGGCCCCAGACATAGGCTTAATCACACCGATCTTGCTGAACTGGGTAAACAAAAATTGTTTCTTGTGTTTTGTGTGATTCTTTGTAAATTCGTTCATTCTTATTTTGAAATCAAACGAGTGTGAGAGTGAATGTGAGATTGTGAGATTCAGGGAACCAAATTTTGTAGAGATTCCGTAACATATAGTCCCCATAAATAGAAATACTCACTAGTCACACAAAAAAAAAAAAAAAAGGAAAGAAAGAAAGAAATAGTCACTAGTTACTAATTAGTTTATCGGCTTTAATTTTCAGTTTGTTACATATTTAAGCCTTGCATATCAGAATATTAGTATCACTTTTCTCATGTTGGAGGATTTGTCTGTCCCTGCTGTTGGGTTTGGTTGTTGCCTATTTATGAGATTGCTTCTTATTTTAATTTTAATTTAATTTTTTTTGTGTTATTTGATATAATTAATTAGTGAGAATACTAGAGGTTGACAAAATAAATTTCCACAGCCAGAATGTATAAAATCGACAATTCCAAGACGAGATTGAAATTTGATGGCATTTATTGTGATGGATGTTTTTAGTTTGTTGATGAATCATCAATCCTTATGGTTTGACATAAATTAATCCAAATATATAAATGCAAAACTAAAAGAAGGGCAAGAAATGACAAGAAAAAGTTTAATGAATTGAAAGCTAACCTAATGTATTATTCTACTTTAATCGTAACTGAGTTTTAGATCAAAGACAACAGTCATTTGAAGCTTAGTAACGCCAAACAAAAAAAATGGTAATTAAATAGCAAGTTTTGTTGATATGTATGACAATCTTCTACTTAATACAAGAAACCAATTCCTTCCAAAAAGAAATAAATTAAACAAAGTTAATTTTAATATTAGTTCTCTCCATTTAATAATTTTTAACAAAGAAACAAATGAGAAAAGTCGAGATTTATGTTGACTTGTGTGATCTCATAGTTTGACAAAATTATACAGCCTTTTTTACCTGAACTCTTAATTTGAAATAATCATCATTTCTCCAGCTCTTACATAACCGCGTTTTGAATTTTTTATTGGCCGCTGCTTAAGTTTATCATATAGTTGTATTATATTTTTGTTGATGTTAATCACATTACAATATGATTGGAAGTTATGTAATGGAAAATTCTATGAAACCCCATAGTCATTTCTTCCAATAATAAGTTCTTGAAACACTAAAATCGAAAAAGGTTCTTGAAACACGTCAAAGCTGCCATATATTTTAATACTTATTTACTTATATTTTAAATCCTGCTTTGTTTCATGCAATATATACTATATATCTAACTATATTTGTTTAATGCTACCTATTATTATCATAAACAATCAGGACATGTTTTACCTAGTGAAATTTTTATTTATAAACTAAAATGCTTGAGATATTTACCTTTTGTAAACCAAGTTAAGTTTATTAGGATGTCAATATTAGGAGATAAATGAAAATATTAGTTTCGACAAAGATTAGGAAATATTCTTCTTGGAAATTTAGGTCGGTTGTCAAAATCGGTCTCAAGTTTGATTAAATACTCTTGTATCATGTTCATAATTGAATAACAAAGTATTAAACAATACAAGCTTTACAAGTTTGTTTTTCTTTACAAAATGTATCTCATTAGAAAAATAAAACACATGGTAATAAATAGATAGAGAAAATAACTTTATTGAAATTAGAATAAAATAGACATAAGTAAGGGCAAAACTGGGAATTCACATTCATTTTGATTGAAAAAGCGGTGTATATAAGTTGTAGACTCTCTTGTCATAAGTTCTTCTCCAGAAGATAACAAAAACAGAGCAGAGCTCTTCAAAAAAGAAAAAAAAAACAGAGCAGAGCTTTTCAAAAAACAGAGCCAAGAAGAACTTTCCTAAAAATTCAAAATCATCGAAGAATCAACAGAGGCGAGAGAGATGGGAGACGTGGTTTTGTTCATCGAGGAAACGAATTCGAAATTGAGAATCTCGCGTTGCAGAATCTGTCACGAAGAAGAAGATGAAAGTTTCTTCGAAGTTCCTTGTGCTTGTTCAGGCACCGTTAAGGTAAATAACCAACAAAAACAAAACTTATTATATGAATTTTAAGTCTCTTTGTTTCGATTTTCTCTGTGTTCTTTTTTTTTTTTTTTCTCGAAATTTGAAATTAATGGATTATTTCTTTTTATCAGTTCGCACACAGAAATTGCATACAACGTTGGTGTGACGAAAAAGGAAACACGACTTGTGAAATCTGTCTTCAGGTATTTTTCTTGCTTATCAATTAACCAGAATTATAAATTTATCCGATTTTTTTTTTTTTTTTTTTTCTTTGTGGTTTTGAAATGATTCGAAAAAGTTTTATGTTTCGGTGAGGATTTGTTTTTTTATTTTGTGATGTGCGCTTCGCTGTTTTCATATAATTTATGTTTTCTTTTGTCTCCCAATTCTTATTTCACGAATTGCTTATTGCGTCACTGTTTCTTCCATGTTGGTTTTTTGTCGTCAAATAATTTTCATACTGATAATGATAAATTAGGGGAAATAAAATTAAAATTTGATTGTCGTAATCATTTGTGAACTTACGGCTTTTAAAAATATTTTCTTTTTAAATTCAATGAATGTTTAAAAATAAAGTTGGAAACCAAAAATTATAACTGGGTTTCATTTTTTTGCTTTTTCTGTGGGACCCAATAAAATTAGCAGGACGAATGTTATTGTCCTAAAGGCTAAAACTGAGTTTGTTGTTTTGTTTTTAATAAATAAATAGAGTTGTAAGCTTGTAATGACAAAACAAATAATGGAAATTATGAAACTAATAAATAACATTAAAAATCATGCAGGTGTATAGAAATGGATATACAGCAGTTAGAAAACAATCTAAAATAATAATAGAAGAAGAAGAAGAAGTCACAATCAGGTAAAAAGATTTGTTAAGGAAAAAAAAAAAAAAAGATTGAATAATGCAAATAATTGACCCATTGACGTGGTTTCCTGATTCTTTCCTTGTCTACGCGTTGGGGAGATAGCTTTGCAAATAGTTTATTACTCATATATTCTACTAATAATATTTTGTATTTTATTTAAATGAAACAGAGAAAATGGAAGAAGAAGAAGAAGAAGAAGATTAGTGTCTATAGAAGAATCCGATTTTTCTGAGTGTAATTCTGTTGCTGATAGAGGAGCTTCGTTTTGCAGATCATTAACTTTCACTGTAAGTTGTCTCTCTTGATCATTTATTTTTAATGTTAGTTAATTACCAGAATTCGGGTAGAAAGTGATTATTATAATAAATTAGTTAAAACAAATGATTAGAGATGGGGAAAAGTCCATAGCTCTGAAATAGATATGGCAACCACTACTTACTGTTCATAGCTTTTTGGCCAAATCTATTTCGTAGTTATGTGGCAAACAAAGCCTATAAATGTGATTTTTATTTTCTTTTATTTTTTTGGTTCTGTGTGGTGTGAATATTATAATGTTGAAAAAGAACTCTTCAACATATTTCAAAAGGAATGCACATGTTACCGTTATAAAACTTTTGTCACTATATTAATATATTTATAATCATCATAGTCCTTTACCCTTAGTCTGAAGTATTATGCTATTATTTCTCCTCCATAGTTTAATTTAGTCAAGTTTTTGAGGTTGTGGCAGCAATATTGGGGGTTAATAAAGTTTATATTTAATGGTTGGAATGTTGTTGCAAAAAAAAAAAAAAAAAAAGAGAAGCAACATAGGTTGGGTAAAGTTGGTTGGCCAAGAAATTGAGTTGTTAGTCTTATTTACAATATACAAACCTTGTTTCACCTAAGACCACAACTCCTACCAAAATATTTTCTTACCCTTTACTAAATCTGGATTGGTTAATATCACATACTCCTTCCAGTTGTGTATTATACCTCAAACCAATGTTAGAAGTATTTGAAAATCGTATCTGTTAGAATTAATGCATACATTATTTTGCAGCTTTCAGTGTTTTTGCTGATGAAACATACATTTGATGTGATTTATGGAACCCAAGAGTATCCATTCTCAGTATTTACGGTAAATGCTCTTCCTTTTTAAACCTTTAAAATATTTTAGTTTTGTTTCAGTCGTGTATATATATATATATATATATATATATATATCTGAAATAGAGTTGAATGGATGAATATGAACGCAGGTACTAACATTAAAGGCCATTGGGATTTTATTGCCAATGTTAATTATAATTCGGACAATCGCAACTATTCAGAAAGCTCTTCGTCGTCACCAATATCCTGTAAGTTCCCCAGTTTATTTCATTTATATATAATATATTGAAAATGAAAAATAAATATGTTTGACCATATATATAAAAATATATATTTAAATAAAATGCATGTGAGAAGTGAATATTAACATTGACGCATGCGAGTAGGAATTAATAGTTCGTAGGTACCACGTTTTGAAAAGATTTGTGATATCATGGGAAAATGAGAAATTTCAACTCTCTATATTTGTTGACTTTTGGTGATGTTTGACTTTTGAAAAATAGGAATCTGAAGAAGATACGTTGAGCTCTTCTGACGACGATGATTTCGAAGAGGAGCAACAGCAACATTTGGCTTAAACCCGCAACCTTTTAACTAATTTTTTTTTTATTTTTTTTCGTCTTTATAATTCATTATTTTTACGGAAAAAGCATCTATTCGTTGCTCATGGTCCTTACAAAGTAAAATTAAAAATCCACTTTTTTTTTTTTTTTTTTAATTCGCGTTTGATTATTTTCCATGATATCAAATTCGCAACTTGTTTTAATAAATATAAAAATATAATCAAACCATGCTCTTAAGAAACAGAATCTGCCCATCCTACTCAACAATATATTCACAAAATTGACCCATCTTACTACTATACAAGAGTAAAAAGTAAAAACCCCTCAAACCTGACGACACAAAAGACACTGAAGTTAAAACCACACCTCAAAACTGAGTCTACTTGGGAGTTTTAACATGAGAAAGCTTATCATCGATCAAGCTTAGTTTAAGCCTTTAAGGGTTAAGAAAAAGAAAACAAAAGGGAAAGGCGTAGAGCAGTTAAATCAGTTGATTAATCGGAGAAATGTGTTGGCCGTGTGGTGTAGCTCAAACAGTGAGTCCTTTGAAGTTGAGTAATTAGGATCTGATGCAACACTTTTGATGATCTGCTTTACCATTGCTGCAATCTTACCATCTGGTTTTCTATGTTTTTTACCGTATAAGTCCTCGAATTCTTGGGATTTAATCATGGCTCTCTCAAGTACGTAATCTGGAAGACCTATGGAGATCGAACAAAGAATATATATGATTGAGTGAATGCTTAAGTGAAAAGAAAAGGAAAACAAACCGGGAAGTGAATTCAAAAGTCTTTTACCAGCTAACCGAGCTACGTTAACTCCATAGCTTTTAGGACATGCACCAGGCGTCAATCTATAGAGAAATGTAACTTCTTCTACTCCACCAATTCCTTCTCCTACTTGACATGCCATATGGCAAAGTGATACCTATCCAAAAAATATCGAGCAATCGGTTTTTGAGCAAAATTTCATTATGTACACAAACAATCAGATGATTGATGATATAGTCTCAAGTCTTTCAAACGCATAATCTGAAGCAGACACTTTTCACAATACCTTTGGATTGGCTTGATAATCCATAGAGAGACGATGATAGTGAGTAGAGAACAATCCTCGACACTGCACCTTGTCTATGAAGTGCTCAAGTACAGATTCCCTGTATATATAGTTAAAAAATATTTTAAACAAACTGAACAATAACAGTAAGACCTGACAACAAAATACACAATCATGATTCAACATACGCTATGGCTTGTCCATCTGATGTGGCTGTTCCTCGTCCAAGCTCATCTAGCACCACCAGAGAATTTCGTGTAGCTGATGTCTGCATATATAATGATATTACAACCTTCTATCAATGTGTTTGTTGGTATTTCGTATAGTGTAACAAAGCATGTGACCAACACTCAAAAGAGTAACAATTGTGGTAAGTTTCACATTAATCTAATTTTTTTTTCATGTAATCAATTTGCAAACAGCATGGACATACTTACCAACATTACGGCAGTTTCTGAAAGTTCTGTTAAAAACGTACTTTGTCCTGCCATAATATGATCTTTTGCACCCATCCGGACAAAAATTCTGTCAACAGGCGAAAGCTCAAAGGTTTCTGCTGGGACATCAGCTCCAATCTGTGAAAAGATCATCATTGCGTGAGTCTCTTTCATTGACATTAAATGGGTCAAGGTCCATTGCCTTCAAAGTTTTTAAAATGATAGCGTTACCTGAGCCAAGATTACAGCCAAGCAAACTTGGCGAAGGAGGGTTGATTTTCCACCCATATTAGGACCTGTGAGGAGGATGAAACTGGCTTCCTCAGCACCACCTATCTTCACATTATTTGGTACAAATGAGCCTCTGCCTAACGAATCACCCCTTAGAACTGGATGCCCTAGACCAGTGGCGGACAATTGTGGAACATCATCAGCTGTAGAACCTAATATTACTGGGCGGCATCTTACTCCTTCGTAAGAATCACTTGCAAAAGCGAGGCTGATCAACACGTCTAGCTCTGCAATAGAATGAATTCATGTCACATATCCACAGAATCATTTAAGTGCACAATTTGTTGGCATGCCTAATTCTATTAGACAATCTCTCGCTTATAGGATACACCGATACATGTTCTTCTGCATGTCTACTTCAAACTCAGTTTATAAAGTGTGAAATCAAACTCGATTCTAACTAGCTCGACAAATACATTTTCTGGAGGAAGATGCTGACAATTTCTTTAAAAGAAAAGACAAATCAATATTTTCATTAAAACATGAACTTGTCCATACCAGCTGTTGCAGAAACCAATTGTCTCCATTTTTCTTGATGCTCGCAGAAACGTACAATCAATCTCTGTGAAATGCTCTTTAGAGCCAACTCTTTTTCAGATTTTGCTTGTGATAGCTCTTTTAATAATTTCTTGATGGTTGGAGTCCAATATCGAAAGAAACCCTGAAAGAGAGTAATCAGTAAGAAAATCTTATTTTTAAAATCTATATATAGTAATCTCTATATAGTAAGTATACCAGCAATTATGAGAAGACTATATATCCTCCTAACAGCAAGGTTAAGATCACGAGGGAACAATCACAAAATGGTAGACAGAAAGACTCAACTTAGACCATCATATCGACTTGTTAAGATAAAAAGGATATGCCAATTTTTTCAGAATGTGAAACTTGGTACAATTTTTACCTTTCTGGATGAGCATAATTCATAATCTCGAGGAACACTCCCACTTAAACTTTCAGGAACTTCCAAGAGGTATTCGTCTTTTCCAACTGTAACATAATTCATCTGTATAAGAAGACAAAAGATCACCAAAGCTCTGATCAGAAAACCCTTAGTTGATTAGCCATTTAAGGAGTAAAAACAAAAAAAGAAGAAGTAATTCTCACTGATGAATCTCCAAGTAATTTCCGTTGCTCCTTCAGATGTTTTCTCAAACTGGACTCAAATTCTTCTACTGTTTTGCAGGCAAAATCATACTCTTCATCTGCTCCTTCATGGGGTACTACACGTCCCGAACTGTGAGCTTCTACCCAGTCAAAAGCATCCTTGAAATACTTAATGGAGGATGAGATGTTCGGAAGACTTTGACCTGACATAAAAATGATGTAAGATGCTGTGCCGATCTGCCAGTCTAAGAATGTAAATATGGAGCGTAGTGATGATACCAGGAGTTAGTAAACTAAGCAGACGCCTGGATTTATCATGCTTCAAGACAGCACCGAGACAAGAGCATGCTTCTGCCATTGTTTCACAACCACGTAGAGTTGATATGAACTCTTGTACATGCTTCTTTGCTGAGTCTTCATATAAAACCACTTTATCTCCATTTCTTCCACTAGCTTCACTGTAACATGTAACACAATGAGTTTTGAACAAATATGTTTAGTAAATATTTGATAAAAGCATATACTGTAATCTATTTAACATAAAAAACAAACATATACTGTAAGAAACAATGTGTCCTCAATCCAGCTAATCCCTTACATGCTAGAAAATATACGTGCAATCAACCGCTCCATGTCTGGAAGCCTGGACAACGCCTTCCGAAATTCCAGCGAGTACGAAAGATTTTCACCCTGAAGGAAGGGAAAGCACCATAATACAGAGTTGTCAGATGGATAATGTAAACAAGGGTCTTGACATTGCATGTTGAATTATTTCCGGGAATAGATGGTTAGTTGAAAGTATAGGAAACAGTGAGATACAGTGGTATAACATGATAACACCCATAATGGGAAAAGTGTAGTTCTGAAGAGAGATTCATGGATTGCGAAACAGAAAATGATAAAGGGTAAATGGGAAACAATGGCATGTTATTGTTTAGTTGACAAACCAAAAAATGTATCCGATTACTAATAACCCATGGACCACATGCCAGCAGCATATGAAGTCAACCAACTTGTTTAAAGACTCACCCGCAGAATTGCTACAGCATCTTGACGTTCCTTGATCAGTTCCACATTATATAAAGGTCTTGCCAGCCACGTTTTCAGTAACCGTTTCCCAGATGCAGTGACACATTGATTCAATTGTGCATACAGCGTTCTTCAAAAGACAGCACTTTAGATTTAGAACAAATCAATTATGTTTGCTAATACACAGTAAGATCGAGAAATTTTACCCTGAAACGCCTCCATTTCTACTGTTTTCAAATATCTCGAGGTTTTCGAGAGCAGCAGCATCAATAACCATGTGTTGTTTCTCAATAAAGTTGCTGAAATCACAGTAAGGCAGGGATTCAAACTTGGCAAATCTAAGCAGACTCTCATCCAAGAAAGCTTGTCTCAGGTAGTAAATGGCACCACCAAGAGCAGAGAGTGCCAGGCTACCACCATTATCTCCAGTTGCTAATTCAGACAACAATTTTGGTAGGAAGCTTGCATCACTTTCATTGTTAAGGGATTCCTCATCTGGAATCTTTCCCTCACCAGAATAAACCGACGACGGTTGAGAACTGATTCGCTTGTAGAAATTTCCAACTTCATGAATGGTCTTCTCTGCATCCCAGAATTCAGAAAGTGGAACCAGATTATTTACCAAGGGATTTCTGGTTTGTCTTACTATTGTTCTCTCTGTTGTAGAACTCAACACCTTAGCTGGTTTAATGATTTCCACCGGCCTTATCTCAGAGAGCAGGCAAGATAATGCACTGCAATCTTGATCATCCTTGAACTGGTAGGAATGGAAAAAAAAAAATGGCGTCAAATAGAATAGAAAAGTAAAAAAAAAAAAAAAAAAAAAAAAAAAAACACCAGGACAGTTTCTAATAGAGATGATACGAGAAACGTTACGTATACAGCTTTTCTTTCAATCAATTTAACAACTAGAACTCACCTGTCCCAGCATTATTTTCTTTGCCGCAACATCAACCAAGCAGACACCAAAATTGTGCTCTGCTTTCTGCTCAGTTAAACTTTCTCCTCCTTCCGTCAACGCCATTAGGTAAGATGCATCCGGATTAGTTAATAGCATCTCCCCATCTGTCAGCGTGCCTTTTGTAACAACTGCACATATTTCACGCTTAACAACCTACAAGAACAGGAGTGGCGTCACTAGGAGTCCTCCCTATCATAATTTTTCTACACTGGCATCAGCCAAGGTGAACAAATTTGAGCTTCAATAGCAAAAAACTTAATTGAATTGAAATTGGTGATGCCTACTAAATTAAATTCATAGTGAGACATACTTTATCCTTGGAACCTTTCTCTTTTCGGCGTTGCTCCAGCTGATCAGGTGTTTCTGTTTGCTCTACAACTAAAACCCGATAGCCCTGTTCCATTAAATTCAATTAACTTTGTTTCTACCCAAAGTCCAACTGCTGCTCATGAATATAATTTCTCCACACATAACAAGAAATAGATTATGCTTGGATTAGAGTTGATATGTTTCGGAAACAAACCTTTCTAACTAATTTCTCGATGTTTACAGAGAAATTTTTTTCCGGAAATCCACAATGAGGTTGTTCTCCCTACAAAACAAAAGTATATGTCAAGTGCTTTCAGTGGGAAACATTAGAAGCAATACAGGAGATATTTATCATGTAACACCACCGAAAATAACCTTTGTAGCATGATTTGATGTCAAATCTTTTGGTTATTGGACATTTTTAAGAGATGTATTCAAACACATCAACAAGTCATGAGTTGTAACAAAACAGTTACCTTCATGTACTGTATATCCAGTTCCTTGGCTCCTACATGCGCATCCATCTCAAAAAGCTCATAGAATTTACCCATCTGATTGCCAAAAAAGAAAATCCACTTATCCTAGAATATCCCATCAATAAAAAAAAGTTTTAACTAAATAAGCAATTATCGTTCTACCTTGAAAAATACAACTTTGTCCATATGCTTTGATTTAAACTCCCACCATTGTCTCTGAAAAAGGTCACGAAATCAAATAAGTGAAAGTTGATTAGCTTCGCAAATATCCTGAACAGATTTCTGTGTGCTCTTACCTGGCCTCCTGTTAATCTTTTCACAAAATCAGGAGGAAGGTAGAGTGTCCTTGGATCATAATTCTCATCAGTAGGGCGTCTCCTTTTCCCATCCCTTCGATCTCTGTTCATCAGAAATAGTTCAAAACAACAAACACATTAAAACTTAAGCTAAAATAGGGATCATGAAGTTAAAAGAAAATTAGAGATATTCCTGTAAGTAGAAGAAAATATTGCTTAAGATACAAATGACCCTTATGTAGATCTAGATAACCGCGAGGTTAATAAGTAGATATCCTAGATTCTCTACTCCTAACCACCCAGTAAAAAGCCTCTAAGATGGTGAAAGACTTACACTCCCAGGAAGTGGAATTTCTCAGATTCACGAGCACCAAATCTAGCCAGAGCATCCCCATCCAATATGTTATCTTCCAAACCCTTGACCACCCTATCAGCTGCAATAAGACACAGAGAAAATTTAGCAACCAACAACAAACACGATCTGAAACCAAAGTCAGTGCAAGAGACATAGCACAAACCAAAAATGCAAAAACAAGAGATTATTTGGTTAACCTTGTTCAATCTTCCTCGCAGGCTCCACAACAGAAGCCTTAAAAAATTCCAAGCTGATGTCTTTATCAGTCTTACTTTTCTTCTCACCACCTGATTTCGTTACTTCACTGGTCTTGCGCTTTCTAGACTCAGTTTTGGAAACTCTATTTACTTTGGGAGTTTCTTCCACCAGCTCATCTTCATCCATCTCATTCTCGTCATCCAACTCCACATCATCTTCTTCGCTCTCACATACCTCTTTCACCACGTTTTTTCCCCAGTCTTCATCGCTAGAATCATCACCGTCACTTTTATTTTCTTTCTCTTCTTCTACATTACCCATTTCTACATCATCATCTTCATCCGTCACAACTTTTCTGAAAGCCGAAACGCCTCGTCTCAATCGCTTAAACGGATCTCCTGATTTTGAAGCAACCACCCACTCAATCTTCTCCTTGCCCAAATCCAAAGACTCCTCTTCCCCATCATCATACTCCACCACATGCTTACCCTCACCTTTAGAATAAAATGTCACGTTACCATCATACCATCTCTTATCCAACGGCCAGTAAACCCTAACTTGCTTTCCCACCACCTCATCCCCGTACGTCGGCGAAGGTGTCTGTCCGATGACGAGGAGGGGCTTCTTAAGCTTGGACTGTACAGGAGAAGGAGTCGCCGGACCAGGGCTGGGACTACGAGCAGGAGGATCAGACCTAGGTTTAGGGTTCAATTTGGGGGTTTTCTGAGGCGGAGAATTAGGGTTAGGGTTAGGGTTAGAATTGGGGGTTTTCTTATCGGAGAGTGATGGAGAGGGAGAAGAAGATTTCCCAAAGAAAGCTGTGATTTGACGCTGCTGGTTCACCAACGGAGATCTTCCGCTGATTTGTCGGCGAGACGGCGCCATCGGAGAGAGTTGGAGGGAAGTGAGATAGTCGGCGAAGAGAGTGTGAATCGATAAGAAGCTCTAATTAAAGATTGCGCGGGAGTTTTCACCGGCGAAATGGCGGGAAACAACGCTCTAGAAATGGCGGGAAACAACGCTCTTGTTTATTGATTCGAACCTTGGTATAGACAAATTCTCTCTAAGATCATGAGACAAGTTGGGTCATCGTCAACGATAAGAACTGTAAGACCTGAAGGAAACATCTCCACGACTGAAATGATGATCATTTCTATGGTTTAAGTTCAGTTTTTTTGTCATATCTCTTTGAGGTTCCTTTCAAGTTCATCTGTTTCCAACAGTCTTTCGTCTGTAATCATTGTATATCCAGATAACCCAAATTCGAACCCACATGTATTAAATATTATAACTCATCGGATATTTTTGCTAGAGTCTAACCTAATTCAAACCCGATTTTTTGAATCAGAGTCTCAATTTAAGTTTTCGGATACCGGTTTTTTGCCCAGGACTAATCATGATTAGTACTGTGTTTTTTTAAAAAGAAATCTAATATATTTGCTAGAGTCTGTAATGGCCCAAATAAATAAAAAGCGTAATAAATAATGCAACAGTAACATATACTAAATTAATAATCATATAGACCAAGCCACTTCTAAATTTCCAAAAATTATACAAAAGTAATTTTTGTTTCGCAATCCTTAACTTTTAAAAATATCACTTCTTCTACGTTCTCTCTATTTAAAGTTGAGAAATGTATAGAAAATAAAGAAGCACAGATACATTAACTTAAATAAGACATAGTTGGTCGCCAATTTTGTGGTGTCACTTGATTTGTTTTAGTAAAAATAAGAGAAGGGGACATTCAGATAAAACGGATGTCAAAGGTGTTGGGATCAATCTGCCAAACGTTCAAAGCTGCATATTCCTCCAAACACTCCTTTAGCTGAGCTTCACTGTATCCCTGTTTACACACAGATCACACTATGTTCAGTGATCATCATCATCCATATGAATAAGAAGAAGATGAAGATTAAGTATAAACTAACCTTTCTGGAGATCCAGTTAAGAGCATTGGCGTAGCTCACATGAGTCTTGTTGGATCTTGCAGCTTCGTCTCTTATGATTGAGTAAGTGTCTGATATTGCATCCAGTCCTGCTTTTTGTCGATCATCCGCATACAATGATATTTTCGACATCTGCATTAGTCTTAGCGCTTCATCAACATCGCTTTGCGCAACTGTTTCTGAGAATCTCAACCTTGCTAGTGCCTATAAACAAAAACAAAATGTAAATTGTGTCACAACTAAATCCAACCCTAGTTCTCTAACTTCAAGTCTTTTTTTGCTTTTCTTATACAATTAAATATTCTACTTACAGCGGATATGCGCAGAATGCTGAGCAGAGTTCTCACTGTTGTGTAAGAATGAGGAGTATTTGATTTCGCTTCTTCTTGCCTGATGCTGGAATAAGCTGTTGCGATATATTCCTCTAACTCTTCTGGAACGTATGGTGATAATCTCCTCGCTGCTGAAATGTATGCACTAGAAAACCAGATATGCTCATGTTAGAGCCTGAGACTCTGCAGAATAAGGTTATATTATATGATAGAAATTATCTAACTTACCGGAGAATATTGGGTTCCAGCGGCTCAAAGCCAAGCGCAGGAGACTCTTTTGTCTGATGCACGTGAAGCACATGCTTAGCCAATTCAAGGTCACTGTCCATATCAGCTCGATCTAAGATCAACCACAGAAGATCGAATCTTGAAAGAAGGGCTGGTGGAAGATTTATGTTTTCAGCTGGAGTTCTTCGCAAATCATATCGTCCCCTTCATTAAACACAAAAGATGCATACTTCAATAACCAATAGCAATGATCCCACACCTTTCATAAGTTTTGTTTTTAATTCCTATCATAAAAGGTCAATTACCAGGCTGGATTGGCTGCGGCAAGAACAGCTGTTCTAGCATTCAAAGACGTGGTAATCCCAGCTTTCGCAATGCTTACAGTTTGCTGCTCCATTACCTCATGAATTGCAGTACGATCTGATTCATCCATCTTATCAAACTCATCAATTGCACAGATTCCCATGTCAGCCAGCACCTGAGATAGAGATTAAATCAAAATCTTGTAAATCGCATAAGATATCATATGTCTCTTAGATAACCAAAATGAAATATCATTGTCTCTCACCAGTGCTCCTCCTTCTAAAACCATCTCATTTGTTACTTGATCTCTCATAACAGCAGCGGTTAGACCAACTCCACTGCTACCTTTGCCTGTCGTGTAGACTCCCCTTGGAGCAACATTTATAATGTGCTTAAGAAGCTGACTTTTGGCAACTCCGGGATCACCCATCAGACATATATGCACATCTCCTCTAATCTGCAAATATTATTCATGAATGTATTTATTAAAATTGTCTTCACAAATAAAATATGTCCCAAACAAATGCAATGTGCTCTTTAATGGCTGAAAATCTGTACCCAAAATGTAATTCATAAAGCTCCATAATTAAGACTATGGACACTAACAGTGGATGGAAAGAGGTAAAACGATATAGTTGGAGATGAACTAAACTAAACAACTGCTTTCTAATCAGTGTATAGGCTTTATCATAAAAGATAGCAACATTATGGAAATATTGCCAGATAAGATTTAGAGGACAGGAGAGTTCACCTTCATCCCATCCTTTAACTGCCTGTGAGGAGCACCCACAAGAAGGAGAAGCAAAGCTTTTTTAATATCTTCATGTCCATAAATCTCAGGGGCTAGAGATCGCGACAGCTTATTGTAAATGTCACCGTCCTCAGCCAAACGTGCAATCTGTTCTTCCTCATCCTTCTGAAACTCATATCTGTAGATCACAATAAAAGGTTTAAGATGCTTTCTGATATTGTGCATACACCAAAGCTGCTTTATAACTTAAGCAAATGGCAATAACATGGAATTGGTTACTCAATCAGATATTTCTTAAGGTGTTAAGGTGTAGCAATGGCTTACTCCTCGTATTTCTTCTTGAAATGAGTTACAGCCGTTGCTTCCAGATAGGTGTCCGCTACTAAACCAGCTCGAAGTGCCTTAAACCCAGTGTAAGGAATGGGTAGAAAAATCCCTGAGAATTCAACAACTTCCCCAGGTGCTACCTACAAGGGTTTAAGAAAATTTCGTAAAAATTCTACTATAGTAAATGACACTGAAATCACGATATATTTAGTCCCAGTACAGCAAATTGAAATATTCCTCTTAAATTTCCAATTGCTAAGCTGGCACCATACAAAGTTATTCACTACGCATCTAATGAAAATTTACAGTGTTCACTACTCCATCAGGAGCTGGTGAACCCGTTAATCTATAGTATTCATTTCGTTGAAAGACTGCTCAACATATGGTTTTAAGCCAAACAGTAACTTGTCATTAGACTTTTGCATAATGCAACCGCGCTACTAATTCTGAAAGGAGAACAAATAGACTCCAATAATAGCATGAGAGCGAGGTCAGGAAATAAACCTTTCTTGTCAATTCTCCTCTTAGATGAACAGTCATTGACCTAGGAATATGCCCTTTTGGAACGTGTTCAGTCAACTCTTGCATCTTGGCCTGCAAAATATTGATTTGATTTCACTCATTAGTTTGATATCAGTGCATTCACATAAATGGCACTCATCAACAAGAACAGAACCTCCTGAAACTTTAGAAACTTTGATGCTCTGAGCTGAAGAATAGGATTTCCGGATTTGCTGTTCAGGCGACAGCGGCTGGAGGGGCACTTAAACAAAGGCATGAAGACTCTAGATGTAACTTCCTGAATTAGCACGTAATAGACATATAATCAGAACAAGTAGTTAAAGATATATAAGAAAAAGAAACTAGGATCTGGCAGGCACAGATGGGGTACCTGGTAAATCTCATGACCACAATCTTCGCATGTGTATACAGCAACAGCCATAAGTGGCTTGACATCCGAACAGCGGGTCACAATACCAGATATCCTGACAAGTTGCCCAATGTGTGAAGCTTTAACTTCCCTGATTGTAGAAGGGCGTTCTTTTGAAGAAGCTTTAAAATAAACCTCGCTGAATCAAAATCAAAATCATTAGCAAACAATCCACCAAGTAGCAAATGAACATCGGGAAAAGCGAGGTGTAAACTTACTAAAATCTTTTAATCTCAGAAGGAATTTGCTGATGAGGATCAGAAACATCAGCATTATCAGTACCATCCTCAGCTCTCTGAGTCATCAGTATATCATGATCATCATCTGGAAATGCCTCAGTGGGTTCAGGTAGCAACTCATCAATAGCAGCGGAGAAAATGGAAACATATCGGCGGGTGTTTTCAGTCACCCGTCTGAAAAACTCCTCATTAGAATCTTTATACTGCAACAGCAAAGAGATGAGTATAAATTCACACTTGCCTTTGCAACATTCCAAAAAAGTAACAACAATAAAGGAAAAAAAAAAAAAAACTCACATTGAACAAGTCCACAAGATCCACTTGAATAGCTCGAATCTTACGATTTGAAACCTCTTGCTACATAAATCATAGAGCAGTCAAAATGTACAATACGCTAATTCCCAGTAGATTGGATCTATTGAATAAACCAATTTTCAATTTATCGAGTAAAACCCTAGCTGAAGGAGATTTCACCAAAACCCTAGAAGAGAACATTTTGGTGATTAGAATGAAAAGGAAACTCACGAGAATCTCCATGTACTTAGATCCGCCATTAGCGTCGGCGAAATTCGCGAGAAATTCCTTGGCAAGCGCTGCAGGAAGAAAACGCGAAAAATCAAAACCCACAGAAAGAGATGAAGAACGAAGGAGACAGGAGAGATTTTACCTTTGTCGGCGTCGAAATCAAGGTCTTTCATGGTTGATTGAAACTTGGTCTAGAGAGAAAGAGACGAAGATGAAGAGTGAGAGAACACAAAGTGACTGCATAAATTAAGGCGGTAAAGCGTTGTAGATGACGATGAGATTAGGCGGGAAAATTATACTGAGAAATGGCGGGGGTGATTGGACGGTCCTGATTTAATGATATCGTAATGTCGAAAATACCCCTATCGGAGATTAAAATGAATAAAAAAGTGTGGCTGCTGGGATTCGAGCCCAGGTCTCCACGGCCACAACGTGGAATTCTAACCACTAAACTACAGCCACTTTGTTGTTATAAGATTCACCTTTTATATATTTATTTTCTAAATTTTATATGAAATTTTTTTTCCGAAAATGTGAGAATTGTTTCATCAGCCTCCTTACGCTGAAAACTACTTTGTGTGATTGATTACTTACTTCTTACTTACACATGTCTGAAATCCATTGCCACGATTCAAATTTGTGTGTTTTAAATAAAAGCTTTGATTTTGATTTGTATTTGGTCTCTATTCGACTATAATTTTTTTTTATCAAACTTAGTCAACAAAATCTTTAACATCGCCTTTATTTTAGGCGATTAATAAAATTCATGAAATAAAATAGCAAACCCAAGTGTGAATAATTTCAGTCTACAAAATATCGTCATATCTTCTTCTTCTTCTTCTTCTTCTTCTTCTTCTTTCTTGTTTCTCCTGTAAGTCTTCTTAATTTTTACCTTTTTATTCCCAATTTCTTTGGGAATCAAAACCGAAGAATCTGTGTGTTTTTTTTTTTCAACCTACGACGATCGTCACACATATCTTATGTTTTTTACTTTCTGTTTGAAACCAACTTTTTTATGTCTTGTCTATTATTTTCAAGGTGTTTTATTTATTTATTTTTCTCTTTAATTTCTAGTTGTTGAAAAATATATAAGAAACGATTTTCATTTTCCAGATTTTAAGAAGAATAAGATTGGAATCCATTTATTCTAGTATGACATTTGGCAAAAAGGTAAAAAAAAAAAACAAAATCTTTTATTTTATTTTCTTCTAAAAGAATAGCATATTCTGATAATTTCCAATGATCATGAAGATTTTGTGAAAATGGAGATCAAAATAAGAAATGCAAACCTGCATTAAGTATTTAATCTGTGTATGAAGATAAGGTTTTAAAAAAATGACATCTAACAAACACGTATCCACACGCAATTATCACCAATCTCAAAGAGGAAATATAAACATTCAATTCTCTAAAACCTAACCAACTTGAATTTAAGCCACGTGAAGATGTAAATGTTATATACCCTCTTTTTGTTGTTTTTGTTTTCTCTCAGATTCTGAAATTTGAGTAAAAACAAAAAGTCAACCATTGCAGCAAACTCGTTAGAAGCAAAGTAGAAGAAGAAAATGGCAGGAGGATCGTTTGGTCCGACCGGTGTGGCTAAGGAGAGAGCAGAACAATACCAAGGGAAAGTCACTGGTTATGTCATAATCGCTTGCCTTGTTGCAGCTATTGGTGGATCCATCTTTGGATATGACATTGGAATCTCAGGTTTCTTTTCAAATTTCTCAGACTTTATAGAATCTAAATCAAATTTGGCTGAAATGGGTTTTGTTTACAAGGTGGAGTTACGTCCATGGATGAGTTTCTTGAGGAGTTTTTCCACTCTGTATATGAGAAGAAGAAGCATGCTCATGAAAGTAATTACTGCAAATATGATAATCAAGGCTTAGCTGCTTTCACTTCTTCACTCTACTTGGCTGGTTTGGTTTCAACTCTAGTAGCTTCACCCATCACTAGAAACTATGGAAGGCGTGCTAGTATTGTCTGTGGTGGAATCAGCTTTCTTATCGGAGCTGCTTTGAATGCTGGAGCTGTAAACTTAGCTATGCTTCTGGCGGGACGGATCATGCTTGGTGTTGGCATTGGATTTGGAAATCAGGTTATAGACCAATCTCATCTCTTATGATAAAGCTACTTGCTTTAGAGATAAAACCAATCAAAGTATCTTGCTTTGTTTTTTGTTTTGTTTTGTTTTCAGGCAGTTCCTTTGTATTTATCAGAAGTGGCACCAACTCATCTCCGAGGTGGTTTAAACATGATGTTTCAGTTAGCTACAACTCTTGGTATCTTCACCGCGAACATGGTCAATTACGGTACTCAAAAGCTTAGGCCTTGGGGATGGAGACTCTCTCTTGGTTTAGCTGCTTTTCCGGCTTTGCTTATGACGCTTGGCGGGTATTTCTTACCCGAGACTCCCAACAGTTTGATCGAAAGAGGATTGATCGATAGAGGTCGACAAGTCTTGGAGAAACTAAGAGGAACGGAAAACGTAAATGCCGAGCTTCAAGACATGGTAGATGCGAGTGAGCTTGCAAATTCAATCAAACATCCTTTCAGAAACATCCTGAAGAAACAACATAGGCCTCAGCTAGTTATGGCGATTTTCATGCCTACGTTTCAGATCCTCACAGGGATAAACTCAATTCTCTTCTACGCGCCTGTCCTGTTCCAGACAATGGGATTTGGAGGAAACGCATCTCTCTACTCATCAGCTTTAACAGGAGCTGTTCTTGTGCTCTCAACATTGATATCCATAGCATTAGTTGACAAACTGGGACGAAGAGCTCTTCTCATCAGTGGAGGAATACAAATGATAATATGTCAAGTCATAGTCTCAGTGATCTTGGGAGTGAAATTTGGAGACAACCAAGAGCTATCAAAAGGTTACTCAATAGTTGTAGTCATCTTCATTTGCCTCTTTGTTGTAGCATTCGGATGGTCATGGGGTCCTCTCGGTTGGACCATACCGAGCGAAATCTTCCCATTGGAGACTCGTTCCGCGGGGCAGAGTATCACAGTTGCTGTAAATCTGTTCTTCACTTTCATCATAGCTCAAGCTTTTCTTGCTCTACTCTGTGCATTCAAGTTTGGAATCTTCCTCTTCTTTGCTGGTTGGGTGACTGTAATGACCATCTTTGTCTATTTCCTGTTGCCTGTAACCAAAGGAGTGCCAATTGAAGAGATGACACTCTTATGGAGTAAACATTGGTTCTGGAAAAAAATATTACCTGCAACAAACATTGAAGCTGAGAGCAACAATGAGACAAATCGTTGTGTCTAAAAGAAAAACAGAGTATACTTTTATTATTATGGTGTTAATGAACCAAGAAAGATTAGTTTTTGTCATCCTTGTTACTCTTTCAAGAAACCTTTATGTTATATAGTAAATTCTAAATATTATATTGCTTGCATAAAAGAGATGTGATCATCTACAAACAAAAAAGAAAAGAAAAGCTAATAGAGCAGAGTCACAGTGACTGTTACACCAAAAAAACTCCATTACAGAATTCGTATTTGAGCATAGCTAAATCGGCGTTGGTGATCATATATGTTGCCATCTTCAAGCCTTCTTTGAGGTAATAAAGAAACAAATTGTTTACTCTCTTTTCTCAGGATTCTTCAACATGCATACAACGAGACGGTTGCAATTTTAGGGCTTCCTTTGGATATATCTAAACAAAGATATTCTTCTTCTCCAAAAAACATGGGATCGGAACAGAGCTTGGAGAAGGCGAAACTTCTTTTAAGTAAGCAGCTCCGGCGAAGATCTGCACTCCTTTAAAAGCTTTGATCTGCTTCAACACAATCTCTGGTTCAGGTCCAAGTCTATTAGTAGACGTTACAATCAGATCAACATCATTCGTCTTCAAAACAGGTCGTCTTGTATTATCTCGATCGCTGCAGCTATTAGTCTCCTCGTTACGAAACGCGCTTAATGGCTCGCCGCGCTTGAGGATCTTGACTTGTCCCATTACAAGATTGCTATTCGCCGCCGGAGGGCTGCCTTTGCGTCGGCGAAGAGTCGTCTTAGCAGCGTAAGAGTGGCGGCGAGGGCAAGAATTAGGGTTAGGGTGGGTTAGGGTTTGGTGATCGAATCGATGGTTAAAAGAGTTTTGAGAAGAGACAAGAATCGCAGTGGCCATGGCTTTACCTTTTGAGATTACAAGGGAACGGGCTCTTGTTTATTTATATTTATTTATATAATCCGAGACTCGACCGACCAAACCGATTGTTAAATGTAGTTATTTAGGGTTTTTATTGTAATTTAACCAAGGATTATAGGGTTTTTTTTTTTTTGTCTGCATTATATTATAGGTAGTTTAATTTAGCCATTTAGGGTTGCACGAGGTTTATGTAACCATAAGTTTTAATTTTTTTAATTAGTATTAATTGTTTGCAAAAGTAAAAAAAAAAGGGTACTGTATAAGGAAACGGTTTTCTAAAATACAAAATAATTTGATGGTTTTGATTTACACTAAAGGATGATAATAAGATGCAAAAATCATGACAAACTTTGTTTGAGTTATGACAAATTTTTAAGAGGAGACAGTGTTGTTGTGCTCCTTTGATTTAGCAAGTTTAGCTTGTATGAGTTTGTCCAAGATCGGTGGCTCCAATGGTATCACATCAAGACACCTCTCCGAAGCCGCAACAATCACCTGTAAATAAACAATAAACATGATATGAGAGAATGAATGAATGAATGATCAGTTACAAAAGCTAGACACAGATCCTCTTAATCCTTCAAAAGCAAAGGAAGAAGACTTAATCACCTCGTCGAGCAAGAAGTCAATTGCAGCTTCGTCCTCAACTGTTTCCTTCAAAGGAGCTTTCAAGAACTGAATGTCTAACTGAATCTGCTGGAACCCGCTCCGGTTAAATGTTTGGAGCCGAACATATTCTTGCAAACTCTTCAGACAGAGTTTTACTATCGTCGTAACAACGGATTCCTTTTTATGGGAACAACGAATATATGTAGATCAGAAGATGATGATCATGTGTGTTTGATATGACTTAAAGGGAACCTCTATTTTGTTTAGTTCTTACCTGCGTAAATTCAACCTTGGTGAATATTTCTACTTTTTGCTTGAACAGTTTTGCAAGATGTGTCTCGAAAAGCTGACTACGAGCTCTTTGTGAATTTGACCGTGTCATCTTATCGTTATGGAGTGTATTGCTTCGTGATGAGGTTGTAGTGTTGCTTCCGTTGCTGTCCGTTCTCTTGTGCTTACGGAAAGTACCTTGAGGTAAAACTTGTTTCACTTCTTTCCCAACTTCTTCTAACTGTGAAGCAGAAATCCAAAAAATATATATATGAGTTATTGCATGTTTCTTTAGTTATTATTTTCTAGGTTGAGAGGAGAAGAGTTTTGTCATACCTCGTGAAGAAACATATCGACAAACATGTGAACCTCTCGTGGCTCCTTGTGCTGCAGAATATTTGGAATATTTATTTAGAAAACAATGACTGGTAGAAATGCTTCTCTAAGAAGACTAGTCACACGACAACAGCCATACCTTAACCCAGTTTGGTGTCTTGAACCTTTTTCTCAGTAAAACCGATACCTTCTGTGTTCTTGTGTCTATGTACTGAAATACGAAATGATTTAGTTAGTTGATGTTAAGTTTTTTTCAATGACGTCATGTTTTGGAGTTTAATACGTACGTGCTGGAGAAGTTTCTCGCTAGCTGCATGGAAGACCCGGCAAAGTTCTCCAGGAATATAAGCAGGTCCATTCTCAATGGTTTGGGAATTCCCACCAGAGAAGGAAGCTGCTATTTCCTGAAATAGCATATGAAATTTCTCAATTCCCGCTGCCAATGTGGTTTAAACTTTAATTTTCAAACCGGTTGCAAGACTCTTTACCTCAGTAACTCGCGGGATGACCTTTTGTTCGATGAAGACAGAAAGTTGCGCCAATACAAGGATGAGACCAGCATTAACTTTGTCACTCGATTTTCCCTCTATCAAACCTCCTTCAGTATCGTTTGATGAGCTAGTTTTTCCAGAAAGTACTAGAAACTGAGCTTCAAGTGACCTGAAGAATTCTTGGAATCCTTTCTGAATCGAACCTATGATTAAGTCCTTCATCTTTACAAATATTCCCGTGCTCTCATCAAGAAGCTGACGGAAGTCCTGAAATGATAAAACAAATACACGTGTTTTTGAGCATGGAATTCATACATAGGAAATGGCGGCCACGATAAAACATCATAATAAATAACAGAAGAAGAAACATGCCTGGAATATATCTGTGGTGCCTTGTAGCACCGCTTTTTTGCTAGCTTCCAGGACAACCTTCATGACTTCCCCCTCAACTGCTTCCTTTTGGTTGATACCAAATTTCAAAAGAGTATCTGCCATGTATAGACCTCATTATCGTTCTGATTTCTTCAAAGACTAAAACTTCATGAAGACATCAATCTACTCTTTAAATTACTTAACGACTATGTCACAGAACTTTTTATGAATTATTCAAGCTATACACATTATCTCTCTTTTCCATTACTAGGAAATGCTGCATCCAGTAGAAATTAGGAAACAGCAAACCTGATATATCCTGTTGAAGATGAGAAAACATCCTCGCAACAAATTGCTTAAGAGTGACCTGCGCAGCCTGAAATGTCGAGTGCTAGTAATCATATATAGTTCTACACATCATAACAAAAAAGTAGAGCCACATAAAAGAATTGAGAGTCAACCTCTACAGATAAATCAGAGAGCGCAGCCTCAGGTAGCACCTCGTCCATGAGTACCACATCTTCCCATATAATTCCTTTGTCCAACAGAAATCAGAAAAGATAAAAGGTTATTAGACTGCTTTAATCAAAGCTTTTAGAGGGGACGGAAAACAACATAAATAAGAGACAATGGCACAAGGAAAACCACAGTACTCACGAAAAATTCCAAGAAAATCTGTAGTTGAAACCCGTTTTCTTATATATAGCTCCATGCTCTCAAAGTGCCTAACAACCGTAAGTGTTAGACACAACCAAAGTCTCGGTTATGGATCAATATACCAAAGAAAAGTGCATTACATTGCTGTTAAGGCTCTAGCGAGTTTGAAAAGTCTTTCTTCTGAGTCCGGGAATATTTCTCGATAAGCACGCATGGCCTCTGAAAATCCGCGTACAGCATCCTATCAGAAAAAGGGGGCAAACATTAAAATATTGAAAGTGCAGGAAAAAGCTCGTCAAGTCTGAAAGAACAAACGAAGTAAAAGAAAAAATTTCTCAAAGTGATGGCTAATGAGAAAATCCATTGAAAAGCAGCTGCTGATATTCAAATTACTTAATAAATATACCTAGTTTAATCGTGTTTCAACTTGCAATCATCAGAAACAGAAAACACAAGGAAGTTACATAGCTTATGTTTACCTCATGAATTTTAGCAGGATGTTGGTCATTGCTTTCCACATCGTCAGATGAATCATTTTGCTTTCCAAGTTTACTTGCCTCCTCAGGATTTATTTGAAGACCATCAAGGGATTGTTCCAGCTTTTCCAACAATTTGGCCTTTAAGCTATCAACCTGCAGGCCGTGCGATCCAAATTTATGTCACAACAATTCACTAACACGTCTATGCAACAAAGAAAATACATACTCCGGTAGCATATAAAAGAGTCTGATTATTAGGAACGTTCTAAGTAGCTCCAACCATCACTCAAATTATAGATGTTTTAACAAATTTGACAGGTCACAAATAACTGAGTTGAGAGAGAGAACTAACTGGGACATCTAACTGCTTAAGAAGCACTGCAGCTTCAGCTCTCGCCTGTATAGATTCTGAATCTGAAAATAGCTTCGTCTGTTGAACAAGACAAAATTTAATAGCTCCATATTTGTTTATGGTTAATAAACCAGTATGTATATTTTTATTGGTTCAGACTATTATAGACTACTAGGACCAAAGGCACACCTGCAAGTTCTTTATGATGATTTCTATAGCTTCTTCTGAAGCTCGTCTACAGTCTTTGAATGATGTATCACCATATACCTGAACAGAATGATAAATTCTTATTGTTAAACCTATCTCCATATATATCTTCAGAAAGAAAAATGCCCCAATACAATAAAGGGATCCTACAACATATGGGAAAGTTATCTGAGGACATATACAAACCTTCAGAATTGGCATCGCTCCAGTATAGAACCTGACAGCATCGCCATAGGCTTCTGACTTGATGCATTTATGGAGTCTTGCAGGTAAATCATAGATAAACTGCTCTTTTTTTAACAAAAGTAAGTTTGAGTAAAATTACAATAGCAAGCAGTATACTACTGTTATGATGATCAGGTGACAACACAGCATAAAATATGAAATGAGCTAGCAACAATGACTCATTACATACCTGAACTTTACGAAGAAGATTACGTGTCCGGTGCAGTTTCTCTATATGCTCTCTTTTTTCGAAAAGAGAAGTGTTGACCCCATCACTCCTGGACTGCACTGACATTATCTGCAGAAATCAGTTGGGATATCATACAATGAGTTAGAAGTTCATACCGAAAACCCAAAAATATATGTTATCCAGTGTGTTAAAAACACCTTCTGAAGAAGCTGGTCCATATTGCCTTCCATCCCAAAAATATTACTCTTCATCCTAACAGGTAATCAAATCACAGAGAAAAATTGTTAAAGATGTTATAAGAGAATCACACACTTTAACACCTGAAACGATCCACGGGTTGTTACGAGTACCTTTTGATGGTATCTGTTGCACTGATAAATTTGTTGTAATTTTCATAGACTAGCATTTGCAAGTCTGTGTCGAGATTTTTAATCTCGGCAGCCATTTGAACATGTCTTTGCAGAAGCACCTCCAGATTGGACTTTTTAATCTGCAAAAGCCAGTAAAACCACCAGATTGTTGCATATTTCTCAATCAGGTCGCTCACACAACACACTTAACAGGAACCTCGTAAACACAATCGAGTCAGGAACTACCAACCATTGCAAGAAAAAACATTGATAGGTACAAGTAAAAAAATTGGCAGAATACGATTCCAGGATAGAAATAAACAACACCGGCGACACATTGATCAAAAGGTCCTCTAAATTCAAAACTAGCCAACTATATTTCACGCTCCAGAAGATACTCTTCGGATCTGAAACTAACCTCACTAACCCCTGAAACCGAGATCAAGGAGCCGAATCTAACTAAAGTGAATCGAAATACTCAATTAACTGATACAATTTACAAACTACAGACGCTTTGTGCAGGCGATTCACGAATGTTCAGCCAAAAAACACAGGAAAAGAAACGAAGAATAACCATGAGATCCATGTACTGATCAGCATCGAAGGAAGTGCTGTTGATGTTATCGAAAGAGGCGTTGATGGAGGAACCACTCGTAGAGATGGAAGGATCCGGAGCGTAGAAGCTCGACAATAGATCTCTCATTCTCTTCGCCTTTTCGTCCATTGGAGCCGCCTCTGTAGCCATATTATTTTTTTGTTACCTTCCTGCTTCTTCTCGGCGACGGAAATCTCTGTTAACGGAAGCTACACTTTTAGCTTTGGCAGATTCGAAATGTGGAATTGAAATGCAAGAAGAAAGTGGATCAGTAAGGAAGATGAAGATGAAGATGGTGGTCACCTCCAACTACGTCTTGGTTGGTCCAAGCCTGTGTCTCAAACCCGTCCCTCTGCATTCCGATAACCGGAAACCGGATTCCTTTATTTTGGGTCTCCTTAATAAATTTACAGGTTTAGTTTAGTGTGTTCGGTTAATTATCCTTAACCAGAGATTGAACGTTAATAACAGAAATAATCCCATAAAATCGATGCGAGTGCTTGAGGAAGATATTTAATCCAGATATGTGTTAATTCATCATTTTTTCTAGCTTTTATTAATCTGGTATTTATTATTAACATAAAAAAAGCTAAAAAATCATAAATAAATTGGTATGAGTAAACCGTCCGGTCCGGTTAAGTTATGTAATTCTTTTATCAAGCACACAACGACCCTAAAATCTTCCAAAATCATTATATAAACAACACCAGTCGTCTGGGAATGGGTCAGTGATTGTATGTTTGGCATTGTCTAGATTAGAGCTTCCATCTCCGGTTCAGTGATTTAATAACTCACAATAATCCAAAAAAAATTGTTTTATCCCCTATACAAAGTTAAACAAAAAAAAAAAAAAAAAAAATCCCGACTTTATATAAAATAAAAGATAAGCCAAAGTCCCAACTTCAGTATCACCTCTCATAAATCTATAATGTTAAAAGATATCCTTACTTGAGCTCAATGAGATTGGTGCTTTCTGGCTCTACGATGAGTAATGGCTGAATCATCTTTCTTGGAGCCTTCAGGTTTGCGAGCCCAAGCTGGTGCTTGGTCTGGTCCATATCTGTAGTCATAGAAAAGCTCCTCACTCGCTTCTATTCGTTCGTTTGCAAATATTCCAACCCTGTGATCTCCTGCCACAAACATCACCTACAACAACAACACACACACAGACCCTTATGTTTTCTTGTGTACCTTATAAAACTCTTTCTACATCATGAGAGATTCTTTATTTATGCAAAACGAGATGATCCCACCCTACTTTTATTAAACCACCTGTTTTTTTTTTTTTTTTTTTTGCAAAATTTATTACTGCAGTTATCATCACCTTTGACAAAGGAATTGATTAAATCTAGCATATCATGTACACACGTTATTTTACACAATACACTTATAAAAAGATTGTAGACACTTAATATCTTTTGATCATAATCTACAAAGCTAGATTTGATCTTTTGTCTTCTCTAGTGTTAGTCACGCTTAGTTTCCTACTGAATGCTAATTTTTTTTCTTTTGTTCTCTTATTATTGTTGCCTAGTACAAATTCTAAATGGAACTTTTGATTAATTTGAGTGACTAGAGGCAAGAGAGAAGGTAGAATTACGAAAAGATCATTCGGTTTTTGTCATACTAAAAAAGCTGGTATGAGAGAGACGGTTTTAGTACCTTAGCGTAGCAATTGGGTTTTGCTGAGTGATTAGCAAATTTCAGCTTGTCTCCTTTGCGTTGAGCATCAAGGACATACTGCAAATGTTGAAAATTTACTTACAGATACGACGTTCAAGAGGAAAACATCAGAAATAGGGTGAGAGATTTAGTCACCTGATCATTCAAGTCAAAGAGGAAGGACGAATTTGCCCGGTCATATATTTTCCCACGCTTATCCGCCTCACGGTGTGATATCAATTCACCAGTGTATTCTCCGAGATACTCATTTTTGCTGACCGAGTTCTGATGATCATATAAGGATTAGATTACTTAGTAATTGATACAGATAGAGCGAAGAGCTATGAGACAGTAGTTACTGAAGAAAAGATTCACATGCGTACCTTTAGAAAAGCACCCCATCCAGCAACATCAGACTTCCCCAAGAGGATCTGGTAAATATACCACACAATAAATAAGATTTGTCAACAATGAAAACATATATTTATGTAAGTACTTGATTTGATGACGACATTATACCCTCTGTTGTTGCCTCAGGAGAAGTCTCATGTTTCCGCATTGGCCTTCTCCGCGTCTTGGTGCTTCGCCTAGAGAACCATCTCCACAACTGAGTAAATAAGCAAGTCTTTTCAAATCAGTCATCAAATAGTAGATTTGATTTGTATGTGGCACATCAAGAGATTTGGATTTAAACTGACTACCTAACCCAGCAATTTCTACAAACATCAGGATCGCATTCTCTGCCAGCAGCAAAGCAAGGACACTGCCTGCTTCTGCATTGACTCTTTGCACAATGACATCCTCGGAAACGATTTTTGCAGCTTTTTGAGCACCTGAATTAAATAAACCGATGGGTTAAAGGACATCCCCAATTGTTTCCTTCGACATTAATTTGCTTGCATACCCGCAATATTTCTCGCAGCAAGTTTCATTAGTTAGACAAGGGCATTCCTTTCCACACATTGACAGGCATCCACACGGCGTATATTGCTTACAGGACTGGTTTTTGCCGCCGGCTATTCTTTTCCAGACAGATGGGTGACCAGCAGACTTTGTAGAGTATTTCAGCTTCCGGGTTTTGCCTTTTCTACGGAACAATCTTGTCCTTGGAAGCACCTCATCATCCTGTCAAGTAAAGTATAAGAGAGCAGTATAAAATAAAATATGATTCTGACAGACATGACATGATAATATCGAGAACATCGCCAGAAACAATAACCACTGTCTAAGCCAACTTATAGTCAACTATCGTTTCTCTTGACAAAAGTAGTTTCAAGGACAATTAAGTAAGGAAAATGGATTTTCCAGATCAGAACTTCTTTCGTGTGGATTATATCTCTAACCCAATCAGTCTGGTAAGCTAAGTTTTTATAGACCAATGCAAAAAGTGGTAGCGACTAAAGAAAACTTAAAAAGAAAAAAGAACCTAGGAAGGTCAAGAGCCTTACATCATTCCCCGGGTCAGTTCTGCCATCATCCAACAGCAAATTTGGAGTGCTAGATCTCCGGAAAACAGAAACTTCGTTTTCACGCATGTAACTGGACACATCTAGGCATGTCTTCAAGCCAGAGAGCAGGTTTCTTGCAATAAGACAGCTGAAACAGCATGAACAAACATACTAGATGTAAATACGTGTTTCGAATTTGAAGATAATAATTTACCAAGATCCAGTTTACCTGTTTCTCCCAAAGATCTCGAGTCCCTTCAAGTAAAGATCCTTCTCAATAGGCTTCCACTCCGTAGATGGGTGATTTGTCTCAGCCATTTCTCCAATGATTATTGCTCTGTTTCCACTACTATGCTCTGGCTGACAAACTGAGGAACCACCATCGTGAACCGAATTATCTGGAATAGGCTCAGCTACTTCTTTTAAATCAGCTCCTGTGTCTCTATTACCTTTATTGGTATCAGGCAATTCACCTTGACCACCCGTTGTGCTATCCAATGCCTGATCTAAGCTAGGGATAGGATTAACAAATGACAATTTTGTATCTGAGGCTGCAGTCTTCTGTTTCTTGTTTGATAAATTAGGCAGATCACTGGAGTCTTCGAGATTTGGGACCTCACGCTTTCCCCTAGTTCCATGGTCTTGTTCTACACCAGAGGATGAATCTAAATTCTTGGAACCAATATCAGTCTTTTCAGATTGCAGATTGATACCACCAGCAGCATCATGAGGATCATCAGAGGAGACAGCCTTGCTGCATTCCTCTTCTGAAGCTTTCTCTACCGTCTTAGATGTAAAATTACTGCTTCCTACTGGTACTTCTCTGACCGCCTTGAGCTAAAACCATTAGCATAAGAATGATTGTGATTAAACTCCGCAACCAAGAGAAATTCATACATAAACAAGACTATGCACTTGTACAACTATGATGAAATACAGATGACATCAATTCTATGATCTCACTGTTCAAATATAGTTTATTGAGGGGTTACACTAAACTGAAAAAAATTCCAGCTTCGCCAAGATATATTCGTTTCTGTGAGCGTGTAAAGAAATATAGAGAGATAGACCTGGAGGTAACAATGTCTGCTGCAAGGGTTCCTATCACCTTCATAATCAGACCAGAAAGGCTGTTTTTCACTCTGTCAACCAAAGTCCTCTTGTTATGTTGTTCACTGAAACTAAATCAATTCGACTAAAGAAAGTAAAGACTCGGTTCAAGCTTACAGCACTAATCAAAGGCTGAGAACATCCATGCAGACGACAGTCAAATACCTGTTAGAATAACAAACAAGGACAAACATGGTTAACAAAGATTCAGTAATACATCATCTCTCTGTCACAAAAGAACAATCCAAGTACCAGGCAACGGCGGCAGAAAAGATTATCAAAAGAATCTAGAGCAGTGCCAAGGCCCTTTTCCAGAGATATTCCCAGCTTGAATCCGGAATTAGATAAGTCCTCAACATTCTGGTCATTCTTCAACTTGAGCTCATTGTATCTTTCCTGCAGCAGACAGGAAAGTCAAACACCATTCGTGAAGAAGAATAGGAAGACCAGAAAAACACTATTAGTTAAATCACAAGAACAATGTGACTAAAAATACACCAGAATGTCCGAAGCATCTAAGCTGAGGAACTGGCAAAGAGTATCCTGCACTTCCTCACCCATCCCATACTCTTGCCCAATTGACCTGCCAATTCAACTCAAACCAGTTTATTAAGAAATTCATATATTGTGAGATAATTTTTAAAACTACTGCTAATGAAGAGTTTTCACAGAATGAAATTTGATATGAATACAATATATGTCCATGATTCACCCTCTCTACAAGACTAACCATATAACGGAGTCTTCACCCTGGGAATATTCACGCTTTTCCTCCTCAGGTTCTGGTTCTTCTTCACTATCGCTACATATTAGTGTCTCACCACCATGTTGCTCATAGTAGATTTGTCTCCGACCAACCACAGATTGATCTTCAGCCATTCTTTGATTTCTGCATTTTTAAGAGATATTTTCAGAAAGAAAAACAGCATGTAATAAGAAAACTGTATTGAGTGATCTAGACTATTGTTCAACTGAAATTTGGATAGCATGCTCCCAATATTGCTGCGCAATGATCTATGGCAGTTCTTCTGAACCAAATCAGATGGAACCATTATCTTCAATTTAGCCCACACTGGACAAATATGCTTCTAATTGATACATTTACTACAAATGGAGAATATTAATTAAATCAACTTCAGTGAGGAGATCATCGTGAAACTCCTATAGTCAGACAAACAAACAGACGACCACAATTGCGCTCAAAACTATGCAATAGTTATAGACGAGAATGAAAGAAAGGAAATAAAAGTGCGTGCCTGTCCAAAAATATCCAGGTAGTGTATGGTGGTATTCTCTCAGCAAAGGGAAGCTTGGTACTTGCTGATGTAACATCCTTAGTAGGAACATAGTCTCTATCTCCCACACCATGAGAAAAACCATTTAACTTGCAGAGTGGTATTTCCATTCTCGAGGTAAACATATCATCGCTATTTCCGTTATCCCCTGCAATAGCCCGGCTCGATGCAGCAGATGAAAGAGGAGAAACATGAACATCCACTTTCTTTCTGTTAGCCTCAAATTTCTCCTGCAATTCAAGGAGAATAAATCAAAACGAATCAATGATTCAAAAAATTCAGAAATAAGGAGAAATAATAAAGAACATGTATGTAGTAATAGAAACATTTTAAAAAAAATAAAATAATAATTCCTTACTTTAACAGACCTAATCCTTTCTCCTTGAATTTCCCTTTTAAGCTGACTCAATCTGTTCTCCAAACCATCGAGACTGTGAGTAGCTTCACCACCACCATCATCATCATCATCTACATGTGACTTCTATTTAGAAGCCCAATAAATCTTTTAAAATTCATAACAAAAATCGTGAAAATAATCATCACAGTAAAAACACTGAATCTTTCTAGCTCCAACAGTGTAACAAACGACTCTTATCAGACCGACCGAAATTATCCACCATAACTCGATTTAGGTATGTATAAAGGCACAAAATCGGAAATAAATTGATAAAATTGAACAGATTCTACGAGCAATCAGATGGACAAAAAAAAACGCGAATGATCAAAATACGAAGAAAATCAGATAAAATTTCAAAAAAAAAAAGAGACTGAGAAGTAAATCTGACTACGATTCTTTCAGAGGAGTCGCTATAAACAGTCACCATGGATGACTCCTCGAGCTTTTCGCTTCTCTTCCACTCGGAACTCTCTGCTTTTTTCCGCAACCGGACTTTACAAGGAAGGGGAGATAGATGAATTAACAAAGAAAGCTCACACGTTTTTATGAACACGTGAGCATATTTTCAATTAATTTCTTTTATAAAAAATCTGATGATTATGGTAAATTATATTTGACTAATTAAGGATGAAACATGTGTATGTACAAAATTTTATCCACCGGGAAAAAGGAGACAACAAAATCCAAAGAGCTGTGTGATAATGTCCCACCAAAACTCAATGCTTCTCTGGGAGAAACAAATTAAAAATAAAAATAAGGAAGAAGAAGAGGACCATGGGTTGTTTTCATCGGCCTTCATGAAGATCTTCAGAGAAAACAGTTGTTCGTGTAATATTTTCATGATCAAAGGCACTTAAACCAGAATAAGGACCAGAAGAGAACATAGATGAGGTTACTTCTGACTCAAACGTAGCTGATGATTGTCTCCGATTTGGACGACCTTTATTATTATTACCAGTGTTTATAACCTGATCTTGATACTCAACCACTCGTTGAACCATTTTAAGTGACTGAACCACTTCACCCATCGTTGGTCTCTGGCTCGCTTCAGGTGCAACACAAGCTGCAGCGATTGTGCACACTCTCATGAAATCTTCTTTTGGGTATTTTCCTTCCAGTCTTGAGTCCACTAGTTCTTCTAATCGGTCTTTGTCTCTTAGAATTGGCCTCGTCTGCATCCCAATATCACATTTTCTTTACATTCAAGACTTTTAATAATTCTAAATTGGTACCCACAATCACTTGACTTTTTTACTTACCCAAGTGACGAGGTTCTCTTGGCCTGAAGGTTGTGACATATCCACAGGTTTTCTACCAGTTAACAACTCCAGAAGGACCACACCATAACTATAAACATCACTCTTGACCAGTAGGTGTCCCGTCATTGCATATTCAGGCGCTACATACCTGATAACGGATTCCGGATTCAATACGCGACTCAGAGTTTTTAAGTTGTTTATGATTTATTTCAGATGGAGATAAGCAACTCACCCAAATGTGCCCATAACACGGGTAGATAAGTGATTACCCCTGCCTTCAGGAGCTTGTTTGGCTAGCCCAAAATCTGCAACTTTGGCGTTGAAATTGTTCTCAAGGAGTATGTTAGAAGCTTTAAAATCTCTGTGTATAACCGATGGTTGCGAGTCTTCATGAAGGTATGCAAGTCCTCTTGCAGCATCAAGTGCAATCTTCATTCTCGTGTCCCAATCTAGGGGACAGTTCAACCCAAGAGGCCCTGGAGGATAAAAATCAACTTAAATAAATCACTCTTGTAGATATATTTCTATATCCATGTACAGTAACTATTTTTGGTAATGTCAGATCATAAATTAGGCAGCAAGGGTAGTGAAGAGTTATGTATTACCATGGAGCCATGCCTCGAGGCTGCCATTTGGAACAAGCTCATAACAAAGTAGGTGCTGAGAAGAATCTCGACTGCTATAGTAACCCACAAGTTTCACAAGATTACGATGATGAAGACGACTTAGCATATCAATCTCCACCTGGAATTCTTTATCACCTTGTGGTCCTCCACTTGTTAGCTTCTTAATTGCTACAGCAGTACCATCGGCTAAGATGCCTCTGTAAACCTTACCAAACCCACCTTCCCCTAGGATGCTAGCAGACTCAAAATTGCTAGTTGCCTCCTTGAGTTCTTCATATGACAGAAACCGTGTACTTGCTGGGTGAGGAAGAGATCCCCCCACTGAACCAGCTTCCAGGTTAATTGGTTTTACTGAAAGAAGGAAGATGTGATCCAGTTGTATTAAGAACAAGAACTTAACATTAATTTTCACGATTTAGGAAAGTAACATAAATCACACTGGCAACGTCGACAACAATCATTCATCATCGATGTATCCCCATTCTTCCCAATCCTTTGTTGGATTCCTAAGGTCTAATGGCTTTTATGTAAGGCCAAACGACAGATCTAGAGTTAAAAAGTAAAGACAATTTTAACCCAATAGAAAACTTGATATTTTGCCCACATCTATGCTAACTTTATAACGTGATGTTCACGTGCTATGTATCTTCTGACATGATTCATGTATCCGGAACTGAGATTGTTTTAACATAAACCTTGTTATGAGAAAAGGTACATACCAGCTTCTTTGTGAGGATCTGGAGCTTTCTCTTCTCGGAGTGCACAGGAACAAATAATAAGCACAGAGATTATAGCAATAATAAGCACACCAGCGGCTACAGCAAAGATAAGAATAAGATTGGGGTGTCTCTTTTTTCCGGGAGAATTTACTGACGTAGATGCTGAGGATCCTTGTGATGGTGCTTTGTGAGGTGAAGATGCCACCATAGGTGCTGCAAATAGATAAAGACCTATCTTAATGCAAATGTAAGGAATCATGGTGATATAATCTGAAAAAAGCATCGGAGATGCTATTGGTTATGCTGTTAACAGAGAAAGTCTACTTGATGAAACTTTGACGGCAGATGTGAACTCAAATGTGTAGAGTTGAGGAGCCAATTAAATTCTTGCCCTGATACAATTTAAGTAAAGTACTTTACCTTGAGAAGGTGCAGGGGCCTCAAACCAAGTAAGGTTTAGAAGTTTGTAATCTCCCACCAAAGTAGGGCTAAACTGAATCTTGTGGCTGATAAGTGAAGAGTTTATTGCTGATGCCTGACTCGCTGAAAAACTAATTCCAGAATGAGGTGTTATATCCATGGAGATGTTCATCCTTGATAAGCTTAGCACATAGAAGTTGATCAGCTCGATTTGGTGAGGTAGGAGACCAAGCTGGGAAGCAAATTCGTTCAGGAACATGTTCCAGCTAGGAGTTTCTGAAACATTCAAGAGAAGGATGTCCAGCTTTATAGGATACACGCAGTGGCAACCAATACTTTCGCGTTTCAGCACCATATCTGGTTTGCAACAATCTTCAAGAGCAAGAAGTAAACACCATGAGTATTGAACTCGCATGTTACTGCTAGACTAATGCCAAATCATAATGGGGAATAAAAGGGAACTGAAGTTAAATTATTCTTAAAACGGCTAATGTTGATTTAATTATAAGATAGAATAACAGACTTACTTGAAATGGAAGGGGACAAAGGCGGCTTAGTTAAGTCATCAGGAAGTGCACCATTACTAGACTGCGCTGGAGCAATATCAACCAAGCCAGCTCCAGGAGAGTGAGCATTCCTTTTCATGGAAGGTTTGGAAAAAGGCGAGCTGGTAGGGGGATGAACAGCAGCGACTAATCGACTATACCGGGGAGGACGCTGAGGTGCTTCTGCTTGCTGTGGCGCGAAATACTTTCTGTGAAACCGAGGAAATTCAGCTGGTAGGGGCAGATCAGGGATAACTGGTGAAGTCGAAGGTGATACCGCTGGTGAAATTGGTAGTACTTCATACAGAGCATCAGCTAACTGAACACTGACGAGAGAAACCACACAATATACACAAACCAGGGTTTTCAACGCCGTTATTAGGACATCTCTTTGCGAACCTGGGATTAATATATCATTAGAAACAGTGAGATAGAGGTAAGACAAGAAGAACTGAACTTAAAGCTAGTCCATGTGATGGATAAAAACTGAAACCATTTTGGGAATAAATTATCCTATCAGATGTTAATGTTAACAGAACAAGATATCCAAACAAATGTCTCTAAGCTACTAACCTTATTTTCATAAAAAAAAGATACAAAGGCATGGTCAAAAAATCAAAATCAATAAGAATTAACTTTGCTTTTTTTAGCCTGTGTAAATCTTAAGATATGAGTGCAGAACAAAGATAGTGAATAGCATATTTAGAAACTATAAACCTAAACCTTGAGCACGATCAGTATAAAAACCTTTACTACATTCCAACTTGATTTCTCTTAAACGTAACTAACAAAAATCAGTGACCTAACAAATAAAAGAAACAAAGCAAGTAGATATCAATAGGTCCCATAGGCTTAAAACTAAGACAAAATTAGAAATCCAAAACATCAAAAAACTTTTATCCTCCAATTTCATAACTCCTTACTAAACTTGGATGAGAGGTTTATAAGAAGATAAATGAATATGCGTGAATTTACCAAAAGAGCTCGCGAGTGAGAAAATCGACATCACCGACACTTTCTCTTTGCTTGAAAAAAAACTCAGATCTACACAAAACTCGCCGCGAGAACAGAAACTCACAGCGGAAGGCGAAATCCAAGAAGAAACGAAACGTCAGAAAATTAAACCCGAAGAACCTCTTCAGGGGGTTTTTGACGGTGGATCCGACAAGGGAGATAAGTTTACAATAATAAAAGGAGCTCCAGAAACCCTAGAAACTGAATCCGCCATCGTCACCAACGATTTTCCAGCTCCAGGAAATTTTTCCGTTGGCGGAGATTTCTTCGGCTTCACTCCGCTTTTAGTACTGTAGAAGAAGCTCCCTTCTCTTTCTCTCTCTCTCTCTCTATCTTTTTTTATTTTTTTCTCTTTTCAGAAATTAATTATTTTTATGTTTAATTATTAATTTCTGATCGTTTCGGTTTTTGAATGCGCGACAAAAAGAAGAGAAGTGTGCGGCGCACTTGAGCGTGTATGTCCACGCACACTAAAATGCGCTGTTAACTGGAACGAACATTAACGGTAGAAACAAAGGCGTCACCGTCACTGTCAGTGTTCAGTTATTTACTCAGACCGGACTTCTCTGTTAACTTTTTTCATCATCCGTTAAAGGTTAATCCGGAAAACTTTATGAGTTACTAGTTACTACGGTTCAGAAGATTTATGTTCTTACTAATAAGTAATAACTAACAAAGGACAGAGTTGTAAATTGGTTATTATGCGATCTATAATTTTCTTATCACCTATATAAACGCTTCATTACGTTTATGACATTCCGATATTTTAATAACAAACAATTAAAACTATTAATTATCATGCGGAGGAAGTTATATTGATCTAGTTATTTTAATGTTTTTATATTGATCAGTTTGGGATTAAAAATACCCAAAAAATATGATAACATGTTTTATTAATGAAGGCAAACTATCAGAGATTTTCAGCAAGATGTAGCTAAAACAGTTTATTATATATTCACGTATGTTTATGATAAATTATAAATAAACGTTGTGCATGTAAAAATGTTTCCTGCCAGTTCTAGCGGTATGTATATACAGTAACTGACTAAAGGAAGATTCGTTCTTCTTAAATGATTAACTAGTATATTATTTGTAATTGGATAAGATGAAATAATTATGTAATTACCGTCAAAAACGAATATCATTATCATGCGGTTTCTTAAGTAATTTAAAAAGAAATTCCATTCAATTTTTGTTTGTTACTTTAGTTTGCAGCTTTATTATACGTTTTTTTCAACTAACGATGTTAAAAATGGAAACACAAGGATTCTTTTAGTTGTTTTTGAAAGGAAAAAAAATAAAAAAAATCTCAGTCATCCAAATATACAACTAGTGGTACTGAAAGTAACATTTTAAACATGTCTCAAGATTCCCAATATAATAAGCGACCATTTAAACGCCAAAATTCTTAACTTAATAATAATAATAATATAAACTAATTAATGCATTTAAAAGCCGCATTTACAAGTATACGTGAGTTTCAACTACTGTATTGACAAATTTAAAATAAACTAGGGTTGAACCCGCGCTACGCGCGGGTGTATGGTTTGTTTTTTGTTTGAATAAGGTTTTTCTCAGATTGTTTTTACATCTTTTCTTGTTTATCATGTATTGCCGTGGGATGATTCATTTTTGTTAATATCTACTATTAAGGGGTCTGGATGTTTGAAGCGGTAGATTTTGGTTCATTTGATATGGCGATTTTTTAATGGTAGCTATTTTCCGTGGAGTTAGTCTGTCCGAGGGCTTCTGGTTTGTCAATATTATCATTTATCGGATGCTTTATTCTGATGTTGGGAAAACTAATTTTTAGAAAAACTTATTTCTCAACCATTATCTATATTGGTATCAACATGGACATTATTCCCTTTTATATTATGGTTTAATCATCAAATTTTTCTGTTTAATATATACTGATTAAATTAGACAGTAATTATATATATGCGGGTTTTTTCATCGTATATTTATTTTGAATTTTTGTTTGATACTTGAACTTTTGAATGTTAAAAATATTGAAATAGCATATAGAGTGATTTATTATTAATATATTTTTCTAAGTAAATATATTCATGACGTATGTGATTTTGCTAAACACATATTATGCTTTATAATAAGATTAAAATAATATAAGAATTATAATATTATATAGACCAAACTTATGTTGATAAAATTTGATATCTTAGAGGAGTTGGGTTTGAATAACTAAAGTAAAAACAAAGTAAAATCTATATCTGGTTTAAAACCTTAGACTATTTTCTTCTTCGCGAGCACCTCTTTCGCCGGTCATCATTATAGTCTGATTATGACCTCTGGCTGCCCACCGGACTCCATTCCCCCTGAAACCCCGACCCTCTGCCTCCTTTGCTCGTTGGGCCGGCTCAACTCTCGCTGCTCCACGTCCATTAACCCCTTCTCCATTGAAAGTCTAATTCTCCTCTTCTATTTAGCCAATTCAAGTACCTCTTGCCGTTTCGGAATGTGTCCCCATTCCCTAGATTGCTGAGCTACCAAGACGTAAATCACATTAGATGCATATCGTCGGCTCCTCGTCCATTAACCCCTTCTCCATTGAAAGACTGATTCTCCTCTTCTATTCAGCCAATTCAAGCACCACTCGCCGTTTCGGAATGTGTGTCCCCATTCCCTAGATGGGTGAGCTACCAAGACGTAAATCACATTATTGAATTATGTAACTTTTAACTTATAACTTTTATTGAATTATGTCAAAAAGGTTTTTTTTTTTTAATGTACCTTATATATAAAATAAATTATGTCATGTTTACGGAATTTAAAATTATGTCATGTTAGCATATGTAAGATTATTTTGGTTTTAACATTTCAAAATTATAATTTGTAGTATAAATATAAATATAAACTAATATAATGTCTCCTTCGCTCCTAGATATACTTCAATTATTTTTAGTTTACTTTTATCAATCTTTGTCTTCTTGTTTATTTTTATTTGATCATATTTTTGTTTTGTAAATTTTATACATTTTTAGTTGTTTTGTTTACTGTTTTTTTTTTGCATTTTTTTATACAGAGATTATCTTTGAAACTTTTAAAATATTAAAAATTTAAATTTACATTGGATATATATCCCCAATTTTTGTTTTCAGATTGTAGTTGAATTAGTCGATGTTTCAACGTTTCGTGTACCTTTTGTTTCAACCTATCTTAATATTTTTTTTTAAAAAAAATGCTACGACCTGAAGTGGAAGATTACAAAGTAATTAAGTAAGATAAAAGAGGACAAAGCAAACACAAACCAAATCGAAGAAGAGAAAAAGATCAAGATACTCTCAACTTTTGTGTACAACTGCGATACTCTTAACTCTTAATCTCACTCATCATTATTTTTTTGTAATTCTATGTATTTTGTTGTTCTAATCTCTTGTTGTTCATCAATAAATCTGTTTTAGATACATGTAAATACCATAACTGTTATTATTATTGCTCTTCCTTCTGCAAGAAATGGTTACATTTTGACCTCTCCCTTGTTAGGCTGGTGATAAATATGTAGTATAGACTTGACAAAGAGCTCGAGATAGTGTATGATTAATTAAGTCAAAAGTGATACATTGGACGTGGGCAGTGGATCTAATGATCGTACTTGTTCTCCTATTGCAATGTCCTTGAAACCAGGAATTGCCTCAACTTGATCGGTATGTCCTTACTTAATCCCTCTTTTTGGTATTCTTTTCTTGCAAGGTCCCAATGATCCCATATTGACTCTATGAGACCTTTTTCCACTGGATAAATGATCATGGTCCGTGCTATACTTGGAGCCATCATAATTGCTCAAATCTGAAGCTTATATGCTCATCTTTACTACTAAAAGAGTAAAGCTGTACCTGAAAACGTCCCTCGTCAGAGTTGTAAATTTTAAGGTCATGATGGTATGTACTATGGAGACGAAGCAAACCAGTCCCTTCACCTGCAAGGATAAACTGCTTCTGAAAGTTTTGAGAGACAGATGGAAAGTAACAAATAAAAGCAGCTCAAGTGCCCTTACCTGGATACATACTTTCGAAAGTATCATAACAAAATATGATACATATCATATCATTTGATTAAAAGATAAATGCATGCAGTCTATTTATGTTTGTTATGGTTGCAATTTCATTTGAATTCTAATTCATATGTATTATGTATAATGCATCTTGTTAACAAAAAATGTCACTTAAGTCATAATAAATGGTTCACCTCATTGACGGAAGAAAACAAAAAAAAATGGTTCATCTCATTTTTTCATGTCTCGTCTCATTTTTGTATAATATTCATGTATCCTATTGTGATGCTTCAATTTAACGCGCGAGATTACACTATTAATTGTTTTGTCATTTTTCAATTAAAAATAAAAGTATTATTTTTGTTAAGCCACACAAACATTTTCAAATGGTTAAACATATTATTCCCTCTGTTCAAAATTAATAAAAAGTTTTTTTTATTTAGCGATTTTAATTTTTTTTTTAAAAAAACTTTCACTTCTTTTATTGTTAACTCTCTTAATAGTCATTAACTATTATTTAAGTAATGTTAATTTATTTTTTTCACAATGTAATTAGTTCTTAAAAAAGCATTAAATAAATAAAAATTATTTTGCTGACATGGTTTTTTCTTATTAGATGACTAAAATAATGATGTGGACATCTGAGATGGAGAGAGAACTTTCCTATCTTATATAATAAAGTATGAGTTTTTTCTGAGAAGCTCTGTGATGTGCCAAACTTTTTATGAGAGACTGACACGTGTCAAAATGTTGTAAGTGACACATGTCAGCGTATCAGAGCTTCTCAGAAGAAAATCTTACTTTATTATATAAGATTTTTTTTTTCTAACTCAAGAAAAAAATAAATTTTAAATTTCTATCTTCTTAAATAAAATAAAATAAACACTTCTAAGCAAAACACAAAATTATATAAATGAAAATATCATATTTTTTCTAACCAAACCTCTAGAAAAAAAAATACTTTTCTAACTACACAAATAAAAAAAAAACAAATAAAAGGTAAATTTATGGTGCATGCAAGCTTTACAAAATATTTTTCTAATAAACAAAAACCCCATGGTCCAAACTTCACAATCTTTGTAAATCATTATTCAAAATATTATACGATTAACTATAAAAAACATATTTATGATGCAAGATTCAGAAATCTACAGAAATCAAAATAAACAAATATAAAATTAATTAAGATTCATGATGCAAATTTCAGAAATTTACACAAAAAAGTATATTTATGATACAAGTTCCGCAGATGAAAAAACTCCAACAAATATCTATAAAATATATGGAATTTTCCTATTCCATAAGAAGCACGTGATGTTAAACTATCTTTGCACATCAGCAGTCATCATATTCCCACCATGCAAATACTCCATCACAAGGTAAAGATGGTCATCATCTTGAAATGAACAGTAAAGCTTCACTATATAGTTACTGTCCACTTCTGCAGGTAACTTCCTCTCTGCTCTCACATGCTCAACCTTGAATACAAATGAGATATTGAGTCACAAAAGAGCCATCAAGTTGGCATTAGATAGGGAAGTCTCGGACCTATCCTCTGTGAAGCATCTCTGCCTTGTAAAGAAACAACAACAACAATGTATCCTTTAATTAACAACCAAAGAAGTTTGAAAACGCAGCGTCCAATATTTGTGAGTTTACTGCTACCAAAATGCCAGCAAAAACACAACAATTATCACACTAATCATTAAAACCCTCAAGAAAAAAAACTAAAGGAAACTTAAAATCTAAAAATAATTAATCACCATTCAAAATAAAACACTACAAATGATTTTAAAACATACACAGAAGACTGAGAAAATCATCCAACTTTTATAAGTAAAACTTTACATATGCCAATTACTTCTCCTCTGTTTCTCAATTATTATCATATATCATCAGAAAATCAAGAAACGATGGTAGATTTGGTTCACCTTGATAATCTGCTTCTCTTACGGTTTGTTTTATTGCTTTAATCCTCTGAGTTAGCATTTCTCTTAGGCGGTTTTGGTTCTCCTAATTTGACGAACTCATCAACCACTGTCTTCATAAAGCTAACTACATCGGTCCTAAATTTCTCAGAACCACTCTGGCTAGTTTCTTCAACATCTTGGTCTTGATCCAAGAGGAGCCCCATCTTTATAAGTGTTGCAGGACCACGAAATGGCTTCAAACAACCTATTTAAAGTGCCGCACATTCATCAAAACAACAGTTATAACCCTAAACTGAATGATGATATGGCGATTTAGTAGTCTTTAAAGTGCTGCATTCATCACAAATTTAACCTAAAACTCCAAGAAACCCCACTTTTCGGCAAAAAGATTTCAGATTTTATAAAAATGGCTGAATTTTTTTGACAATTTATTCACCTAGGGTGGTCTTCTCCTGTTGTAAACTATTGTCTTTAAAGACAATATGAATACATTCTCACTGTAAACTTTAGAATGGTTGGCACCTGAAGTAGTCCCCTTGGATCGCTCATAACCAGGTTCGTTAAAGTATAATTTTTGATTCAAGATGAGTGCTTGGATTGAGACAAGAAGCTGTAAGAAAACATACCTCCCCAAATGCACCTTTCAATGAATGTAAGAAAATCAAAATCAGCAACACCTAACTTATGGCGTTGGAGACGCATATACTATGTCTTCTTCTTCTCCAGAAACTTGAGAAGATTATTTTGATCTTCTTCCGAGACATCATCATCTGCCAGCTTCTGCTCTAGCATGCTTTTCCTGTTTATATGAAAACGCAAAACTAAATATTGGAGAATATATAAGATTTTACATTTAGGTTGGAGAAGAGAATATGTTCATTTTTTTACTGTCTTGGAGATCTTCATCTGCTCTTTCTAATGATTCTCAATGTATTGTTTAGCTGCTGCAACTTTCTGTTTGGTAGTGTGAGACTGCTTCTTCATCAGTTTGAACTTTGGGTGGCTGATCATCGGCAGAGCCATTACTTCCACCACCACTTGAACCACCTTTATATCTCGATCCTCCACAGATCTGCCGTTTCTGAAACCAACCCTTTGTAGAATCGATACTGTTTACTTACCACCTACACTAATTAAAATAACTCAATTTCACCGATGACTCATCAGCCTCTGATAGAAAACGTCTCAACGAAATCGTTTTACATAATAAATAAACATTTTAAAACTCAACACCGTACCTTACAAAATTTGGAATAATCTGAGAAACTGAAATCGGAATGGGAGAATCAAAAACACATTACAAATGATTTTACGAACAAATTGAATTTATGAGAATTGGTATTACCTGGGAAGCATGATTCGAATACAGAGACGCTGAAATTGCATAGCGTTTCCGATGGGAAGTAGGTTTGTGGCGTCCGAAGTATGAGTCTCTCCATTAGGTTTTTTTTGGTATTTGGATCAACATAAAAGAAGATTTTGAAGTAGGATCAATAGTTTTCTTTGACGTTTGAATGGTGAGGAGGCAAAGAGATGAGGCGGTGCTCCTTCGGATTCTCAACATTGGGGTTTTTTTTTCATCAAAATCATATAGAAGAACTACGAGAACCCAAATCAATTTGACAAATTCTCAGTTCGGATCTGTATTAAATCATATAGAAATTCTGTAATTAGAATGGTTGATAAGGGATTCTAATTTTCTTAAGAAATTTTCCTGAGGAAATTTAAGATTAGGAAAGAAAATAAAGATATGAGACTTACATGAGGAAGACAACGAACACCAAGAGATTTAGATTTAGGAGAATGTTCCCTTCTAGCGAAGGTGATTGTTTTCCTTTTTCTCATAAAGGAAGAAGAAGATCCGAGACATACGAAGAAAGAAGGTTTTGTTAATTTATTTGGAGAGACATGTGTCATATTTTTTTGTTAAATGAGTCGGTGTTCTTTTGGTTTCTGTGCTGCGCTTTTCAACGGAACAACAAAAAAGAAAGGAAGAAGAAGAGGCGAGCGACACAGGTTGAAGGGATTTTTTTTATTTAAAAAAAAAAAAAACTGGACAGGTGTCACACTCTAACGTGCTGACGTGGCAGAAGAAGGAGAGCACACTCATCTTTTATATGTATGATTTCTGTAAATAAATTACCCAACGACTTCATTGATTTTGACACGAATGGCTAAAAATCGCCAGCTAATAGTATAATTTTAATCGGTATTCTCTTCTCCACTTCCTTGAACACATGAGATGAGATCAGTCAGAGATAAATTGACGCAGACCGAGCTAGTCGTCAAGCAAGTTCCACTTTCCAAAGCAAATCCTCGGATAAGGCATCATCGGAATGCTGTAGCACGATAAGTTCTTATAATGCAACCTCTATTTTGGATACTGCAACTTTTTGTACTAGTCTCTGTTACACACATGTCACTAGGACTCAAAACAAGTTTCTCTTACATTGTTGGAATGATTAACGAAGTTTATCTATGTTTCCTTTGGTAATCACTAGAATCAAATCTAGAATGTTGGACATTTATACACAACACATAATGTCGGTGCATGTACATAAAAAGGATGATTTACGCCATAGGACACTCCCCGGAATTTAACTTCCGGCGGCTGGCGATTGAGCATATCTCAAGACACGGTTCATTAACACTGCCATCATCTTCCGGTGGAGCTACTCCAAATTTAAACTGTTATGAGTGGTAAAGGTACATACACACAAGAGAAAAATCCAACATGGTTTATTAACTGGACAATGAAAATGGTAATAAAAATGGGAACATTTTCGATGAACTCAACATGTAAATTGTAATCCATGAACGTATATATTTAGCTAAATCCTAACCAATGACTAATGAGTTAAATTAAACTACAAAGTTATATATAGTTTGATTAGATCGATCAATGTGGTCTCATAATAGTTGAAGATGTACCTGGCAACTATAATCTTTGAAGTTTGGTTCCATCAACAAAGGAACTCCCATGTAGTCTTTAAAGAAAGTCTGAAAAAAGATCCACATTTTCAGGGATTAGTCAACAAACATTACCGAAAGCTTAACAGTTCTACCGCGACTAAGTTGGATTGCAGAAGAGTACCTGAGTTGGTAATTTACATGTATTGATGCATACTCCTACACATTTGCTCTCTTCTAGATACTGACATTTCTCCACGAAAACCTACTTGGATTCCAAACTCCTCTTGGTTATATAGAAGAAAGATGGAAAAATAACGAAACAGATGCAAAGTTGGGAATGATGATTACCCCGCTATCCCAAGATTCTCCATTAGGAAGATCAATGATATTTACTTTGCAGGGTCCCATGAGCCATTGACAGGTAAGTACAGTAACTCTTGCTTCAATGGGAAACAAACAGAAAAACCGTTAAGCTCGCTGTTCATTGACATAAGAGGATTGAAAGATTCAACAGAACTCACCAACCATCAATGCAGCTAATTTCCCTTGTGCAATAGGAGCAATGAGAAGCTTGAAAAGCTCTAAAATGAGTGGAGGAAACAACGATTTCAGTATTCTCACCTGTATCCATCAAATAAAAAAACACTCAAACTCAGAATTATCTAACCTAAAGTTTCTACAAAAAAATGGCTTCTCAATGAGAAATATACCGCAGCATCATTAGTGTCAGAGCTAGTTCGACCTTTCAACAAGAGAAGCTTCACCAACTCAATAAGCCCAACGTAACCGGGTTTCTCTGAATCCGACCCGACTTCCTGTTACACCATACTTGAACATAAACAACAACATTAGCCTTACTGTAAACCCTAATTACCAAACTCCAATCAATCAGCTCACCTCCACCAATTTGTTTCGAAACGAATTCATAAAGAAATCGTCGAGTATTCCTGGTTTGTACTCCAATTTCGAAGCTCCTTCATCTGATTTTACCTGAGAATCAAAATTGAAAAATTCACAGACGGATCCAAATATAACATATATGTATGAGCTGAGATTCACCACCTCTGAGGAATCAGAGATACGGCGGCAACGAACACGCCGCCTGAGTTTTGGACTTGGTAGGATTAACTTTCTAGAAAATGAGTTGGAGAAGACGATAGTCGGAGGAGGAGGAAGATGGAAAAGGATAGCCATTTCTGGCCTTACAAGTTTGAAGTTTCTCTCACTCCAGTCCAGTACAGTAATGGCCAACTAACAACAATAAACTACTCGCCGTTTTAGTTACATCAAAACGACACAGAGTTCTATTTTTACTAAAACCTTCTTTTTTTTTAAACCCTAGCAAAATCTTGAGATTTTGTCATTTCTGTAATTCACTGACAAAATTCTTGGAAATCCTTAAATCTGATGATGATGATGTATTCCGTTTCACGCCTCGCTAGGAGGTTCTGTGCAACGCTGGCTGCTTCTCCGGCGGCGATTGGCGGCGAGGCTTCTGGTTCTATCCCGACGACGGCGAAAAAGCATAGCTCGGTGTACAAGAAACTCTCAAGTCTTGGCACGAGAGGAGGGAAAATCGAGGAAACGCTAAATCAATTCACCATGGAAGGTATTACTGTTAAGAAACATGAGCTTATTCGCTACGCCAAGGATCTTCGCAAGTATCGTCAACCTCAACGCGCCCTCGAGGTTTGTCTCCTCTTTCGGATTTATGTTTGCTGATTTTACTAACTCAGAAAAAAATGCTTAGGTACGATACAATAGAAATAACTAGTTGTAGATTTTAGCCACCATTGTTAGAGATTTGATGTTTATGAAGTTTGATGTGTATTGGTGTTTGAGTTCTTCTGAACTCTGTTTCTTAATTTGAAATATTGGGGGTTGGTGATGGCTTTAGGGGCACATGCGACAAACTTGCTATGTGGATTTTGTAGTAAGTTGGTTATGTTTTAAGCCTTTAATGGGTGACATGAGGATCAAATGTTGTTTTCTTAATATGATGACATGAGAAGAGATGAAATGGAGATTTTAGGCGTGTAAAAGAATAAGACAATTGTTACTTGATCACAGTGATTGTTATCTTGTTGTTTGTTATGTTTGGTTTTATCTTTCAAATGCTTAGCTACTCATCAATACCATCCTGTTTTTGTTATGTTTCCCATTCTGCGTTAGGTCTTTGAGTGGATGGAAAGAAAGGAAATTGCCTTTACTGGCAGCGATCACGCAATCCGTTTGGATCTTATTGCAAAGACTAAAGGCTTAGAGGCGGCTGAAAACTACTTTAACAGTTTAGGCGACTCTACCAAGAACCAGTCGACTTATGGGTCGCTTTTGAATTGCTACTGCGTGGAACGGGAGGAAGAGAAGGCAAAGGCACATTTTGATAATATGAGTGATCTCAATTATGTGACTAATTCTTTGCCATTTAATAATCTGATGGCCATGTACTTGCGGCTAGGTCAACCCGAAAAGGTACCTGCGTTTGTTGTTGCGATGAAACAGAAGAATATCTCCCCTTGTGATATCACTTATTCGATGTGGATACAGAGCTGTGGAAGTTTAAATGACTTAGATGGAATAGAGAAGATTTTAGATGAAATGAAAGCAGAAGGTGAAGGCATTTCCTCGTGGGATACATTTGCTAATCTGGCAGCAATCTACATTAAAGTCGGCCTCTACAATAAAGCAGAAGAGGCTCTGAAATCTCTGGAACAGAAGATGAATCATCAGAAACGTGATTCCTTTCATTTCCTCATTAGCTTGTATGCTGGAATTTCAAATGCTTCCGAGGTTTATCGAGTTTGGGATTTGCTAAAGAAGAGTCACCCTAATGTCAACAATTCAAGCTGTCTTACAATGCTCCAAGCACTGAGTAAACTCAATGACATTGACGGAATCAAGAAAATCTTTACGGAGTGGGAATCAACATGCTGGACTTACGATATGCGGATGGCCAATGTAGCGATTAGCAGCTACTTAAAACAGAACATGTACGCAGAAGCTGAGGCTGTTTTAAATGGTGCCATGAAAAAGTGTGAAGGTCAATTCTCAAAGGCTAGGCAGCTTTTGATGATGCACCTGTTGAAGAACGATCAAGTAGATTTGGCTCTGAAGCATTTTGAAGCGGCAGTTTGGGATGAAGACAAGAACTGGAATTGGAGCTCAGAGCTGATCCGTTTGTTCTTTCTTCACTTTGAGGAAGCCAAAGACGTTGACGGAGCAGAAGAGTTCTGTAAAACCTTGACGAAATGGAGTCCCCTGGATTCTGAAACATACAGTCTTCTTATGAAGACATATTTATCTGCAGGGAAAGCTTGTCCTGATATGAAAAATAGGTTAGAGGAACAAGGGATCCTAGTAGATAAAGAGCAGGAAGGTTTGGTTAGCAAGATTTGCCATTGATTCATCCTAAAGCATGACTGTAAGTTAATGTTGTGTTACACACAAATACACAATAAGCCTAATTAATTAATGTAGCTGGGTTAGTCTAAATCCGAACTGACTTGGTGTAACACATACTTGAACGTGAACAAGAAAATTAGCTCATATGCTGGAATATCAAATGTTACTCTTCCATGATATTGATGGAATCAAAGAAAATCTTTACAGAGTTGATCTCAACAGGTCCGATGAAGGTTACGACAGGAACAATGCAAGAATCGATGTCAGCAATGCACAGAGGCGTGACTATGGGTATTAAAAAAAAGGCATTTGCCTTAGGCCTCCAAATATTAAGTGAATTTTAGAGCCCCAATTTTAATTTTTATTTATTTATTATATTGATAAATTATATATTTTATATTATTTTTGAGTTTAAATTTTGTTTTATATATTGAAAAAATAGTGTTAATTATTTCTAACATTTTTCAAATTTTATTTTTAATTTTAGTATTTTTATCGATTAAAATAGTGTTCATTAAAAATAAATTACAAAAATAATAGAAAAATTATTTTTATAGCTTAATAAAATAATATAGAATTTATCTCTAATGATTAAAAATTAGTATTTATTACTCTATCCGTTCCATTTTAATATATGTTTTGCCTAAAAACGCTCATATTAAAAAATCTATTTTTCTTTACAAAACTTCATTTAATTTTATATTTTAAATTTATTTATCAATCAAAATTTAATTTTTGTATAGAAACATGCAAAACATCTAATAAAATAGAACAAAAGAAATATTATATACATAATTTTTGGTACAACATGTATTTTACCATAGAAAAGTATATAACTTTTTTTTGTGTTTGCCTTAGGTTTCTGCAAGTTATCTTGTAATGTTGCAAGAATTGAGTAAACTCCGTGATATTATTGATGGAATCAACAAAGTCTTTACAGAGTGGGAATCAAGAGCTCCGAGGTCCGAAGAAGGTTCCCATATGAAGGTGGTTGATGAAGTCAGCTGTGGCTGTTTTAAATCGTGCAGCTGTCATGAAACGTCGTGAAGGTTCCTTCCTTGTCCGAGACTTGGGAGGTTTTGATGGTGCATTTGTTGGACAATGGTCAGGCAGATTTGGCTTTGAAGCAATTACAAGAGCTTGTTTCCGCTACAGTTAAGAAATCATATTGGAAACAAACAAACAAAAAATTAAAGAATCCATCAAAACAGTGTGTAAAGGTATTGGCTACACAGATTGTATGGAGCTCAAAGCTAATTTATTCCTTCTTTCTTCACTTTGAGAAAGCTAAAGATGTTGATGGAGTCGAAGAATTCTGCAGAAATTTGGCGAAATGGATCGCATGGCCTCTAGATTCCGAAAAGTACACTCATCTTATGTAGCTGCAGGCAAATTTGTGTCCCGATATGCGAAAGAGGTTGAAGAGAGATTGGATCAAAGTAAACGAGGAGCAAATAAGACTTGCTTACCAAGATGTGCCCTTGATTCATGCTAATAATAAATTAATGCTGTATTAAATCATGTTAATTGAAACATTTTTTTAGTTCAGACTTGTGTTCTCGTTAGAGTTTTGTGGTATCTTCTAGATCTAAAAGGTTTCTGTTTGAGGACACAAAACCGTGCTTCAAATTGTAAACATGTTTCTAAGCTAACTGAATTCATTAAAAACGAATTTTGACGAAGCTAGAGAGAACAGAGATATTTTGCATTATTATTAACGACAGTTCATTATGGTTTGGATTGAGAGAAAAAGGGTATTCCGTAATTAGCTTACATGATAATAATGCAAAATATCTCTGAAAGAGGGTTCAGAGAAAAAGGGTTCATTATAATCGAATGGTGTGAGTAAACTATTTAAATTTCTGAATTTTGGATGCTACAATCTTGTAATATTTGTTATAACAAATCCGTTATAAAACAATTGCAACGTAATATATGAACGTGTTCTGAAACTCAGACTAATCCAAAAAAAAACAATCAGACTGACCAACATCACTTGGTTGATGTACTTTATTTTTGTCCTAAATTTATGATGAACGTCGTCTCAAAATATTCTTTTGCTACTTTTCACAAAATAATTATCGTATTTTTGTCTTAAACTAATCCCTAGCCAAGTTTTTTTTTTTAATCTTAACAAACATTTCTCAAATAAGCTTCGGGTGCTAATTAACTATTTATTAAAAATCTGGTAAAATAACTAAATTTGAAACAATTCGTGACGAAAAACAATTCCATCAACACTTGAACACAAAATTATAACAAACATCATCTTAATTCATCATAAAATCTGCCGTCTTAAAAACGCAGTTATATTGTAAATTTGTAATGTGAAACCTTGTGTGCCACGCGTTTGAGATTAATAGCAAACCCTTTTGACCTTGTAAAAGATAAAAATCCAAGAAAGGGCACTAAATATTAGCAAAATAATAAATGGAAGTTTGGCGAGAGTGGAAAAGAGGCACGTATGATATTCCACTAAGTAGAAACCACTGTAACATGAATAGAGTAAAGAGTGCAATAATGTGCATGAGTTTTCTTATAAGTGATCATCATTATCAGCTTGAATAAATATGCTAGTGCTTATAGAAGACTATGTTGCGTATTCATGTCGACCAAGGAGTCTGGACGCGTCTTCGAGATTTAAGAACGTTGAGTGGAGTTTCATCTTTTTCAGGAACCTATGACTACAGGACACGTGTGTGTGTTTCTGACTGGGGGCTTTTGGCTATAAATAGAGTTCCTCGCCAATGTAATGTAATCAAATAGCTAGTACTGATCGAGCTTAATTATATTGTTTGGGAATCTATATATCTTTTGATCTGAGTGAGCTTCTGTGTGTGTATATTAAACAAACAAAATAAAAGAGAGCGAGAGAAAAAGAGTAAACATGGGGACGTTCGTGAGAAGGGGTTGGGTAATGGCGTGCGTGTTGGTGTTACTGATGTCGACTCAAGTTTTGGGAAAATTATCTGGTACAGATGGTCATAGCAATGGCAAAAGCCGACGTCATAAACATGGAGGAGGCGGTGTTGGTGCCGGTGGAGGTGGAAGTGCACGAGGTGGTATAGGAGTTGGAGGTGGAGCTAGCGGCGGCATTGGAGTCGGAGGTGGAATTGGCGGAGGAGGAGGTATAGGCGGTAGTGGTGGTGTTGGTGGAGGCGCAGGTGGTGGTATTGGAGCCGGAGGTGGAATTGGTGGTGGAGCAGGCGGTGGCATTGGAGGTAGTGCAGGAGGAAAAGCTGGTGGTAAGGGAAGTGGTAAGGGAAGTGGTGGTGGAGGACGTGGTAGCGGACATGGTAGTGGTGGTGCTGGTGGAGGTGGTGGCGTTGGAGCTGGAGGAGGAGTTGGTGGGGGTGTAGGAGCGGGGGGAGGAGTTGGTGTAGGTGGCGGAGGTGCTTGTGGTGGTGGAACAGGAAAAGGACATGGTGGTGGACGTGGCAGTGGTGGTGGTGGTATAGGAGCTGGAGGAGGAGCTGGTGGTAGTGTAGGAGCCGGAGGAGGAGTTGGTGGAAGTGGAGGTGGCAATGTTGGTGGAGGAGGACGTGGTAGTGGAGGAGCTGGTGGGGGTGTTGGAGTTGGTGGAGGTGGTGGCGGGGCTGGTGGCAGCGTTGGAGCCGGAGGAGGAGCTGGTGGCGGTGTTGGAGCCGGAGGAGGAGTTGGTGGTGGTGTAGGAGTTGGAGGAGGTATAGGAGGCGGTGCTAGTGGTGGTGTAGGAGGTGGAGTCGGCGGAGGTGCCGGTGGTGTTGTCAGAGGAGGTGGCGGTGTTGGTGGAGGAGGAAGTGGTAGTGGTGGAGCTGGAGGTGGAGTGGGTGGCAGAGGTGGTGCCGGTGGATCTGTTGGAAGTGGTGCTGGTGGCGCTGTTGGAGGTGGAGGTGGAGTCGGTGGTGCTATTGGAGGTGGTGTTGGAGGAAGTGTTGGTGGAAGTGGCGGTGTTGGTGGAGGAGGACGTGGTAGTGGTGGAGCTGGAGGTGGAGTGGGCGGCGGAGGTGGTGCCGGTGGATCTGTTGGAGGTGGTGCTGGTGGTGCTGTTGGAGGTGGTGTCGGAGGAGGTGTTGGTGGTGGTGTAGGAGGTGGAGTCGGCGGAGGTGCTGGTGGTGTTGTCGGAGGAGGTGGTGGTGTTGGTGGAGGAGGACGTGGTAGTGGTGGAGCTGGAGGTGGAGTAGGTGGCGGAGGTGGTGTTGGTGGGGCTGTTGGAGGTGGTGTTGGTGGTGCTGTTGGAGGTGGAGTTGGAGTCGGCGGAGGTGTCGGTGGTGTTATTGGAGGAGGTGGCGGTGTTGGTGGAGGAGGACGTGGTAGTGGTGGAGCTGGAGTTGGAGTAGGCGGCGGAGGTAATGCCGGTGGAGCTGTTGGAGGTGGTGCCGGTGGAGCTGTTGGAGGTGGTGCTGGTGGCGCTGTTGGAGGTGGAGGACGTGGTAGTGGTGGAGGTGGAGGTGCAGTAGGAGGCGGAGGCGGAGGTGGTGCCGGTGGAGCTGTTGGAGGAGGTGCCGGTGGAGCTGTTGGAGGTGGTGCTGGTGGCGCTGTTGGAGGAGGAGGACGTGGTAGTGGTGGAACTGGAGGTGGAGTAGGAGGCGGAGGTGGTGTCGGTGGAGCTGTTGGAGGAGGTGCCGGTGGGGCTGTTGGAGGTGGTGCTGGTGGCGCTGTTGGCGGAGGAGGTGGAGTCGGCGGAGGTGCCAGTGGAGCTGTTGGAGGAGGTGCCGGTGGGGCTGTTGGAGGTGGTGCTGGTGGCGCTGTTGGAGGAGGAGGACGTGGTAGTGGTGGAGCTGGAGGTGGAGTAGGAGGCGGAGGTGGTGCCGGTGGAGCTGTTGGAGGAGGTGCCGGTGGGGCTGTTGGAGGTGGTGCTGGTGGCGCTGTTGGAGGAGGAGTTGGAGTCGGCGGAGGTGCCAGTGGAGCTGTTGGAGGTGGTGTCGGAGGAGGTGTTGGTGGAAGTGGCGGTGCTGGTGGTGGTGTAGGAGGTGGAGTCGGCGGAGGTGCCGGTGGTGTGGTCGGAGGAGGTGGCAGTGTTGGTGGAGGAGGACGTGGTAGTGGTGGAGCTGGAGGTGGAGGCGGCGGAAGTGATGCCGGTGGGGCTGTTGGAGGTGGTGCTGGTGGCGCTATCGGAGGTGGAGGTGGAGTCGGCGGAGGTGCCGGTGGTGCTGTTGGAGGTGGTGTTGGAGGAGGTGTTGGTGGAAGTGGCGGTGTAGATGGAGGAGGAAGTGGTAGTGGTGGAGGTGGAGGTGGAGGTGGAGTAGGCGGCGGAAGTGGTGCCGGTGGACCTGTTGGAGGTGGTGTTGGTGGCGCTATCGGAGGTGGAGGCGGTCTTGGAGGAGGACTTGGTGGTGGTCTTGGAGGCGGTGGAGGACTCGGCGGTGGTGTTGGAGGTGGAGCAAATGTTGGTGTAGGAGTTGGAGTCGGAGGTGGTGCAAGCGGAGGAGTTGGAGCTGGAGGTGGTGCAGGAGGAGGAGCTGGTGGTGGCGGTGGTGTTGGTAACCGACGACACTAAATCGGAAACGGCAATGACCGTTAACAATTCAGCACTCCATGCACGTTGCCTCAGTAGTTTGCATGCATGCTCATTGTTATCACTTTTATCTTAATTTCCTTGTACCAGTTTATAATATTAGTAATGAATAACACTCTTTTCAAAATATATTTTTTGATAAAAAAAAAACCTCTGATAACTCAACTAGTGATGAAAATATTTAATACTTCAAATCAATCGATATCTCATGTTTAATTATTTTCCACAAACAAAAAATCTTTCTCTAATAGATCACAAATAACAATGGAATAGTAGTCGCTAATTTTTGATATTTCATGTTTTTTACTTCAACTTTCTTTATTTTTTTATCAAACAAGGTCAAGCGACAAGTTGCTTATGTTTCAACTACTGTTAATTTTTCGATCACAATTTTACATGATAATGTAATAATTAAATCTTAAGTATCTAGAATTAGCTCAAGAATAAATACTATCAAAATGTTAATTACTGTAGAAGAGAAGGACAATTATTCTCTATTTACATTGTGTAAATAAATTTCCGAAGAAATAACTTCTCTAAATGATTTGAGTGTTAATTAAATTAAAAACAAAAAATTATACCTTCTTTTCGTTTTCTAACTATTATATATGCAAAGCCACTCACAATAAACCATACAACAACTTTTATAAAACAAAAATTTAAAAGAACCAAAATATAGAGAGATAAGCAAGGCTTCCTTCTTTAGACCGACCTTTTACTTCATAATCTTGTTTGCTTCAACCTCTAACTATTGCTCATATCTTGGTCCCCCATATGATTTGTGATTCCTTTTTGTTTGGATAAACATATGATTTGTAGTCAAGCTCAAAAACCTAAGTACCGACACAGATATTCATAAGCACTCATTTATTTTTGGGGTCAACAATTTGTTTCCTATATATTCCTCTCATTCCCCTCTCATCTTCCTAAACTTCAATCTTCTTCTCCAAGCACAAGATATAGAAACAACAAAATGCCTGATCGCATTGAGCTAGCCGAATCTTGCTCGATAGACAAGTTCGTTTGCATCACCCGAAGCAAAATGGCCTCCATCCCAAATTAGGTATTCGACAACTCATTAAAATGATACACTACTCTCCTCATGTTTGAAAACAACATAGGGTTCCCTGGTTGTTTGGGTGCATGTCATATAGATTTATCCATTTTAAACCAATTTAACTTAATGGGATTTGTAAATTAGTCATAATGCATGGATTAATGGTTTTAATTAATGGGTAAACCCATTCAGATTTCGGGCTATCACATGGTTTAGTTACAACTATATACAGTAGTAGTAACTAATAAATATTAAAGATACTCTTTAATATTAAAGATATAAGATACTATTTTTTTACCAAAAAAAAAGAAGATATCAGATACTAACTAAAAGTTAAAACAAAATTTTGGTTTTTCTAAATCGGACAAATGTATTTCAGAATCAAATATTTTGTTTTAACAATAACAAAGTTCAATCTAGTATTAGTAGTAATATGAAAATTCGGTTCTTGCCGTTTTTATTCATATCTAACATTTATATTACGCTTTAATTAATCGTATAGTGATCACACACAAACTGAACCCCAATAACTACATTCTAATAAATTACGTAAAATATTCGGTCTTATCCCAAGATCATCCCAATTGTGTTAGATATCTGAATTTTCCAAAATGGATACAAATAGTAATAAGCAATTATGAATAGATATTCGCAAATTATATTAAACTTTCTGCAGATATTCAAAATACGTATTTACTATTTTGATTTTAGTATTACTTATCTGGATATTTTTTTGGAAAATCATAATATATTATATATAATTCCTATATTTAACATCGGAGTTTGCCAAGTATCATACATGCACGCAGACATGAAGAGGCGACGTGTAAATATGATAATTTCTCATTGTTTGTTTATACTTTATAGTATTCTTGGGAAAAAAAAAAAACTGTAATATATTTTAAAGTTTGTTCTACGGAAAACAAAATAAGATTTTCCTCTTGCTTTGCTTTTCTTTTACAGCTTCTGGATATTGCAAGAACAACCCCAACTTCTTACTCTTTTCTATCTTTTGGTCGTCGAAAGTTTAATATAAAGTTTGTATTACGGAAGATCCTTCCAATATATTTCGTATCACTCTATCAGTTTCCCTAATTACGACACTTTAATTTTGGTTTCCGTATTTATACATTCAAATCCTCTCCTTGTGCAAGTAAAATCTCATAGATAAACAAAGAAGATTTGGGTATAATTAAATGTCACTAGATAAATCGATATATATGAAACATAAATATGGACATTCGGTGTATCTTTCGTAATAATTTGCTTTCTATTTTATCCAAATGATTTGTACATATATATATCAGAGCAGAAGATAGCATTTTCATCATTAAGTCTCTTCTTTTCATTTCCTCTGTTCCTTCTTCCTCTGTTTTCCAAGTTCCTCTGTTTTCTCATGGCTCCACTTAACGATTCTCTGGCATCAATCGTCGATGTCATTGAATCCAGACCTCATAGTGTCCCACCAACTAAGCCAATATTGCAATCAAACTGTTTTAACCTTTCCCAAGGAACTCTCCGTGCCAAAGACTCTTCACCTATCCTCTTTGATGTTCCTCAAAACCTAACTTTCACACCATTTTCATCTCATACCATATCCACTGATGCTCCTCTCCCAATCCTCCTCCGAGTTCAAGCCAACGCTCACAAAGGAGGGTTTCTTGGATTCACCCAAGAATCACCCTCTGATCTTCTCACAAACTCCTTGGGGAGATTCGAAAACCGAGATTTCCTCAGCATTTTCCGGTTCAAGACGTGGTGGTCGACGGCTTGGATCGGAAAATCCGGGTCGGATCTTCAAGCCGAGACTCAATGGGTGATGCTAAAGATTCCTGAGATCGATTCCTATGTGGCCATTATACCAATCATAGAAGGATCTTTCAGAGCTTCACTCAACCCTGGTGAACAAGGTAACGTCTTGATTTGTGCAGAGAGTGGCTCTACTAAAGTAAAAGAGTCATCTTTCAATTCCATTGCCTACATTCACATTTGTGACAGTCCTTATAACCTCATGAAAGAGTCTTTTAGTGCACTTCGTGTCCATATGAACACTTTCAAGCTTCTAGAAGAGAAGAAGCTTCCAAAAATCGTGGATAAGTTTGGATGGTGCACTTGGGATGCTTGCTACTTGACTGTTGACCCTGCAACCATTTGGACCGGTGTTAAGGAGCTTGAAGATGGAGGCATATGTCCCAAATTTATCATCATTGATGATGGATGGCAAAGTATAAACTTTGATGGTGAGGAGGTAGACAAAGACGCTGAGAATCTTGTTCTTGGTGGAGAGCAAATGACTGCAAGGCTTCACAGCTTCAAGGAGTCTAAGAAGTTTAGAGACTATAAAGGTGGGTCCTTTTTAGCATCTGATGCATCTCACTTCAATCCTCACAAACCGAAGATGATTATATACAAAGCAACCGAACGGATCCAGGCGATTATATTGAAACGGAAGTTGATTGCTGAGTCTGGAGAACAAGATCTATCCCAACTTGATGAAAAGATCAAGACTTTGAGTGAAGAACTCAACGCAATGTTTGATGATGTTCAGAAAGAAGAGTCTTTGAGTTCTGAAGATGTTTCAGGTTCAGGTATGGAGGCTTTCACAAGGGATTTGAGGTTAAGGTTTAAGGGTTTAGATGATATATATGTGTGGCATGCTCTATGTGGTGGTTGGGGTGGTGTTAGGCCTGAAACCATGACGCATTTGCAGGCCAAGGTTGTTCCTTTGGAGCTTTCACCTGGTTTGCACACTATGATGACTGATCTCGCAGTTGAAAAGATCGTGGAAGCTGCGATTGGTCTTGTTCATCCTTCCAAAGCTCATGAATTCTACGATTCAATGCACTCTTATCTTGCTAGTGTTGGAATAACAGGGGCCAAGATTGATGTTTTCCATGTAAGTTATTACATCACTCTGTTTTGTACATGCTCTGTTTCTTCTTTCTATTTACAAGCATGTTTGGTTTCAGACTTTAGAGTCAGTATCAGAAGAATATGGAGGAAGAGTGAAGCTTGCTAAAGCTTATTATGATGGTCTGACCGAATCCATGATTAAGAATTTCAATGGAACTGAAATCATTGCAAGTATGCAACAGTGCAATGACTTCTTCTTCCTTGCCACAAAGCAAATCTCTATTGGCAGAGTTGGTAATATATATATAAAGATTTTGATTCCATTGTTTCTATACGTTTCCAAGCACTAATAAAAGGTTTGAATTTTGATCATAGGTGATGACTTTTGGTGGCAAGACCCAATGGGTGACCCACAAGGAGTGTATTGGCTACAAGGAGTACACATGATTCACTGTTCTTACAACAGTTTATGGATGGGTCAAATGATTCAACCAGATTGGGACATGTTCCAATCAGACCATGTCTGTGCCGAGTACCACGCTGCATCTCGAGCCATCTGCGGTGGGCCATTCTATCTCAGTGACCATCTTGGCAAAGCCTCACATAACTTTGATCTTATCAAGAAACTTGCTTTCTTTGATGGTACCATCCCAAGGTGTCTCCACTATGCTCTTCCCACTAGAGACTCACTCTTCAAGAACCCTTTGTTTGACAAAGAATCAATCCTCAAGATCTTCAACTTCAACAAGGTATAATTAGTATTAAATCAAATTCGTTGTTTAAAGATCAAAACTTTATTAAAACCCAGATGATTTTTGTTGCAGTTTGGAGGAGTAATTGGAGCATTTAACTGTCAAGGAGCTGGGTGGAGCCCAAAGGAACATATCTTCAAGGGATACAAAGAATGTTACCAGACAGTCTCAGGAACAGTTCATGTCTCGGACATTGAATGGGATCAGAACCCAGCAGCTGCAGGATCTAAGGTGAGCTACACCGGAGATTACTTGGTCTACAAGAACCAATCTGAAGAAATCCTTTTCACGAGTTCGAACTCAGACCCGATCGAGATAACCCTGGAGCCATCCGCATTTGACTTGTTCAGTTTCGTGCCAGTCACGGAACTGGGGAGCTCAGGGATTAAATTTGCACCTTTAGGGTTGGTCAACATGTTCAACTGTGTCGGAACAGTTCGAGAGATGGAGCTTACTGGTGATAACAGCATAAGGGTTGAGTTGAAAGGGGAAGGAAGATTCATGGCGTATTCGAGTGGAGCTCCAGTGATGTGTTACTTGAACAACAAGGAAGCTGAGTTTAAGTGGGAAGGTGAAACTGGTAAACTCAGTTTCTTCGTTCCTTGGGTTGAACAATCTGGTGGCATCTCTCATCTGTCTTTTATCTTTAAATAATTTGTTTGGATTTTGTTTCTTTTTGTTTTTGCATTGTTGATCGATCAGAAGTTGGCTTGTTAGAATCTGAATTTATGTTCTACCTTTTACTTTTCAATTTGGAGAATTATGAACCAAATTTTTAATTATTTTCTAATAATATTGGATTTGCAGTGTCCGTTCAATTTGAGTTTTAGTCACATACATATATTGTTAAATTAAAAAAAAAGGCCAACATCATAGGTCAACTAAAAAAAATTATTCTAACTAAAGTATTGTTTATTTTTGGTCTGTAATCAGTGATGTTCACATCAGATTAGTTCTAACTTACAGTAATAGGATTTAGTGATTTACACTCATTGTGCTAACTATTATTGTTATCATAATATTTCATCTTCTTTTTTTGGGAGAAATTATGTTTTTGTATATAGTATCACTATTGCAAAGATTAAAAAAAGAAAGAAAAAAAATCACTGTTAAGAGGAGAATTTTCTTCCCTTGTGTACCCAAGTCAATGTTAACGCAGGCAGGAGGACCCATGATGTTGACCTTTAAGACAACGTGTGTCATAAGACAATGAGACTGTAACGGCTAATTCTATTTTCTATATACATATTACATACATGCATGTACATGTGTCTTTAAATTCGGCGAACATATGGCTAACCGAAAAAGTATTACAGAGGTTAAAAGAAAAAAATATATATAAATTGCTAATAATGTTCTTATTGATGACTTAATTGTCACTATAGAACGTATGGATGACGCTTTTAAAATAAAACAAAATAAAACGGTGAAAAATGCCGGAATAGTTATAGCTAATATATATATATATATATATATATATATATATATATATAAACCCGTTAGAAATAAATTTAGAATTAAAATCAAGAACTAAAAAGTTTAGAGTGACTTTAGTTTTACCTGAAAGGTAAAACATCATTTGACTTCTAGAAGTTAATCATGGATACCACCAAAGTTAGAAAAAATAAAAGAAGCTTATCCATTTTTAGTGGTTTACTTTTGGTATTTTTGCTCTTGTTTTGATTAGTTCCTAATTATAAAAATTAAAACATTATCGAAAAAGAAAGACCCCAAAAATCCGTAGATGCTGAACAAAGCTGGCACGTCTTCAAAAGTTTTTCCAATTTTCAATTCGTTCGGTTACATTACAATCCAAAAGACATTCTTGTGTGTTGTGTCCCTTCTCTTTTTATATATTTAAAAAAAAAAAAAAAAAACAAATTAAATTTCTTCCCATATGAACCCTAATTTTGGGTTGGTCACTCTCTCTTTCATTTCCCAAAATTGGATTCAAAGTTGTTCCTTTTTGTCTTCCTCGTACCTCACAGCATCGACGTGCTTCCACATTCCCAGCGATTATGCTTGATTCTGTGAGTTTTTTTTTTAAGTTTTCTGTATTTGTTGTCTGAATGAATTTTTCTGTTTTCTTCTCTTGTTTCGTTTTAAAACTGAAATCTTTCATATAATTAGAGACTGGGTTTCATAAATCTTGATATTTTATATTCGTGGACATTAAAGGAACAATCTTTTATGTGCTGAAACTTTCTAAAAAGTTTTTTTTTTTTTTTTTTTTTTTGTAGAGTTTGGTTTTGTTCTGGAAATTAGAGGATTTTACGAAATATGATTTAAAGATATCGGTGGTTGTTTTGGGTGTGTTCAAAGGCATAGATGATAGGGTTTTAGCTAAACCATATTAGCATTTGTCGATGTTTCTTTGCAGATTTGTTGATGAATTGTTTATGATAATCTCAATTTCTATATATATTAGGAGGACGAAAGGACTTAAGAAAGAGCAAGTCTTTTGAGTTGAGGAAGCTTCTAAAGAGAATTAATCATCATTCAGGGGATATATTTAAGGGTTTTGATCAGCTTTTGCGTTTTGTGAGGGATGGATCAAATTGTTTCAGGTGAAGAAGATTTTGATGTAGACATTGAAGATGGTAGATTCAATGACGCACAAGAGATCACTACGAATCTTGTTTCAGCAGAAGGGAATACAGAGAATGTTTTGAATCATGTTTGTAGTGGACGTTTGAGTTTTGATGGGTCTGAAAAGATTGCTGATGAGCTTATAAACCCGTTAGTGGGAGACGGAAAGCGGAGAGAAAGAAGCAGTCAAAGTTTGGATCTTTCGGATAGAAAGTTTGATAATGTTAAGTTTAAGAAGACGCGAAAGCCTTCGAAGCCGCCCAGGCCTCCAAAAGGTCCGTTATTGAGTGATAATGACCAGAAGTTGATGAGGGAAATCACGGAGCTCGCTATGAGAAAGCGCGCTAGGATTGAACGGATGAAAACACTCAGAAGATTGAAAGCAGCAAAGTCATCGTCTCCCTGCAGTAGCATTTTCGCCATGATAGTCACGGTTATATTCTTTGTCTTCTTAATCTTTCAAGGTAAACCACCAGTTTTAAGTCACTTGAATCAAACTCAAAATTGCTATGTTGGTTTGTTTTGGCATAGTTTCTATTGCGTTTCACATGTTTTGGATTATATTTTCTGACTATAAAAGAACCCTTAAACTCTTTTATCTTCGTGTAATGTTGGTTCTTCAGCAGTCACCTTTCAACTTTCTTGTTGTTTGCTTTGTAGATCGTTGGTCAAATGTTCAATTAGCTATTTCTTTTTGGTTCTGCGTGTGCATTTGCGCTTGTTAAATGACCATAGCTCTCTATATGTCTCTCTTTTGCAGGGTTCTTCACAAGCAATGCGAGTTTGAATTCAGGCAATTCACCTGCACCAACTAATTCAGCCAATAACCGTATGGTCTCTGTTCAATTCTACAATGAGTTTGCTCCTCGCGAGAGAATCGATCCCAGCCCAACGTCTTTCAGGTGAGATTCTTTACTCTTTTCTTCATAAGTAAACTTAGCCCCATGGATCAGAGAGAACAGTTTCGATAGAGATTAAACTGAGAATCAGAGCAATTTCTTCTGTCTGTGTGTAAATTTCAGGTATAAGAGAGTATCAGGTGCAGACAATGAAGAAAACACAAGAGAAGTTACCAGATGAGTTTCTCTTTGGATTCTTGTAATGTAACAAAAAAAAAGACTACTTATGTTTTTGTTTGTTCGTAAATTGTTGACACCACACTTTTATTGTTCCTTTGCTCTATTCTTCTGTTCACATGTATGTATGTCTCTCTGTTGCTCTGCTTGTATATATTCGTATGGATGAATCTGTTACTTTTTTTTGTCCCTATCTTCGAGTTTGTAGAGAGACTGAGTCATGACCTAAACAAATGAGGCTGATGATGATTGATGAATGATGATGGTTAGGCTTTTTTCTTGTTTGTTTCATGCTTCTTAGGCGTCATTATATGAAGAATTTGAGACCAAGGATGATGATGATTGATAAGCCAAAAAAAAAATTGAAGATAGGTTTGTGATATTATGTGATGTGACTAATCAATTTCCTTGTTACTCAATTTTTGTTTGAAGAATTTCCGCGTAGAAAATTTGTTTTGTAAATTGATGAAAAAGACTAATGATTCCTGATAAATATCACACAACAACAAAGTCCTGACAACTGAAAAAGACAGCTTTGCCAATTAGATTCTGCAACGTTTTAACGGCCATTAATTTACTTTTATACCAAAAAGCAGAGCAAAAATTAATGGCGGCGAAAGTTTTCTTTTTGAATTTTCACTGCACATTTTTTGAAACGAAAATTACTGCAAATGTTTTTTTTTTTTTTAACACCCCTGCAAATAAGTAAACTTAGCAATTTCTGTAAAAATAAAATAATCTTGAATTGTAAACTACAAACAACTATAAAAAAAATCAAAAAAAAATATTGAACACTTTTAATAATAAACTTGGACTTATATTATAGTTGATAAAATTGTTGATACCAAATATTTATTTTGATTGAATTTTTTTTTTTTTTGTCAAACAATTTTTTTTTGATTGAATATATACTTATATTTTACGCTTTGCCATTGTAGTAAATAAAAGATATAATGTTCTATTATTCAGTAATTAGTACCAATTGGTAAAATAGTACGCTAAATCACAATCAAAGCAAATTGATATAATTTTCTTTACCAATTGATCTATATATATAAATGGAATAGTATATTATAAGTCTTTCGTCTCAATTTTTTTTTTTTTTCCTTCGTCTGTTGAGTTACAGATTATAGATTTGTGTGTTTACAAGAAAAAATACTTGGATTTTATGTCGTACTAAATTCTTAATTAATTTTGGTGTGAACATAAGTCTTGATGTATGATCCAATTCCAAATACGACCAAATCTAGCTTGTAGTATAAAAGTTGCTTCCTTTAAACCAATCCTCTCTTGCCACCTCAGCACATAAGTTGACCTTATTCCGCCTTTCAGTTTCAGATTTCTCTTCATTTGACAACTCAGCTTTGACTTTGATTTTCCTGTCCTTCTGTGTGGCTCAGGGCTCAGGCTTCCTCTTGTTCAGCTCAGGCCACCATTTCTTTCAAAAAAAGATTGCCGAGAGTAACAAGAAGATGTGAAAGCAAATCTCAAAATAAAAAAAGATAGCTATCACTGAAGGCTGTGGACCAAAAAGACAAACCAAATGCTTAGGTAACGTAAGAATGGATAATAAAAAAAAAGAAAAGAAAAAGGAATGGATATAAGTCAGATGTGGTTAGCGAAAGAATGATGAAATCAATGATGATAGCTTTATAGCATAAATTTGAGGCTGATCATAGACGTATCCCAAGTTTGGGTTTTCCGACTTAAACAGTGTAAATTCATATGACGAATGCAAATAATTTTTTTTTTTTTTTTTTAAGATTGATCATGATGTATATAGACTAATCTTACATTAGTTTTACTTTATTTTGGACCTCGGGAAAAACAAGGCACCGTCTTATTGATAGCTCTATATAGTATTAGTATAGTATTCGATTATATATAAAACTAAATTCTGAAAATTTCATCTCTTTCCGAACAAACTACAGTGAAGTACGCAATGAAAATTCCTAGAGATATGTATTAATTTAGCTCTTGTAACCGACTTTATACTTCGAAAACATAAGAATGATATATAGGAATATTTTACCATTTGACCAAAGTTTTTTTTTTTAAAATGAATAAAATAACTTAAGTCAGAAAGAGATCCCCACCCCACGCCCAGCGCACACACCACACAATTTCTAAACGTGGTCGACGACTCACTAGCATTCAATGCGTTTTAACTGTCTTTTCTTTTTTATATCATCCCCACATTTAAAAATTTTACCCATCTTTTTTAATACTAGTATTGTGCCCATATAAAAGAAAAGTAGTTCATTAATCATTATCGATAAGCCCATTGTTTAACGGAAGCATTGTTCAAAAAGGAACATTATAGAAAAGAGACTGTGCCCAAAAGACCATCCTTTCCAAGATTGGAAACATTGTATTTGATCAAGTTTTTGTTTTTAATATATAAACATATATGATCATGTTGATTTTCTATAATTTGGAATTAGTTTTCGGTTTTTTGTTAATTTTTAATTTGGAATTAGTTTGGGAAGTGCATATATAGATTAAGTATAAGTTGTGCAGTATTAGCTGGATCTTAACCTTTATGGACTACATCCATTTGATTAACAATTATTTTGGACCAACAACTAATTTTTTCGATATCCTGATATTTGTAGGACAGTTTTTATTTCGTATTTGGTGACAAGATAAATCTATTTTGAATGTCAGTGGACCCTTTAATTTTAATTCCTTCTCGAAAAGAACCGATAAAAATTAATACAAAGCAAAATATTCAACGTTGTTGTCTTAACGCATCAATAAATATCTATATATATTAGTCGTATGATTTTTCTATCATTTAGTTTAGCTTCCTAAGTTTGTTTTCTCTTGGACTTTCTAACCATTTAATGATGAAACAGTCCAACTTGGAGATACAATAGTAATTCGATGGCTGCCAAAGAAAAAAGAAAAAAGTAATTCGAAGGTATTAAAATATGAAATAATCATTCCAAGAGAATAATACGCAGTTGGTGTAAAAAAAGAGAGAATAATACGCAATATTAAACGGATCTACAATCCTACGTCAAATATACAATTGTTTGGTAAGTGTAGTTAAAATTAGTACACTAGTAATGACGTTTCAGTTTCGCTTTGTTAAAAAATGATTACTATAACATTTGAATACACGCAAGTAGTACAAGACTTGTAATCACGTACTTATGCGTGTTAATCTCCGATTATACACAAACTTTGACTTATGCTATTTTATTTAGCCCCATAAATAATTCTTCTTATAGTTCAATTTTAAAATAAATGAAAGTTTTGACTCATACTCTTGGCGACTAAACTTTGTTTGTCTACGCATACACGCGTAAACTTTTCAAATATACTATTCACATGTTCACTTGGTAATCTCATTTAATGCATAATCATGCAAGCTGTACGTTAACAATCAATGGCAACTACTTGTAAATTTGCAACACGGTTATGGGTGATTTCGTCATGCTCTTACTATATAAATACCCCCCTCAACTTGTTCTCCGACATGCAGAGTCTTAAGACTAAAACCACACCAAAAAAAAAAAAAAATACACGAGAAAAAGAAAAGCTTTCTGCTAAACAAAAATGGCCGCAAAGATTTCAGTTTTTCAATCTCTCGTTTTTCTATTCTACCGGTTTATCCTCCGGCGATACCGGAACCCTAAACCAAAATACCAAAAATGTCCTTCTTCTCTTCTCCAATCCGACCTATCAGGCCACACATTGATCTTCAACGTAGAAGGAGCTCTTCTCAAATCCGACTCTCTCTTCCCTTACTTCATGCTAGTAGCATTTGAGGCGGGAGGGGTGATAAGGTCATTGCTCCTTTTCATTCTCTATCCATTGATAAGCTTGATGAGCCACGATATGGGTGTGAAGGTGATGGTAATGGTGAGCTTCTTTGGGGTCAAGAAAGAAGGTTTTAGAGCGGGGAGAGCAGTTTTGCCTAAATACTTTCTAGAAGATGTCGGGCTCGAGATGTTCAAAGTCTTAAAGAGAGGAGGGAAGAGAATCGGAGTGAGTGATGATCTTCCTCAAATTATGATCGAAGGATTCTTGAGAGATTACTTGGAGATTGACGTTGTGGTCGGGAGAGAAATGAAGGTCGTTGGTGGCTATTACTTAGGGATCATGGAGGATAAGACTAAACATGATCTAATCTTTGATGAGTTAGTTCGCAAAGAGAGACTTAACACTGGTCGTGTTATTGGCATCACTTCCTTCAACACTTCTCTTCATCGATATCTATACTCTCAGTTTTGCCAGGTCAGTCAAATTATTTTTATATTAATTTGTTTGCGTTTATGTTTAAAAATTTAAATAATTTTGGAAAAAAAAAATACTTATTTCCCCTTTTTAAAATAAAGAAAGAAACAGAGCATATAACATTATAAATATAATTATAGTAGTGACGGTCAGACACAACTTGCCTGATTGAGATTATGAAATATAGACAACATAGAAAAGGCAAACAAATGAAAATCCCCAACTAACAAATCAAGGGCCTATTCATCATTTAATACGAATAAGAAACGACGACATACATAGTTATTACTTATTTTCATGACAGTGAAATAAATCTTATAGGTTTTGAATTCCAATACCTATAACTGATCTTGTTAGGTATCTTCATTCATTGTTTTCATATTATAACTGAAATTTCTAGTCTTTTCTCTTTATAACAGGAGATTTATTTCGTGAAGAAATCCGACAAGAGAAGCTGGCAAACCCTACCACGAAGCCAATACCCTAAACCATTGATCTTCCACGATGGTCGTCTCGCAATCAAACCAACCCTAATGAACACACTAGTCTTGTTCATGTGGGGTCCATTCGCAGCCGCAGCCGCAGCAGTCAGACTCTTTTTCGCTCTATGCGTCCCTTACTCTTTCGCAATCCCGGTCCTCGCCTTTTCCGGTTTCAGACTAACCGTCGATATCAAAAATGTTTCACCACAAAAGTCAAACTCAAGTCAACGCAAAGGCTGTCTTTTTGTGTGTAACCATAGGACTTTATTGGACCCTCTCTATGTTGCATTCGCTTTGAAGAAGGAAAACATCAAAACCGTTACCTATAGTTTGAGTAGAGTATCGGAGATTTTGGCTCCGATCAAGACCGTTAGACTGACCCGTGATCGAGTCAGCGACGGTCAAGCCATGGAGAGATTGTTGACTGAAGGAGACCTCGTGGTTTGCCCTGAAGGAACCACTTGTAGAGAACCTTACATGCTTAGGTTTAGTCCTTTGTTCACCGAGGTTACTGACGTCATCGTGCCCGTAGCTATGACGTCACACGTGACCTTCTTTCACGGTACAACGGCCAGTGGTCTTAAGGCCTTCGACCCGCTTTTCTTCCTCATGGATCCTTATCCAACCTACAGTGTCCAATTTCTTGACTCTGTCTCTGGTGCCACGTGTCAAGATCCTGATGGGAAGCTGAAGTTTGAAGTGGCTAATCATGTTCAGGCCGAGATTGGGAAAGCGTTGGATTTCGAGTGCACCAATCTCACTAGAAAAGACAAGTATTTGATCTTGGCTGGTAACAACGGTGTAGTTAAGAAAAATTAAATTTGTTTGAATTTATTTAGGATTTGAGTGATTAAATTTCGGTTCTTTGAGTGTAATTAAGTAACCAATGAATTATTTCATTTGTTTTTTTTAAATAATATCTACGTAAATGTAACTCTTTCCTTTTTCCTTTGGTAATGTACACATATATATTTGGGGTGCAACAAATGATTGTCTATATAATGAATGATTGGAAAAATGAGTAGAAAAAAGTGAGTTGAATATCTATGCAAAATACTATATCGATAAGTTAAACAAATTATTTATATATATTTTTTCATTATTCCATTTTTTTTTAGTTGAATGAATTAAATCAGTTTTCTAACCTTTCATCTAAAATAGTGGACACTAGATGAATGGTTTTTAAGCTATTCTATTCATCTAATTGTACAACCATTTGCACTTTTTATGTTATATAGTATCATCCAATACATCTATTAACTTACCGCTCTATAGTGCATGTATAAAACAATGGTCCACAAAAATAAAATAAAAACTTTTACAAATGATTTAGTAATCTTATACATTAATTCGGACACGTCGAAAGCCATGCTACTATTAAATTTCGATTGCTTTGGTTGGCACATGCATCATAAATGTTTTAACGGTCTAGCCCAAATAATGCATGTAACCAAACTTATCTTAAATCATGTATATACAAGAATAAATGCTCTTGTATATACTATATACAGATAAATATATAATGTATGGTTGGTTATAACTGTACCTATAGTCTCTAGACTAGATATAGTTTGTTTTTTCTTTGTCATCTAAAATTTTATTCAACCTAAATACCTAACCTTTTTTTTTATATATAGATATGACATAATCACTAGTCAAAATAGTTATATATTAATCTAAATATTAAAACGTAAAATGATTGGGTTTACGTTTACTAGGGCGTAGGGGTCTAAAAATCATGTGAGCATGTGAAGAGAGAAAAAAAAAGCTTACTATATACCGTCAACAAAAAGTTAGCTAACCCATACTTTGCATTGCAAAATTTTATCATTCAAATTTGTTAACATTGATTCCGGTTAATTTTATTGTTAGTAAAATTTGTACGTTGACAAAGTAAAATAAATAGAATTTTAGTCAATTACACTTTGTAGGGTGTCTAATAAATATAATTTGTTTCCATAAAAGGAAAATTGATTGGTACAGCAGAAATCATTTGTCAAATGGATTTTGACAGAATTTAGATGATGATGTCTGTGGTGGGTGGTGTGGCCATCACTGTCGCATTTTCTATAGCTGTGTTGGAACTTGGAAAGAGGCAAAGTCTAACCTAACCTGGATTGGTCAAATATGGAAAAGTCAAACTCACTTTGTAATTGACACGTGTCTTCTCTCGTTAATGGACTGTGTCATTTATTTCGATCAGCCCATTCATTATTTGGGTCCACATCGTTTGCATTTTCTGACCTGGTCCTTTAATTAAAACTCACCTAAAATTAAGGGACCATTTCTCAATTTCTATGTTCTTCTCCACCGTTGCTACTGATTTTTTTTTTTTGTTTAGAGATCAAATTATCAAAAATCCGAACGATGGCTTCTCTCGCGACTTCCATAAACGGAAGCTCCAAAATTCTAATTTCATCATCTTCAACGAGAATTGGGTTTCCTGTAATCTCCGATCAAAACTCGAAATTCGTCTGTTTTGCTAACAGATTCATCTCTAGAACGGCGATTTTGCGTCGATTTGCGATAAGTGCTTCGAACCAAGGAGAAAAGATATCACCTTTAGCATCTGGCGTATCTCCAGGTCTATATTCAGCTCAGACTTTCGAATTGACGCCTCAAAATGTCGATTTGGTGCTTGAGGATGTTAGGCCGTTCTTGATCTCCGACGGCGGAAACGTCGACGTTGTCTCCGTTGAAGATGGAGTAGTCTCTCTCAAACTCCAAGGTTAATTTTCTATTTTCATTTTGATTGCATATACAAAAAAGTGCAGATTTTGGAGTTAGGGTTACTGAGTGTAGTTAGACAAGATAGAAACTTTTGAGGTTTCAGTTGTTTAAATTTCTGTTCTATATTAGAAACTATGGATTCGAGCTTGAGATAGGACAAACTTTATGTAACGTTTTGGTTTATTGCTGTTCTTGGTATAGTCTCTTATCACTACTCTCCTCTATGTTTGAAATGAAATCTTTGCTCAAAAAGTTCAAATTTCACTTCTGGGAGTGTTACAAGTTCAGTGTAGGTTCTAATTTCATATCACAGGCGTGTAATTGTTTTAGAGTTGATAGAGAACATCTACAGGCGCAATTGTGTTCACATGTTATGTAATTAAGCTTATGTTGAATTGTGTGTTGTATGTTTAGGAGCATGTACTAGTTGTCCAAGTTCTTCAACAACCATGACAATGGGAATAGAGAGAGTACTCAAGGAAAAGTTTGGAGATGCTTTGAAAGATATTCGACAAGTTTTTGATGAGGAAGTAAAGCAGTTAACTGTGGAGGTGAGTGTGGCTCCTTTTTTTTTTTTTTTTTTTTTTAATGAAATTCGACATGTATTACTCTTCTGTGTCTGTTTGCCTTTTGACTGTTTTTTTTTTGGTTGCAGGCCGTGAATGCTCATCTCGATATACTGAGGCCTGCAATCAAGAACTATGGCGGAAGTGTGGAAGTGTTATCAGTCGAAGGCGAGGACTGTGTTGTAAAATATGTTGGACCAGAATCAATTGGAATGGGAATTAAAGCTGCGATTAAAGAAAAGTTCAAGGACATATCTAATGTAACCTTTACAAGCTAGAAAGGATGAAGAAAGCGACTATATGTTTATATGTAAAAACACCATTATTTCTCTATTGTTTAGCTAATGTCCACATCAGTAGTCGTAGTCTCCATAACTGTCTTGAGCCATCTTGCCAGGTTGATCAAGAACGGTGTGTAGACAAAGTAGCAAGTTGTTGTCCACGTAACCAATCCCTTCACCAGAAAACAACACATAAAGAGAAATACGAGCGTTAATGTTGTCTTTTTGTTTAAAGATGTCTGTATTTAACACTTTTTACCTGGCCAAAGATCTCTATGTTCGCTTGTGGATAGTACCACAGATGCAAGAATCTATTAATTCAGGTTGTCAATTTTTAGACTTAAATTCTGTGAAAGAACACAAAGAGTGATGGTTGGTAAGAGATTGAATCACGTGGTTTACTTACTGCATGATGGGGATTTCAGCTAATGGACAGGCGATACCAAGGAGAGTGGCAATGGTGAAGCCAAGCCAAGTTCTATCCAAAGAGAACCAAATTAATTCTGCTAAGGCAAATAGAATATAAGCTTCTATGTTGTCTGAAACTCCAGCTTTATACATTTCAGCACTTAGCTCTAAGAACAACACCAGTGCTCTGTTTCATTCACCAAAACAATATAAACAGGTTCACTTCAACTGTCCCAAAATTGTTATACACAACTACTAATACAACAATAAGAGTACTTACAACAGTGAAATTACAGTTTTGTCCAGCTTGCCACGTGGAGGATTTACAGAGGTTTTCTCATCCAATATGAGTTGCAATAAACCTACTGTCAAGTAAAATAAACCAAGCAAGAACGGGACCTGGAAAAACATATTACATGATCAAAAATACAATGCTTTTGTGGAAAGATTTTAAAGTTGTGGGGCTTTTGAGTTCTTTACCCAGATGTTTGTATGAAGAGGAGCGATTTGCAAAGCTCCGTTTTGGTAAACCACGAGATCGACACGTGAGTGGAGACCATCGAGAAGAGGACCCAAGACGAAGCCTGAACCAAAAAGAGAGAGACTTACTGGAACAATCCAAGATTTTCCGGTACTGGTTTTGCTCTGTTTACTCTGACTCAGGCAGAGGAACCGTCGAACCGGTGACCGGTTTGACCCATTTCGTTTTAATGGTCTGACGAGAGTAGTTGAAAGAGAAGATATCGCTGAGACAAACATCTTTCAGTTTCATCCAGACAAATATTGTTTGAAGAAACTTCTCGGGTATAAGAAAACAAACCGAATCGAGCTTGACCCTAACCGAACTGAAATGGTTCAAACCGAAAAACAGAAGATCAAACTTCGGTTTTAATTTGGTAACTTCATACTAAACCGAATGAAACCTGAAAAACTGAAGTACTCTACATTCGTTTTGGCTAATAACGGAAAAGACCTTTTTCTTACTGGGTATTTCTTCTGTCGAATAGTTGGTGTGCACCCTTAAACCCTAGAACACCGATGAGAGGCATAACACACATAAACCCTCAGAAGAAGATACAAGGTGATTCGAATCCCGTTAAAGAATCAGAGTAAGCTTCCTAATTCTTCCCTACTTAGAAGACACCTTTCAATTCAATCTTTCTTTCTCTCTACTCTGTTTCTGAGGATTTTGATTTCTCTGGTTCCTGTTTTAGTTACTATGAAGGTGAACGTCTGTCTCATCTGCTCGGCTTGATTCAGAGGTAACCCTCCCTATACCCAAAACAAACCATCGCAAATTGATATAAATTCTCTTTTTTTTTTTTGTTTTCCTTTGTGAAAATTAGAGGAATTGAGACGTCGAAGCTTACGAATGTGAACTCATTGCCTGAGAAGATATGGCTCAAGGTTACTTTACTACTTTTTTTTTTCTTTCTTTCACCACCGTTCGATTTTTAATACCATCGTGATCTTTCAGAAACAAATCGCGATTGGGATCAACGAAGTCACGCGTGTTCTTGAGAGGATGAAACCCATTAACACTACTGACCAACAACAACTAAACCCTAGACAACCGCCTGTTCAACTTCAGGTACAACCCTTAAACCCTAACAATCTCATTAGAAAATTTGTTACTGATTTGGAGTAAGATGGTTTTCATCACAGGTAGTGATTGTTGTAGCTGATTGTAAACCGAGGATGCTAACAAAGCATATACCGGACTTAGCTGCTTCAAGGAATGTTCCGGTTTTCTTTATAAGAGACAACAAACGAGCCTCTCTCAGGTTAGGTGAGTTGGTTAAGCTCAAGACAGCTCTAGCCATTGGTGTCAAGGCGAGAGGAAACGATCTCAACCTAATGCTCCAACAGATTCTTCCTAGAGATACTTGATCCTGTAAGAGAACGGAGATTCTTTCCTGGTTTTGATGTGATCCTTACTCAGTGTAGTATATATACAGATAAATAAGATTGATAACAAATTTAACGATTTCAGTGTTTTTTTCGATTGTATCCATCATGCTATTTTTCTAAAGACGAATTTCCGCTGCTATACCCAAAAAAGATTTACGCTTACTGCTCTTAGGCGCTGGCAATTGAAGATGGCTCATCTGCGACACTGACTTGGTTAGGATTCTCACTAACATTATCCACTTGTTTGCTCGGTTTCCCGTTCTGAGACTTCTTCCCTTGGTCCTTCTTTACCAGCACTGGTTGAAACTGCCACAATATAGAAAATAATAGAATCAAAACGTGAATGAATGGGATGAATGAATGTGTGAAAAGCAGAGATTTCGATTTAGTCAAGAACCTGATATATGGAGTATATAACATTTCTTCGTATTTGAGCCATCATTTCTAGAAATAGATTGTATCCTTCGAGCTTATACTCGATGAGAGGATCGCGTTGCGCATATCCTCTAAGCCCCACAGCTTGTTGCACAAACTTGAGTGCTTGAAGGTGTTCTTTCCATAGCCGGTCAATATTGCTCAAGATTAAGAATCGTTCAGCTTCTTTCATTAGCCCTGGTTGTTGTTTCTCCACTATTTCCTATGAATCATAACAAGCTTAATCAACCATACAGCTTCTGGGATCTTATACTAATCTTAGAAACCATCTAACTTACTCTTTTCTGCAAGTATGCATCGCGGCCACGGGCACGGAGATAATCTTGCAATCCCTCATAACTTGATCCTTCGCTTTTCAGCAAATCGGGAGTGAGATCATTCAAAAGATAACAGTACCTAAGAAATTGGAAGTTGTAAGAGCTTGAACAAATAGAAGTGATTATCTATGTTAAATGTTTTCCCTAAAGAAATATATAATTCTTACTGCTGAACTTTCGCAATGAGCTTTTCAAGATCCCAGTTTTCTTTTGGAGTTTCCGGGCCAATATTCGCCTATCAATGGTAAAAAGAGTTTCAACTGTTGGTATACAAAGACTCGAGGAATAAAGAACTTGTTTTAGAGGCATCAACTTCAAACGGGTTACCTCTAGTATGTCGTCCATTGTCAATTCAGCATACTCGATAATCAGAGGCTCAAGGCTGTCTGACACAAGCGCACGCCTTCTCTCCGTGTAAACACGATCTCTTTGGCTATTCAGAACCTCGTCAAATTCGAACAATTGCTTTCTGATGTCAAAGAAGTAGTTCTCCACTTTTCTCTGAGCTTCATCTAGAGCTTTAGTAAGCATCTTGGATTCGATCGGTAAGTCTTCCACCCTGAATGCTCTCATCATACCCTAAGAGTTAAATGACAACTATTTTTAGGTGATAATTCTCCAAATGAATGAATAAATATGTAGATACAAATCTTACCTGAATCCTATCTCCACCAAAGATGCGAAATATGTTATCTTCAAGACTGAGGAAGAACCGCGAACTTCCAGGATCCCCTTGCCGGCCACTTCGTCCACGCAACTGTATGAGGGCAGTAAAACATATTCAAGAAGATTTATTACGTTGGGATAAAAACTTGAATCAACCATATATCTCCTGGCAACAAATATTTTAAGGAAACCTGATTGTCTATTCGGCGTGATTCATGCCGCTCTGTCCCCACCACATGGAGTCCACCAGCTTCCACAACCTGCAGCGATTCAGGAGAATAAAAGATCAACAACAGAAACTTGACAGGGATTTACACACTGCTCTGCTGTAAGAGAACTAACCTTTTTCCTTTCTTCATCCGTATAGCCCTTATATTCTTTTGCTATCTCCAGAAATGCATTCCTCAGTTTACCTATGACTTCATCCTGGACAGGACCCTGTTAAAAAGAGCAAAGATCAATAACTCAGACAACTAATTTAACATATTAAGATATAATAATTCCAGGATTTTTCCAGTGGTTCACCTTTTCACATGAATAAGATAGACGTTCCTCTGCTTCAAGCTCAGTTAACGATTTCTGGCCCCAAGCCTCTACAGCTGATTGTACAGCTTCCTCGGCTAGCTTTACTTTTTCATTTGACAATTTGCATGGAAATAACTTCTCATTCACCTGAATTGTAAATTTTTATGTCTACTTAGCTCGGTGTAACCATTAGAACCCATCCTTATCAAAACCAGAGACTCTTAAAAGGACAAACCTTCCACGTTCTCTTGGGAGGGGCCTTCTTCACAGATACGAAAACCCCATCAGTAGGCTGTACCACTCTGTAGTGACAGAAAAAATGTAACAAAACTTCAGATGAATAGAAACTATGAACTACAAGGTTCTTCAAACAATGTACATAACCTGTAAAAACTACATCAAAGGATAAAGGACCTATTTGATGTGAACATTTATTTATTAGCCAACTAGAATCATGACTACTCTACTATTAATCTTATTTATATCTTAGACTGCTACATGCAAGATACCTGGGCATAAGTATCTCACGGAGCTTCAAACGTGCCATAAACTCTGCGTTTCCACCAAGAATTATGTCTGTCCCACGCCCTGCCATATTTGTGGCAATTGTTACTGCACCTAAACGGCCACTTTGTGCTACAATCTCAGCTTCCCTCTCCACATTTTCTGGTTTTGCATTGAGGACCTTTTTGCACAACATATACATAACATCATCTGTCAGTTTTCTTGCACAGGGAATATCATCTGTTTCCATTTCTCAAATTGGTTTGTCGTTACAAACACCATTTGGTTAGATGCCAAAAAGTTTTTTGGATTAAATACTAACGGAGCATAAATTTGGATTGATTTCTGCATAGGTAAACGTTGAAATTTTTTATCAGTAATAAATGAAAACATTACCTCATGAGGTATTTTAGCTTCCTGCAATAGTTGAGATAGTTCGTCACTCTGCTCGACGCTGGTTGTACCAACTAGCACAGCCCTACCTGTCTTGTGCATTCTAGAAATCTCCACTACCACTGCCCGCCATTTGCCACTGACTGCTTTGAAAACCACATCTGAATCATCCTGCAAGTGATTTAAAAAGGTATAAGACAGGGATTTTTTTTTTTTTTTTTTGAAAAGACAACACCAAAATCGGAAGCTATAACAGCATACAATCTCGTTCCAAAACTAGCATGGATGCTTAACATTTTCCCACTTTGACCGATCTCACTAGAATGCCTATGAGCACGCATTTTAGATCTTCCAACGGAGAGCAATTCCGAAGAACCACTAGTCTGAATTTTCAGATGCAAGTTCGGAACATAAGATACGAGACAAACCTTTCTTATCATGGGCTTATTTGTGGGTACAATTGTAACTTTGAGCTTGTATATGCTCTCAAATTCTGCACTCTCGGTTGATGCAGTACCAGTCATCCCACAAAGTTTTGGAAACTACACCATAAGAGAAATTACAGATTACAAACGCGAAATAACCACATTCAAAAAGTGGAAAGTAGGCATTTCCAACCTGTAGAAAGAAATTTTGATAACTAATTGATGCCAGAGTAATAGATTCATTCTGAATAGGCAAGGCTTCCTTTGCTTCAACTGCTTGATGTAGTCCGTCACTCCAACGTCTTCCCTGAAAGACACAACTTATTCAGTGGATTCCCACATACTGTTTTTTTCTCTATGTTTCTCTCGTGGCCTAAGAATATTTCTCAGCCGTAGCCACTGAGATCACTAAATGATAAATAGCGATAATTATTACTTATTAATATGAATATTTCATATCAATTAGCAAATAATATAAACTAAGTACCTGCATTACACGACCAGTAAACTCATCCACGATGAGAACCTCCTTCGCTCGGATGATATAGTTCACATCTTTGAGAAAAAGTTCTTTTGCCTTAATGGCATTAAGAACATATGATGCCCATTGTTCACGGGGATCATACAAATCTTTCACGTCCAAGATTTCTTCTGCATCCTCATAACCCTGTTCTGTTAGTAAAACAGTCTTCTGCTTTTCATCAACCTGCAACACCAAAACACTTAGTGAGCAGTTAGAATTTGGGAGATGGATGGCCAAATCCAGTTATTAATTTCACACAATAAAAGGAATAACTGAGGAATCTTACAGTGTAATGTATATCCCGCTCAAAGGCCGAAGCAATCTTTGCAGCTTTGTAATATTGGTCACTAGGTTTCTCTGCAGGCCCAGAGATAATGAGAGGAGTCCTTGCTTCGTCAATAAGTATGGAATCAACTTCATCAATTACACAATAATTGAAATCCCTCAAGACGAGCTCCTCCACACTCTGCACATTCAGTAAACTAACTCAGCAAATATATTCAAAGAAAAATCATATAATCCGGAAATGAAAAAAAAGAGAAAATAAAGCAAGAATTACTTTCCGTGGCAAGATTGTCTCTCAGATAATCGAATCCAAGTTCACTATTGGTGACATATGTGATGTCACATAAATAGTTTTCCTTTCTTTGTTCGGGCGTCATATTCTCTGGCAAAGTAGCAAAATATGAGAAAGCATCTATAAACAGGGAGAACAACACTGACACAACGAACAAAGAAGATGATGATCACATTGACCAAGAAGTTGAGGGAAAGAGACGTACGTTGGATTAGACCAACCTTCAATCCAAGGAACCGAGGAACTTGACCAACCCATTCACAATCTCTTCGAGCCAAATAATCATTAACTGTGACGACATGAACACCTTTCCCACTTAATGCATTCAAATAAGCTGGTAAAATGGCAACAAGCGTTTTCCCTTCACCAGTTCTCATTTCTGCTATTTCTCCTTTATGAAGAACCATACCACCTGCAATAATACCAAATAGAGAGTTCACTCAAACAGTCTTAGCAGTGAATCCAACAAATATACAATCCATTAGAGATTGTGATACCTATTAATTGCACATCGAAAGGTCTGAGTCCAAGAACTCTCCTTGAAGCTTCTCTCACAACAGCAAATGCCTCCTGAAATTTGAAATTCCACAGTTGGAATTCAAAATTCTGGTGTCAAATTTAAAAAAAACTGAAACTAAAGCGATTGGAAAATTACAGGTAGAAGTGAATCCATGGATTCTCCTTGCTGAGCTCGTTGCTTTAACGCATCAGTCCTCCCACGTAACTCTGAATCCGAAAGAGCTGAAATCTCAGACTCCAAGCGATTGACGGATGCGACGACAGCTGCGTATTGTTGCCTAGTGGACTCTCCGTTATCAGAACCCTTGAAAATCCCGCTGAAAAGACCACCTAATGAAGCATGTACACTCGTGCTCCTCCTACGAGAGCAGCTACTACATCCGGATACCCCTAACTTGACGAATTTGGTGCCCCAAAACGGCGAAGAGCTCAGAAAACGATTCTGCCGGAGGAATTTTCCATCAGCGATAACGAATTGAGAAGCTGTAGGTGAGATCGAGGGGCGATGGTTAAGTAACTGAGAGTCGCAGAGTGGAGACATCATCTTTGACGGCGAGCCGGGAGAATTGCCGGCGGGAGTGACAACAATCCCGAAATCTTTGGTTTCCGGTTCTCGCGTGTCGTCGAGTGTTGAGCACTGAGAGAATTGAGACGTTGGGGATAAGGTGATCGAAATTACGTTTATACCCCCCAGTCCTAACTTCTGGTGGATAACTTCTTGTGTTGCCACGTCATTGAATTGAATTTTCTATTTTCTATCATATTTGGGTGTACTCCTAGCTTATACCTTTTGATTTTTGTTCTCTATTCTTCTAGGATTATGCAGCATTGTGTTACTACAAAAAAAAAAACTAGAGTTATTTTAAAAAATACAACCATTGATTTGTTATGCTAATACCTCAACCGCAATATAATTGATGGAAATTAATTGTTTAGGTAGAATATAGTTGATCTAGTTTGATATTATAGAGCTTTTTATGATATTTATTATTTAGGGGTTTTTCAATTTTAATTACAATTTATTGTTTTATATGGGTTTTATAATAATTAAAAACTAGTGTTGTTTTCTTTCTTTCTTTTTTTTCCAAATAATTTTATTTTATTTTATCTATTTATAATAAAACGGCGCAACCGAAATATCTAAAAGAAAATTTATATAAACTGTTTGGTTTATTATTTTAGAATACACCTGAACGAAACCAGAATTGAACCGGTTAAACTTTTATTCGTGTAACTGTAGGCTGAACATAATAGATACACATTTATCAACATTTAATATTTATTGATATACTCTGATTTACAATACGATATTTTCAAACCCGTAAAATTAATTTGAAAAAAAAATGAAAATCAGATAACTTACAAAAAAAAAAACTAAATTTCAAACTCGGGTTATGAAGTAAAGTCCATGTTTTCGATATAGGATCGATCATTGGCAAAGTCCTCACTCCTCATAATACAATCAAGCTTTATGTATAGTAATATAAAATGATACAGATTAAAAGCTATGGAGGACTACGAATATACTAATACTAATATCATACACAAAAACCGCAGATGTTTTGTTATTACATTTTTAAGTCGTGCAATAGTATTGATCGATGATTATCGGATTTCGGACAGTATTCACGTGGATATTGTCGAACGTTACACCAGAAACTGACCCGGATCCACCTTGCCATGTCTTGATTCTTACGCCGTTGTCGGAAAATTTTATGATCGAGTCTCTAACCGTGATATTCGAGACGCATGCACGTGAATTTTGGTTGCCTAAACTTTTTTTTTTTTTTTTTTTTTTTTTTTTTTTTTTTTTTTTTTTTTTTTTTTTTTTTTGCCTAAACTTCCAATGCAACAAAATATCATTATGTTATATATAATCATTATATTATAATTGGTGTACTTTGTTAAATGAATGTAAAATATAATAGTTTAACCCTTTTTCTATCTACAATAGTAGTTTAACTTTGTAATAAAATGACTGCGTTTTGTTTTCCTTCAAGCGATTTTGTACCGTTCGTTAGCTTATGTATGTATATGCATGCATATATAGCCTGACTCCTGAGTATTGTACGTATACAGTTGGAGATAGCGGAGCTCTAAATCTCAACGGATGTGGATGCCGTCGGTGTTGGGACTTAACAGATCATTCTGGCAACCTGTAAAAATTTTAGATCCACAACATTGCATAAAACTTAAGAAAAAAAAAAAAACTAAAAAATCTACGTGGCAGATGAAGCAGAAAAATGCCACATAGTATCTGACCCAGCAAAAATATGTAACATGACATCTGACTCAGCAGTTGGACTAATATTATTTTGATCAAAGTTAATTTCAGCACTCATATGAAAATTCAAGTTGATTTTTTGAAAATTTTATAAGTTCAAGTTGAAAAACGCACCGAATCTTAGTTAATGTATAAAAAAGCACCGTGAAAATAGTTCATGTTGATTTTAGTTTTTTTTCCCTTTATTTATGCAGTATTGTATTACGACTAAAAAAACTTTCGGCTTATTTAAAAAAATACAATCATTGACTTGTTATGCTCTTAACTCGAAACGGTTTTAACCCTACACTTTATTTTGCTGTAAGTAACAAAAGTATAATACAAGTTCAGAAAAGTGGAGATGATATAAAAGAGAATCCTAAAAAACAAAAGACTCACTGAATACAACGGAATTACACAGTACCAGAGAACAAAAAAGATGGATAAAACAAAAAAAAAACTGATAGAAGCAGAATAAAATGAATAGACTACCTGGGCTCAGGGGGCACTACTTTCAAACTCCTCATCCATTCGCAGAAACTGGCTTCATCAAATTCTATAAAACTACTCTTTAGTTTTATTCTTTGCTCCGTCGTCAATGTTCTTACCTGTGGAAATCTTGCTTCCTGCACATATAAATTGGATTCAGAGGCAAAAAGAAACAATCAACAAAACTCAAGTATTTTGGATGTTTTACCTGCTCATAAGGAGGGTCTTTATGTGCTGGTATTAGCCGGCAAACAAAATATCTTGCCTGTGAACTTCCCTCCTGTTACACAACAATGTAATACATTGTATTTTGAGTTTTGTTTCAATGGGTTTACCAGATTGGTATTAGAACCATGAGAGAAGAAAAAGCCTGAAACTGAGATTCTTTTGAAAAATGCGAATGAGATCCTAAATGTTAAAGACCTTGAATGCGAGAATGCGGGGGGCTGGAAACCGGAATTCAGTTAGTTCTTCAGCCAACGTTCTGCAGGCTGCTAGGACTGCAGCGCTCTTCACCTCATCAGCAGACAGTTCTGCTCCCTGAATCAACCAAAATAAATTATCAATCTGAAGTTGATCCGAAAATTCTTCTGTCGACATAATAAAGCGACTGAATGAAGACAATAAAAACGTACCAACCAAATAAATACATCTGTGCCATGGTCAATAATAACAGCCTTATCTGATTGCATTGAGAGATCATACGCTGGTAGTTCCTCGAATGTACCACCTTCTTGATGCATCAAACAACGGGGTGCTACCATTCGAAGAGACAGATCGAAAGATGCGTTTAGAAACAAATTCCGTAGCACTGATCTTTCATCTTCATGGCCAATTATGTTTCCTAATAGAGGACCCCTTCTAAGATGGAAGAGCAGTTCTGGAAGGGACGATAGTTCCTTTGGGAAGCTATAAAGTTTTGATTTTGGCACTTGTGATCCGAATTTCAAAGCAATGTCTTTGATTCTTTCATCTACGGTAGCACGCATATCCACTGCGTCCTTCTGATTTTTCGCTATTAAAAGAGTTCTCTTAGAGATTAGGACCGCAGCAGCTTCGTTTTCAACACTCTGAAGATATGCTGATATACTATCCACAGTTGGCAATTTGAATGTAATTACCCGAGACACATCTGCTTGATAAACATCCGAATAATGGAAAGCAAACTGGAAAAACACATTATCGCTTTTGATGTCCCTCTTATTCTCCATCGAGAGAGAGAAGCTTTGTGTTTCTTCAACACTTAGCATCTGAATACAGAGAGCCGCATCCGTCTTAAACGTCTCGTGAGTTTCTGAATGTGCTTCTTCGCCAGGTCCAATCACCTGGGTTATAAGAATATCATCTGAACACCGTACTTCAAGCAGACCATGTGAACCCGCTGCCCTAGTGGCAGCCCTCTGCAAGTCCACACCAAAGGCTTCACCAAAATCATCGTGAAGAACCAAAACACCACCTGAAGCTTTTGCAAGTGGCTGCAGGACAGGAACTCTGAGAGGGCAAGTTCCAGCGCACAATATGTCTACCACCGTATTGTGTCTGTGAGCTTCACGCCCCAAATTCTCCATCCATTTTATGGCTGTCTTTTCCATATATGGATAATTTGGATGAGTCATTGAATGAGGTACTGATCCCGGACCATATGTAATGGGTCCACCAGCGCAAACAATGATTCTACTGTTACCTCCTGCTCTTCTGACCACTCCCCGAGACATTTCTGCTGATGGTCCTTGAATTATAGCCAGAGCAGCCTCAACTGCAGTTCCAACGCACCTATCTCTAGATGCTTCAGGTACATTCAATGTATATGGTCTTAAGGACGAGAATATCTCATGTGCTACCTTCAGTGATGCATGCATTGGTGACAAGTATACACCGGTTCCATAAATCAGCGATTTCATGGACTCTGCAGATGGTGATTTTGCACCAGAAATAACATCGGCAGAAGCAACAGAGTCTTCAGAGAAATCATATATCGAAACAGTACGACCATACAATATAATCCCAAGCCTAGTAGTCTGTGGAAGCGAGTCTACAAATGCATGCAAAGAGCTCTGCAAGTGCTGAAGGTGTGGTTCATCTAAACACTCATCAATAACAAGGACAACAGGTGCAGATGTCCGAGAATCAGAGGCAGGAACAAACCCAGGTCTCTTGTTTCCAGTCTGAACATAATCAACCAGAGGCAATGAAAGCTCTGGAAAGTTTCGCAACTCATCCTTGCTTGAAGCCACATATTCACCTTGACTTCCATTCATGTTCTGGCAGATGACGCATTGCCATTGGCCTGAACCAATTAATATTGAACTGTAGGGATTTGAATAGGCTCCACAGTTGAGACAGCGATGTGGAACACGTTGGATAATCTGAGGACCAGGACTGATCTCCCTCCCTGCGGAAACTACTGCTCCAAACCCCAAGCTAGCAACATTTGCTAGCTTCTTCTGCTTTAAAACCTAAATGACAAAAAAAATGGAATGCAAATCAAGAAACTTTTAATAGTAGACATAAATAGCAAGTGAAATTGGGAGAGAAAAAAAAAGCTAACACACACCAAATGTGAACCCGAAAGGATTAGAAAGATACCTTATTTGCAGAAAACAAAACATAAGGTGAGTCCGCAGCTATAGGTTCTTCCATTCTAACAACATCAGGAAGATCACGCTGCGATCCAACTGATGACCCATTAGAGTAATAGGAAGGTGTAGATACGGGCAGAGAAGAAGCCGTAGCGGAAGAGTAAGCCATAGGCTGAGGAGTAGCTGGAGAGGTACGGAAAGGCACAGCAGCCGGTTTAACCGGAGTATTAAAGACTGGAGGACCAGGTGGAGTACTCATACGAGGAACGGGACTTCCGGTTCTGATACCATTCGAAGGTGACAACAGATTTGGGGATTTCATCGAAGGTGGAGACATGTGATCTGGTCTAAAACTTGGTTGAGGAAACCTAGGAGGTATAGGTGAAGCTACAATAGGAGGAGAATGATCTGGCTGTGGTGATGGTCTATCTGACTCTAAAGGAGTAAGAGTTCCCGGGTAATTAACCGATTTCTGCGCCATCGTATTCGCTATAATCTGACAAGATGAAACAGATTTTAGAAATTGACCACGGATTCGAAGAAAGGGTAAGAAAGATGACCTTGGAGATTCTGGATTCAGTAATGGTGGTCGAAGATGGTAACGAAAGAGAGAGATAGACAAAGTAAGATCACAATTCGCAAACTGAACTATTTCCAGATTCAAATTCCGGATCAAGAATCTGCAGAGAAATTTAATTATCACCCCAAAGTGAAGCTTACAATAACCTAAGCTCAAAAATTCCCAAAAAAAAAAAAACAAAGTTCAAAGAAAATACACAGGAAAATTGCGAAGTTGTAATTCTAATTCTAACTAAATAAATACTAACAAAAATCACCAGTTCGTTTCGTTCCTATCAACTGAAACCCAAAGTAGACACAAATCACAAAATCAAGCAGAGGATTTAGGGCGAGCAAAACAGGAATCCGAAAGCAGAAGAAGGAATCAGAATTACGATACCCTAATCGAAGAGATGATTCGAGAAATTAGGAAGAATCTGAGGATTCGTAGACGAATTTTTGACTCGCATTGAATCCTTTAGCTTACGATCTCTCTCACCAGTCTCTCGATTTTACTTTTCTCCCCTCATTTTTCTTTCACTCCATGCGTGGCAAAATCGTAATTATTACCGCGTTTTCCTTGCTGGCATAATCGTCACATTGGATTGGTTATAAAATCAACTGCCACCGCACTTCATGACGTGGCATTAGACGACGTCAGATTTTCGATTTTTTCCTAAAGCAGTAAACAAGTAACGTAACGGATGAATTTTAAAGAGCGACGTCGTTTAGAGTGCCTTGTGCTTTAAGACATACACATACTACTAAACTCAAAAATCCAATTTTTGTTTTGGTTACTTTTTTTTCTTTCTTTTCTTTAATGTATTGTCGCACATGAAAATAGGTTTTCATAAATAAAATGTTAGTTCAAAATAATGGACAAAACTTGATCGAAATATATTTTTGAGAAAAAAGGATTAAAAAAAAATGTTTTGTGTCAATTAGAAGCGTTGATGTGAAGTTGAACGAGCGAAGCATAAAATCCACCGTCGATCTTGATTAACGTCTCGTGCGTTCCTTTCTCAACGATCACACCGTCCTTGACGACTGCAATGACGTCAGCATTCTTGATCGTCGAAAGCCTGTGAGCCACTACGACTGTGGTCCGGTTCACCATCACCCGGTCAAGCGCGTCTTGAACCACACGCTCTGATTCTGCATCCAACGCGCTCGTCGCTTCGTCGAGTAACAGAATCTTAGGTTCTTTCACGATAGTGCGTACAATCGCCACGCTATGCTTCTGTCCTCCCGACAACTGTATCCCTCTCTCTCCCACCACCGTATTATAACCCTAAAATGAAATAAGAACAAGTTTTTGCTTGCAAAATAAGTAATCTCTCTTTTTTTTGTTTTCTAAACAGTAGAAAAATGTCTTGTTTTAGTTACCTGCTGTATACTAGAGATGAACCTGTGGGCATTAGCGAGCTCGGAGGCAGCTACGATCTCAGCCTCGGTTGCTTCCTCGCCGCCTTTTCCGTAAGCAATGTTGGCTCGTATCGTGTCGTTAAAAAGTACAGGCTCTTGCCCTACAAGTCCCATTTGTTGTCTCATCCATTTTAGTTGCAGCTTCTTAAGCTCAACTCCGTCTAGAGTTATATGACCCGAATCCGGATCGTAAAACCTTTGTAACAATGAAATCACCGTAGATTTACCCGACCCACTTTCTCCGACCAAAGCAACCGTCTGAGTTAAAGAAGTTGACATGTAAAAATATTCGTGATTGTTAAGTTTCATAATGATCGTAGTCTTCAGGGTCATGTTACGTACCTGTCCGGAACGAATGGTGAAATAGAGGTCACGAAAGACCTGAAAGTCAGGTCTTGTTGGGTAAGTGAAGCTTATGTGACAAAGCTCGATATCTCCTTTTACGTTCTCCAACACTATTCCCGATTCATCTCTCGAGTCTATCTTCGATTCCCCATCAAGAATCTTGAAAATGGAAGTAGCAGCAGCCTTAGCTTTACTCTAGTCAGGAGCAAAAGAGCTTGCCTGAGAAATCCCAATTGATGTCATTGCTAACGCTAAGAAAACCTACAGATTAAATCCAAAATCATTTAGTTCACTTCTCGTCAAGATTCATTACAGAGAAAAAAAAAAAAAAAAAAAAAACAAAGAACAAACCTGAAAAACATCGTTGAAGTTTGTCTTTCCGGCTTTAACCAATCTAGCACCAACGTAGAAACAAGTAGCGTAGACAGAGCAAAGGATGAAATAGGAGAGACCAAACCCTAATCCACTGATTAACCCTTGCTTAATCCCAGATTTAATCGTATCTTCACATCGTTTCTTATACATCTCCATCACTTTCTCCTCCGCACTGAACGACGCAACAGTTCTTATACTCCCACTGCATCGTTCGCCACTTGACTAGCCTCCTCGTACATTTTCTGCAAACATTTTCTTCAAATTTAAGTTTCTTCTTCAACAAGTAACAAACCCCCAAACACTTAAAAACTCATTAAAAACCATTTACCCGAAATGAACAGACCTAAAAGGAATAGGACCAACCTTTGCGTCTAAACTGAAGCCTTTCATGAACTTAATTTGAATATAACCATTGATTCCAATTAAAGGAATTATTACAACGACAATTATTTGCCAACGCCCAACTCGCTGTGAAAGCTATAATCAGTCCGGACACGGCGGATGCAACGTTCTTAACCGATAGAGCCAACGTGTCTCCCACAAGAGTCTTGATCAAGGCTGCATCAGAAGAGAGCCTGGCTCCCATTGAACCGCTCGAGTTCTCAGGTTCATCAAACCATCCAACCTCCATATGAACAACTTTCTCAAAACACAATGATCTTATCCTTCGAATCAGTCTCCCTCCAGCTATAGCAAACAAGTAGTTATTCGTTGGATACACTATCAAAGAAGTTATACCAAGAAAAAGGAATATCATCGACCAGAATCTTGAATCACTCTTCAGCTCATCAGGCGCTTTGAAGAAAGCTTCGATTACTTTAGCAAAGAGGATCCCGAAAACGGGAATACAGTGCCGTTCACTGCACCTACTAAGGTTCCAAGTATAAGAATTGGAATCTCCGGTTTGTTTAGAGTAGCGATTCGTCTAATCGACACATTCTGTGATACTTGTTGAGGCATTTTAGTATTCTCTTGGCCTGCAAGTAAACCAATAACGGAAACAGAGTCATCATCATGCCTTGTATTGTTGTTTCCTCTTGATGATCCAATGCTGCTTGATCCATCTAGCAATCCATTAGAAATCTCCAATCGCTTCGATTCTTTGTTTATCTCATGTAACCGTATAAGCTGCGAATAAGCCCCTTCATGATCCTTGAGTAACTCCGAATGTGAACCTGTTAAAACCAACTAGAGAACAAAAAAATAGAGAAATTATAGCAGCGGAAATGAATCATCGAACACGAAACCATAACATTGATGTTATTTACCTTCTTCTACTATCTTTCCACGATGAATCACAGCAATCATATCAGCGTTTTTTATCGAGCTTAACCGATGCGCGACAATCACAGTAGTCCGGTTCACCATTACCCTATCTAAAGCCTCTTGAACTACTCTTTCGGATTCTGCATCAAGAGCACTCGTTGCTTCATCTAACAGCAAAATCCGCGGATCTTTAAGTATGGCCCTTGCGATAGCAATCCTCTGTTTCTGTCCTCCTGAAAGCTGAGTTCCATGTTCCCCTACCAATGTCTCTAAACCCTGAGGCAACTTATCGATGAATTTAGTTGCGTTTGCTAGCTTAGCCGCTGCTTGAATCTCTTCAACTGTTGCGCTCTCTTTCCCGTAGCCGATATTCTCCATTATACTTGAAGAAAACAGAACCGGTTCTTGACTAACCAATCCAATCTTCCCCCTAATCCATTTCAACTGAAACTCCTTTAGGTTAATACCATCAATAAGCACTTGTCCGGAGTAAGGATCATAAAACCTTTCAATCAAACTAATCACAGTAGATTTCCCGCTACCGCTTTCGCCTACCAAAGCAGCGGTTGCACCACTCGGAATCAGTAGAGAGAATCCACCAAAAATCTCTTCTTTAGGCCTTGCGGGATAACTAAAACACACATCTCTCAGCTCAATTTTGCCTCGAATATCTTCTAAAACCTTCCCATTTAGGTCAAAAGCATCGATCGACGGCTTTCTTTCTATTGTTTCAAACATCTTATAAGCTGCAGCTTTACCAGCTGCAAATGCGGTTAGACAAGGTGTTGCTTGCCCCAAAGACCTATACAAAGAGAAGAACAAAGATGACAGTTTTCTTAACCGTTTTAACTGTCTTGAGACTCCAGAGAAAAATAAAAAGAAAAAGGTGTGGTTTACTCACATCGAACTCGTGACCACAATGACCATTACACTGATCACTCTACCACCTGTATACCCTTTTCTGAGTATCATTTCAGCACCAAACCATATCCCCAAAGCATAGCTACAAAAGAATATCAAGAACATTACTCCAAGACCTAAACCCGTCATAAAACCTTGCTTCACATTTGATTTATAAGCCAAATTTATCAACTCTATGTAGCTACATATCGCTTGCTTCTCTCCCGTGAAAGAAGCAACCTGAATAAAAACACACAAACACTTGGATAAAGTTTCAATCTTTTGATGAACATTAAGAAGAAAACAGGAACTGGAAAAAAGGAAGAATTTTTACGGTTCGAATAGACCCGAAAGTTTGTTCAACAAGAGTTGATGCTTTCGCATAAGCAGCTTGTTCACGAGAAGAAGCTCTAGTAACTATAATAGCCATAGCTCCACCAGCCATAGCTAGAAGAGGAATTGAGATTAACATAGCAAGTGTAAGTAACCATCCTTTCAAAAACGATATACCAAATCCACCCAAGAATGTTGCAATCAACTGTATAAACTTCCCAACCTGACAAAAATTTCGAAACTTTTTTCAATCTTATTCCAAAAGCTCTGTTTTTTTTTTTTTTTTTTTTTTTGGGTGCAGTTTTTGTGAGTCCTTACCTTCTCTCCCATAGCATCTAGTATAAGAACAGTATCAGCAGACATTCGACCAACAACTTCTCCTGTATATGTTTCGACATCGAAGAATCCAATGTCTTGTCTTAGGATCGTTTTAAGATATAAACTCCTTATCCTTGCAGCTTGTCTTTCTCCCGTAATCATCCAACAAGCCACCTCTATAATTAAAACCGATAATATTATTTTTTTAACGAAATTGTTTTTCTTCCTTAAAAAAGAAACTAAAAATTCATATTACTTACGAAGAAAAGCTGCTCCTAGTGCTCCAATTCCAAGGTAGACAAATTTCAAACAAACCTAAACAGAACAAAGTAAACGTAAAGAAAAAAACACAACTTGCAACATTGTTTCATTATCTTTTGGGTTTTAATAACACTTTTTGCTACCTTGGAGACTATCTCAACAATGTTTTCATTGTTTTGGTTTTGACCCATTGAATCAATGAGCTCACTAAACAATAATGTCGTTAACGGAAGACAAACGCCGTTTCCGATAGCTCCGATCGAACCAACGATCATCAACAACACATCGTAAGAATCTGAGAAGGAAAACAGTTTGTAGAACGGTACAGTCTTTGTATTGTCTTCCAAGTTTCCCTTCTTCATCTCCTTCATGTGTAGGTTTTACTTTAGAGAAATCACTCACCAAGTATCAAACAATGGAACAAAGTATGGGAAAGCCAAACACTGAAAGATCATTAAAACATATGAATGATCATTTAAAATATTTCGAATTTTTTTTAAATATAAAATCAACAAGGGATCATTGGGACAATCTTTTTTTTTGTCAACTTTCAATAAATGAACCAATGTAATGCCATTCAAGGCACAAGAGGGATTAGTGGGATGTCACATACAGTAAAACCTCTATAAATTAATACTATTGGGACCAAGATATTTTATTAATTTAGAGAGAGTATTAATTTATCGATAAATTAATAATTATTAATTTATAGAGAGATTTTTCAATTTTCACAAATTCTATAAAAATCTATTTAAAATAAGATTTTTTTTTGACAATTTCACATTATTATAAATTTATTTTATCTAAAATTCCTTTTACCTTATCTAAAATTCCAGAAGTTTTTGATGCAATAAGAAAGATTAGAGATGAGCTCCAACAAGAATGCATGTTTAGGAATAAACAAACAACACTAGAGTCATATTTTACTAAATTATCTTAATTATATTTTTAATGTTATATGTTTATTAATTTATGTTATTAATGGGACCATATATTTACATAGAGGTCTAAAATAAATTATTATCTTATTATTTTATCGAATTGTGTCATTTTTTACACCGGCCCAACTCGGGACCGGGGAAATTTATTAATTTATAGAGGTTATTAATTTATAGAGTATTAATTTATAGAGGTTCTACTGTATGTAATATTATACATTAAAAACGAAAAAAGATAATTAGTATTGTAAACGTGGGATTTTATTTTAATGTTTGTCCTAACAACAAACTTTATGGTTGCTCCGCATAACTTTTGATGTTAATGAATAATGACCCTAATATTTAAGTGACTTCACTGACTTGTATCATTTTAAGAATAAAACATCCTTAATAGAAAATATGAAAATTTCATTAATGTGACTGTCATGGGGGTCTACTAATTTCTGCATTTCCTCAACTCGGTCGTGTATTCCATTATACCATTATCCCTTTAGTTATTGCATCAATGTTAATAGTGTATTTAAGCCTTAAAACATGACTACAATGGGCCTTTAAACAGGCCTAATTAGTCGGATAAAAATAGGCCTAATAATGGACCTTTATTGTTGACTTGTTGTAAAGTACGACACATTTCTGGTTTTTCTGTTGACTTTGATGAATTTATGGAAATTTAGTCACTAGAAAAGTAAATTAAAGACTTTTATATGAGGTTTTCATACCTTCTTTTTAGAGATCTATAATATTTTATTATTAATTTGTATATTATGTGAGAAATGTGAGGAGAGATCACCACTAAAAATGTTCTAAATGTTTATTTTATTATATATTCTACATGAATTTTCGCAGTACTACATGCAAGAATTTATAATTATATACGTCTAATGAACTTAGATAATATTTACAAGACAAATGATTCTAGATCATGTCTAATGAATCTAAATATAGTCCACGATCTAATCATATTAATCTAAAGCCAGAAAGTTTAGTGAACTGCAGGTTTCAAGAATTGATGTGGGATTTGTTACTTTAATGTAAAGTAAAATAAATAAAAAAAGAATCATTGCATTGTGATTTGTGAACTTTATAATAATATTATACCACAAGACAACAAATCAAATATCACGTATATTTTGCTCAGCCTACCAAATGCCTACTTGCGTGAAGCCTTGAACTAATAATACATAAGTGGTTTCACTGTGTCCTCTGACGATAATTTTTTTACATACGTGGCATATGGACCCCACTCCTTAAATACACCAATCACACATCTTTAAAACGAAAAAAAAAAAAAAAAAAAAAAAAGTCTGACTCTTTTGGAATTTTCCAAAAAAAAAAAAAAGTTCCCATTTTTATTTTCTTAGTCGTAGAGTTTAGAGATTTCCTAAATTCCTGGGAAATGGAGAACCAACCTCTCATCATCCCTCAATCACGTTACCGTCTCGAAACCATACCGGAAAATCCAGATTCCTCCTCCGCCGTCACAATCCCTCGCTCAATCTCAAACACTTCCTTCTTCCATGAAATTTCCCACCATCACTATAATCATCATGACCTCGAAGAATCCGTTAAACAAGAAGACGACAACAACAACGAAGAAGAAGACGACACAGATTCTTATTTCAAAAACCCTAGACCACTTCACCGATGTCGTACAGCTCCAGCTATGGTAATCATCAACGACTTAAGACCTAAAACCTCACAAACTAAAAAACCTTCACCAATCTCAAAATCCATTATCAAACAAGCTGTATTTTTGTTAATCATTTACTTAACCTTAGGGGTTTCAATCTATTCATTCAATAGAGATCATTACTCAGGAATCGAGACTAATCCTGTCGTCGATGCTCTTTATTTCTGTATCGTCACTATGTGTACAATCGGATACGGTGATATAGCTCCGTTGACTCCATGGACGAAGATCTTCGCTGTTGTTTTCGTTTTATTCGGATTTGGTTTTTTGGATATTCTTCTTAGTGGTGTTGTTAATTACGTTTTGGATCTTCAAGAGAGTATGATTCTTACTGGGATTCAAATGGGTTCTTCAAGACATCATCATAGATTCTCAGCTAGAGATTACATCATTGATTTTGAGAAAGGAAGGATGAGGATAAGGATGAAAGTTGGATTAGCGTTATGCGTCGTCGTTTTGTGTATCGGTGTTGGTGCTTTGGTTTTGCATTTCGTTGAGGAATTGGATTTTGTTGATTCGGTTTACTTGTCGGTTATGTCGGTTACCACTGTTGGTTATGGTGATCGAGCTTTTAAAACGCTTCAAGGGAGGCTTTTCGCGGCGGTTTGGCTTCTTGTTTCGACTCTTGCGGTGGCGCGTGCGTTTTTGTATCTGGCTGAGGCTAGGATTGATCGACGGCATCGGAAAGCTGTGAAGTCGGCTTTGAATAGAGAAATCACTGTTGAGGATTTGCTTGCTGCTGATACTTATCAACATGGTTTCATCAGGTAATAATTTTATTTTAAAACGGTAACTTTTCTTTTTAATAAAGGTTGAATTTTTGGATTTTTTTTGCTAAGATTTAAGAGTAATTTTGAGGTGTTTCTGTAGTTACTTTGATTTTTTTTTTTTTTGGTTAATGAGGTTAAAGAGAGATTAATCTTTAATCATGTCAATTTTAGACTATTTTTTTTCTTGCTAACAACAGTTATTAAACCACTGTCTTTGTTTCATCTAATCCAATGATTTAAGTCAGTTCCAGTAATTAATCTTCTGACTTTTTGATTTGATTTTTGGTGTGTTTCAGTAAATCAGAGTATATTGTGTTGAAGCTCAAGGAAATGGGGAAGATCACTGAGAAAGACATTAACCAAGTTGTGATACAGTTTGATAAACTTGATCCTAATAATTTGGGGAAAATCACATTACCTGATCTTTTGGGGGGTCCCTTGTGACAAAAACTCTTTCTATCTTGCTTTTTTTATTTATTTATTTTTCCTCTTGTACAATTATATATAAGAAAATTTACTGAACAGATATATGTAGCAGCACTGATTCATACACAGATTTATCTCTCTCAATTTATCAGAGATAATATAAATGTTTTATTTTTGCTTTGTATAAAACCAGTGTCCAATAATGATACTATATTAAGCGCTAATCAGACTCTTAAAATAGTATATTGAGATATTCCATAGTACTTATCTTGATTAATGGGATGCCAAATGAACAAAGAACTGAGACATTCATTTGAGTTTGGTGAGATATAAAACAGATAATATATTAAGAAAAAGAATTAAAAATATCAAATGGAGATACTAATCTTTCACTTGTGAGGTCATTCAGTGGAAAAAGGCTCAAAGCTGACGCTTTTTGTCTCTTGATTTAGTAGAAAGGTCGATTGACCAAGTCACCAATCCTATTCCATGCACAAGCAGAAAATATTTGTTAAATCGGTAACATTGATTATTTGAATCAGATAAACAGTTAAAAACATATCGTTTATGGTTCTTCTGCTTCTACATATCAACTTATAACTAAAAGAAAACACAAATTGAGAGTTGTTAAAGATAAACACACTTTGTTAACTTTAAAGCATATTGTAGTCCCTTTTTTTTATTCTACTGACAAATCAACAAATATTAAATGTTTTTCTTTAGCTGGGCTACTCTGGCTTTGAAAAAAATGTAGGAATATTTGATTGTTTTATAGTATTTATTTTCGATCATCTCTTAAGATATAATTTATGTTGGAATTAACATATCTGTTGTGATACGTCTCGTATCACATGAACCGACAAAAAAGAATCTCATAAAGACAATGTAAATGGGTTCCACATCCTTATGTTCATTAACTTTGAACGGATCAAATTCAAATGTATGATCTGTTTGTTGAGAATGATTTGTAGTTTCGTGTTGTACTCCAAGAGAATGCGTGTCATTTCGTATTTTTTACATTAATAGTTTTTTTTTTTTTTTTTTTCCGAATAGATTATATACAATGTATCACAATCATTACATAAATAGATTTACAGTCCACTGTAATTGACACGATTGATCAACTCACTACTTCTCATCGATTTATTTTGTTTACGTCTTAATTAAGTTACTTTGAACCAAATATGTGAGAAAAAAGCAGGATCTGTGGAAGTTGGTGAAGGAATGCTATAAAATAAGGATCAAAGATCAATTCAAGAATCCTAATACTAAACATTTTCGATATGCCCTTTGTAATTCACGATCTCATTCTCTAACTTGTATACAGTCCAATTTATTTATTCAAGATTATTTAGATCATTGTTACATACGAGAATCTAACTACATTCCCTTATACAAATCTCTAAGTGCGAGTTTGAAGACTCACAGATTAGTAGTAAACACAAAACCTGATTTAGGTGTTATTCTTCTATAAACACTCCTCGTTGAGAGAATTCTAATTAAAAATGAACTGAAAACTTTAAACCCAATTTTGTCTTCTCGTTAAACCTTTTTGTGACACGGAGATAACACCTGGAAGATGGTGGAAAGGACAGATCCTTCACCAGACTTTTGCCAAATCATTTCATCATTAGTGGTCCGGTCGAATTATTTACTCTTGTGTTTAGCGGCAGAGTCCAGTATTGACTGACTTTTCCCCACAACAAATAAATTTGATCGTCCGATCTTATACAATCAACATACAGGGCTATATGAGTATAAGATCAAAGTAATCAGAGCTCTCTTCAAACATCAGTTTAATAGTAAACCACAACTTTTATCAAAACTGCTAAAAAATTATGAAATCTGCTATTACTCGCACTCGCCATCCTCATACATAAGAACTATTCATAGAATAGAATTCCGAAATATAGAACACAAATTAGGACAACTATATTTTTATAGTGAAAAAAAGAAAACACCACAAAGGGATTAAAACTAATAGTAAACAAACCAGAAACTTTCATTTCAAGAATACAAGAAGAAGAAGAAGAAAAACCAGAAACAGAGAGGGATTAATTATTGGTAAATGGAAGGTGTTTAAAGTAAAAAGGAACATAGAACGATATAATAAAATCATTATAAGTCTCTAAGCTTGAGGTTTGTCCCACTTGAGTGGCTTCACAACCTCCCAAGTGAAATCAGGGTCGTCTCTTCCGAAATGTCCATACGCCGCCGTTTTCAAAAACCTTCCATTTCCTCCTCTCTTCAAGTCCAAGTTAATTGTCATCATTCCTGGTCTGAAATCGAAGCTCTCTTTCACGATCTTCAATATCTCCTTGTCTGGAATCTTCCCTGTTCCGTATGTGTCAACGAACACAGACAATGGCTCTGGCACTCCAATGGCGTATGAGACCTGAACAAGAGCCCTACGAGCCATTCCATTAGCCACAACACTCTTTGCCGCTTGTCTCACGATGTAAGCTCCACTTCTGTCGACCTTGGTTGGGTCCTTGCCTGAGAAAGCACCACCTCCGTGAGCTCCCCATCCACCGTAAGTGTCGATGATGATCTTACGTCCGGTTAAACCAGCGTCACCGTGTGGTCCACCGATCACAAACCGGCCTGATGGGTTGAGATGGAAGATGGTGTTGTCGTCAAGGTATTTCTCTGGAATGATTGGCTTGATCACGTGCTCCTTGAGGTCACGTGCGATTTCATCGTTGGTCACGGTTTCATCGTGCTGGGTTGAGATAAGCACAGTGTGGACACGGACTGGAACCATAGCACCGTTGTCATTGTAGTACTCAACAGTGACTTGGGTCTTACCGTCTGGTCTTAACCAACGGCAAGTTCCATTCTTTCTGACTTCTGTGAGACGAGCACCAATCTTGGTAGCAAGAACATGGCTCAAAGGCATGAGCTCAGGGGTTTCATCAGTTGCGTAACCAAACATGTGTCCTTGGTCACCGGCTCCAATATCTTCAGGACGTTTGGTGAAGTGACCGTGAACACCTTGAGCAATGTCAGGGCTCTGTTGTTCAATGTTGACAAGGACTTTGCATTTGTCAGCATCAAGACCAACATCATCAGAGATGAATCCGATGGAGCGGCAAGTGTCACGGACGATCTTCTCGTAGTCAATAGTGGCCTTGGTGGTGATCTCACCGAAGACCATGACCATGTTGGTCTTGGTACAAGTCTCACAAGCAACTTTGCTGTCAGGGTCTTGCTCAAGGCAGGCATCGAGGACTGCATCAGAGATCTGGTCGCAGAGCTTGTCTGGGTGTCCTTCGTTCACAGACTCAGATGTGAATAGGAAAGTCTCCATTTTTTAAAGCTATATGAACAGAAGAAAGATTGAATCAGCCACCTAAAGAAGCATCAACATTTTTTAAAAGAAAAAAAAAAAGAGAAGATTCCACACTCAAGTGAAATAAAGCTAGAAAGATTCCAAATCATTGTCGAATAGAATCTCTTATCGTAAGTGATTCGTTTCTTCTGATATACAAAGATGCCCAATATGGGTTGTGAAACAGTAGCAGCAACCTTAAAAATGATGGAGATCTCTAATACAAGAATTAACAGAAAAAAATCTAATTCACTTTTAAGGAATTTACAATTTTAATAATTCATGGACAAATAATAATTAAGCAGGCAGACTCATTAATGGCTCAGACTTAATGCTATTTACAGCAAGTACACTCGACTTAATGCAAATCATTAAAAAAAACAAAACAAAGAGTCAAATTCAAATCATATACATATACACACAAGATCGAAGCGAAAAATCCAAATCCTTGCAAATAAATATACAAATCCATTCAGATCCGCTATAATCGAACCTGAATCGAGATCGAAACTTGGAAAAAAATGAAACATAGATGATAGGTGACTCGAAAACGAACAGATCCAATACTTAAAATCGCAGATCCAATCATAAACAAGATCGAAATCATCAAATCTGACTCGAAAACACACAACAAAGCATACGACTCAAAACGACGAAGAGAACACGAAACGATAGAGAAGAAGAGGAAGCAATACCTGCGGCGAGAGAGAGAGAGATAGCGATTCAGATATCTCTGAAGCTAAAATGCCTCAAAGCAAATGTAAGAGCAAAGGAAGCGAGGAGTCGAGGACGATTTGAGGGTGTAAACGGCGTTGCTATTTATAGGGATTAACGGCACTGTTGACTGGTCACCGGATCTTTAGGTTTTACCTCTTTTTGCTTTTGGACTTCATTACTTCATTGGCTTATTCGGCTACGGTTTTTTTTTTTTTTTTTTTTAAATAATAACTCTATCACAATATTAATATTAAAAGCATTCCCATGTCTACGAGTGTAAGAGCATCTGTAAGGGTACAACTTGTAAGGGTATTCTTAGTGTGAAAAAATTAATAAAATAATATAAAAGGTTTAGTTTAGAACCAATGTTAAATGAGTTAATTATTGGTAGAACCTGTTTCTAAGTAATATTTTAATAATTTAATAATATAAAACATATAATATTTTTTAAAACTTAAAAGATAACTTTTAAATTGAAAACATGAAAAATTTATATTAAAATTGATTTGAAATTAAAATGAAACACAAAATACAATTCCAAATTATTAGGAAAAAAAAAAAATTCGGACCCAATCCCGTGCTGCCACGTGGCAACAATACTGAGCTTAAAACTGTTCTGCCGAGAGAACTGTTCTTAGCCCTGTTTCACACTGTTCACATCTTTTATTAATTTAAAATGCCTTAGAACACATATGATGTTATACCGATAATGATGCTCTAATGATGCTAAGGTGATTGCAAAAAAATGAAAAACAAAAATCTAATAATAAGGTGGAACAAAAACTTTCGTGATCTAGTTTTGGTAGGTGAAAATATATTTATAATTATGTCGTTGTTGAGACAAAATGATGACCTTTGGATCTCCCAATTCAACGGCTGGATTTTGATGAGTGTCTGGTGATTTGACCTACTTCTCTCACAATCTTACTTATTATTTTTTTTATTTTTTGCTCAGACATTCTAGTTTTGAAACTATTATATTTTCTTTTCAAATATTTAATGTTTTCTTTTAAGAGAAAATATGGTCAACAAAAATGAAAACACACAAAAAACTTTTTACTAAATATCAATGCAAAATAGTATTATATTGGGTACCTAACACTTATAGTTCATCTTTAGTTATATATATATATATATATATATATATATAAAAAAACTATATTAGTTCATTTTCCACATTTTGTTTTTTTTACTCGCAACAACTAATAATAGTGGTTGCAGCGAAGTTTTACAAAATTGCTAAAAAAATGTGATGGTAAAAGTAAAACTAGTTGCAACTTGCAACGACGATAATTCTTCTAACGTTGAAAAATCAACAAAGATAATGTTTCAACATGCATTTTTCTCATATTTTATTTATCATCGTCGAATGTTAATTTTTCTTCTTTTCATGTTATATATATAGGTGAGTGATGACGAGTGAGCGATGGACCGATGATGGTGAGTGGCGACCACCGAAATGAAAATGTATGTAAGGAATAAAGATCGAATCCCCCTTAGCTCTGCCAGGCACTGGACATGGGTTTGATAAAGAGATTTGTACAACTACCTTCGTCTTCTTATATTTTTTTCGTCTTTGCTCTTGTCATAATCAATATCAACTCAAAAAATTGCATTGTGTAGTAGAACAAAAGATTAGTTGTTGGACTCCAACGGAAAAGAAGAAAACGTGGAAGTAAACATTAATAAATTAATTAATGTGAGCGACATATTTGGAATTTTATCAAAAGCAATTGATATACAAATTACATTTATAACTTGTTAAATAAATCAATAGCATATAAAAGTGGTAGTATCACATTAAATGTAGCATACAAAGCAATTTACTAACTTGATACAGTAATAACCTTTAATCTAGTCACATCTTTAAATTAATCTTACTACCAAATATTTCCTTAAAGTTGAGATGAATTATGTACTACTATATTTTATCTATATAACGAAAACAAAAATGGAAAGAGAATATCTTAACAAATATTTTCCTCCATTATCGTTTACCAATGAGATTTATACATGTACTAATATACAGTAATGTTAATTAATAAACATTTAAAACATAAAAGATCTAAAATATAAGTATGATTTTTTACTGCAAGATTTGACATAACTAGCCAATCACATTCGGAACATGTATAGTAAGTATCATTTATTTTGTAATCGATCGAATCTTAAATTAATTAATATAGGTTGACATAAAGAAATATTAAATGTAGCAACCGGAAGGTGCCGGTGTCGGGAGTTTGACAAGAGTCCTCTAGACTAAGTCGGCTCAGTTCGGCTCGGCTTAACGGCTGATTCGTGTGCGTAGCTGCTCAAAATTCTGTAGTGGGGTTGGTATTAATGTACCTAGCCATATTTATTTTATTTTATTTTGTTCAAGGCATGATAAACATACTAATTAAATTAAAAAAAAAAATTAGGACACTATATTTTTTTACATAATCATCATGATTTAAAGGGGGTTGTTGAATTAATTTACGTATGTACTGGTTTAAAGATTAAGTGAGCCTATCAGCTAAGTTTTATATGTTACTCTCTCTATTCCAAATTAATAGAAGTTTAGGTCATTTTTTCTTATTCTATTTTATTAGATGTTTTGTTATTTTTTATGCAAATTTTGAATTTTGATTGGTTGAATGAATTTTAAATAAAATATTAAATAATAATTTTATAAAGCAAAGTAGATTTATTAATATGTGTACTTTTAGTCAAAACATCTATTAATTTTGAATAAACAGAGTATTTTTGTTTTATATGTTGATTCTAGGCTTCTAGCTTACGGTCAAACTAATTATGTGAGCGTAATTTAGAACGTGTCATGTATTGTGATATGTATAAAAAAATTTCAATGCTGTTGAATAAATTCTTTAATATAGCTCTTTGTACTTTGTAGTACATGTTTATGTTGAATAGTAATTTTATTTACCAAATAAAAAAAATGTTGAATCGCAATTTTATGTGAAATGATAGATTGCTTTTAATAGACTATAAGTTTGTATCAATTAGTTGGTGATGTGAATCATGTGATTAACTGATTATATATGCTAAAATTTTGAGGTTTGTGAATATAAATTTATGACATAACATACGTTGGAAGGCTAATGCTTTGGTTTTGGAGAAGTCTTATTTCATAAGAGCATTCCCATCCATAAGAGACTCTAGTCTAATGAGTCTCTCACTATTATAATACTAATATATTTGTTATAATTTAATTAAATAATTTAAATTAAAATTAAAATAAAAACATATATTAATAATATGATGATACATGACCATTGAGTCTCTCATGGAGAGATTATGGTCTCTTGATAGAGAGACTCCCACCTTTTATCTTTTTACTTTTTGCACTTTTTATTATTTTTATAATGGAGTATCTAGTTTAGATATCCCCAATGTATATGCTCTAACATACTTTGTAAATGATCGAGACATTAACAAAACGAAAAAAGCTTTGTAAAATATCGAATTAAACTACTAGTCAACTTTGAGTGCTAATAAATATCTACAAGTCCAAAAATTGTAGATTATTCTAAGTCGTGTGACTGAATTAGGATGAGAAGGTAGTTGAAGGATTGTATTTGTTGCATGCTAAACTCATGCACGCAAAAGAAGTCTTGACCAGTGTTGAATTTTTTTGTAATTAATATATAGTATATAGTATTATTTAATCTCTTAAAAAAAAAAAATTGCTATATTATTCGGTCTTGAAGTATCTATTATATATGAACAACATTTGATAATAATTGGTAATTACATGAGATGGAGTCTCCAGTCAGATAAATTTAAGTAATCAATAAGAACTTTAGAGTCCACAATTATTCTTCTATATCGAGTTGAAAGATTTCTCAAAAAAAAAAAAAACATCTAGTTGTAAGTTTTTTTTTTTGTTTTTTTTTGTTTTTGTTTGCTAAAGATCAAGTTGTAAGTTTAATAAGCTTTTTCACTAATTCAAAGGTTTATTGAAATCCTCAATTGTTTTCTAGTTAACAAACAAAAGCATCGAATTTGTATAGTTAATTAAACATTTAAGTTCGGATAATCATGGCAACAGGATGATAGTACGATACTCCCTAGAACTATTTAGGTGTTAGTAGCGAAATTAATTATCATTTACTTGAAGATGAAAGGTTTTTGTTTTGTTTTATTTTTTAATTTTATTTTTAATGCCCAATATTTTGACCCATGTGATTTATTTTCAAAACAAACGGCACCGAATTGGTCAATTTATCTCCTATAGATTGGTCGTCTTCTCTAACTTTATAAACAAGTTTGTTTTCTTTTCTTGAGATAAGTTCATTAGTTTTATTTTGTTTATTTCGTTCCTCCTAATTTGAATATCTTGACAGATTGTTTAGCTCTTTTTCCTACAATTAAATTTGTTGGTGTTGGATTTGTAAAATATTTGCCTACACATATTGGGACATTTTTTTAATCCTTTTTAATATAGGGATATTTAATTAATCGTCGAGTTTATTTTTCATTAATGTATGGGTTGTAAAAAAAAAAATCATCACAATTGAACCGACACCTCAATTAAGATTTAAGAGCAATACCATATGGTACTGTGCTGACCATATAATATGGTACAGTCGACCGTTAGAAAATTTTAAAATAATTGTCGTCATTTAGTTCCGAATTTTTTTTAACAAATAGATCATCAATGACTTCAAGGAGTTTACACATGTAATATGTATAGATTCCTATCCTTAAAATTAAATTTTATAAACACATTTAAAATTAACTAATGCGAAATTTAAAAATACTTTTCTTGATCGCCCAACGAATTTCGAAGAATATGCGAAGATTTTGTTTATTATAATTTATTTCTTCTCTTGATTTATTGAAATAATCAGAGAAAAATACAAAAATCATTAGACAAATTTTTTTGTTTAAATCACAGATCTGGTCACCTAAAATAGTAAAATGAACGGACAAGTCGAGCATGATGACATGGAAATATCTCGATCCAGTTATCAGAATTAAAAATAGATGCAAAATAAAAGTAACACTATAGTTAAACGAATTGTTAACTTTTGATATATAAAAAGTTTTCATAGATGTTAAAAAAAAGTTTCATAATTTATGTTCCGTTTATTCATAAATGTATAAAATTTAAGATCTCTGTTGAGATGCTAAAAAAGCCACATATGTATGTATCACTTAAAAAAAATAAAAAAAAATCTCTAAAGAATTTAATTATTAATACTCGTATTTATTGATTAGAATTGAATAAGGTCATGTGTTGTGTTGATATTTCTTCCATAAAGGTCCCACATGGGCACAATTCCATATCCCAATATATTAAGCAATAATGTTACTATCAAATTGGGTTCAGAACATGATACCAGCATTTAATTCAGCACCGACAAAAGCACAATTCTATCCAACCTAAACCAGAATTTGAAATCCGGTTTTCTCTGACCAACAGTCAAAATTGATTTGGTATGAAATTACAGGTTTTGAAGCCTCAACCCCTTAGCCGAGCTGTTAACCGGAGAATTCAACCATTTGAATCCCGCGTCCAGCAACAGCGATTTCGTATCGGTTTCTGCAGATTGATTCAATATACAGATTTAGTAATTTGAGATGACTACATATAAAAGAGTTTTAGTTTATGGATTATGGAAAGCATTTCACTTACTCATCAATGGCTTTAGCATCGAGCGCCTCTGGCTCAGGCACACTGATGACTAAATGAGCGTGCTCGATCATTTTACCATCTTTGTCGAGAAACCAACATCGTACACGTTGATCGAGACCTGTGGAGAACACCCAGTCCGAGTCCATCCACACACCTTTATTGCATCAAAACCAAGATTCAGTCTTTTCATTAGGGAAATGGTGAAAAGAGAAGCTGAGTCTACTAGAGACTTATATGATTTGATCTTGCAGAGAGTTTTTTCGAGGTAAGGTATACCTTTAATGGCAGAGCTATGAGCTGATGTAATGCCTCCACGGTCAGTGAGCCTGATTCTGTAACTTGGGGTTTGGTTTTGATTTACGATTTCAGATTTCTTGTCTGCACTACTAGTACTAAGGATGTTGAAGCTAAGACAATGAAGGGCTTGATCATCACCCCCGCTAATCACACTGAACATCATACCATTGCCATAACTTGGAGAACTGCTCGAGCGAGAAACATGAAGACAATTAACCCCAGATTGATGAGCTTTCTTTACGACATGTGAAGGCTTTATCTCGCTTGTCTCAGGTGGAGAATCTGCACCTTCGTTTTTATCGTTTTCCTGAGGAACGCCTTTTGTGAGTTCCAAAGACTTGGCTGGATCTTCTTCTGCAGCTTCAGCAACTGAGTTGCGGGTGTCTTGTGTTCTATTAAAAACCTTAGTGCCTGATAGTTTCCATTTCCTACCACCTTGACTTCCTCTTCCAGTTCGTGGTCGTTTCTGACAATCAATGAACTTCTCAATATGAATGCTTGATACTTGCTTTACAAAAGCTTCTACACTTTTAGTTACATCCCAAAAGGCTATGCTTCCATCTGTGGCCCCACTGATGAGAAGATAAACATCACTAGATGATGTATTATTACCTGCCAGGTATAGTTATCAAAAATTGTTACGCGAGTGGGATAGTTAAGAAGGTTGAATTCCTTGACTTTCACGACAAGAAGATTTCTGGAAAGCAATTTCATTTAGCATTAAAGGAAAATAATTGATAACAAGTAGTCAACTGATAGAGAAGTTTAAATATCAATGGCTAAAACCTTCATGTTGGGGATGCAGAGGCACAACGGCATGTTGTAATGACAGAACTGGTGATTTCAGAGGAGCCAAAGATGCAACATCAAACCTGAAATTAGGCGCGAGTATATCATAACGAAACACAAGAAAACTGTGGAGAAACTCAAGGTAAAAATTCAAGTCATCAAACAAGTGAAACAGTTCTGGTTACCATAGTCTATGTGGCAAGACTAGGGCCCGTAATGTAAGGGTGGCATCCGAGCAAGCCACAGCGATAAAACAGATAGTCAGCCTGAAAAGATGAAAAAAATATATTTCAGCATGTCTATCATCGATGGGTTCAATCAAAGTAACCGAAAGCTGTCCCTCTAACCTGGAACCAACACATTTTACAAGAAATGCAGTGGCAGCCATGTATCTCCAGTCATCTTCATAGTTTTCTCGCTCGTTATACGTATTGGATCCTAATTTTGTGACGTTAGCAGTGGTATCTTCTTCATCCCCTTCCAGTTTTGGAGATTTCTCGATCTTTCCACAAGGACGACAACTTTTGGTGGGCATGTCAGTAGCAAGCCATTGGAACGTCACTGCAGACACTTCCGATAAGGCTCTATTGTGTCCATTATCACTAATACAGGATTTTCCCTTTTTATTTTGTCTACCATTCCTAAGGAGCCAAGAGGTTACAACTCGCTTGGCTCCAACAGAAATCAGTAAGCAAGGACTTTCACTATCATCCACTGCAGAGTCTTGTTCGCACACGTCTGGTAAGTTAGGTATGTCTGAAGCAATCATGTGCATCTTCGATACACAGCAAACTGATCTCACAGCTGAGCCTCCAACATGTTCTCCTAATAGCTCTGATGTCGACCAATTTCCAAATTTAGATGCATACCTAGATGAACCCCAAATACTTTAAGACAATTAGATAAAAAAATATTTATAAACAGCCATCAAGTATCACTTAACTAACGTTAATAAGACTAGCACCTACCTAGTCAATCTCACAGATCCATCTTCACAGCCTGTTGCAATCCAACTAGACCGATCAGATATTTTACGTTCTTCAGAATCGAATCCAGCTTTTGTATCCGCAGAGATGAAGCATAAGGAATGTAATTCTCTTCCATGAAATTGTGTATGCAAATTCAGAGGAAAGACTTTAGTCTTCTGTCCTCCAGCCCAGTGTCTATGAATATGAATGACATCATCCTAGTAAAGACACAGGTTGATGATCAGTCAAAAACCACACTTTAACTATACAAATTTCACCGAGAGCCAAAGGATGCACCTTGACATATGCAAAGCAGTTTTGCCTCTCAGGGATTTCCCCGAGATAAAAGGAATGGGGTCGGCGCCATCCACCACATGAGATTTGTGCAACCTATTGCCATAAAAAGTGCAGAATATCATTACAGTTCAAACTAAAAAGATAAAGAAAATGAGATGGCAGGGGCGGACCTTTGTTTCAGCTGTTAAATTCCACATTATAAAATCTGTTGATGCAAATCCGGCTGCATATTCATTGTTTGGATGGTCTTTGGAAAAGTGCACCCCTTGAGAAACAGATTGAACTAAGCTCAACTCTTTCAATTGTTTCAAACCCATGAACTCTAAAGTCTGCCTCTCTCTGTCATATTCGAAATAGCATATGCAACCATCTCCTCCAGTCTGAACATAAGATTAGAAAAAAAGAACGATCAACACAAAAATTCATTTTCAATGTGACAAGAAAATAGTAGCGAGTATCATGATTTATTCTTAAAACAAACAAACAAACAAAAAAGTACCAAGAGCAGAAGAATACAAACGAAGATAAATCAGTCATACCGAGCATATTTCAGCTTTGTTGGAACTTAATCTAGCAACTGAAAGACTGGAAACAGTTGAAATCCCATGAGCACCTTTGAAATAATTTATTGAAGGTATCTTCAATTCTGAAGAAACAGAATCTCCGTTCAACATGTCCTTTGACAGAGGAAAGAGTGTAATATTGCCACGTAAATCTCCACACACAAGCACCTACAAGCAACAATCTTTCAATACAAATTACAAACTTCACAAGGCTAAGACACAAAACTCTTGTCAGCAGACTTTTTAGACTTAAAATCTTCAAAATAATTATGTCCTAGTTTTGTCTTAACCAAGAATGATTAGTGTTCTTTTCTCTTCATTTAGTTGACCATGGTGATAAATTAATATGCATCAGTCCAGGGCTTGACACTAGCGAGGATAAAGAAAGAAATAGAACACAGAAACATGGAAATAATATAAACGGATATTACCTCATCTTCTACTGATGCATCTACACACATTATTCGCATTCCAAAACAAGAGGAGAATTCAGCCAAGAGGGAGACATCATAACTTTCAGCAGTACCAGAGGCAGCAGAAGTTAAAGGATCAGATAGTTTCCACAGCTTCAATAGTCCTCTAGGATTGCTAGAAAAAACAAACCTAGATGCCAGAGACTGAAAATTGTAATCTCCTTCAAAAAAATGATTCCACGAATTGCATGCGTTGTCTGAGAAAATTATACAGGCCGAAAATCCTTTTCATCAATAAGGGTATTTACCTATAGCCTAACGATTTGCACCAGAAGGTCCCCAGAAGTTGTCTCTCTGGGCTAGCCTTCCAACTTTGATTCGACCCCACAAGTGGGTTACACATATCACCAATAACCCGAACAGTTGTCATATTCCCTTTGCCATCTCCAAGAGCAACAAAATCATTTAATGCACAACGCTCGCCTACATTTACTCCAGGCATGACATCCATGGTAATTATAGGCCCCTCTTCAGGTATGCAAACTAGTTTGGTCCACCTTACATTTCCAGATGACGATAACCTTGCGTGGTACAAGCAACCATGGTTTGTGGCCACATACATGGTATGCTCCTGTGCGAACTGTAAGCAACGTACATACTCACTCTTACTGCAAGGAGAAGCAATCATATTTACAATTATACACAAGGAACCCCAGGCATTTATTTAACACCTCTTCCTTTAGTTAAATAGTAATAAATAAAATATTTACAGGAACATGAATCCAAATTCACAAATTTACTTAGCCTCCTCGACTTTTCTATCATTACACTGGCTTTACTGCCATTCATTTTCAATATCACCAACTTATGTATTCATTTGTCACACCGTACACAAAATACGATTCCGTAGACTAAAATTTTGTGAAGGTACATGTACTAACCTGTCCATGAGACCAGTATGCTGCGTTAAATTTGGGAGGCAGGCTGAAAAAAGTTCCACTTTAGTTTGTGAATCAAGCACTCCTACAGTATCCAACAATATTTCAGACCCACAATTATGCAACTGATGCACTTTGATTGCAGAGTCAAATCCAGCAGTAACAAGAAGGGATGAGTTCGGATCATACAAACATCTCCATATGCCTCTTCCACTGTATAGTAAACAATGGCTCTTCATCAGTAATAACATAAAAGCACGATGTGAATAGTGTGATCATCAAAAACACAATGTCACCACTTACATATGTTCCTTTATCACTTCCAGCTGGGTACCATCCACACCCCAGACACGGCATGTACAGTCTTCACCAGCAGTGACAATCAACTGAAATAGAGAAACATCCAAAGTCAATAATCTATAAGTTGAAATTTTAACGAACATATTAATTGTACATGATCATATGTAAGAAACAAAGAACGTATTTATACCTAAAAAACTTATGCTTAGAAATGAGACCACTGACAGAGCCTCTATTCATTAGAATTAGAATCTTGCTGATAAATGCTGACATTCACATTTTACTATTTTAAGCTCTGAGCATAATACTCAAATGAATGCAGAAACATCAAACAAAACTATATAATAAGCCATAGAAAATTCGAGGTAACATACAGAATCTGAGATGCAGCAGTCCCAAACCCTGACACTGTGACCAAACAGCACAGGACCAACAACCTCCTGCGAATCAATTTCCCATATCCTAGCACTATAAAAGCAAAGGATACTGCTGTTAGACATATTAACATAAATAGTCAGGGAAAGGTAAAGTGTTAACCCTTAAAGAAAAAGAAACATATGTTCACCTACGATCATCAGAGACAGAGACAAGTTTCGATCCATCCAAAGACCAAACAATGCGAAATATTGAACCCTCATGTCCAGTAAGTCTAAGCATATGGGAAGCACAATAATCCCCATGGTCACCATCAAGGCCAGCTGCCCTCCAAACAATGATCTGCCAACCACCAGTCGATTCCAGTTACTTAAGCTATCTTAGGCACCAAAATGGAGAAACAAAGAACCAACAGGAAGAAGATGTAAGGTTAAAAGAGAACAGAAAAGTTCGCCTACCTCATTGAAAATAGTGCCAGAAGCGATGCGGAGAGTCCGAATACTGTTGCCCCATAACCGCATAGTATACAGTAGACACCTTTCTGCAACCAAACAAGTAGTTGAGTATAAAATAGCTCGAATCTTCAAAACCCTTAAACCCAAATACAGTAACCAACCTGGTGACTGAACTTCAAATGCCATACGCGATTCTTTAATATCCCAAATGCAGACAGAATTATCACTACATCCAATAGCTAGATGCTTGTCTTCTTCTCCCAAAGAGTAATTAGAGTCCTATCACAATAACAAACCCATTTTATTATTCTGTAAGGAACATTATAAAATAAAGAAGACAAAAACGGAAACGGAGATTTCAACCTGTAAGAAAGAAACGTCGAAGACCCAATTGCTAAGCCTCGGCAAAGAATCAAATATTTCCAAATTCACGGAGATTTCACCAGTGCTCGAGGCTAGTTCAACAATCAATGAAAAGATCTTCACTTTCTTCTCTCCGAATATAACAAGTTTATATGTATATCGGTCCGTAGAATGAACAAAGCTGCTGCTACAAACAGTTCCATGGACGCGAACTCCCTCAAGCACTTGAAACGAGCGAATTAACTCCCCGGAACTCAAATCGTATAGCAGAATCTCCGAACCGGAACCTAATTAAGAAAATGGAACCCTAATCACATCAAAGGGTCTATAAAATCATTGCAATCGAAATTTTATTTGAAAACAAAAAATGTCTCGGGAGAGCTCACCGGCGAGAAGATAAGGAATTGAAGAAACATGTTGAGGGAGATTAAGGAAAGCTAGGGAAGAGACTTCTCCGAGATATGGACCAGCTTCAGGATTCCACTTGCGGCGGCTGTTATCTTCCGCCATGGCTTTGCTACAACAGTGCGGCTCCGACTCCGACTCCGATTTGAGTTCAAAGTTTAGAGGCAACACAAACTCTGCATTAGTCAAACTTTTGCAACTATTAGTCAACGAGATGCGAACGTTTGGGCTGAAACTTTAAGATAATGCAGTGAACATGGGCCGAAAATTTTAAGCTTAGAAGGCCCAATGGGTTAAAAATTAAAATAATGCGGTGAGCGTGGATCGAACACGCGACCTTCAGATCTTCAGTCTGACGCTCTCCCAACTGAGCTATCCCCGCGTTGATGTTATAATGAGACATGTGTATAAATATATATTATTAAATTCATTTATTTTTGTTTTATTCGAATAAAAGCGAGATTACATATTTGTTACAATAAAGTCGGGGATTCAGATATCGCACGAAATCCACAACGGCTCCTCAAACTGACCCTCAAGCTTGTCTCCATCTTGACCGTTCAAACTCAACCTACTCATATCCAATTCATCTACAGTATGCCACGTGGGAGTCCCATCTTCATACCCGTTCCACGTCAGCCTCCTCAACCCAGTCCCATCCAATTTTACAACGTACAAATCTCCATACGGCTGAAACTGATTCGGCATCGCCACTGGCTCCGCCGTTATTCCACAGAGGTTCGCCGTGAATACTAGCCAGTCACCATCCTTGTTGAAACTCACGTGATTAACTCTCTCCCTCGCCGCTTCCTCCGACCCCTCCGGCCCCGCTATTTGAATCCTCCTCAAACCAGATCCGTCAGGCCTCACCACGTAAGCGCCGAACGCGGCGATGTTTTCTGGATTGTGCCGATTAGATGAGAATCCGATGAGATCTCCTTTCGGAGACCAGCTAGGCATAGTGTCGATCCATGGCCCCTCCGTCAACCGTCGTATGCTACCGCCGTCAGATTCTCCGTTAACAGCGTCTACAATGTAGAGATTCTTATGACCTGATCGGCCAGATCGAAACACGACGGATTTGCCGTCGGGAGAGCAAGACGGGAAGGCGTTATTCCCAGTGTTATCTAGAGTGAGAATCTTCACATCACATGGAAGCTCTTCTTTATCGGCGGTTAGATCTGACGGATCAAACTTAATTCGAGCTATCTGAACCGCAATTCCCGCCGGACGGAAAATTGGACCTAGAGATGCGTAGATGACATGACGCTCCGTGGGACTCCACGAATTGTAGAATGCTGTACGGTCTTTGATCAACGTCCATCGTTTTGAACCGTCCGATTTAGCGACTTTGATGCCACCATTAATGTCGAAATCGGAGTTCAATGCGATCAGATCACCGTCAGGAGATGGTGATGGAAACGATCCGTTTATTCTGATCAAACGGAGCGTTTTGATTGGAGAAACGATCGATTCCAGATTCGGAACAATCGAGTCGCCCTGAGTCGACTCGCCTCGGAACCTGTGGTAGCCGAGGAACTCGGAATTTGCAGAGACGAAGGGGTTGTAATGGTGGAAACTCGGATTGAGTGGCTCAGTCACCGGCTGAAACGTTTTGTGTTCAATGTCGAAAATCTCAATGTGACGATGTTTGACGCCGCGACGACGAGTTGCGACGGCGATTCGTTTCCCGTCATGGAAAGCTGCAGGAGTGAAGCAATGTAGTCCAGATGGAGTAACTCGGATCGGTACGATTGGGAAATCGGGAGATTCGTGGAAATTTTCCGGTATATCCACCCGGAAAATGCTCCACCAACCGTCGTCAGCTTGGTGGTGGAAGAAAACAGTTGAATCGCCGGACCAAGTCGGCCATCCGCCACGCTCGCAAAGCACCACTCTCGTATCCGGTTCAGATGCTCTGAAAACAGCAATATCAGTATTGATCTCGTGAAATTCACCGCCCCAAGAGCGAGATCCATATGTGGCGACGGCCAAGAAATCTCCGGATTGAGAAACCGCCGGGCTAAAATCGGCGACGTGAGGTGGAGTGACACGTATAACTTCTTTCTCTTCGCCATTGAGCTCCACGGTGTAAAGCGCTGACCAGTTCTTGAAAAGACGATCAGGCTGTTCGTGAGCGGAAATGAAGTAGAGTCTGTTGTTTTTAGTAACGAGAGGACGGTCGTGGAAGAAGCTCTCCGGAGCTCTGGGAAGCTGCTCGAGTTTCGAATCTCCAGGTTGAGTTCTGTAAATCCGGGCTGACCCGGCTCGTTCCGAAACAAAGACGATATCATTGCCGTTAGCGTCTGCGAATTGAGCGTTGAAGTTAACGGAAACGCCGTCTGTTAAACGGCGTTCGACAGCGGAGTCGATGTGGAGAGAGAAGACGTCGAAGCCGTAGTGAGTGCGACCAATGGTGGTGAAGAGGATGGTGCCGTTAGGAGTTTCCATTGCCGGGAAATTGAATGATCGGTGGTGGTAAGCGAGTGGAGTATTTATAGAGAGTCGGTGACTTGGGGAAAGTGTTTTGACTATTCTATCGTGTGTGAATGGAACAAAATGATCTGTGCGTGCGTGTGTAATGACGTTACAGTCTTCATAGGATCTTTATCCATATATAACGTGGAAACTCGACGCATAAGAGAGATTCGAGTTTGTAAGAGAGACTGAGAAAATTGGTTTTGAATACGAAGGTAGTAGTAGACAATATGATTTGACTGGTCCGAAACGGCGGCAGTATCATGTTACAGTGTTTTACATACTCTTAAAGTAATTTGCTTCACGAAATACTGTATAGTTTGATTCTTTATCCAATAGTCGTTGGGAGTTAAATAGCAAATTTTAAGAAATAGAGGGTGTAAGACGTATGTTTTACGATAGTAAGATTTAGTAACTTGTAAAAGTTTTTATAAAATAAATATATCCAAAAAGATGATATACGTTAACTAATCAAAATTGATGTCTTGTACCATATTATATCTAGTAGTCTACACTCTTCACCTATCAAGTATTGAATCGCCAACAACAATACAACATCAAGCAATAGAAGAATTGGGTTTTCCGGCGACCAGTAAAGTATTTTCTGGTGAGATGCTTGCCCGGATATACTTGACTAGCTTTGAATCTAACCCATGTTTCTTAACCCACTTCATCCTCCCGGTATCGAATATCTGCTTGCATTTAAAACCTAAAACAGCTCTTTCCATGGGTTTCATTTTCTTCACAACTTCCTCCACACTGCTCAAAGAATCATCTTTCACTTCTTCTTCCTCCTTTGCACTGCATCAGAAGAACAAACAAAATGAAATAACTTAACTTATTTGAAGTAACTTATTTATCATCTTTGAATCCAAGAAATGTTACTTTGAAGCAAGAAGGTCAATGTCGTCAACACCGGGAAGGTTGGAACCATGATCATCATCTACAGCCCAGCTAGTGAACCCAGTCATGATATGGAACTCGTCTTTAGATATCCCCAGGCTAAAGATATATTCTCTATCTGCGAGATAAGAAAATGACATAACCGTATTATTGATTACTTGATTAGTTCTATAATATACTCCAATAGACGAAAGAAGAAGTAGTGACTGTGAGTTTACTTATGTAGCTTTTCCATTGGCAAAGATGATGGCAACAAGTCGCTATAGCGAGACCTCTCAGAATAGGGCTTTCACCATCTTGTCTGGATAAACAACATCTTAGGCTCAAATCTATAATTCACACATAAAGCAAACATCAATTACCAAAACAGGCACTTATAATAATGAAATGGATATCAAATCAAAGACATAAGCATGTAGTGACCTGTTGCAGGACCACATAAATGTTTCCCAACAGCCACATAAGAAACACCATGTAAAGATTCAACCGCATTAAGGTTCAAATCCTCAACTGAAAACAGAGATGATTTTAATATTCGATCATTAACACATAACCCGGAGCCAGTAAAAAAGAAAGGTAGATTTAAGGGAAGCTTACTATCGATTCTCATACGCTCTAAAACTAAGTTCTCCTTTTGTCTCAATGACCGATCAGCCTAGAAGAAGGGTAAAACAAATGTTCATTGAGAAATAAGCTAAATTACTGGAAAAAAAAAACCGAATGAACACAAATGAGCAAGCTTAACCAACCTTAAGCTTATACGATTTCCTCTCGACTAGATACACTTTTTTGATCCCGTAGCAATCTGCTAGCATCTGTGTTAAGTACCCTCTCCCGGCGCCAAATTCAACAACCGCAGACACACTATTATCGTCTTTCTCTTCCAGATCGCTTTCGCAACATTCCACATTTTCGTTACACCTCTTCAATGCACCAATCTCTTCCAAGTTACCAAGAATCGAACCTTGCTGCAAAACATGTTTCTTTTGAAACGGTAATTTCCTGCCCAACAAATCAGAAAATATCAGTAAATAAGGAACTTCCCCTCTAACTTATCAAACCCTAAAGAACAAAAGCTCCAAACTTTTCAAACCCATTTACCTATCTATCTCCTTATTAAACCATATGTTACAAGCTTCAGGTGACAAATACGAATCTTCGATATCATTACATATATCGCCATGAACAGCCTCAATTTTCTTAATTAGCTGATGGAACTTAGAAACACTCATGCTATAGAGCAGATTCCTCTTCATCTCTGAAGTAACAACAGAATCTGGACAACAAGATCCCATCTTTTCTTCTTCTTCTTCGTTTCCGGCATTAATACCCTTTTGGTAAAATATTTTACCAGACAATGCTACGGTTTGTTTAAGTAAAGGACATCTCTTTACATGCCATTCGAGATTCTCCTGCAACACAGAGCTAAAATAATTCGAATCAAACCGTTGCTACAACAAAAGCAGAGAAATTGCAAATTAATAACAAAACTGTTGACTTACTGAGAAGGATCAATAGGGCATGGAATAAATTGACCTTCCAATCTCTGGCTATGGTTTCCACAAAACCTGTTTGATTACTCTACAAAATTAGCTCCTAACTAATTTGAAATTTTTAAAAAAACGAAACTTTTCACTTCACTTACATGGAACTCTCTATTCGAGTATTGGCACATGATCTTTTCTTCTTCGGAAGCCAGAAACTGCAACGATTGCTACTTTTCGCCGCCATTCTCAGCGAGTTTTGCTCATCCAGCTAGAGAGAGAGAGACTAAGGGAAAAGAGACGAGGTCTTCAACGGGCTTCGTTTTTGGCCCATTAAGTTTTGCCTCGGCCCATTTAATTTTGAAATCGAACTGAACAATTTTGTAATTTAAGCAACCTCTTAAAACAAGACACGTGGCATGTCCAAAACAAGAAGCATGTTCTCTCCTCCTTTCATATATTTCCTTTTTACGCCAGAGTCTTTTTTGTCATTTCTTCCGCCGGAAAAACAGTAATCACACAGAAAACACGACGACGAAGAAGAAGAAGAAGAAGAAACATGTCTGCGACGGCGATTTTCTCTCTAACAAACTCTAACGCCGTCGTCTCCGGATTTAATAATAACCGGACATTCCGTTGCCAGAACGTCTTAGCAAAACCGAGTTCGAGAAATAATCCTTGGTCTTCGAATCTCGCATCTAGATTCTTCTCCCCTTTGATTTCCTCAAATAGATCTTTTAAATCTTCAGTATTCAGGAGATTCAATACTCTCATGGAATGGCAAGAGTGCAAGTAAGCCATTTTCAAATATCCCTCTGCTCTTTGACTCTATCTGACTTAACCAATTTGGTTGCTTCTTCAAGTAATTGTAAATTTGATTAGGTTAGATTTACAAAACATAAGCGCATTTGTAATAAATATGAATCTTGCTTTGGAGATTTCACGAAACTGTAGTCAAATTTAGATCGGTGGGTTGAAATTTACAGAGTAAAGATGAAGGTTGAAGTGCCAGTATCAGTTGCTTATGGACTATACTCTGAGCGTGAATCAATTCCTAAATGGATGACATTTATTTCATCTGTGAAGGTAATAATGAGATTGTTTCTGTTCATATGACTTTGATTTGGTTTTTGATGTTACCGGTTTAGTTCTGGCAGGTATTGAAGAACAAACCAGATTTATCTCGATGGACTTTGAAATATAACGCATTTGGTCAGAATCTTGAGTACTCTTGGCTTGCTAAGAACTTACAGGCAAGTGTATTATTATCACCAACAGCTAAATTTGATGCTTTTTCTTTTTATTTGGATTTGATGTAATTTGTTTTCTACATTTTTTTTTGTTTACTGTAGCCTCTACCGAACCAGAAAATACATTGGGTTTCTCTAGAAGGTCTACCTAACAGGTAACAACAGAATTGAAATGAATCAATGAGAGTCTCTTTCAAACTTCCATCTCTTGAATCAATAAAGGTCTTGCCTTTTTTCATTTTTACAGGGGAACTGTCCGTTTTTTCCCGCTAGGACCTTCATCATGTGATGTAGAAGTGAGCTTCCATTGTTAATATCATCTGTTTTTTCGAGTTCTCGATGATTTTCCACCAATCTCATCTCCCTTTTGCTTTGTTTGCAGCTTACCTTTGCATATGAAGTTCCACTGCTACTTACACCATTCGCAACAGTAAGCTAGCATTCTCAAATCATATCTTCTGGTAAAATGTAAAACCCTTACCTGTAATGTAATGTTAACAAACAATTCACTCTTTGCTTTCTTCTTCAGGCGCTTCAACCGCTAATGCAAGGATTGATCAAGAATAGTTTGGAGCAATTTGCAGAGATAGCAAAAAGCACAAAGACCACTTAGTTAAAAACTACACAACACACACATATATGATATATATCATCCCATTGTTCTTACAGGAATTTACACAGAGAATCATTGTTGTGACGGTTACCATTTTTTTTTTTTTTATACAGTGCTTATAATGTCATACTTAAAGATTGTTTATTATGAATCTTAACATTCTAAACTTCGACTAAACCTCTTGAGTTTTGTATGTTGGTCGGATAAACAAACATGCATCATTCTTACATAAGAAATGAAGCAGCATTGAGCGAAAATTATGACATCTTCTCTTTTTAAGTAAATGACAATAAAACAAGCTAGAAAAAAAAAAAAAAAAAACCAAACCATTTAAAGTTTAGGCATTGGGTTTGTACGATTTAGACCTTAATCGTTCTCGTTCTTTCTCTCAATTGAACGCCAGCAAAAAAGTAAAGTAAGTAAAGAACACAAGAGATTTTACGAGTTCGGAACCCAAACCGGGAACCTATGTCTCGCCGGAGAAACTTCTCCGGAATCCACTAGAACGGTAAAATTTCTTCTCTCTCTTTACAAGATCTCTCAACTCTCTCAACCTCACCTCTCAGATCTCTCCCTCTCGAATCTGTGATAACCTTCTAACAAACTCTCAACAGAAGCTTTTAAGAAGATGAAAGCTTCGAGAACTCTCAGCTAGCATCGTGTGTTCCACAAGTGAACACGTGTCACAATCCTAGCCAACCTGCGTAAGACCCTATGTTTCAGCTGGAGTCTTTCACATACTTAGAAAGCTTTCCCGCATTAAGACCATAATTCTTCAAATCTCCACCTTGGCCTTAATGCACCGTTCTAGCTTGTACTTGGATTCCATCTCCGGATATGATCATCACCTGACCATACTCTTCTGAACAAACTCATTCAGCTTCATATCTCTATGAGTAAACCCACTCAACTTTAATAATTAACCTTTCTGAGTAAACCCACTCAGCTTGCATTGGAGCCAAAGCTCCTCAATGGCTTTTGGTAACCCTGAGAAAACTCAAGGCGTCTTGGAACTTCCCCACTGGAAGAACCTTGGTGAAAATATCTGCTGGGTTATAAGCTGTAGCTATCTTTAAAATTTGAATGTACCCGTCACTGATCAAATCTCTGATGAAGTTATACTTCACAGCCATATGCTTGGTCCTTTCATGGAACACAGCATTCTTAGCTAATGCTATAGCACTTTGCGAATCACAGTGAATCTCCACAGCCTCTTGCTTAAACCCCAACTCGTTCATCAAACTCTGTATCCAGACCGCTTCCTTTGATGCCTCTGTCAATGCAATATACTCTGCCTCTGTAGTCGATAACGCAGTTACCTTCTGCAAACTAGACTTCCAACTTACAGCGTTTCCACCAACAGTAAACACCATACATGAAATCGATCTTCTCTTGTCTTTGTCTGCTGCATAGTCAGAATCACAATATCCTCTAACTACGAACTCTCCCTCATTACTGTAACACAGTTTCCTTCCAAGTGAGCCATTGACATACCTGAGAATCCACTTAAGTGCTAGCCAGTGCTCCTTGAGTGGTTTGCTCATAAATCTACAAATCAACCCAATTGAATATGCCAAATCAGGTCTGGTTCCTATCATAGCATACATAAGACTTCCTGCTGCACTTTGATAAGGAACACTCCTCATAGACTCACTTTGCATTCTAACTTCTTCATCTGTTGCAGCTTTAAGTTTAAAATGAACCCCCATAGGAGTCGCCACAGACTTACAAAGATCCATGTGAAAGTTTCCCAATACCTTTAACAAGTAACCCTCCTGTGAAATAGTGAGAGTACCTCTTTCTCTATCTCTGGTAATTTCCATTCCTAGGATCTTCTTGGCTTCTCCTAGATCTTTCATGTCAAACTCTGAGTTTAACAAAACTTTCAACTCACAAACCTCCTTCTTATTCCTTGAGGCTATCAAAATGTCATCCACATATAACAGTAGATAGATGTAGTCTCCTTCTTGAATCTTCTTATAGTAGACACAACTATCCAGCTGACTTCTGTTATAGCCACTAGACACCATGAACTCATTAAACCTGTTATTCCACTGTCTGGGTGATTGCTTCAATCCGTACAGAGACCTCTTCAATAGGAAAACCTTATCCGGATGATCTTTGTCTATGTATCCCTCAGGCTGATCCATATAAATTGTCTCCTCTAAAAAACCATGCAGAAATGCTGTCTTCACATCCATTTGCTGCAACTCCATGTCAAAATGTGTGACTGCACTGAGTAAACACCTTATTGACACATGCTTCACCACTGGAGAAAAAATCTCCTGGTAGTATATACCTTCCTTCTGTGAATACCCTTTGGCTACTAATCTTGCCTTGAACCTGGGAGCTTCAACCCCTGAGATACCAGCCTTCCTCTTGAATACCCATTTGCAGCCTATTGGCTTCTGAGTAGGAACTCTGTCAACTAACACCCATGTCTTATTCTTCATCAGTGATAAGATTTCTTCATCTGATGCCATCACCCATTTGTCACTGTCTGCATCCTTTAACGCTTCCTGATAACTGGCTGGTTCTGGCTTCCCTCCGTCTTCTGTTATCAAATATGCATATCCTGCTATCTCTTCATCAGTCTCATCTAACTCATCCAGTTCTTCTTCATTTGTAATGTAGTCTTGAAGCTTAGTTGGAGGTACTGTCTGCCTTCTTGGTCTATCCCTTGCAATCTGATACCTTGTAGAATGTGAACTTGATGCCTCTGACTGCTCAGTCTCAGTGACATCCTCTTGACTTGAAGATCTCTGTTCTGCTCCACCTTGAACAGTTTCCTCTGTGACTTTGTTTTCACCTGCACATTCAAAACTAGAAATCCCATTAGTAATAACTAATTCATTAGGAGCAGAAGTACCTGACTGTGCCTGTACTAATGTGCTTTTGTACATGACATCTTCCCTGAAGACTACATTGCGACTTATTACGCACTTCTTGTCTTCTAAAACCCATACTCTGAAACCCTTTACTCCTTCTGGATATCCGGTGAACACTCCTTGCTTTGCTCTCAGTTGTAGCTTTCCTTCATCTGAGTGAATGTATACCATACAACCGAACCTCCTTAGACCTATGAGACTAGGTAGAGCTGAAGTCCATCTTTCTTCTGGAATGTCAAAATCTATGGCTGATGAAGGGGACCTATTGATCAGATAAACAGATGTTGATGCTGCTTCTACCCAAAACTTCTGACTCAAACCGCTTTCACTCAGCATGCTTCTCACCTTGTTCATGATTGTCATGTTCAATCTTTCTGCTACTCCATTCTGTTGAGGGGTATATGTACAGGTTCTGTGTCTCACTACGCCTTCACTCTTGCAGAAATTATCAAATTTCAGATTACAGAACTCTAAGCCATTGTCTGTTCTGTATTTCTTCAGCTTTCTTTCACTTTGTGTCTCCACCATTTTCTTCCACACTACAAAGGTGTCAAACGCTTCATCCTTTGTTCTTAGGAAGTATATCCAAACCTTTCTAGACCAGTCATCTGTAAATGTCATAAAATATTGACATTTTCCTAGGCTCATTGGGACATTAGGTGAACCCCACAAATCTGAATGAACATAGTCTAGTTTCTCTTTGGTGATATGTTGTCCTGTGCTGAAGCTGACCTTCTGATTCTTTCCCATTACACAATCTTCATAGAACTTGATACTTGAAACCTGGTCTTTCCCAAAGCATCCTTTCTTCAGTAGAACCTCAAGACCCTTTTGGCCTATATGCCCCAGTCCACTGTGCCACAATCTGGTTTGATCACCCCCATTGATCGCGTTGGATTCACTCACACTCATGGCCTCATTAACCTTTGCTTCTGCCTATAGTATGTATAATGAGGCTTTCCTGATGCCGCTCATGAATTCTGTAGTACCTCTTACTACTTTCAGAATTCCATTTGTTCCTATAAACTCACAGCCTTTTGATTCCAAAGTACCCATTGAGATCAGGTTCCTAGAGATACTTGGCATGTATCTTACCTCATGTAGCAAAAATGTTGTTCCATCAGGATTTAGAAATCTCACACTTCCAATGCCTTTTACCTATGAGAATGAACTATTAGCCATTCTCACCTTTCCTGATGTCACCTCTTTGAAGTCAATGATCAGCTCCTTTCTTGGTGTCATGTGAAATGAACACCCTGTATCCATGATCCATTCATCTCGATCAGGGTTATCTTTTGTGAAGTTTACTTCTGCAGCAATGAGACCCACTAAATCTTGAGCATCGTCTTTGGCTAAAGTTGATTCCCCTTTGTTCTGCGACTGAACTTTATGACCATTCTTCTCTAACCACTTGTAACACTGCTTCTTGAAATGTCCTTCTTTTCCGCAAATCCAGCAAATTTTCTTGCCATCTTTAGACTTAGATCTTCCTCGATTCTTTCCTTTACCAGAATTGTTCCCCTTAGAATCTGACCTTCCCCTAACAAACAATCCTTCACCCGATGCCTTATTACTTATGTTATCCTTCATATCCAATTCTTTGGATCTCGCAGCACTCGCTACTTCGTCAAACTTAATCTTCTCTCTACTATACTTAAGAGTTTCCTTTAGCATTTCATACTTGGTCGGTAATGCGCTAAGCAATAGAACTGCTTGAACTTCATCGGGAACCTCTATCTCAAGATTATTGAGATCAGCAATCAATTTCAGAAACTCATCAATGTTCTCATCGATGGACTTTGAATCTTGCATACGAAAGTTATAAACCTTTAGTTGCAGATAGACTCGATTTGGTAAAGTCTTTACCATAAAGAGCCTTTCAAGAGTTTCCCAAGCTTCTGCTGCGGTTGAGCTATGATTGATCTTTCTAAGTACTGGATCTGCGACATTTAGATAGATCATCATCTTTGCTTTCTCACACTTATCTTCTCTAGCTGACTCTTCTTGAAGACGTTTCTTTTTCAGATCCGAGTCTTCTTCTTCTTCTTTGGTTAACGACGGAGCTACCGTCTTCTCTACCAAGACATCCTTTAAACCTTGTATGCTGAGATAAGCATACATCCTTATTTTCCACAATGAGAAATCTCCCGATCCATCAAACAGAGCAACCTTATGCTTGGTGCCGGACATAATGTAGATCGGAGAATCGCCGTCAAAGCTCTGATACCAATTTGTACGATTTAGACCTTAATCGTTCTCGTTCTTTCTCTCAATTGAACGCCAGCAAGAAAGTAAAGTAAGTAAAGAACACAAGAGATTTTACGAGTTCGGAACCCAAACCGGGAACCTACGTCTCGCCGGAGAAACTTCTCCGGAATTCACTAGAACGGTAAAATTTCTTCTCTCTCTTTACAAGATCTCTCAACTCTCTCAACCTCACCTCTCAGATCTCTCCCTCTCGAATCTGTGATAACCTTCTAACAAACTCTCAACAGAAGCTTTTAAGAAGATGAAAGCTTCGAGAACTCTCAGCTAGCATCGTGTGTTCCACAAGTAAACACGTGTCACAATCCTAGCCAACCTGCGTAAGACCCTCTGTTTCAGCTAGAGTCTTTCACATACTTAGAAAGCTTTCCCGCATTAAGACCATAATTCTTCAGGGTTCATAGATATATTATATGGAGAAAAAAATCATCATCCTCTATATATGAAAGAATTTGGATGAGATGAGATCCTCAATAAGAAGATACCTCATTTGTAAACATACATACATTTGTTTTTTTCTTTTAAGAATTATAAAATGTGTGTGTGTTTTAATCATCTAAATTCGGAAAGAGCAACTATAGCATATCAAAAACTGTGAATCTAGCTGTAAAATTATTCCAAAACTGAATAGTTGTTGACATAGGACAATCCTATTATTTGCACATGAAAGAGTAACTTCACAATCTTGTAATGGAATATATGAGCACATGAATTCTACCAAGTCAAACCTTTTAAGTCGCCCAACGATGTTCTGATATCTAAATTGGATCAGCATTATTCAATAGTATCATTAAAATGCATTTTAGTTATGGGTAATGATTTTTCCAACAAATATGGCTTTTGTCATGAACATGACATACCACACATCTGCATTGTTAGCTGTCTTATATATACACAGATAAGCTTATCAGCATTATGTCTAAATAATTAAGATTTATATTTAATAAACTTATAAATCAACATAATACATGCATGCAACCTAACATTTATACTTCAACTACAATATTTACAAAAAAATAGCCAAGAGAAAAGAAAGAAGAATCATCACATTAAAGAATAAAACAAGCCAAACCCTAAACCCAAAATGTTAAATCTGTCTCGTGATCTGGTTCTATGTATCACTATACTAATTCTCATCACATTCTTTCTGTTCTCCCATGAAACTGAAGCAAGACTACATCATCACAAAGACAAAGACAACCTCAATCCAAAACCAGAGCCACCGTCTCAGCCTCCTTCCCTCTCTCCAAGCCCTAACGACCCGTCACAATCTCCATCTCCTTCCCAAGAACCCGACCACGAAGTAGTCTACAACGTGAGGAACTACGGTGCGGTCGGTGACGGTGTCACAGACGACACTGACTCGTTCAAGATAGCTTGGGATTCAGCTTGTAGCAACGACAACAACAACACTTTCTCCGTCTTGCTTGTGCCTTACGGTTCCACTTTTATGATCCATTCCACTATTTTCACTGGTCCTTGTCGTTCTTACCAATATTTTCAAGTAACAATTTTTAATATCAAATTTATTAATTTCTACATGAATATCAAACTTTTGAATAAATGGGTCTATTGATTTTCTTAAAATATTTTCAAGGTGGATGGGACCATCGTGCCACGGGATGGACCAGAGTCGTGGCCGAGTGGTTCAAACAAAAGACAATGGCTCGTCTTTTATAGAATCAATGGAATGGCTCTAAAAGGTGCCGGAGTTATTGACGGTCGTGGACAAAATTGGTGGGATCTTCCCTGCAAACCTCATCGGGTATACATTTTACATATACAAATACTAATTATAATACCCATTTTGTTGTTAAAAAAAAAAAAAAAATCTAATACCCATTTTCAAACAAATTATAACAAAATTTATTAGATAGAAATAAAATTAGAACAAATTATTTACTTTAATGATATTATAATAGTATCGGGTTTACGTTAATATCTATATATATATATATATAATTTTTTTTGGGTAAAAAAAAACAAATATACAGTTAATATCTATATTTTCAAGCAGAATGTGAACAAAACTGCAGTTGCTGGTTCATGCGAAAGCCCCGCCGTAAGTAACATCAAATATTTGGAAGATAAATACTTTTCTCAAATTATAATAAATGTTTACAATATGTATATGATTATGGCGAGATGACAGGCTTTGAGGTTCTTCGCGAGCTCGAATGTAACTGTGGAAGGTCTGAGTATTAAAAACAGCCCACAGGTTCACCTTAAACTCGATGGATGTCGTGTCGTTCACATCAACTCCATTCGAATCACATCTCCGCCGTTCAGTCCCAACACTGACGGCATCCACATCGAGAACTCCAACTCCGTTGAGATTTATAGCTCCACTATTTCCAACGGTATACATGCATATACATATACATAATCGTAACAAAAAAAAAAAAAAGGCTTTAACCATGCATAACCTATAGCAGTTTTTTTTTATCTTTTTTTTTTGAACATGAAAAGTTGAGAAGATGGTATATAAAATTCAACTTAAAAACTCTTCACAAGCTAAACTATTGTATTTTACATTTTCTTTAACAAAATACACCGAAATCAATGGAAACAAAAATAATAGAGAACATTTGACTTCGACTGCAAACTAAACTTCATTTGGAATGTATTTAATTAATACAGGAGATGATTGTGTCTCGATAGGATCTGGCTCATACGATATTGATATACGGAATCTCACATGTGGACCAGGTGGGCATGGAATTAGGTAATAATTATTCTTGATTTTCATACAGTATTTAACATTTCATAGTACCCAATTATGATATAATTGATTATATATAACATAATGATAATGATGTTTTGTAGCATTGGAAGTTTAGGCAACCAAAATTCACGTGCATGCGTCTCGAATGTCACGGTTAGAGACTCGATCATAAAATTTTCCGACAACGGCGTACGGATCAAGACATGGCAAGGTGGATCCGGGTCAGTTTCAGGTGTAACGTTTGACAATATCCAAGTGGATAGTGTTCGAAATCCGATAATCATTGATCAATACTATTGCACGACTACAAAATGTGCAAACAAAACATCTGCGGTTTTTGTGTATGATATAGTATATCAAAGTATAAAAGGCACATACGATACTCGTAGTGCTCCTATACATTTTGGATGCAGCAACAATGTCCCGTGTGCAAATATAACAATGTCAGATATCGAATTGTTACCTTCAAAAGGAGAGATTGGTGTGGATCCGTTTTGTTGGAATGCTTATGGGATCGCGGATGAGTTCTCTGTTCCTTTGATCTCGTGCCTCAGATCGAATCTTTCTACACCGATGTTAAGTGGTCTTTCAGGAAAGTGTGGGTCACCGTGATTTTTGATTTCGTATATATAAATAAGAGAGGTTTTTTTTTTTTTTTTTTTGCTTTCTAGTGATTTATTATGCTATATATAAATAGAATGTATAGAAGAGAATATTCCAACTGAGGCTTGAAGTGTGACGATCGAACTAAAGATTATATATTTTCTTTCATGATTAGCACACACAAAATATGTCACATTGAAATTTTGACAAATTAGAGTTTTTTAGACATATATTAATTTTTAATATGTATCATTTTATATTACTGTAAAAATTAACATTCTATGGACTATTCTGAATTAGTGATCAACCGTAATATTTAATTTATTCTCTCTTTTTTTTGGTACGTTTTCATGAATAGCAGCAAAAAATCTCATTTTTTTTTTGTTTAACGGCAACAAAAAATCTCATTAAACACAAACATAAAAGCTTAATTGATTGTATTTTATTAGTACATTGATATTAACGGTTTTCGCTCTCGCTTAAAATATTCAACGTTGTGGTCTTGTGGATATACAAAACGTAAACGGAACGTAAATAAACCGTTGATAATCCAAACCAAACTCCTAGCGGTAGGAATTGATTTGGGAAAAGTGTAAACCCATCGATCGGTTATGAATTTGATTTTCGTCGGGAAATTACTGTTCGGCCAGACAAAAATGAAATTTACGGTCATCAATAATATTGTCTCTTTGGAGAATTTACGGTTGGGCTTTAGTCCAGATCACCTATAAGGGGTCTTATGATTCTTAGTCTCTCTTTTCTGTAGTACCTTTTATTTGGGCATTGATTCAACCCATGACCATTAAATACTCATTGTGTATCGAAAGATTGATTTTCTAAGGTTTTATTCTTGTATCAAAATATTGATTTCCTTTAATAAATTTAATGCATTTATATTTTTAAGATTAATTAATTATTTAATATTTTTAATAGTTAGTGTGATTATAGTTATTAAAAAAAAAGATAAATAGAGTAAAAAACAATTTGAGATTAATTTTTTACTATTTTTCATGAACATTTATTATTTTTTTAAATTTTGGTGAAAACATCAGAAAATCAATCTTTCTGATACAGAGGAAGTATTAATTAAGGAAATCAAATTGTTTCCATTGCAGTAGTTACCATTTAAGTAATCCCCTCCTCTGACTTATTTATCCATATGTTAATCATTAATTTTTTTTTTTACCGTTAAATCTTTTCACATTAAAAAACGATTAAACAAATTCTTCGAATGGTTTATTGTCGAAGCATTTATTTTCTTAAATCTGGATGTTACTTAAAATTCCACTTTTCTACACAAAATTCACGTTTAGATCCTAAAGTATTCAAAGCAAGAACAAGCATTTTCTTCACCCTCCTCCATCATTAGATTCAATAATGTTTTCCAACTTCGGGTTCGACCCAAATCCAACGGCCAATAGGGAATAGCATTAACATCTTTGCAGACAAGCCTAACGACCAAACGAATGCATTATTAGTTTAATCAAGTTTGACGATAGCCTTTACTTTTTTTTCTAAGACAAAAATAATACTAATAATAATCAAAATACAGAGGAAATATGATGTCAACATGACTACGTCAGATATTAAATAGTACTTTTATGACTAAGAGGAAGAATCCTTTTACTATCTTGCCTCTGGTCACGTTTCTCACGATGAACAGAAATTTTGCAGTAATATATAAATAAATATCACAAGGATTACAAAATGGAGAAAACTTACCTTTAAATCATAGTTGATTACCGGATTCTAATAAATTAATGAACTCATTTTAAAATTAATGAATTTAATTATTTTTGTTTTTAATCTTTTAATTTGATATGATAAAGTCAATTTACTGGTTTGTAAATTTTAATTAATCTAAAAATATAAACAAAACTATGTGTTATTAGATAACTAATTTCCCAAAAAAATGTTGAAAATCTTGTGTTATTGTTTTAGTGATTATTCATTTTTATTGGGTTTTAATACATATATATTAACATGATTTATTTTACATTTGATTTTAATATATTTGGAATTGTTTTTTTTTTCATCATTTGTAATTTGTTTATAAGGTTTCACACTATGTGAACTAGCCAAATTGTGAACCTTATAATATAAAAAGGGTACTTTAGTCTTTGAATATTAATAGCTCAATCACCTAATACACTATCTTTGTTACTCCCAATAAATCATCTCCTCGAAACCCTAAATTCCCTCGAAAAGCAAAAAGAAAAAGAAAAAAGCTTTCTTTCTTCTCCGTTGATGGGGATAATGAACAAAGAGAACAAGAGAATCAACGAGATCGATGAGCCAGAGGAAGACGAAGAAGATGAGTTGGAGGATAAGAAGATGGAGATGTTCTTCAATCTGATCAAAAACTATCAGCAGGCAAAGAAACGAAGACGACAAGAGCTAACTCAAGATTCCGGCGACGCTGCTTCTAATCCGACCAAGAGATCGAGCTCCGGCATTGTTCCTGTATTCCGTCCTGAAGATTTCTCTCACTGTACGGACTTAAACTTAAAGCCATCGGATTCCATTATCCCCACCAAGAATCAAGACAAGGAGCAGAAAGAAGAGGAAGAAGAAACAGAGGAGGATGAAGAAGAAGAAGAAGAAGAAGAAGAAGAAGAAGAAACAGAGAAGGAGATAAGAGAAGATAATGGTTTAGATCTTAATCTTTCATTGTAATAATTTAACTCTGTTTCGTGAATAGAAAAAAAAAAAGCTTTATTAAAAGTGACATTGCACAATACACATAAAGAGTGAATCATCAAGTGAAGAAGAAGAAGCTGCAGGTGAAATTGCCATTGTTGAATGTTAACTTCTCAGCTTTGACGACAGAGTCTAGAGGAAGTGGAATGAAGGTTTTGTCTGGACCATAGAAGTGAGGGAAGCTATTCAATTCATCCACAGCTTCATAGATCAATCCATCTCCAAGCTGCAAAAAAGAAACATGACAAATCTCTTATGTTTCAGGGAATTCCATAGTCTTAAGAATCTATAGACTATTGTTGGCTCATTGTCTTCTTAACATAAATTCAAATGAAAATGTTCCATACTTAGATCATAGTTTTGTTAACTGGACTGTGTTAGTCCCTAATGCAGCTTGGTAAGAGAAAAAGGTTTGATATCGCACTAACTCCTAGTACAAAAACACACATAGACCAACTTAAGCATCAATCAACATCAGGGAGTAGAGTACAGTCACATGATGACAAGGTAGGCTTAGGAAATAACTTGATTCCATTTCATAATTGCTCATCTACTCAAAAACGTGAAGCTAAATTACAGAAACTAACATTTAATAGATCAACCACTCACCAAACTAAAGGACCCCCTAATACTAAATCCACATGTATGTTTTCAAATTTAAAGGTAAGAGTCAAAAACTAAATAAACAAACCTTCTTAGGGTCAACTTGAAGAAGGTAAAGTTCCTCCTTAACATTCAAGAAAAAGTTCTTCAATGTCGATTGTACCTAGAAAAAGAATCGAAGATTCAATTTCATCACAAAAGAATAAAAGTATTGATCTTTCACAAATTCAAAGCAATTTGTTTAAGAATATGAGCAAAACAATATTCGAGATTCTTCATTGTTTAGTAAACACACAGATGAAAAAAGTCGACATCTTTATGAGAGAGACCTGATCGAGTTTGCTGAGATGAAAACAACCAGTAGACTTATCGAGCTCTCCACCAAATGAAGAACCATTCTTCTGAAACTCTTCCCATTCTTGATCCGTACTGATTCTGTATATGAAATCTTCTTCCTTATCCATTATTTTCACCTCACCGGAGAAATTGAATTTGGCAAAGAGATCGAAAAACTCGCAACTTTGAAGAGGGCTAATTCAATTAAACCGGTATAAACCGGGAATTATTTATATGCTAAACCGGTATAAGCTAAACCGACTCGTCGTCAACTTCGAAGTTACACTTTCCATATTACTTCCGCTTTCAATGGTTGAAATCAGTTGGTTAAGGGAGAAAAACAAAAACAAAAAGAAACTCTCAAAAGTTCTGTAAATTACAATCATGGCGGCGTCAATTGCGAAACCCATTCGCGTAACTCCATTTCGGTTCTGTTCTGATCGAAAGAACATTTCTTTCTCTGATTGCATTTCGATATCTTCTGGATTCCGACCTTCTCGACCTTCTTGCCTCGATTTGGTCACAAAATCAACCACTAAGACTCGTGTTTTCCCTGTCGTTAGAGCTCAAAGCTCTTCTGGTAAGCCAACAGTGATACATCTCCTGATCTTTATTGGATGATCAATTGGGTTCATTTTGTGTTTGTTCATTGAGCATTTTATTTTCCTTATTTTGTAGATTATATTCCAGACTCAAAATTTTACAAGGTGGAAGCAATTATCAGGTAAGTTTTTTTTTTTTTTTTTTTTTTTAATTTTACAAGGTTGCATTTGTTTTGTGTACATTAATGTCAAAGTATAAGTTAATCAATCGTTGGTAATATATCTCATAATTGTGTCAATGTTGCTTGTTTTTGTTGTAAGTGGGATCTTCTAACTAACTTATTTTCTTATTGTCATGTATGAAATGTTGGGATATGAAAAAGGCCATGGAGAGTGGAGCAAGTTGCATCGGTAAGATCTTCCTTGTTCTCAACTTTGTTATGTGAAAAAGATTTTAACTTTGATAATCTTACATCAAAAAGTGTCATACTTTAGTAAGATTAAAAGTCCTTATCGATGCATGCGATGTCATTGAACTCTAAAGGATTGGTCAAATCCTTATTTCTCTAGTGTTTGAAATGTGAATTTGAATTGAAGGGTTTTAGTGTTCTCATAGTTATTGTAGATACTTGTTACTTCCTTTAACATACAGATGATAATTTACACCAACTAAATCTTGAGTTTCTCTGTTTCATAAATAAATATGAAAAAAATGAAGTGTCTCTTGAAAATCGGGATTCGAGGTGTTACGGTTTCTGATGTTAGAGGGTTTGGTGCACAAGGAGGTTCCACCGAGAGACATGGTGGTAAGTCCTCGAATTCAAGAATTGGTTCTGTGATTGTCAAAAATGTGTACATGGCTTTCTATACACATTGTTGCATTTGCAGGTTCTGAGTTCTCGGAAGACAAGTTTGTTGCTAAAGTTAAAATGGAAATCGTTGTTAAGAAAGACCAAGTACGTATATGATTTTTTAAAAAAAAACCCAAACTTTATAAGTGAAATATGAGTTTGAACCATTTTTTTTTTTTTCTTTTTCTTGTTGCAGGTGGAATCTGTAATCAACACCATAATTGATGGAGCAAGGACAGGAGAGATTGGTGATGGCAAAATTTTCGGTAATCACAGTCAGATTATGTTTCATAGATTCAAAATGCAAAATGAAAAGACTCAGTTTGTGATTGTTTCTTGTTTGGTTTATATACAGTTTTGCCTGTGCCAGATGTCATAAGGGTTCGAACAGGTAAAAACTTGATAAGCTTTTCTTTTCTTTTTTTAAAGAAAGAAATGAATCTTGGCTTGCCTTAAAAATGTCGATTAAAACATTTTCAGGTGAGCGTGGGGAAAAAGCAGAGAAGATGACTGGTGATATGCTTTCAGCGTCTTAGAGCTCAAGAATGGCGTTATCGTTGCAGTCTCTAGATCTAATTTCTGCGTATAATAATGAATGGAGTCAATGTTTTGGTTTCTTGTTGAATCGATCAAGCTGTGTGTTTTTAAAAAAAAACTGTACATGAATTATGCAGAAACATCTGTCTTGGTTCTCAGATATCAAAACTCTGTTCCTAATAAAGACATGAAGTCTCTGTTTTTCTTTTAGTATTCTGAAACCACAATGCTTTGAAGAGTGCAACACTTTGAACATGTTCATGTGATGCACATTGATATGATACTATTTGAATAATGTTCTTCAGTGTGGTGTGGGTCAACAATGGAGAGCATCTAGCTTCAGTGTAGACTTCACAAAGCAAGCCTCCAGCTCAAGTGATCCGACATATTCAGTTCACAAGTTGGTTTGTGTTATCTCTCAACTTGTTTCAGGTTCATCCAAGTCACTCCCTTAATTGAATTGTTGAACTCTTCCTCTTATGCTCTCCTCTCATGTATTTACTACATTTTCTCTTCTGTAAGGGAGACTCAAAAGATTATTAAAAGTACTATTATTCATTAAAAAAATAACAATAATTCATTAATTAATATAAATTATCTCTACACTATTATTTAAACAATGTTAAAACAAGATTAACCTTTCTTTACGTGTTATATTACATCATTTACCATTGGATGTACATTATTAGTCATATTATATAATTAATTTAGATTTAAATTTAAATTTAATTTAACTAATTATTCTTTGTCTTTCTATTTCTCTCCAATTAAATCATACTAATTATTTGTTAATATTTTTATCAACGACTGATATTTTCGTTGAATAAATCAAACTCATTATACATGGTGTGTGCAATTTAGTTTTAAAATTAATTAGGTAAATGCGGTTCTTTCTTTCAATTTTTTTTTAATATTTACATTTAGTAAATTTTATCTTATGTGTACTTGACAATTTTGTTTTGGAACCAAAGATTCAACTTTCCTCCCAAGAAAATTCTTGAAATCAAGTGAGATATCACCATTTGGTAAAATAAGTTTTTTTTTTGATAAAATCAAAATATTATGACTTATTGAAAAGTCTAAACTATTAAGATTTTTTAATAATATAAAAAATATTAAATTATTCCATGTTTGATGCAATACTAAATTAAATTAATTTGTTAAATTAGTATATTGGTGATAATACAATTGTGAGGTTTATAATTAAAAATTATAACAAAAGAATATAGAAAGATAACAAACAGTTCTCGTGAATATCTCACCATAAGAATTTAACATGAGTTGAATTTTTAGAGGAAAATAAAGAGACTTGAAATTTTTTGACACAGTGTCAAACTTTTAAATATTATAGAATCATGGAGTGGTGTGTCTTGTGTGAGAAAATTTAGGATTAGTTGGTTGTCTGTTTTATTGCTTAGATTTTTATTTCAAACTATGTAGAAAATATAAAATATGAGTAAGTTGCGTTTTTTTTTGTTAACTTTTTATTAAATTTTTAAAATTATAACACAAATTGAATGTGACATCTTTTTATTGGTCAAATGATTTTGTATTTTATAAAATAAAGAATTAAATATGATGTGTCTAATTAAAATGTTTTCATTGGATCACAAAGTTTTTTCATTTATTAAATCATGAAAAATCCTAAATTGAAATGAAATCCTAAATTTATGAAATCTAAACGTATTTGGTTTAGGACCCTTTTTTTTTGGAGAGCCGTTGCTCTTCTCCTGGAGTATAAATAGTGAGAGATGTTGCTCTTCTCCTGGAGTAACTCACAGATCTTTTTCTCTCCCTCATAACTCACACTCACCAACTAAACGCCGACGCACGTTAACGTTTTCATCGCCGTCGAATCATGGTGATAGCTAGACGATCTCAAATCCCAGGATCACGCTTCAAACCATCAGAACAGGATCTCATCCACTATCTTCGCCGGAGAATCGACAAAGAAAAGGGATGTAGTTTCATAACTGACATGGATATGTACAAGAAAGAACCCTGGCTTCTTGAGCACGTAAGACACTTTAGGTCAAAAAAGAACGTTTGGTTTTATTTCGTGACGAGGAAGCTACTTGATGGGATAAAGAAAGACGGCTCCAAAAGAATTAACCGCAAGGCAGGTGGAGGTAGATGGAAGACTAATGGTGTTCTGGCTGACGTAAATGATCATTATGGAGTCAAGGTCGGATCTGTACAGCTTATAACCTACAACTACAAACCCAACAGCCAAGCAAATAGAGATAAAGCTACTGGTTGGGTGATGCACGAGTATCTTTTGAATAGACCGGGATTTCAGAAAGTTGCTTTGTGTAAAATCAAATTTAAACCGGGTAAGGACCATGCTCAATATGATCCGATACTCAAATCTATAGTGATTGGACAGCCACAGCCGCGGCCGCAGCCACAGCCACCGCTTGTGGAGGATCTTCATGTTGCTACAGAAACTCAATACTTGAATGTTCCATTCGAGACTCAACAAGGCATTGAGCAGAATCAAGACTTTGGTTCTTGTGGCCAGCTCGTGGGAGCTCATCAGCAAAACAATAGTCTTGGACGAGTGATAATAGGTCAAGCTATGGAGAGACAACAATGGAATGTGCATTCTGGTCCATACTCGGCTCAGCCTTCACAACTTCCTATGGAGATTCAACAAGGCATTGAGCAACACCAAGACTTTGGTTCTTTGGACCAGCTCGTGGGAGCTTATCAGCAAAACAATTATAGTCTTGGACGAGAGATAATGGCTCAAGGTATGGAGAAACTACTATGGAATCTGCTTTTTGGTCCATACTCGGCTCAGCCATATGATCATTCACAAGTTCCTCAAGCCATGGAGGAACAACAATGTAATATGTATTCTGGTCTGAACTCGGCTCAGCCTTCACAACTTCCTATGGGGATTCAACAAGGCATTGAGCACCAAGACTTTGGTTCTTGGAACCAGCTCGTTGAAGCTGATCATCAGCAAAACAATAGTCTTGGACGAGTGATGGCTCAACCCATGGATGAACATCAATATAATATGCATTCTGGTCTGTACTCGGCTCAGCCATCTGATCATTCACAAGTTCCTCAAGCCATGGAGGAACAACAATTTAATATGCATTCTGGTCCATACTCGGCTCAGCCATATGATCCTCCTTCACAAGTTCCTATGGTGACTCAACAATTAAGGGATACTCTAAACCAAGAGTGGGTAGTGGAGCAACAGCAAAACCAGAACATTGAGCAAGCCAACCATCAATTTTCAGAGCTTGGAATGACGACGAATCAAGCTACAGAGCAGCATCAAATGAATGGGTATTCTGGTCCAAACTCGGTTCAGCCACATGATCAAAATCATCACAACGTTGAGAGCAATGCTGAGGAAGAAGAAGATTGGAACCAACTCATGAATTGCATTGATTTTGAAGGCATAGATCTTCCACAGTTTCAAGAACAAGATATATTTCCTGCTCAACATCAAAACTTCTCAACGGAGCTACAACAACAACACCAGATTAGTGGACAAGACACACAGCTCTCTTCAGATTATTGTAACCAACTCATGAATTCCATTGATTTTGAAGATTTTTTTGAAGGCATAGATCTTCCACAGTTTCAAGAACAAGATATATTGCCTGCTCAACATCAAAACTTCTCAACGGAGCTCCAACAACAACACCAGATTAGTGGACAAGACACACAGCTCTCTTCACATCTTCCATATACGATGAATTTGGAGGAACAACAATACGATCACCCAGATCATCAGTACGTTGGACAGAACAGTGGTCTTTCAATGGTTCATATGGAGACACAAAACCAAGACAATGCCATCGAAAACTCGACTGAAGAACAGCAGCAGCAACCTTATGAAGAAGCCACAGATCGTCCAATAAACCAAGGCATCGATGGAGGCATTGGTGGCTCTTCTCTGAGTGATCATGACATGGTTTGGGAGAAGCACACCGGAAGAAGAAACTGAGTTTATGGCTCTGCACTTGGAAACTTCAGTTATACCGATTCTCTCTTACGATACTTTATGTCCCACTTATTTATGTAATTTTAATTTCTATTTGTTACTTTATGAGTTTATGGTTTGTACATAAGGGTGTTGTGTGATTCTTTTTATTTATCAATAAAATAAGTGTCTTCTGGCATATCCTATGAGTATATGTATAGTTTGAACAAGAGAAAGCAAAAAATTCAAAATATTTTTCAGAGGGACCGAAAGCAAATTTTGAATTTTATTATATTAGCTTGAATCAAAGACACCATTGTTCTTGAAGCTTCTATGCTTCGCGTCACGGAGACTAAGTTGATACGTAGACTCCATCTAAAACCAATAACTAATTACCTCTAATTGCATCTTTGTTTTGTGTGATGTTATTTAAAGTCTAAATCATGGAACAGTAAACATATAAAAAGTCTAAATTGTTCGAGTCACGTATGTGCTTGTTCGATTATGAATTAATAAGTAATTAACTAGTATTTGTCATGTTGTCATTGTAGTCAACATACAGTATACGTAGTTTACATAATAATAATAATAATATTATTATTATATTTTCCTCGGTTTCTTCTAACATTACCACTGAATCAACCAAGCTCAAGTCATATTAGCCATATTACACTCACACATACCTTAAAATACTAATTAATCTTTTAAAATGACAAGAAGAAAATAGAGAAAGAGGCCGGAACAATAAATCTGATCAGTTTTACTGTAAATTTCCTAGTGGAGACTCGAGAGCATGATCATCGACAAGCCATAGATCAAATTCATGGAAGCGCTTCATCTTGTTTTCGTAACCGATAATGTAGTTATTGTGAACTATGACATGTTTTCCCTTTGTTTCTTTAACCCATTTCTCATTCTTGAAATACAATCCTCCTGTTGGGAAAGCTACCTGAGAAAGCAAGTAAAGATCCACCTGCAGAACATATATAAGATCACAAAAACACATTTGAATTTTACCAAAAACATTCATAAGGTTCAATCTTTTGAGATATAAAGCAATGGAAAACTTGGAGGAAGCAGAAGAAACAAACCTGCTGAGCTGTTTTTTGAAGTGCCAAGTTAAAAGCAGGCTGATCATTTGCTTTGAAACGGTTTGACTCAGACCAAGCTTGGCTTTGAAGTTCCTCAATCCACTTCTTCATTAGAAGCTTTGCACCATTAGTGGGACGCAAGAATATAAAACAGCTACACATATAAGTCTCTCCGTATCGACCCGAAGTTGGTAAATCATGAGAGTGATTCAAAGGCTTAATCTGGGACACACCAAAATCAACTCAAGACTCAAGAATAAGATATGATATAAAACACTCAAAAATTGCAAAAAGATGTGTGAATTTGATTCACATACTTGAGGCTTGTCATCAGTGAAGTATGCGTCGTGGCTTCCTTCCAAATACTGAAACGGATCTTGCAACCAGACCATATCAACATCGTTGTACATAACATTGTAACCTAGCTCCAATATTTGCAAGAGATGTTGCGGCCTTCGAGCCGTGAAATTGAAGAAACCCTAATCGGATATGAGAAATTAGTTTAAAACGAAACAGGGGATACAAAACCATTCAAACTCGACCAAAAACTAGAAACAAAAATGGCTAATCACTAGGAGCTAAGCAACGAACATTTTAAGATCTATGTATGATGAAAACCTTTGAAGAATCCTACAAACATAAATGTGATAGGGACTTAGAGTCATATACAAGGAACATGAACCAATCCACTTATAGTCTATGAAACCTAACAAAAACCGGTTTTCTAATCCATTTTCACCTAGATCTCATGAATTGAAAGCTAGAAGTGTCAAAATGGACGGCCGGTCTGTCCATGTCCAATCTATTATGGACAGTTCATAGACAAACCCATTTACGGAGCGGGCTAAATTGGTTTATGCCCAACTTCGTTTATATACTAAACGGGTTGGACACTATTGGATAATGGGTGGTCCATGTACTACAAAATTCTAAGGCAAAAACCGGGATTCTAATCCATTTTCACCTAGATCTCATGAACTTGAAAGCTAAGGATATCTAAAAGGTGAAAACATTACCTGAGAACCGAAACTGTGTGCAGTTTTAGAATCGAGCGCTGGAGGAACAAGAACAGCGTGACCAGGCCACTTGTTATTGACTTTGTAGAGAGTAGCGTAATCCTCAGCGATGACGAGAACTTTGTCCTGATGCTTCTGTCTAGAAACACTAATCAACCAGTTGTTAAGAAAAGGCAAGAAGGGTGCGCTCACGGCGCAGACGATGACAGTGCCGTTCTTGGCTACGAACTTGGCTGCTTGAGAAAGGGAATAGTCACGCCATTTAGACTCTGGAGACAAAGAAGAGGAGGAGACTCTGTTTGGAGACGAGAATAGGGGAGATCCTGCCCAAGGTAAGAATACACAGAGGAGAAGGAAGAGAGCTATAAGGAGGAAAAGAAGAGATATAGGACGGTTTGAGATTGGACGAAGGTGAAGGACATGTTGTTGCTGTGCCATTGTTGTGTAACAACAAATACAGAGAAAGGTTTTGTAACGTTTGTTCTAAATTACTGGATCGGATTCGAAAATGGCAAATATATTGGCAAAAATAGTCAACATATTATATTGGCAAGTTTGATCACTTTAAGTAATGTTCTAACAAACGCTAATTAATCAGATTAATATACTTTATACATAACGTAAAATTCTACATTGCTTTACTGATAAAATGTAGTATTAGGTAAATCATTAATAATTGCGGATCGCATGTTCTATGACGGAAGCCAATTCTCAGGGTCTGAATTGTGACAATTAAAAAGCGGAATTTAAAGCGATTTTTTCAAAATTGCACTATAAACACCAATCAAGATTATTTTTTGAAAATTTACCGTTTTAAGAAAAAGTATTGCGGATTTTGATTTATATGTATTTATGTGTATTAGATAAAAAACGCACTTCAAAACCGCACTATACATAATACCTAGCGGCCCAAAAAAAATCGCACGACCCGCCGTTGAACCGTACCGCATCTTTAATCCGCACTTTCAACATTACCAAATACGCGGTCACCATTCGGACCCAGATATCAATGGCCAATTAATTTATTTTTATTTTTATTTTTTTTGTGGTCAAATGGTCAATTTATTATCTTTGGTCAACTTTCTCTCTCAATATTTTGAAGACACTTGTAGTTGTTATTTTACTCCCTTTCTTCAAAGTTTTGTATACATATTAATAAAAATTTTACATAACCTAAAGTATCCTTATCTTTTCATTTAATGTTAATTATCTTATATACTTTAACACTAATTAATAAGAGCAAAACAAGAAATATTACATAACTTTTGCATTGAAAATTTAAAATATGTATTTTTATGTAACAAAATTATTTATCTAAAACATCTATCTTTAAAAAACAGAGAGAGTATTTTTTTAAAAAGAATCTAGGTGTATTGGATGAAGAATTTGTGTGATTTGATTTTTAATGAGATTTGAATGATTTAGTTAAATTTTGGTGAATTAGAAATTTTGTTATTAAATTTTCTAAACTCTTACTTAAAACCATGAGATTTTTTATTTTAGTATTTTTAACAAAAAAAATTCTCTTGAAATTTCATCTAAAACTTTCAAATCCAATTGTTAAAATGTTTTCAATAGTAGTGGATTTATTGTATATTTTAAAATTATTTTAAATTTAATAATAGTAGATTTAATTGTATATTTTAAAATCATTAATTCAATAACATTGGATTTTAAAAAATATTTTAAAATTTTATTTTTAATAACACATGATTTGTCATTTTAAATCAAATCTCTCCAAATGTTTAGTTCAAATGGCATATAGAAAAACTCAAACTCTGCTAAAAAAAAATATTTAAAATGAATTATGAATCTAATTTTGTTGGCTCTTCTACTCACAACGAACTGATTCAACAATCTCTTGGAAAAGGAACTGCTATTACTGACCAAGAGATCCAGAAATTGCAAATATATATTAGGAGAAAACACACTAAAGAAGAAGAAGAAGAAGCTGAGTTATGGTTGCATATGGAAACTTAAAGTAACATTTGTTTCTTTATACCTTCATTAGCAGAGTGTTGTGTGATTCTTTTTATATATCAAAATAACTACTTTTCAGGCATCCCATGAACATATTATTATACATATATACTCTTTATAAAGTTGAAAAAGAGGAGGCAAAAGTTTAATCAGAACTTAAAAATTTCTCAGAGACTGAGAACAAACAACCAGGAAAATAAGTAACAGAATTGATCAACAACACCCCCAAAAAAAACAAAGTTTCTTTTTATCTTGGTGAGGCTTCACTTCCATCTTGCTTTATCACAGAACACAAAACCTGTCTTGAGATGTAACTTTCAAGCTCCCTAGAGACTTCTGTTAGCTTCAAATCAAAGTTACTCCTGTATTTTTGCTTTGGTGATGGCACAGTCGAAGACGAAGAAGAGCCTGAGAACCTTCTTCGAGGGCTTGAGAATCTTCCTGGTGAAACTTGAAGCTTTACTGCTGCAGTTGTTGATGGAGGTAACACATTGTTATTGTTGTCTGGATTTAACAAAAGTCCAAATTTTCTCTCTAATGGAAGTGGCTTAAGTGAATCTTCTTCAGTCTCGGAAACTGGTTTGGCCTTCCTCAGTCTTTCCTTTGCTTTCTCAGCTGCTTGTAGAGCCTTTTCACTGCTTAAAGTTATCAGTTTCCATGGGTTTATGCTTACATGAAAACCCGGTTTCTTGTTGATCAGTGTAGAAGAAGGTGAACGTTCATTATCTCCTTCTATTTTTATTGATAGTCTCTGCTGATTCTGTTAAGAAAAAACAAAACAGAATCTTTATGAACCCTTCAAACTGACAACAAGAGAAAGAAAAAAAAAAAAAAAGAGTTAAATGATATAATATAGTCACCTCATTAGCTTTCCTGCACATAAACTTGGAGATAAATGTTTGTCTTGATCTTTCAGGTGAATCAAAATCTGAGCTTTCATCAGAAGATGAATCTAATTCATCAAAAGGATCCACTTCTGTTAATTGATTCTCTTCCCTCATTGCTAATATATAGTCATATGTTCTCATCCCCTGCAAATATTTGAGCACTTACTTGTCAGAATAAAGAACTCTAAATCATGACTAGGAGACTATTTTATAGTTTACCTTTCTTATAAGAACTACATGGAAGAGGAAAAGCTGTCCCATGGCAGCCGCACCATAGGCCGTGAACAAGACCAATATAACCTGTGAGAATACAAAACATTACAAACTCGTAAGTAAAAATAAGCTGTATTCAAATGTCATGAGGAAGAAGCAAGAAACCATACAGAGATTGTAGCAAGAGCCCATCTAGGGAACTCTACATAAAGCCTTCTCTTCAATTCAATTTCCATCCCTTTCTTGTCCACAAAACATCTGACAAATACAGCAACGGATGTTCCACCTTCTATAATTAGCTGTTGCAACAACAACAACAACAAAAAAAGTCAATATCATTCTTGCAAAGAACCAGAACTTTCTATATGAAGTAGTGGAGAGAGCAATACAATTTACAGACCATGAGCAAGACAAAAACCATGAGGAGTATGAACGTTGAGTAGTTCTTTTTCCCAACGCAGTTATTAAGCCACTGAAATACCACCAAAATACATCAGTTTGAAGAACTGTAAGATTGTTTCAGGTGAAAGAATACCTCAAAGCCTTACCCTGCAATGGTGATCAAACCCTTCAACACATCGATTACATGTCCTGCAATGCTTACTGCTGCGTTTAACCTCTAAATCACAAAGTGAACAATAAGAGATATCATCTTCTTCTTCTTTAGGATCTGGAGTAACAGAATCATCTGTCATAACAAGTGGAAATGGAAGGAGTGGTTCTAGCTGGACACTGCTTTTCCATGGATCCAAATACGTTCGTCTGATGAAATTTCTCAAGATCTTCCTCTCTAATCTCCTGAAAAACCTCACAACAACTTGGCTTAAAACAACCTTAACTCTCAGCTTCATCAAGACTCCTTTGGATTTAGCTTTTCTCTTTTTCTTAGCACTAGTCTTATCCGTGGGATCAATCGCAGTACACCTAACGAATAAAACTATAACCGAAACCGCCTGAAAGTAAAAAAAAATCTCAATAACTCAGCACAGAGTTCTTCAAGATTCTATAACAAGAAATGGCAAACTCTTGAGCTGACTTACCACAAAGGAGAAAACCGAAAGAAGCACGATTGTAGCTATTCGATTTCCCAGGAAAAAGCCGAGGAATACATAGAAGGCTATGACCAGAAAACTATAAATTACAGCTCCCACAATCTACACAAAATCAGTACACAGCTCAATTTAGTAACCAAAATCCTAATTCTGCTACAGAGAAACTCATCAATGATAAACAAATCAATCAAGATTCAAGATTTTTTAAAGGAGAATCAGAAATTAAATCCTGGTGACCTATAAAGTAGTTTTTTTGTTCCTATCAATTACACTTAGCTAATCAATTGAATTCAGAAAGTTTCTACACATAGATCAACAGTAAGAAAACTCTGATTCAGCTCACCAAACATAGAGAAATCTATAGATCAGTCCAAAATTGAGAGATTTCAACACAGGAACTCTATAAATACGCAAGATGAAAACTTTCAAAAAAAAATGTTTAAAAGAATGTGAAGAAAGTGATGGTTTTTGATCTGAAACCTGTAATGGGTGAAGTGGTTTTTGCCAGCCATGGCGTCGTCTCGTCATGAGTAAACTACTAAGGTTTTTGATTTCAAGATCTTCACGGAAGAAACCCTAAAAATATCACTCAAAAATCTTCATGAGTCCATTATTGGCCACTCTCAGCTTCAGCAATTACAGAGACGGAGACAAAATACTTTGGGTTTTATTTGTAGGATTAATATATTATAATTAATAATGTGTGTTTACTTTTTTCTTTTGTTGTTTTTGTTTTCTATTAGAAGGAGGGATAGATGACCAACGGTCGGGTTTTTCAAAATTTGAAGTAACGCTCGGATCTACTTTTCTGATCGGACGGCTATTAATAATTTGAGCTTTTTAACGTGACTGGTTTAAATTGGCCCACCTAAGGTTTTTGAAACAACATTGGGCCTAATTGGCCTCTTTTTCATTTTTTGGGCAAGATGTCAAATATTGAAGTAAGGTATTATTTGAGTAATGGAGCGGCCTTATTACTTCTTTTTTTTCAGTCTACTAGGTCTGTGATCCGCGCTACGCGCGGATATGTTTATATTGATTGATTTGAAATATTTTTGTGTTTTTCAATTTATTAAGTAGTAAACAAATTAAATTTAAATTAACGGAACATCATGTATAATATTAAGACGGTTTGTATAATATTTTATTTTTACGAATTTTAACACATGTATGATTTTATTAATTTTTAGTATTATCTATATAATCAGAAATTTTTGGGGAAAATGCCTCCTTTATGTTTTTCAATTTGAAAAATACTTTCTTATTTTTTTCCTTTTAAAGACTAAAGTTGTTTGACAAAAATACTCTCAACCCACTGATTTATAATTTGTAGAATAAATCAAAAATTTTAAAATAATAATTGGTTTGTCTCTAAATTGTAAATCAATGTTTTGTCTCTGTTTCTTTGTTATCCACTTGAATTGTTCTTGTTTCATCTATTGCATCATGTCATTCAGAGTCAAAATATAGTAGATCTCTAGCTTAACATGCTGATATGCTGATTTGAAATATGGATATATTTTACCATTGAATGTTAGAGCATTCTCATCGGTGATTCTTATCGGTGAGAACGTCATCCCAGTCTCTGAAAATAATAATAACAATATTTTAATTATAGTTTTATTAGATAATTTAAATTTAAATTATAAAAAGAATATAAGCCAATAAAAATAAGACACATGGACAATAAAGTCTCTTATGAGTCTCCATGCAGAGAAACGTTTCTCACTTCTTCTCTCTCACTAATTATTTTTTATTTTTTTATTGTCTAGAGACCCACTAAGAGACTCTTGATGGAGTTGCTCTTAGGATTTCTTTGAAACTTCTTGGTTCTTTTAGTTTATTGATTAATATCTTCAGATAATTTAACTCTCATGCTCTTGGATGGATGTTGACTATTCTTCCTATTGCTTTTCCCTTCCGTCCGTCAGTCCAGACTTTATTATGATTGTTCCAAGTAAATCTTGTTGAAAATTCCAAATAAATTAACTGGCGAGCCTCTTCAGTTTCCTGGTTTTTTTTCATCGAGGCTGTGAACATTTTTTTCTCAATATCTGTAGCTTTATATGTAACGTGTTGATGTCCAAGCAGATGGATTATGAGCTTTTGAACTGCATGACCCTTTTCTATCACAATGGTTTTCTTTATCAATCAACTTTATAATGTATTTGAAAAGATATTTAAGATCGGTTGAATCATTAAAAACCATGCAAGAAAGTTGTTTGGGAGAAGAGGAAGAAGTTGCATGTGACATAGTTCTTGTGTGAGATTTAAGAATAAAGCGTTTGATTTTTGTATGTTCAATTGAAAGTTGTAGATAATTTATTTATAGGAAATACCACTATTTTGGAATATAGTAAGTTTCTAGTTTTTGTTTGTAAAAATTTTCCTTTACGTTGCATTTTTTTTAAGTATAAACTCAAACTTTCTTAAAGCCATTATTTTGGGATATAGTAAGTTTTTCGTTTTTGTTTGTAGAAATTTCTTTTTACGTTGCAATTTTTTTTTTTTTTTTTTTAAAGTATAAACTCAAATTTTCTTAAAGCCATTATTTTTGTATATAGTAAGTTTTTCGTTTTTGTTTGTAGAAATTTCCCTTTACGTTGCAAATTTTTTTTTTTTCAAAATCAAATTTTCTTAAAGCTTGATTATATATTAATTAAATTAATTATTAATTAAAAAATACTAAACTGGCATAATTTCCTTATGCCTAGATTAACGATGATTTTTAATTTAAGTTTTTGGCAGATATTATTTTTTTTTTTTTTTATTACAAACTCTAATTTTCTTAAAACTTGATAATATATTAATTAAATTAATTATTAATTAAAAACATACTAAACTGACATGATTTCTTCATGCATAGATTGACGCTGATTTTTCTTTTTAGTTTTTGCTATATATCAATTTTTTCTTTCTTTTTTTAAAATTATTTTCTTAAAGTTTAGAAGATATCGATTTATGGTAAACAGTGACGTGGACCAATAGAATCGCATTTAAGTTTTTAGCATATATCGAATTATATTAAAAATTGACGTGGACCAATAGCATCGCGTTTCTTAAATCCTATGTGGACGCGTTAAAAACACTATAGCTTCAACTTTTATATAGTATAGATTCAAGTCACACATGTTCAGTCTTTAGTTATATAACATGCATGATGCAACAACGATAAATCATATTGATTAAGCAGTTGTGGACAAAAATGATAATGACCAATGACTAAATCATATTCGTTAAGTAGTCGCCAAATACCAGTTATCAACGATAGACTACAATGACTAAATCATATTTGTTTTATAGTCATTGGCAACAACGATTTTTTTTGTGTGTGACTAATCGCTAATTGTGAAGACTGAAGAATATCCCATATTATAAGATGGGATGGGACTTTTACTGGGGTGATCGGGTCACTTTTCTGGGCCAGATTAGTAGGCCAACGTGTGTTTGAGTTCTGATATTATGTTAAGATTTATGGGATTTCAAATTTTTCAACTCAAAACCAATTGATAATAAATGAATTGGCTCATATCTCTTATATATTATTCAAAGTCTCATCCTATTTTTTAATGTGAGATATTCTTCACAAATTCAATATATACATCCCTAAAACTTTTAGCAATTATGTTGGTCAACTAATTAACATTTATAAAATGAACAAAAATTGTGTCGTTGTAACTAGTCGTTTAAGACGTAGATATTAGAAATATCTTTAACGAAAAAAAAAAAAGAGACATAGATATTAATATATACATATACAGAATCGTTCCTTTTTTTTTTTTTTGGTCGCCTTACAGAATCGTTCATAAGAACTGTAAAAAGAAAACCTTACAACCCCTCGTTCTTTTAAAATAGAAGAAAAAAGAAAAGAAAATAGCCAATCGAGTCCGGTCTAACAAAAACCCTATAAGCTCTCTCCATATCATTCATATATATTTTGCATATATAATGTACATGCCAGAAAACTGAAGATACACATATACAGATATATATATATATATATATAATATGTATGTAAATAATAATAAGATAGCATTTATAATTATAATGGTACTTAATACTACTTAATTTAGTTTGTGGAGAAAGTGGTGCAAGACTGAGGAAGCTGTGGCGAATCTCCGTTACTACTCCCTCCACTTTTCGCATCAACTTTGTTGCTATTACTATTATTATTTTCTTGACCTCCTCCGATAATGTTTGAGATTGCCGCCGCAAGCGCCGCCGTAAAATTCGGATCCATTGCAATCGCAGCCCTAACCGTATCAACCATGTCACGTGGTGGTCCTGGTGGGCCCAACATATTAGGTAATAATAAGTGCGGATTATTATTGATAGACCTAATTTGACTAGCGCTTGGTAAAAACGCCGCGGGACCGTACTGGCTTAGAAGCTGCGGCGGCGGTTGTAGCGGTCGAGGCGGGTTGGTGAGGTCTAGAGTTATGGTGGGGAAAGGAGCGGAGGCGGAGAGTGTGGCGATTGTGGAGGTGTACGGAAAGTTATGGTAGAAGGACGAAGATGACGTGGCGGAGGGGCTAGAGAGAGTTTGGTGGAGGTTGCTGGTGGTGGAGCCAGATAAGAGCATGGCGGCTGCGGCGGAGGTGGTTGCAGCCATGGCGGTGGCTGACGGTGGAAGAGGATGGTTATGGTTTCCTTCGTACGTTGTGGTCAAGATAGTCGTGTCTTCGGCGCATCGTTGGACCTATATGAATTCAAATTAGCATTATATATATATATATATCATTTTCTTATAGAAAACAATTGAGTATTCTTTTAAAGAATATATCGCACTGCTCTAGTTTTGTGTTTCAAAACAATATATCTTGCTAGAAAGGGATTTAGTAAAACCTTACTAAATTTGGAAAGAATAATCTAAAATCTTCTTAAAAACTTTCTAAATCAGTTGTATACACAAGACTTTAGATCAATACTTAAATCTAGTTGTTTGTGTAAATGCACCATTATATTGTGCAACCACTTGGTTCAAGTCCGCATAATCTATATCGTTAACAAAAATATCAATCCTTGTAAATCACTACAAAACTATATTATCAAATATTTTTTCATTAATAATTATGGCAATTTTCGTTTGAAAAATACTACTTATCAAAATTATCATATATTCATATGTAAAACACACCTAATTTTCTATAAATAATTTAATATTTTTTAGATATAAATTATTGTAAAAGCAACTCAATTTTGTTAAAAAAATAAGAACCTTTTTTTGTTAAATTTAAACCTGAGTTACAATTTATTACTAACCTGTTTACGGACAGGACATCCAACGGCCATGGTGCAACGATAATAAGCGCGAGGACATGGATTTCCTTTCGCCATTTTCTGACCGTATTTTCTCCACTGACATCCGTCATTTACCTATCAAATAATAATAATTAATAATTAATAATGGTTCCTTTTTCTCATCAACAAATGAAATATAAGTAAAAAAAAAAAAAAACAAATATAGAATATAATGTTACCGTGGTGGCATCAGATCTAGCTCTAACGGAAACCCTAGCTTTTCTAAAGGGTAACTGATCATGAGGGTTTTGTTGTTCTTCATGATTACTACTCTTGCTTTGGTCTAATCTTGGAGTTTTTGGTGAACCTCGGTGCAGATCACGATCTCCCACGTCGTCCGGAGACACTCGTTTTAAGGTGGTGGCAGGAGTTTCATTGTTCATTTCCATTGCTCTTAGGGCTTGCGAAGAACCAGCTAGAGGTTTATCCTTTTTACCAAACAAAAGTTTTCAAGGAAAAATTTATTAATTTCCTAGGAAAATTGAAACTAAATGTTTGAGACTAAATTGACCAAAGATTATAAAGCTTAGTGTGTGGTAATTTGATTAACTTACTTAATCAAGTAAAGTCATAGTACTGATCGACGCCAAGACAGGATACACAAACACACACACATTATATATATTATATTGATACCACATATGGTCTATATATGGACGTATTAAAAATATCTAAAATCTAAGACAAAGACTCTCATATGATGCATATAGAGGGAAGTGTCTAATTACCTAGAAACAAACACGTTGTCGATAATTTGTAGCTTCTAGATATAAAAACAAAGGTCTTGTAGTTTAAAATATCGCTGAAAAATCCAAAATTCATTTCTCTATTCAATCTTAGTTTAAGAAACATTAATATTTTCTTGACCGAGTCATTTGTTTCTTCTTCTTTTCCCCTTTTCTTAATATTTTATCAAATAAGTCACATTTATTTATTTTGCTGGCTTTTAAAATCTATGCATTTTAGATGGGAATGAAAATTCTTAATATATAACTCAATTACATCCATAACCATAAGATACGCATATGTGCACATATACATATATATATATATATATATATATATTGATAAACGGGTAATGAAAACCAAGAGATTATATATGTGCATATATATATATGTATATTGCATATAGTTGCAAAATTTAATTGACATTGAGAAAAGATAACATTAATTAATTAATAGATCACCGAAACTTTTATTATTGTTAAAAAATCCTAGTACTACCTAAACTAATCCCGGTGCAGCGAAGAAGACCAATAAATAATTGAGAGGTTTTAAGAAGACAAATGATATCATTTATTTTGTAATAAATCAATTTATGTTATTATTCTCATTTTGATGAGTATGATTTATCAAGTACCTCATGTTGTTTATAAAGACCTTCCACTTGCGTCTGTCTCGCCAACAAAACTCTACGTTGGAGGTCGTTGTAACTCTCACTGATCTCATCTAATAAATGCTTCAGCTTGTGGTTCTCCTCGTGAAGCCTCTCTAGCTCCAATTTCAGCCTACTAATCTGCAAATTGTTTTATCATTATAACCTTAAATATAAAAGCATAACTAATCAAACAGTTCATTAACTAACAATTTTTATATACGAAATTAAAAGATGACCGAAAAAGAATTTAAAAGTTAAATATACACATAAATGAAGATAGCGAATTTAGATAAACACACATGATCAAATAAGTGTGTGTATATACAACAATATATACTTTCTGATTATTTTGTTTGTAAATAGTTTGTAAATTTATTTTATAAATGAATTATTCTCAACATAAACACTGAAAGTCTATTGAACCCAAAAACAAAAACTGAAATTCTATCCAAGGAAAATAGTAATAATTCAGAAATACTTACTTGGGTTTTGGTTTTGTCATCGCCATCATCACTTGATGTTTCAATTCGTGACTTTACCAAATTTAATTCATCCTAATATGCAATGAAATTTTATGTAATTAATAACGTCAAGTTATATGTTTATTCACATCTATAATCTAAAATCTTACATTAAAACCGGAAGATCCAACGATCGTCGTCGTTCTCACATGAGTAAGATCATACGGCTGACTTTTGGCGGCGAAGAAATCAACTTCTTTGATGGACGGCTCGTCATGATCTTCCACCGGAGACTCGTCTGGTTGATGATCTTTTGAGGAGGAATCTCCCCGGAGGAATTCGCCGGAGTGCAAGAACGCAATTTCTCGGCGATCTTGAGAAGGTTCTTCCATTTGGAGACAAAGAGAGATCGAGAGAGAGGTAGATAAAAAAAAAAAGAAAAAAAAGAGAGTGTATATGTAAGAGATATATAAAGACTTAATTTATAAAGGATAAGTTGTGTAAAGTCTTAGCTAAAGGTTTCCATTTTCAACGAGAAATCACTCTTTTGTCAAATGTTACACATATAAAAAAATAGGACCAAGTAACAGTTGTGTTTTAAATTTTATATTAGTTGATTGGTAATTTGCGGAATTTTTATATAGTCTGTCTTAAATTATATTTCAGATTTATGTTATATGATATGTTGAAATTTGTTTGTGATAAGTATCAGTCTGACTCTTTCTTTTACCTCTTAAATAAAGAGAATTCATTTACAACTAAGAAGATCTTGAGTGGTTCTTAAATGTCAGATTTGATCTCAATATTATAGTATGACTTTATTGATATTTTGTTTTCTTTCTTATTTTGTTTAGAACTGTTAGAATATAATATGAAAGGTTGTCCAAAGATTTAGATGCAGCCAGAAACGATGTAAATCTAAATATAAATAAGAAAATGCTTGTTGAAAAAAGAAAAAATGCCTTGAGCGGATTAATTCCTTGATATATATCGTCAGATATGTACACGTGTCAAATGATAAACGGGTAAGATCGAAAGAGTGACGTGTAAAAATTAGAGATAAACGTCAAGCGTTTAGCTTAATTGTAACACTAACAGTGACGGATTCCCGTTAAGTAGCCGTTAGAAGAAAGTTGACGGAGAAGTAAAGGACGTGAGACTCAGTAAAGGACGAGAAGCGTTGTCTTGAAGTCAACGGAGTTGACGGCACGGCATAACGGTGGCACTATCGGACGGTGAGGAAACGATAAAGAGAGTGGGACCCACAGAAGGAAGAAAAAGTACCTAATCCCACTTGACCATTCATTGAAGCCGCAGCTAACTCTCTACCAAGTCTAAACCCGTCATTTATTTTGCCTTTTTCCTCCAATTTTTTTTACATTTTTATAGCATCTTTTTTTTTTTTTTATTTTTACAAAAATAGTAATCAAATTTCAGTTTTCTTACTCTGTCATCGTCAACGAGCTCAGAAAAGACCGTCGTGCAAGGTCATTAGAGTATATTTATAGGGATATTATGATTTGGTTAATTATTTGAGATTCAGATTTGATATCTCTCTAGTGATTTGTTTCTAATTCGAAGAAGATGAAGAAAAAAAACTTGTTGGATTGGAAATTAACATACAATATCTTTTGTTCCAGATTAACGTTTTAGCTAAGTATATTTTTTCAATTCAGAAGGAAAAAATTATCCCATATTTGGACCGACCTAAAGGCTACTAATCTATAGTGGCGCTGAAAGTTTTTCTCTTCGATGAAACCTTTTTCTCAGATCATTAATACAACAAAACTTACTAAAATAAAGTTGGCATACAAACTTATTGATTTGAGATGATTTAAACTGCAATAGATCATTTATAATTAAGGAAAATCCCATTAAAAACCTCCAAAATAGCAGGCATTTCCACTTTAAACCTTTAAAGAATTTTACTTCTATTTTAAACCTCTAAAATGACATTTTTCTACATTAAACCTTCAAAATAGCATTGTTGTTCGCGACGACTTTTCAGATCATGAAACAGTAAACTCCGTTAACGGAACAGTAACGCCGTCAAATTTTTTTTTTTTTTTAAATATATAAAAAAAATTTATTTAAACTCAAAAATAATTTTAATAATTAAATGAAATATGTTTTATTTTAAAGTTAATAACTTAAAAAGTTAAATAACCAATATCAAAATTAGAAACCACAAAATCATTTTTTTAATTTAAATTTAAACTCAAAAATGATTTTAATAATTAAATTAATTAGATTAAATTAAATATGTTTTATTTTTAAGTTAATAATTTAAATAGTTAAATAACAAAAACCAAAATTAGAAACCACATTTTTTTTTTGTTATTTAACTATTTAAATTATTAAGTTCAAAATAAAAAATATTTCATTTAATCTAATTAATTTAATTATTAAAAATTTTGAGTTTAAATATAAATTAAAAAAATGATTTTGCGGTTTCTAATTTTGATTTTTGTTATTTAACTATTTAAGTTAATAACTTTAAAATAAAACATATTTAATGTAATCTAATTAATTTAATTATTAAAATCATTTTTGAGTTTAAATAAAATTAAAAAAAAAATAATAATAATAATAATCGACGGCGTTACTGTCCCGTCAACAGAATTTACTGTTTCGTGATCTGAAAAGTCATCGTGAACAGAAATATCATTTTGAGGGTTTAATGTAGAAAAATTATCATTTTAGAGGTTTAAAATGTGAGTAAAAATTTTTGGAGGATATAAAGTGGAAGTGTCTGCCATTTTGGAGGTTTTTTATGGGATTTTTCATTTATAATTTTGACGTTTGTGCTGTCATTCTTTGAAAGTATATGATAGATGTTTAAAAAGTTTGTTATGGTGATATATATAGACATGATGAATTGATGATGATGAATGTTAACTATTTGTGGATTTATAATCTTCTTGTTATTTTTCAGATTATTTTATTTGTTTCATTTTATAAGTTAGTTTACAGTTTTAATTTGTTTCATCAATTTATTTGATTTTTAAGCTTTCATGTAAAAATTTAATTTAATTTGATGGTTTGTGACTATTTATATTTTGCATTATTTTCTATTATTCGTCCAATTGTTTAGATATTAAAAATGATTTTTTTCTTCTGGTTAATGGGCTTGAGGATC